>ML682005.1:38911794-38966278 GCA_007922195.1 Podocnemis expansa
TAAACTTAGTAATTGTGTGGTAGGTAAAATATGACTATACACCTAAGTGCAACTGTTGAAGGTTTTATAATCAACCTGTGTGGCTCTTGAGTTCAATAAGTTTGACCACTCCTGCCCAGTAAGACCTGCTAGTTTATTCAAACTAAGCCCCTAGTTCGATTGTTAGTTTGATAGGATTCTACAGTGTAGACAAGGATTAACCCTTAGTTTGAATAATAAGTTAATACATTTGAACTAAGGGCAGTTAATTCAAATTAACAAAGTGGACTAACTCAAACTAACATTAGACCACGTTGTTAATTCAAACTAATAACTTCGAGTTTATTTTAAACGAACCTCGTACTTATTAGTTCAAATTAACAAATTCAAACTAATTTTTCCTAGTGCAAATGTAGCTTTAAAGACTAACAAATTTATTATTTGCATGAGCTTTCATGGGAGAAAATCCCACTTCGTCAGATGCTTCAGTTTTGAAGCATCTGACAAAGTGGGATTTTCTCCCATGGAAGCTCATGCAGTAAATAAATTTGTTAGTCTTAAGGTGCACAGGAGTCTTTGTTTTACTGAACTAGACTAACATGACTGCCCATTTGGAACTTGTCTTCCCACTGTATTTTATCACCTTTCTCATTCAAGGGATTTAGTTATCAGACACAGCTCTAAAATCTTTGGTTGGAAATAAAGTTAGCACTGCAGGTAGGTGGATATCCCCATTCCATTATCATTTTAGCTAATATAGATGATATCTCCAGATACCTTTTGTTGTTTGGCACAGCTTTTCTTTTCTTTTTGCTCACAGAGAAGGGAAAACTGCTATTCTAAAAACTGAAGGGAAGCAAACCAGCTTGAAATAAGCATGGAGAGGTGCATTTGACCATGACAGTGGCCCAATATTCCAGTGCTGTATTTGTACTTTTTCAAGTATAATTTTTGTGAAGTCTCAAAAACATGCATTTAGTGACTGAGATTCTCAGCCTCTTTATGCTTGGTAAAAGGCTGGAGCAGTATAAAAGGGCTCTGAAACCTCTGGATCTGGCCACAAAAACTATACAGGAAACAAGGGCAGAACTGATCTACATATATGTGGGCTGGGTTCAGAGAGGCAGATTGGCTAGGGCTCTGAGGGTTTTTGTCTTCCTCTATAGCATGGGGCATGGCTCACCTACCAGTGAATTCTCTGTATCCTAAAGTCCTTAAATCATGATATGTGGACTTAAACAACTCATTTGTAGGTTAGAGGCTTATAGCTGGAATGGGTGGGTGAGGTTTAGAGGCCTGCATTGTGCAGAAGGTCAGACTAGATGATCATACTGGTCCATTCTGACCTTAGAGTCTATGAATCTAGGAGACCCCACAAACCTTGTCATTGGAAGGGAGGTGTCTGGGGAAGGCAGGACATAGGAGTAAAGTTTCCCTAGCATGGGGATTTTCAGTGGTTGCTGTGGCAGAGCTGCCCATTAGCAGTCCACAGAAGAATGTGTAAATTAGAGCAGTTCTCAGAGTGCAGAGTTAATAGGATAGCACTCCCCATAATAGTCCATAATCCTACCCCAACTCATCCACCTTTGCTCCAGTTTTCCTTGGGTGACTGTTATAGTAGTGTACTTTTAGAAGACACTCCATGGTGCTTCTGACCAGCCTAAATGGCACCAAGAGAACAAAGTCTGTCTGGCGTCTTCTCTTCAGTTGTGTAGCACATACACCTGAATATTTCTATTTGCTTACTTGCTTATTAAGTCATAGTGTTCAGACATATAATGAAGAAAAATCACTGAGTTCCATTTAGTGGAAGGCTAGGGTGTACAAACGCTGGAGGCTATAGCACAGTAGCTCTGTCCCTTGGGAACATTTCACATTTAGTTTGAAAATAGTTCATCAAAGTGTTTTTTCCCTGAATGGCATTTCTTGTTAAATGGGTTTGAAGAACACCATCCTGAGAGCTGTCCACTTGGATAAGGTAAGTAAAGTGGGTACAGTACACTGGGGAAATTTTTTGTTTAGCTTTGCTTTGGTGCAGCAAAGAGCTGCAGCATGATTTTCTGTGGAATGCAGATAATCTACCACAGCATGTACCTTCATATGTAGTGCTAACAGCTCTCTGTCAGGCTTCTTATTCAGCTTAGTGCCAACCCATTGGACTGGAAGCCAGAAACATCCGGGTTCTAGTTCCAGTTCTGACACTGACTTCTTCTATAGCCCTTAGCAAGTCACTTAACTGTTTCACATACCCCATCTATAATGTTAAGTCTTATATTCCATCAAGCCAATCAAAATCAGACCTTGCATTCATACATGCTATTAAGCCCTTGATTACTTATAGCAAGAAAAAGTTTTCTAATTGTATTAGTTCATAGCAGAATTAAGACCTGGGGTGAAACACTGATTCCAATGAATTCAATGGAAAAACTCACATTGACTTTAGAGGGATGAAAAATTTATTCCTGCAATATAACAAAAGTGTTCCATGGCCTTTATTACATACCTGCACAGGCAAACACCTTTACTAACTTGTTCTCAGAATGAGAGTTGTTAGTATTAATGTGTGGATATTGGGTATCTTTACAGAACAAATCTCATCCCTGACTTTGTTGGAATTACAGTGCTGTGAGAACAAAATCTGGTTCCCTGTCTTCGATAGAAATAACAGAGGGTGATGGTTTTAGGGTCCATACATTTCTGAGTTGGAAAATAAATGAGTTCCCACTCTGAATAGTGTCTCATGAAAAAGAACTCACTGTATTATTAATAATCAATTTGTTGTACAGCACGAAAATGTTTGCAGCACTTAACAAAACTCAGACTGAACATGGGCCTTGCATTTATTTCTCCTTATCACAAAACTTTGCCCTCAGTAATGCTAAATCACAAAACTGTACTTACAAGAAATGACATTGAACATGCTGTTTAGTTCCTCATTCTGCAAATTTCCTACTCTTTCTCATTGCCTGTTTTTGTCTTACATTTGGGTCAAAGCATGATGATTGGTATATATGTAAAAAGTTAAGGACATTCATTTTACACTGCAAGTCAGCAGCTCTACAATACTGCCTAGATACAAAGTAAACACATGTATTTACTATGCACAGTAACTAAAACCTTTCTGCTCATTAAAAATAGAGCTGATAATACCAAACAACTGCTTATCAAAGTTTTTCTATCCATTGTGCAACAGAATTGAATGGTGACTGCACTGAAGCTAGAAATCCAGATCTTTTTAAAATCAGAAATATGAAAATCAGAAACAACTGAGTGATTTCTTGCGTGAGAAAATTATACTATAGGAACTCACCATTTGCGCATCACAGAGCTCTTCAAAGATATCATTTTGATCCTCTTCACTCTTTCAACTTTCTCATAAGGAAATTAACATTTTGATTTATTCTCAAATATAGTTTCAATCTAACGTGCAAGTCTGAGATTTTCTGAGGGATCTGTTTGTACTTTAATTTGAAGAAGAACATTTCAGTATCAACTGGTCAGTTTACTGCCTCTCTACTTACAAAGCATGAAGAATTTTTCACCCTCAGAGCCTGCACCACAGGATTTAATTTACATTACCTGTAAAAGTAAAGAGCACACAACACCGAAACATATGGTATTATTCTAAGACTGTGTGCTTGTCTCTGTGTAATATAATTCCTTCACTTCCATTATCCCAGCATAGCTAAGCAATGCATTTAATAACTCTTTTTAAGCCGTTATCATAAGCAACATCATCACGGTTGGTTCTAATGTAAGAACACATTGAGCAATTTATTTTTGTTTTGTTTAAAAGATTGGTTTCAGCAATTTTTGCAACGTTTCCCAAAATGTATTAGTTAAAGAGTTCACTGAGTGGAGAAAGATGGGGAAAAAAAGCATTAATATGAGCTAGAACAAGAGTAACTATTTTATGGGAAATTGGTCTGCATCCTTTCCGTATTTGCAAAGCACAAGCAATGGCTAGCATAATAGTAATGTTTATTAGGAATGATACAAATAGGTGTCATGATCACTCTGCAGATGGCACTGCCTCATTATGGGCACTGAGGTCTCTAAAGGTTGCCCGCAGTTGAACAATTTACATTCATTACCTCGTAGTAGATAGTTGAAGTATAATCCTGGCTCCATAACACCTTCCCACTTCCCCCTTCGCTGCTCCTCCACACCATCTCTGGACTGCTGTGGAGAGAGCAACATGTGCACTGCATAAGTGTGTAGGTGCTCTGCAGCCTCTCTGCTCTGCTTAATGTAATTAAGATGCTTTCCCTGAGTCTCAGGCTTTTGAACCTGTGTAAGTGGTATAGTTGCACAGGATTTTAATATATTTAAAGTCTGTTAAAATGATCAGTATAGCATTTTAAAATCTAAACCCATCCCTAGAAACTGGTACCACATATTTCAGAAGTTATCTCAAAGCTTTTATGCACAGAAGTGTTTTAGTTCCATATTAGAAAAAACTGAGAAAGATGCACTAGATTGTTTTGCGTAATCTTTTCCTCCCTAGATGGTGTCACCACAAGACATGGTTAAGTGTGTTTAGATTTCTTGTGAGTTAAACCTTAACTCTGAATTTTTAAATCTTGGTTTGGGGATAATGGCAACATCTCTATTATGTATTCAACCCTAAATGACTGATATTAAAGTAATTTGCTTGGGAATAAATTTCCAGAGCCCTGTACAATTTAGTTTAAAATGTCTCTTTTCCACAGTCTTAAACAACACAGCCCCAGGCACTTTTTCATGAATGAAAATATGTATTGGTAGATATATACACTACATTTGCCTCAGATTTTATTCCGTTTAAATAAATTGAGGATGCCATATTCTCTTAACCATCACACTACAAAAGATTTTTTACTATATGTCTTTCACTGTATAATCCTGCCTAAATCTGCTACTTCATAATGCAACCTACCTACCTCACATCTTCATATCCTGTCTCTCTTGCTTTAGAAACCAAGTTTATTCAAAGAAAATCCTAAACCAGAAATGGATGTACATTGGAGTCTGTATTCATCTGTCTTTTATATACTTGTATTTATTATGTATCCATCTCATCTCAAAGAAGACTAAATAGGTTTCCACATTTATAATTAGAACTAACAGACTCAAGAGTTATACTTGGGCCAAGAGCAAATGTGTTTGTGGGACAGCATGTCTGACAGTTCTTTCAATATATCTGACACCAGAAAATGCTTAGTATGCAATACAATCATACTTTTACCAGACCAGTATCTTTAGAAATGTTTAGGCAGGGGATGGTCTTTATATAAAATAACAAAAGTGAAGGACCAGTAGGGCGAGAACAGAATATGCCTAAATGAGGCTGGTAATCGATTCCTTTGTCCCCAACCCTCCTTGTCACATTAGCAGGTGAGGTTTCTAGCATTTGAACAGTTGATCCTGTATCCAATTCAGAGCCCAACAGAAACTAGTTTTTTCTGTACTACACCCAGCACCAGATTATACTTGACAAGCACTAGCCCCTGTTGGGAGCAGTGTGGAGCCTCCCTGTCCTAGAAGCTTCTGACACCTTAAGAGAAAATGACATGTCCTCTTTCCTACCCCACAAATGTGTCAGGGAAGCCCTGCTGATTAGTCACAGGGACAGGAGAGCGCATTACTCTCCATGATACCCTACACCTACATTTCTATGTGAAATGTAAAGAGTTGAGAAATAAGACACAACCTCTTTATGAATCTGCAATTCGCATGCTGTTGAATAGTCTCTTGGGACAGTCCATGGCCATATGGGTTCTGCTTAGAGCAAGCAGCTGTTTCTTCAGGGAAAGCTGTTGTCACCACTCTCAAGTCTCCCCTTATTATGACCCCAAAGACTCAAAGACTAGGAGAATATGTGGCAACCATAAGCTATGATACCTCTGCATGATTCCTTCCCACCAGAGAGAATTGTGCAGTGAGACCTTTGCAAAGTGAGTTTCATGGAGTTTCTCTCCTCACTTTACCTCAACACCCCCGCTCTCGTTTCTTTGTTTTTCCTGTTGGAGGGGTGATCTGGCCTGCAGGGCATTTGCCTTTTTTAACTTGTCAGCTACTTCTCTTGAGTATAGCTTCATAACTCATATATCCCCTTCTGTTTGTTACATGCTGAATAACTAATAGCTCTACAAAAATTTGAATATATTGCATCCATGTTTTCAAATTCATATCATGGGACAAATGCAGATAGCTCTTCATGTTACATGGGAAACAACCGGTGGTGAACTGACAGTGGTTTTGAAAGTGGATGTTCTTTTTAAAATTTCTTTATCTGCCAAATCACAAGATAGATGGTAAGGAATTGGAACTTCCCTAACTACTACCTTTTTTTAAAATTATTTTTATTTTGAAGTTCCATCTTTCCTTCTACCTTGGCCTGTGTTTGGAGCATAGAACATTTTTTCTAACTGAATTTTTCTGGACTGTGTGATTTGTATTCCCAGGTTGTATAGTTGAAAAGTATTCCCCCTTGCAGCCCCCGCAAAATGTTCAAATGAACTGGACAAGGGAGAGGAATTAAAAGAACTGAAAAATTATTTGAAACAATCTAGTGAGGAGTTTGGCTTTCAATACTGTAGTGCTTAATATTGGAGGAAAAGCCTCTCCTTCATCTCCTTGTTTCCAATCCGTTCAAGGGCAACCATGACTGCAAATAATTCCATTTGATTGTAGTCTCAATCGAGTTCCTAGTGGAGAGTTGTCCATGTTCCAAAGAGTACCATTGCAGTTGGCAGGCTCAACAGAAAAGCCAAGAATTGAATGGGCCTGGAAGTTAAACTACTCTCCTAACCCTAGCTGTGGTTCTTTCAAGTTGTAGTTGAGAACATTGTTTGGGAAGAGCTGAATGGCTGTTGGCAATGCTGTACCTTCCCTGTGGCTAAACATAGCACTTTTACACACACAACTTTGATCTAGCACCTTTCACTAGCATTAAAATTCACCTAAAAAAGATCACCACGGATTGAGGCTACTTTGAAAATATGATACTGAATGAACCATGGACATTTTCTGTGCTGTTGCCCTGACTTCATGCTTCAGTCTCAGTTCTGTGTAGTGACTAATATTTTAGGTACTAGGTTTAGTGATGGATTTTCCTCTTGTGTACATGGTGTATATATACATATAAATTAACTTCTTACAGTTATACTATATTAGCAAATTAATTATGTTGGCACTCTGAAGCTTGGTCAGTGACCCCATGTGCCAAGCACATGTGCTATGATTGTACGCTTGGCAACAACGTATATACAATCCTAGCTGTACTCTGGTGATATTTTGCTTTCATTCCATTGCTAGGAGGAGGAGTCAGTTCATATTGCTTTAATGTCGTGGAAGTTTGTATCACATAATGAATCAGCTATAAGCAGTAACTTTTAATGATACATTAATATGCTAAGAATTTTACAAGTATCTTGTCAGTAGAACCAAATTGTAATTGGAAACAACGTTCTCAGTGTTTGGTATGGAGAGGAAGGAGAACATTGTTATATATCAGAAGTAAACCACAAAATAAAGGGGAAAGGAATATAAAACATAGTCTGAGAGTTGTTTTTTCCTCTTCAAGAACATCTGGTTTGCAGCCCATACTTGGCAACTAAATTTAGATTCACCTGGAATTTGTTTATCATGCACAATCCACAGTTTGCAAACTGTTCCTAAGACAAAGAAAGTCAGAATGAGGGCTATGTAAAAACATACCTTGTCAATTATTCATGGCCTGATCTTAATCACCAGTAGCAAATACTATCCATGGAAGTCTCTATTATTTCATTTTTTCAGTGCTGTAGATTTCAGGCTTTGCTTAGCCACAGCCTGTAATAAGGGGTGCTGAAAAGCAGCCCTGCCTCACAGGAGCTTAGTGTAAATTCTATCCCAGTGACTGAATTGTTCCTCAAACTGTCCAGTATATATAGAGGAAATCTGCTTGTTACAAAAGTCCTTGCAGCTGAGAAGGGAGTAGAGAGTTGCTGTCTCTGCTATGCCATTCCAGGCTAATGCCATCAAACCAACCTGAAAGCTTTCTATAATGGGGTAACAAGTCTTGAGGATAGAGAGGAAGCAGTAGATGTAGTGTATCTAGACTTTAGTAAGGCTTTTGATATGATCTCACCATCATAAACAAACTAGGAAAGTACAGCCTAGATGGAGCTATTATAAGATGAGTGAAAAATTGGTTGGATAAGCACACCCAGAGAGTAGTTATACTGGAAGGGCCTAACAAGCGGGCTACTGCAGGGATCAGTTCTGAGTCTGGTTCTGTTTAATATTTTCATCAGTGATTCAGAGGATGGCATAGAGAATACACTTACAAAGTTTGCTGATGATTCCAAGCGCTTTGGAGGATAGAATTACAATTCAAAATGATTTGGACAAACTGTTGAAATGGTCTGAGGTAAATAGAATGAAATTCAATAAAGACAAGTATGAAGTACTCCACTTAGGAAAGAACAATCCATTGCCCCTGCAAAATGGGCAATGACTGTGTAAGAAGGAGTACTGAGGAAAGGGATCTGGGTGTCATAGTGGACAACAGGCTAAATATGAGTCAACAGTGTAACACTGTGGCAAAACAAGCAAACGCCATTCTGGGATGCATTAACTGGAGTATTGTAAGTGAGACACAAGAAGTAATTCTTCCATCTTACTTGGCCCTGACTAGCCTCAACTGGAATATTGTGCCCAGTTCTGGGTGTCTGATCTCAGGAAAAATGTGGACAAATTGAAAAAAGTCCAGAGAAGTGCAACAGAAATGATTAGAGGTTTGGAACACTTAACTTATGAGGGAATATTGAAAAACCTGGGTCTGTTTAGTCTGGAAAATAGCTGACTAAGAGGGGACATGATAATAGTTTTCAAGTATCTAAGAGGTGGTCACAAGGAGGAAGGAGAAAAATTATTCACCGTATCTGCTGATGATAGGACAAGAAACAATGGACTTAAATTACAAAAAGAGGGGTTTAGGTTGGCCTTTAGGAAAAAAATCCCTAACTGTCAGGATGATTAACCAGGGGAATAAGTTGCCTAGGGAGGTTGTGGAATCTCCATCATTGCAAGTTTTAAGAGCAGGTTAGACAAATAGCTGTCAGGGATGGTTTAAGAGGGTGCTTCGCCCTGCCATGAGTACAGGGGACTGGACTGAATGACCTCTCGTGGTCCCTTCCACATTCTATGAGGGCAGAAGCATGGTGGTCCTACCATCACTGTCCTATTCATATCCTTTGAGTCAGTTTTAGTGAATAGAGGAGTAGTAGCCCTCCTTGAAATGTAGGGACATATAATTATGCCTTTCACCAACTAGTGAGAGGGAAAAGGATCCTTGAGCCTCTCACACACTGCACTTGCTTCAGGGTTAAGAAACATTTGATCTTAAAAGATGTTCAGTCATATTTAGGATGAAATATAATTTTGGGATTTCTTTTTGAAATCAGTAAAAGCAAAAACGTGAATTTGTTTTCAAATTCACAAAGCTGCTGTGTTGGGGTTTCAGGAAATTATACAGATGGAGATGCCCTGCAAATGCCATTCTACAGCCTTTTGTCAGGACTCCTCCAGGGGCAGCTTTAGGGGTAGGGAAAACAGGCAGCTGCACAGGACTCTCACCAATAAGAGGCCCCATCCTCAGTTTGGTGGGCACAAATGAAAATATAGAAAAAATATGGAAATTGTTCCCATCTAGCAGAGCCTGTAGGGTACTTTTCAGTCTTAGCATATCAAGGCAAACTATCATTAGGATCTGAGCTTTGTCTGAATTGCAGATTTCCCCATTATCTGCCCATCACCTTCACACTGACATGCTAAAAAAGCAGGAGCAAGCTCTTTGTGACACCAATAGACAGCACAATAACAGAAACGTTTCCAATGGTCTCATCTTTTAGTTCCTCAGTATGGCCGTTTATTCCACCATTTTTTAATCCCACTTGTGAAATTTTGCCATTTTCTCTTCTTATTTCCCCTTTCTTCTTTTGCCTTTTGCTTTGCCTTTGTGACAGTTTTTCCTTTGGCTTTGGTTAGCTCAGGTTACCAGGTAGGTCCATATAGGCTGCTACATATAAATACAGTGCTGCCCTCAAACAATCATTACAGCTGTGTGTGATGTCTGTGCTGTATGTCTGTCTTTTGGTAAGTAACTTTTTAGCTTCTTTTGTACTTACTGTTTAATATTTTTGAGGGGGCCAGAGTCTTATAAATTTGAATACTTCAGAGAATTTCATTGAAATTTATTGTTTTTCATTTATAACTACAGACTAGAAACTTTTGTTTCACTTATTTTTATTATAATTTGTTTTTATGAAACTTCTAGCACACACAAACCCAAGCCTATATGAAAAATTTGTAAGATTTGACTGCCAAAATTTTAAATGTAGTACTTTGGTTATTTTTGAGCCATCATTAATTTTACCACTTTTTATTTGTTAATTAATGCACATACTTTTTTAAAAAAAACTTTAAATGCTCATTTTAACTGTGTAGTTCAGCATTAGCTCATTTATGTTAAAGTGAAAGATGATCAACTTACAAGCTTCATGATGAAAGGATCTTTAAAGAATAATTTATGAGTTCCAGAGGGATAGTCATGTTAGTCTGGTTCAGCAAAACAAACAAGCAGTCCTGAGAGGGATGGTTAGGGCTGCAAGGGAGGACGGGGGACACAAGGAGGGGCCTTTAGGGGCCCCCACAATGGGCCTTTGCCAAGGGCCCCCACTTGCCTAAGGCCACCCACTCCTCCAGTTAGTTATTTCCTTGACTTTTTCTATTGCTGACAGTATGAGAACTTTAAAGACACTTGATGTACGTGACTCTTCTTCTCCCATTGCTCTGAAGTGTAGAAGTTTTGTTAACAGATCACCTGACATGTTCAGAAATTCTGTGATTTCTTTTTCTGAAGAGGTTTGGAAATATTCTAAAATACTGCATGAGGAAAAGTGATGTTTCAGGAGATGGGTAATGGGATATAGCATCTCATATGTGTATCTGGCCTCAGTTGTATTCACTGAACCTTCTTTGATGGCTGCTTAGATTATATGCAATGAGTAGGTGTTCTGAGTCGAGTTCCTACTAGACAGATATATATGCCATATTAACACAATGGGACCTAAATGGAACAGAATTTTATCAGAATTAGACATCTTTAAAAGAAAGGCAGTGTTCAGCAATAGATAAGGATAGCCATTTCTCTTGGATACTGACCACCTATTGTATGGGGAGCATTTGCAGACTCTGAAATAGTGGAATATATCCCTGCAGTAACTGATATAGCGCTACAAGAAAAGATAGAACTAGAAGTACCCACTGAATTTGGAAAGGTCTATTTTACTTTCATGTCTGTTATTCCAAAAGTTGAAATATCAATATGGCTGGCAACTCTTCTGTAAAATAAAATGTATTGTCTATTATGCTTTGTGATCAACTGTCGGACACAATTCTTCTTGACAATATGCACATCTTTAGCAGGGACTTCAATTATCATAGTTTCATACTGGACTTTTATGTGTATGGTAACAGTGATGAGGCAAAGATCAGAACAGATGATGAGTTCACAGGGAAGCATTTTGAAAATACTTGCATTGCTGAAGGAAGCAGTTTCAGCAAAATTAAACTGATGATGAGTGCTAATGAATTTGTTTCCTCTGAAAGGCAACTGAATCTTGTTTTAGTGGTACAGGATGAAGTACCTCCTAGTCATCTATCAAATGCTTTATATTACAAGTGGATCAAATGTTTAGGATGTCCTAAATGTTATCATGAAGTTAATCAACTAATATCACAACATCAACTTTTCAGCAACATTTACTCTGTAGCTTCCTTGATGGAGTTTCTCCAAACTCTGATGATTTGGTGCTTTACTATCATGTTCATGGGTTCAATAAAGAGAAAGTTCTAAAAAGATTGTAGGCACTGAAAAAGGAAATACAACCTTTTCTGAAGAAGAATAGAGCAAAAGAGACTAAATATTTTTGGAATTTCTTGCCTGCCAAAAATAGATGATGATTCCCAATGGACATTCATACTCATTTTATACATTCAACAGAAGTCTTTAGGGGATAGACTAAAATTTTCAGTAACAAGTTATCTTCTCTTTTCACTAGAAGTATGAAGTTTTGTGGTAGGATCTTGAAAAAAGAATGCTTGGTATCCTAGCCCTTAAAGAGCACACAAGTATCCTGTCAAGTGACATTCAGGTCCATCAGAACAAAACAAGGAGTCTTGTGGCACTTTTAAGGACTAACAAATTTCTTTATTGTACCAGAAGACTCCTTGTTTTGTTTTGCTGAACTAGACTGACAAGGCTACTCCTCTGGAATTTGGGTCCATGTTTCCCTAAAGCAAATAATATGCTAACTTGAATTTCAATCCCCTCTCCCCACTTTATTCTGTATCTGAGCTCATGATTTTTGCCTCTTGTTGTGGATAACTGTGTGGAAATACCAGGGGCAGCTTTTAAATTACACAGGATCTTGGTAAATTACACAGGCAGCTTAAATTGCTAATATTTTCAGAAAAGTGACTATGTAAAACATTGTTTCTTAGCACATCTACTAATGCTGTGTGTTCTGGTTATTTACTGCAAAAATAAGTTTAATGCTTCTTGCATCTTTTAGCACTGAATTAGCCATGCACCTGTGGGAAAGAAAACTGAATTCTTGATTCCTGGTGAATAAGAACAATATTTTACAATACTTAAATGAAATATAAAGCTTTATGCACAGTTATCTTGAAGGCCCAAGTCCTATGCATAGCTAGCATTAAACAGTCCTACAAAGGGGATAGCCAGCTATAGAAGAATGACTTCAGGACATGGTAATCTCTTTATCATTTTAATTTGGTGTGGTGGCTGCCAGGGACATCCCTAGGTGGGTGCGGGGCCCTGGGTGAATCACCCTCTGCAGGGCCCCCACTCACAACCCCCTGGGCACTGGGGGGCGGGGCCAGCCAGCCCAGGGAAGGGCAGGCCTCTGTGCTGGCTGTCCCATGCCAAGGACCGGGCAACCCGCCCAAAAACAGCGGAATAGGAGTGCAGGGTCTAGTTTCTCAGCAGCCCTCAAGCCCGTAGTTCTCAAACTTTTTTTCTCGGGACCTAGCTCCGGCCCCCTCTGCCATGTGGCGACCCTCCACTGAAAAAAAGCATCAATTGCCAGAAAATTGAACAGTGACCATGGCTGCAAGCGGGAGGGGGAGCAATCCCTCATGGCCTTCATCCTTTCTCTTGAAGTGTCCATTGCATCTCTGAAATCTACATATCTAATTTGAGATCACCTACATGGAACATACAGAGGGTGATCCCACATGCCATACTCCCGTCTCAAATCAGGATGTATGTCAAGTCTCTAAAATTGCATGTAGTAGCCTGGAGTGTGTGTATAGGAGCTCCTTGCAAATGGTGTTTGGGGTGGGGACGGGGTGGAGAAATGAGATAGAAGTACTGAGACAGAGGAAGGAGAGGAGAGGAGACCCAGTGCCAGGCTGGAAAGAAAGGTCATGGAAGATCCTGTCTGCTGCTGAGCCTGTCCAAGTCCCTCCAGGTCCTGCTCCCTTCTCCCCTGCCAAATGCCACGAACTGAAGCAGCCCCTCTGGAAAAATACTAATAATACAAGCTGCCCCTCGAGCTTCTATCAACTCACACTTTGTATAACCTGGTGGAATAAACACTAGGAGACAGAGGTTTCCAAAACAAACACAGTTTATTGAACAAACCCCCACCCCAGTTACAGTAAGGTAAAGCTATCCCTTCACCCCCAGGCCAAACACATCCACCCAGTAGGCCAACGTCCAAACCCCGAAACCTAACCTAAGAGAGAAACAGGAAAGGGGGAGCAAAGAGGACCTATATGCCTAGCTGCCTGGACTTCCCTTACGGTCTTGCTTCACCCTGCACAGGGCGTTGGCCTATGACTCCCATGCAGTCTTCAGCTCCAGGCACAGGCCGAGTCCCACCACTGCAAGGAGCAACGCAGGACTCAACTTGATCAGTGGCTCTCAGGCCCGACCGAGCTCCTTCGACCGTCTACTTCTGGGTCCGGGTCCAGGTCCAGTGTCCTCCAAGCGTGGACCGTCTACTCCTGGACCACTGGTGGTCTAGCCCTGCAACTAGAGTCCATTCACCCTAAGCAAAGTCCTGGGATCCCAGCCTCCCAGGTGGAGCTGTGCCTTGAAATGCAGTCCAAGGCTCCAAACCCGAGG
The DNA here is from genome assembly GCA_007922195.1 of Podocnemis expansa. Taxonomy (NCBI): domain Eukaryota; kingdom Metazoa; phylum Chordata; order Testudines; family Podocnemididae; genus Podocnemis; species Podocnemis expansa. Next base: position 38,925,956 of record ML682005.1, read on the forward strand.
ATCTCCGGACGGATCCCCCTTCAGGGTCTCTCCCGAGCCGGTCTGCTAAGTGTCCCTCGATGATTCCTCCTCTATCTGCACGTGGGGCTTCTAGTGCCCAAGCCAGAGTCCTCAATCAGGAAAAGTCCCACTCAGTTCTCCTACTCCCCCTCTTGCAGCTTAGGGCTTCCAGGTGCCTCAGCCCAAGTCCCAGCAATGGAGCAAGTCTACACACTGCTCGAAGGTGTCCGCTCCAGTGTCAGGAGCATAAACCTGAACTAGCCAACCTGCTGGTCTTCTGGTCTTGAGGCTCTTCTCCAGCCCCAATCCACAATGAAGCACCAAAGGAAGAACCAAGACCCCTCCCCACAGCAGGTAACTCATAATAAACTCTGTGGCCAGTTCAAATTGCCCAATCAGAGTCCCATTCTCCTGCTGTGGAGGGTCTTACCAATCATTTAGCAGAGCGCACAGAAAGTTCTAGCAGTAAACAACCTTCCCCCAATCAAATACAAAAGCTTTTGGAAGGGTCTTGCAGCCCTTCTGCCTCTCCAATCAAATGGCAGTCCTGAGGGAAAGTTCTCGGGCTGCTAGGCAGACTCTGAACCTTGGCTGCCTGCCAAGATACTGCAATTGATACATGCTGGATTGTGCAACTCTGCTGTTTACATAACCAAGCCCTTGAATGCTGGTTAGGTGCACTACTTAATGGCAACTTAGCACTATAACAAACATAAATAGTGGATTTAACAAAAAGTTGCCCCAACAACCCTGGTCTGGGTTCCACTTTCTCCTCTGCACTTCATCTGCTTCCTGAGTCTGCCTGAGTTTCCATGAACACACAATTATCCACAATATTGTGATTGGAGGGGTGCTAGCCCTCTCTGCTTGGTCTGGTGAGCCCTGGCACTGTGCATAAGGCAGCAACACAATGGGGCTACCCACCCCCTTCAGATTAGGACATTGTTATAACTTCTCCTTCCAGCAGATCCATCCCTGAGTTGGATTTTATTGTTACTTAGGCTTTCTAATTGTAGAATTAATACCATACTTTCTAACAGAGGCTCCTACTAGAACCATTTGTTTTTCTTTTCTCTCTTTAATTATCAGTCAAAAAAATCTCTGGTGTTTTTATGAAAATCCACAAGTTATAACTTGTAGCAAGCAAGAGAATTCTCAGTCCACTGAAAAAAGAGGCAAGTCCTAATTTGCAAAAATAACTGCAATCCCCATGTCTCAGAAATGGTGGAATAAGGTTGGTGATCACATTTTTTTTTTCTTTTCTTCATTGGGTCTATTGATAAAAAAAAAAAAACCACAAAGGTCGCTTGCCAGTGACCTCAGTCCTTTTCATATGAATGAGAGAAGCCCAAAGAGATACTGACTCAGATAGGAGGCATAAAGGTTGTTTGAACAACAATTAGCACCTCATTGTTAGTCTTTATGACTCACCTTTGTTGCAATGCTGACCTACTGCCTTAAGCAACTTTCACATCAAGCCACTCCTCTGGCCCCAACATAGAGTGAACTGGGCTGCCAGTTTTAGCCAGCTCCCCCAGTCCCTGGCATGGGGGGACAGTGGTGTGACCCCATGGGGCACCCCAAAGTGTGGGATCCTGGGTGGCTGCCCCTCTCGCCCTACCCTAAGGACAGCCCTGGTGGCTGCTATGTCTCCCTGAAACAGCCACAGCAGAAATATCTCTCAGAGAAGAACCATTGGACTGGAAGTGTCCTGGGTCATAGTGTACTATTATTGCAGACAACCTCATCATAAACCTATAAGCGCTCCATTTTTAAATCTACTTAGGTTATTTCCTCCACCTCCTGCCATAGTAATAATTATTCCAAAACCTCAAATCTTGGATGGTTTAATCTTCTAATTTCCAGTCAAAATATATTTATGGTCAGATACCCATTTGTTCTTCTGTTAACATAGTCCTTAAGTTCAAATAGCCATTTTCCCTCCTTGCTGTTTATCCCCGTGATGTTTATAGAGAATAACCATATCCCTTTTCAGCCTCCATTTTGCTAGGCTTATCCAGCCATGCTCTTTTAGTCTACTCATGTGGGATAGACCCTCCATTCCTCTGGCTCCATTGCCCTTTTCTGCACTTGTTCCAACATGAATTCATCTTCCTTCAACATGGGTGACCAGAGCTATATGCAGTCTTCCAAATGAAAACTTACCAATGCCTTGTATGATGGCATTAACACTTAAGAACATACCATCACCACCAATGGTCCATCTAGCCAGTCTTTCAACAGTGGTCAATGCCAAGTGCTTCCAAGGGAATGAATAAAGTAAATAATCGTCAAGTGATCCAACCAGTCAGTCATTCCCAGTTTCTGACAAATAACAATCTCTGGTTATCTTGGCTAGTAGCCATTGAAGGACCTGTCTTCTATAAACTTGTCTAGTTTTTTTTTTTAACCCTGTTATAGTCTTGGATCTCCACAGACTGACTTGCATTGTGTGAAGAAATACTTCCTTTTGTTCATTTTAAACCTCCTGCCCATTAATTTCAGTTGGTGACCCCCTAGTTATAAGGAGTATTATGCGTTATGAGGCGTAAGTAAATTTCCTTACTTACATTCTTCATACCAGTCATGATTTTATAGACCTCTATCATATGGCCCTTAGTCATCTGTTTTCTAAGCTGAAAAGTCCCAGTCGTATTTCTCTCTCCTCATATGGAGCTGTTCCATACCTCTAATCATTTTTAGTTTTCTGTACCTTTTCCAACTCAATATATTCTTTAGGAGATAGGCCAACCAGCTCTGTACGCAGAATTCAAGAAGTGGGCATACCATGTATTTATAAAGAGGCCAGATGATATTTTCTGTCTTATCTATGCCTTTCCTAATGATTCACAACATTCTGTTAGCTTTTTTGACTGTCACTGCACATTGAGTGAATGTTTTCAGCGATCTACATCCTGTGACGCCAAGATCTGTTTGTTGGGTGGGTAATAGCTAATTTAGATCTCATCATTTTATATGTATAGTTGAGATAATATTTTCCGATGTGCATTACTTTCCATTTATTAACATTGAATTTCATCTGCCATTTTGTTGCCCAGTCACTGAGTTCTGTGAAATCCCTTTGTATCTCTTCACAATCTGATTTGGGCTTAACTCTCTTGAGAAATTTTGTATCATCTCTAAATTTTGCCATCTCACTGTTTGCTTTGATCATTTATGAATATATTGAACAGCACTGGTCCCAGTACAGACCCAGGAGACACTACTATTTGCCTCTCTCCATTATGAAAGCTCACCATTTATTCCTACCTTTTGTTTCCTATCTTTTAAACAGTCACTGATCCAGGAGAGGACCTTCCCTCTTATCCCTTGACCACTTACTTTGCTTAAGAGTCTCTGGTGAGACTTGTCAAAGTCACTCTGAAAATGTAAGTACACTATTTCTATGGGGCCATGTTCCAAAGGGGCATGTTAGTCTAGTTCAGCAAAATAAGCAAAGAGTCTTGTTAGTCTTTAAGGGCTACAGGACTCCTCATTTGTATCTATGGAATCACCCTGACCCTCCTACATGTTGACCCCTCAGATGGTTTGCTATCTCTCCCGGAGATAGAGAGAGGGTAAAGGGGGTAGGGCTAGAGATGGCGGATATGACCATGGTTTACCCATATCCCATTGATTCCGAGCTGCCATATCAGTCTCTTGAGCAACTAGCAACAAAAACCTCAATTATACATGCTTGACTAAGTTCACATATGGCTGGCCCAGGAATGTGGGAGCATAAATGTTGCTTAAATCCACTTTTTGCAGCCTCTGGAGCTGTACTGTCCTCTCCTCAGTCAGAAATAAGGATAAGGGTAAAAAAAATCCAGTATTTTAGTTCATTTGCTTTTGTGAGGCTGCTTTCTCACATATCGGGGAGGGAAGATGAGCAGTTTTGACAAACCTTCAAATCTAGCATTTAGCTGGGCTTTTAAGACTGATCGTGAGAAGTATGATTTTATTCCCAATTGTGAAATAAAAATATGGGTATGTGTGATACCCAGTATAAACAAAAGTACAATGCCAACATGCTGTTGATGGTTTATTTTCGCTACGCATGCTTGACTCATTTTAGAAAGTCTATTAAAATTCTTTTATCACTTTTTTGCTGACTATTTTGACTAGAATTTATTAGACTTTGGATTTCACAAAATGCTTCTAGCATATGTTAAAGATTAATATGATTGCACTTTTATTTATTTTAATTGTACCTCAATGATTTATATTTATAACACATCTGTCACCCTTTCCCCCATCAAATATGACCTTTCTGTCTGTTATAACATGAGAGCTATTTTGAAAAATAACTCTTAAATGTTGTCATGCTATATCAGGTGATGGCCTGTATTCTATTTTTTGTTTGAATTTTCATCTATTTATTATTAAACAGAGATCCTGAAGATATGTTTTCAGTGCAGGAGGTTTGCAAATGTAATATCTTTTTATTTAATGAACTTCAAAGTGAATGTCCTTTTGGAAAATACTGCATCATGACCTCAGATAACAGCATGGTGATGTGAGGTCATACAAGTTAAGAAAATGCCAGAAGTGACATGCTATCCTTCAGTGTGTAGTCAGCCAATGAGAATTTGTTTTGGTGGGAGATTTTAGTGGGTGGAATTCCTACAGAAACAAATGTGATATTCTGTTTCTTGAGTTCAGTTAAGGTCATAGTCTGTGGTTTTAGTTAAGCTCAGGTGAACTAATCTTTCTCAGTAAAGTTGGTGTCTCTAAATCTACGCACAATGTGTTGCAGATGTGAATTGGTAATGTTAATTATAAATTCCCAGTGTACAACCTTTGTTCCCTTCTGGTAACTTCCCTGCTCTCTTGTAGATGCTATGAGTCAAACTTATTAGTGTTCTTGTTTTTAAACATAATAATTGTCTGTACATGAAATAAACAATTATAAACAAAATATATTCATCCTGTCTTGTCATTTACTGTTCATTAGCACAGCCATTTAATTGGTGCATTTCTTTTGCCATTGTGGCACGTCATAAAAATAAATAGGATTTTACTGTATTAACTTGAGATAACCCCAGACCTAAAACCTTGAGCCAGAATTCACAAACTAGGGGTTTGTTTCCTTGGGCCCAGAAATCAACTATTGGATGATTTCATTACTTTTTTTAAATTAGGGATGATGATGACTTTATTTTTATTATCATCATAGCATCCAGGAACCCTAGTCGAGACACCATTGTGCTAGGTCCTGATTATTTTTTTTTCCTCCTATAATTATGAGGCATGCCTTTGAAATTTAACAGACTAAAGAAGGTTTTTGGTTTTTTCTGGAAAGGTTGAATGTGGTTGCAACTCAGGAACTTGCAGATAGCATGTAATTCATTTCCTGCATTGCTACAATACGAGTTATATTACAGGTCCCAGCAATGCGCTCAGAGTTTGTCACCGAAGACTAGCATTTGTTTGCGAGATGTGTGCCTGTAATGGTCTTGCTCTGTGGTTACAGTTTACCTCTTACACCATGCACTTCCTTAATTAGAGCAGCACTGCATTTTCTTTAAGAAACCAGACAAGGAAACCTGAAGTACTTTATGCAGTTGGAAAACACAAATATGTTTCTTTTCCTCCCAGACTACTTCTTTTGCCTCTCAAGTATAGCCCTTTAAACAGTTACCAGACTGAACTTCTGCAGTGCTAACTAGGCTCATCCTTCTATTGTGAACACACTTAATCATTCTTTCTACTGGTGAAACAAGCTATGAAATAATATATGAAATCACATTTGTTTCATCTCTTCTGATGTTTAGACAGGCAGGAGAGATTTTCCCACACTTGTGTGTATCTATGATTTAACTACGAATGACATTGTACCTCTCTAACATTAACCCCTTAATCTAGTATATTTCTACAAATAACCACCTGTAGTAAATTCTTTATTCATAAGCCTTATCTGTTGTTACAGTATATAATCTGTGAGAATGCCCTAATTTTTATCATTCTCTAAGCCTGTCATCATGGCTGAGACAAGGCTTATCCCCCTGAGCAGATGAGATTAGTCGATCATGTTGAAATCAGAAGAGGGATTATAATGCTTGTAATACACTGAGTCAAATTAAATGCATTTTGTTTGTACATCACAAGATCTTGTTGCTAAGGCTTTGATGTCTTCTGCTGACTGTAATAAATTGCCAATAAAACCTATGAGGGTGGATGAGAGGAAACTCATGCAAACAGTCAAGAACAAAGTAAAAATATTTGTTTTGTTTACACAGTCTGGTAAACTAGAAGCTTAACTGCTGTGATGTCACCAACATAGTATAAACAGGCTTACACCAGAGATGAGCACTGATCCAAATTGCATGTTACTCATTTTAATTTAATTTTGCTCTACTCTGAGGACATCTCTTCCCCAAGTAACTTTTTGCCTCTTGACATTTGTTCCTTTGTTATTTGTAAAAATGCATTGCCTTTGTCCTGAGTCTTTTGGCAGTATCATGCATAAATAAACACACACACTATTAATGGGCTGCTATCCATAAAAAAGGACACCAGGACAGACATATTTTTTAGAAATATTGCATTAAGAATCAGAGGATTGCATAAATCCCATTTCTCTCCCATTTAGTACTATAGGTATTTTTAAGTAGTGGATCAATTTTTTAATGAAAGTATCTACAAACCACTACTGAGTGAAACTCAAAGACTTTGTGGTTGGAGGTCATTCTCGATAACATCCCAAAGTTTGGAGATTCATGCCAGTCTCCTCCAGTTTATTTGAACAACGTGCGTTTGCCCCTATCTCTCATGCACACAAAGGTGAAAATCTCAAGAGTACAAGGTTTTTTTGTGCAATTTGAAGCATTTTTGGTTCAAATCCCAGATGAAAACTAGAAGTGAAAAACATGTATCCAAATAGTTCAGTGTTTTATAGGCTAAAGGTGGTTGGGGGGAAAAAAAACATTGTTTCTAATAAATTTCTCAGTTTGAGATTTATTTCTAAAAGTAGGTAAAGACTCTCATAGAGAGGATAGGTACATTAATCACTGATCTCCAATCATTACATTGTGATCTAAAGTTGCAGTTAAAATCTATGAGTGTTACACCATCTGCTGGCAGGAGGTTGGAGATCACTAAAGTATACCTACTCAAAAAAAAAAAAAAAAACCAAAAAAAACCACCATTAATTACCACAGACACACAGAGTAGGTTTTAATTTTGTTTGTAGTACACTGGGATAATTGATCCAAGCATTTGCTGTGAGCTAGAGGAAGAAATGGGTAAATTTAAAAAAAGAGTTAAATTCTTCCCAAGTTTAGAAATTTCCTTGTTTTGGTAAATTCTGGTAGAATGTGATCTTCTGTCTGCCTGCTGTACACAAAGGTTCTTGATGATCTGAATTTCTCAGGGATCCTAAAATACATTCCTTGCAAAGCAGTACTAAATATGGGAGAGCTCTGAGATGTCTGCATAAAGAAGCTTATAGACAACTTGGACCACAAAGGTCTGTTTTGATTTATGAGCTGTTTTCCATTTGAGAATGCAGATGAGTCCTCACCCTGCCATCAACCTAGCACACAGGCCATGCTGGTATGCAAAATCACCCTATCTTGTTCTAATGTTTTACTTTATTGGTTTGCTCAGAAATCACACCACAAGATAAAGCTTAAGACTAAACTTTTTTACAGTAAGCTTGCAACTTCATAGGTTTTCTTTCTAGGATCTTCTATATTCTAATGTTCTGTAACCCAAAGAGACATTCTCACATCCTCAGTAGCATGACTGGAGTTACCTGACTGCCTGACTCAACAATAATTACCTTAACTTTAGACTTTTTTAAAAAAAATTTGCATCTTAAAGATAATGCTGGCTTTTAGTACCTAAGACTTGGTTCACTCACTAGAAGAGCCTTGTGCCTCTGTGGAGGTCTTTACAGGTACCCCATTACATCAGATAGCAAGATTAGTTCACTAGTGGGGACATAGTTTTACTGTGATCTGACATAAAGGTTACATAATTAGCACCTAAGGATGGAATCATGTCAGCAAAATGAAAAAGCTATCTTTGCCAATGTTTTGTGTGAGAACACATATGATGATTAACATCTAGCACAAGGTTTGTATGAGTTGCAGGCTACGTCCACACGTACATAGTTATTTCAAAATGAGTTATTTCAAAATAAAGTCCTTATTTTGAAAGAAGTTAATTCAAATTAAGAAAATGTTCATTTGAATTAAGGGACAAGCTCAAAGCAAAATAGCATGTCCAAACACAGGACTTGCTATTTCACTTTAGAAGAGGGCCACCATGGGAGGTGTGGCAACATGGCCCCCTCCCTGGGCCATGCCCCCACCCAATATAGGCTAAAAGTAAGGCACGCTGGGAAAGAGAAGGGCAAAAGTGTTATTTCGAAATAACATGTCCAAACAGTGTTATTTCGAAATGATTATCTTGAAATAACAGCTGTTTCAATTTAAAGAAGGTTTAAGCTATTTTGAAATGATGGATCTTATTTCAAAATGACGGAGCCCATCATTTCAAAATAAGAATACGTCGTGTGGACCTAATCTCTCTTATTTAGAAATAACCAGTGTTATTTTGAAATGAGAGAGACGTGTGGACATACCTGTAGTGTTTTCAAATAATCTAGAATAACATGGAGATGAGACACATTTTAAAAGGGTTTTTCAGATAACTTTCAATTTCTTCTACCTATTTTACTGCATGTTTGAAAAATGTTTAAAACACTTTTTTCCATGAGTGAAATTGTGTAGGCTTCACTCCTGCGAAGATTAACAGATACATAATTCTATGTACCATGAATAATCTTGTTGAATTCAGCGGTATTAACCACATTGGCCCAACCAGTTAGCTAATATTAGGTGTCTTGGAGGTAGTTTCCATTAGGAGGAGAAATTGATGGAGTTTGCTATTATTCTGATGAGGCACTTTTAATTTACAAAGAATGGACACAAAGTTCTGTTTCCCAGCATACACGCAGAATAAAACAGGAGACGGTCACTTTGCTTACAGTTTCAAGCCTCTTTCCAGCCTGCACTCTGCTCAAAAAATTCTCTCTCCTTGCTTTCCATCATGGCCATATTTTCAGTCTTTTTCTTGCTGTTTTCTTTGCTTTTGGGCTGCTTCTCTCTGCTTGTTCTCTGGAGACTTCTGCTGAAAGACACATACCCTTCCCTCAAACAATACCTTGCAGACCCCCTTCCTCCACATAGTTTAATTTCTGATCAGCATTGAATGTGGCCTTTGGTTTAGATGGTGGCCACTATTGTTTCAGTTATCTTATTCCACAAAAGAAATAAACTGCTTGTAATGGGGTTTACAAACCCAATACAGAATAGAAGCAGAACCAGCTTGATCACACCCCAGTACAGCTGCCAGAAGTACCAGTCTTGGAGATTAGCACCCTGCCTGTGATCAATAAGGAAAACAAGTTCAGGTATAAATGAGAAGAGCAAAGAGAAAAAGAAATTCAGAAGAGGCTGAGAAGGCAATAGGCAACAAACACACACCAGGCTGATTCCAGCAAATGGGTAGAGACACAAGGAAGACTGGAAGCTCCATATCGTAAGTGCTAATTCATTTATTTTACATTAAATTGATGGATTAGACTAATTTGAGTTAAACAGAGGTAAGCCAGTTTGGTGAAAGTGGTCCATGTTAAAAGCACAGCACACACAACTTCTGAAAAGCACCTCTTACATTTATCCTCTATGAAAGGTGGCTGTTACACTGACCAATGTCAAGGCTGTTTCACCTAGCTTCCATCATATTGGCTCATTGCTCCGAATGAGTTCAAAACAGTAAATCCTTATATGGCCAATCCTAAAGTGAAAGAAAAAAACAATTTATTAATTATATTTGAATACTCATAGATTTGTCTGATATTTAGTTTGTCAGGATATTTTCATACCTCATCCCAAAATGATTTTATTTCCATTCAAATCTACCTGGAGATTTTCTCTCCCTGCCTGATTTTCTTTCAACCATCCACAAAGGGTTTTGTTCATGGAGCCCCTCAGAAATGTCCATTGTTTTGGTGGGAATCTGCTGTCCGCCACACTCTTCCTATTTTGTTTTAATGGACAATTCATTACTGTTACAAATCTCCCAGTCTCAACTTTTACAGGTATATATACAGTTTTAGGGGCAGCCAACTTGAATACTTGTCCCACTGCTACTGTACAACTACAGCTAACTTTGTGTTTAAACCTGGGACACAAGTATATCCCATATATTACTCCATTTACTTACATCAGTTTTATACAGAGTGTCTCCAAAGTTTTATCCAGACTAGGTCTTCTGTCTTTCTTTCTCCTGGCATTGTGAAAACTGACTAAGGTCCCCATTTTTAAAAGTTTCTCCATATGACCTTACATCGTAGTCTTCATTTTATCAAAAGGTAACTGTGTCTAGCAAAGGAATTCTTCATTTTTGGATTGTGGCATTCCAGTGTAGTCCAAATGGACAAATTCCCTTTGTTTCTCTTCAGGGACTCCATACAGAAGGTTTGCTGAGGTCCTTAGTTCATGCCCAAACATGGTGTGCACACTGTACTCTCATTGACTGCTGATCTATAGCCATCAAAAGAATGGGATATGATATGATGATCTTAGTCCCTTTACTGCTCCTCAGCCAAAATGGCCAGTTGGACCCCAGATTCATATTGAACTTTTTTAGCATCTAACAGACTGAGTCATGTTTTGTGAACCCCTTCAGTTTCACCTGCTGAAACACTTAAGAGCCAATGATTCACCTTTGAACTGTGTGTAAATCACCAGGACCCCAAGCCTGGTGAAGAAATCATTCACTTATAATCCCTGCTACACTCACAGATTCTTAGTGCTTTCTTGGATAAGCTTCAGGACATTTTCTAATGTAGTCTGTAGGCACCAGCAAATATTGATTGCCAGACTCTCTGTTGGATAGAGACCCAAGTACATCAACAGGCATGCGGTATACTGGTGCCCCACAAGATATTGCTTCACATGGGCACACTCTGTCTAAATGAAGACTTTCTTTGCAATTCAAGGATCACATGTCCTGCACAATTTTTTTTTTAAACCTGTTTGCATTTTAATCAATAGAAATGAACATCTCACTGATTGAGAGACTACGGTCAATTACTCATTTCTTTCGGTAATGTCTCAGAGTGCCAGCTTTAAGTTTATTACGAACCATTTGTAAATGTTTCTGTTCACATGTTTTAGCATGTGCTCAGATACCATCTAGGTCTCATACATAGCCTGTGAGGGGCAAGCCACTGATACTTTCTGGATTAGCCTCAACATGGCAGATGCATTGAACAGGCCAGAAGCCATCACTTTAAATTGCTGCAGGGCTTATCCTGCTGTGAAGGCAATTTCCCTCCCTGTCCATTGGATCTAATTCCATTTGCCAATACCCTCTTTTAAGAGCCAGTATGGAAAAAACAGGTTTAACCTCCTACTTCATCCAGGGTATCATCTGTTCATGGTAATGGATACAAATCCTTTAAAGTAGCGTCACTTAGTTTTCTGTAGTCCAATTATACTTTCCTTATATATTTTGTCAAAAGCCTGGAAAGCCTCTTTGCAACTGATAAATGGTGATGGGGCTGTGTAATGGGCCATTTTGCTCTGAACCAATATTGTGCAAGACACTTCTGTACAACCAATGTTTGTTGGATCTTGAGAAGAACTCCTGATTCCTAATCAGAAGGTCTTTCAGATTATTCTTCTTCTCCTTATTGAAATGTACAGTACTCTACCAGAGCAAAGCCAATAGAAACTCCAGGAACACTCCTTTAGCTCCTTCTTGCTTGTAGTTTTCTTCTGTACCAACCTTTACATAAGCCACTGGTTCATCTTTTACAACCATGGTTCTTCTTTTCACTAATTCCTGGTTGCCAAAAACACTGAGAAAATGAACAGGCATTTATTTCTGCATCAGATCTACAAGAATGTTAGCAGTTAAAATTCCCTTGACATCCTGGTTCTCAAAACACTGCCCTTCTTGCTAGGAAGCTACCACAGCATATCATTGTTGTAAGGTTTCTGCCCTTGGAGGCAGGAGTATTTTTTCACTGCAGACTAATTACTTACAGACCATTGTGACACCGTCCGTGTCTAGGGGATTGTTTATGGTTATCTTTCAGATTAATATTTCATATTTCCAATAATCCATGTGTGATATACCATGTTTGGTATTGTAAGGCAGGCTTAGAAGCTGTGCCTAATAGCTTCTGAGGGAGGGCAACTAATCTGCATGGGTTTAGTATTTGCATGAGCACAAAAAACACATTTGCGTGTATACACTATGGGTGCAGGGCAATATGGGTAATGGTATTTGGGGTTAATTTATCACAAATCTGTCAATATCTGTGAATCTACTGAAGGGAAATACCTCTTTTGTGATATGCTACTCTCTGATTGTTCCATATGTGTTTGGGTTAGTTAAAGGGTAAAAGTCACCCTTAGCTACAAAAAGACTTGTAAAAGAGGCCAGAAAAAAAGAGCAAGATGGGGGTGGAGTTTTCATAGTTCCTTTAGAAGCAATGCTTGAGGTATTTTGCCTCACCTGATGGCCCCACTATCAAATGATAGATCTGGCTGGGCTCCTTTGAGGCCTGTCTTTTGTTATTTTAATGGAAGTAGCTGTTTGCAGCTACTTGAGGTTTGGGAGCTGAAATCACTGAGAGATGCAAATCAGGAGCATTACTACCCAGGGCACTGGCCTAGGGCACGCTCCTGGGAACAGGGCAGGGAGTGGTAGCTGCAGCTGTGGGGCCGCCTGGCCTAGGAAGGAGCTGGAAGCAGCCACTGTGGGCGCCTGGGCCCCGGATCTCCGGCCAGAGACCAGGAGAGGCAGGGGCCCCACCAGGACCTGGGTCACTGGTGCCAGGATTCAGGGCACAGCCTCTGTGTGCCAGGCACCAGCAATGCCCCTGAGGCAAACTCTCTCTCTGAGCTGAAAATCACTAAAGAGAGGAAACCCCCCTTTCTGAGCTGAAATCATCAAAGAGGAGCAGCAGATGACCAGCAAGCGGAGCCAGCGGATGATGATAGCAGCCAGCAGCAAGCTGGATGGTGTGAGTGACCAGTGGGCAGAGCCAGTGAACAGCAGGCAGAGCCAAGGGACAGTGCTAGTGGATGCAGTGCGTGACTAGTGGTTGGCGCCGGCAGACAGCTGGTGTGAAAGGCTCCCTGACAAACCCTAGGGTATGTAAGGAGTGTCTGTTTAGCACTGATTCTCCAGAGGCAGGCTGGCACTTACTACCTCCTAAGAGTTCTATGGAACATGGTTCAAGAGCTATAGTTCTGTTCCCTTTTTTTGTCTATCTTGAACAGCATGTTAGAAGGTCCCGGGGGGGGGGGGAGGTGTGTGCAGGGGATGAGCATGTGGAATTTCTTTTGCAGTTGTTTGGGGGAAGGATTTGATGATATCCGTAAGTTTCTGGGCAAATGTGGTGTGGGGCTCCTTTCAGTTCTCTACAGTAAGTGGTATCAGGGAGTTGTTGATTGGCCTCATTAAACTAGTCATCAAGGTTGAGGACTACAATGGAACACCTTTTTCTACTTGTTTGATCATTATCTGCTAATTAGATTTCAGAAACTATATGGCTGTCCACTTGATAGTGGAGAGCTTATGGTGAGTATGATATTTGTTAAGATTTGGCAATCGACTTTTTTCATGAAGCAACCAGTAAAATCATCAAGGATGTGGCTTCATCTGCTCTGTGGTGTCGAACCAGATGATTCTTTTTTCCTTATTGTCAGCAGGGATGTAAGTCAAAAGTTCATCTCTCTCACCAACAAAGTTAGTCCAAGAAAAGATCTTACTTCACCCACCTTATCTCTCTAATATTCTAGGGCTGACAAGATTACAACTACATTATATTGGCTTATAGTTGGTAGGTGTGGCCCAGTGTCCAATAGCCATGTGTGTTTCACTGGTCCCCCTACCTATTGCACATTCAGTAGTCAAAGTCCTATTATTATTTAACCTCCCAAATATACACAAAAATAGTGGGACTTATCCTTTAATCTCAAAGCAATTTCATTGCTTGCAGATCCAAGCCTCTTTCTAGCAAATCTGCCCAAAAAGCTCCCTTTCTTTGCTCTCTCTGAAGCATATGTTTCCAATGCATCTCTTGTCTCCTTGGTTTTCTGACATTCCTCTTTCCCTGTTCTATGTCTGCTTCTTCTCACACATATATACACCTCCACTTAGCATTGGCAATGATGCTCATCATATTCAGAGAACAGATGGTAGCCACCACTACCTTGATGGAAGAATTCTTATTTTAAATGTTAGTCTATACATATACATCCTATCCTGCTACAGGCTACACAAATATTCTATCACTAACGTGCAGTAAGATTAGCAATTCTAATTATCTCCTCCTTAGATATTCAATATAATAAGGAGGTTTCAGAGTTTATAATACAGGGAAACAAAAAAGGCATCCTGTAGCACTTGAAGACTAATGAATTTATTGCATGAGCTTTTGTGGGAGAAAATCCCACTTTGTCAAATGCTTTGAAGATGGGGGAAGTTACAGAACTTACGGCAGTTTGGAACTATATTACATGGGTCAGTCTTAGGGACTTTACAATTATTCTATCAATCCAGTAATATTATTCTATCATTCCATTGTTTATATGAATATAGAATAATTTATTCAGTTACATTATGTAGAATACAAAATTCTTATAGCTATAAAGCCTCATGTTTAAGGACATGAATAAAGTGAGGTCAGGAAGACAGTGTCTTCCACATTATATTAGTGTACAATTATAAGTGTTATAACTTTTCCCCTGAAGCTTCTGGCATTAGCGAAGAGAAGACAATAGATTTTATTAAATGGAAAAATTGCCTATTTTGAGTCACTCGCTGAACTGAATCAAACTAAAGTATCTCTTTTACTATTTTTTGGTTTGGATTTTGGTTTTAGATGTAAAAATATTTGAAAGTATAATGAGAAAATGTGGGAGGTAAATATCTGTGTTTATAGCATGTTAGAATTTAAAGAAATAAAGATGATAAATATTTGGAGTTACTAATATAAGTAGAGTTGTGTGACATGGAAACCTAAAGTGAAAGCAAAGACTCCCTAGAAAAGCACGTGGAAAGCAAGAAGCCACAGAAACAAGAAGGTAGTTCAGTATAGTCACTTAGACTATGTCTACACTTAGATTGTTAACTTAAATTGAACTAATTAAATCAAACAAGTAATCATTAAATTGTATTAAGTTAAATCAATTTAACATGGCTCCACTAGAAACCCAAATCAAACTAGCCTTTCCATGGACAGGACTTGCTAGTTCAATTTAGGAGAGGGAATCATGGGAGGTGTGGCAACATGCCCCCACCCAAAATATAGAAAGAAAAAGGCACCCTGAGAGGAAGAAAGGCAAAAAGTGTTCATGGTTAGTTCAATAACATGGCTACACTGGGTTAAGTTCGATTTAACCATCATTTTGAATTTAAGGGAGGTTTTAAAATTTTGAAATGACCCTTTCTTATTTCAAATTGAGGAAGGTTCTTATTTCAAACTAAGGAAAGCTAGTGTAGCCATGCAATACTTTAAATGAAATTAAGCATCATTAATTCGATTTCAAGTGTAAGTGTAGACATAGCCTTAGGGAGCCAGCTGGTTGAACTGGAGGCAGCTTTGTTAGTAAACTGTTTTTCAGAAGTCAAAAAGTTGTAGAGAAATTTATTGAAACTCTGAGCCTTTGAGTTTTATTTTCAAATGCATCATATGGCCATCTTTTGGCCTGAGTCTCTTCTGCCTTGAACCTTATGACAGTTGCTTATTTCATTCAGATCCACAAAAAATGCCACTCAGGAAGCTACTCAGAATTGTCAGTGATGCCCATTATGTTTCAGAGATCAGATGACAGTCTCCCCGCTCCTCCTCTTCCTGTACTCTTTGAAGGGATTGGCAAGGATGCATGTTGCTTTCACTTCCTCAGAAAATACGTTTAGGGATGGGGAGACAGGATGGCTTGGCTTCCCTTTTCCATTCTGTTGCTGTGAAACAATCTTCTGAAATGAAACAAGGAAGCCCAGAAAGGTGGTTCTTCCTCTTCTCACAGCAAAGGGGACTCCAGTGAGTTTTTTCTCTTTACTTTGTCTAGAGGAGTTCAATAAGGCTTTCACGCACACAGAAGCCAAGAGATAGGATCTTCATGGAGGATGGTGTTTCCCTTCTTCTTCCTTGTGTGGCAAGTGTTGATTAAACAGTGATTAGCCATCCAGTCAAAGCTAGCAATGTATGATCTGTGTTCCTCTACCACTGCCTCTTAATTTGGCAGCTGAATGTTTGGTAGGTAGGGTCACATTACAGATAGTCCCAGACAGGGCTAATGGTAGTAGTAGCAGTGTTACAGTTCATTTTTTAAAATAAGACACTACAATATGTAGTGACTTGCCCTGAATGAAACAAGAATGCCTGGTTGCTGTTTTTGTTTTGTTTTAAAGCTGTTTTGTCTGGCAACGGGTAAGTTGCAAAGTTCAGATTTTGAATCCAAACTTCCCCAACATTCAGAGATTTTGAATCTGAAGTTTAGGTGTGTGCCCTTTTTCAGTTTTAAACTTGAACATTCCCATATTGTCATGTGTACATGGAACTCACAAAGATGACAATGGGTTTTCCCTTTCACCATTTAGGCTGAGAATTTTGCAGACTCTTAGTTGTGAGGTTGGACCCAAATGTCCTGCTCCTGGGAAAGAGTTTTGCTTATTGTTTGCATTTGGTTTTGGAGTACTATCGGATGTATTGTATGTTGTGCGCAAACTGCCTTTAAAAAATTAGATCATAATTAAGAACTTTGCTGTGTGTAGCAAGTGACATAACATGGTTCTGCATCATCTGCAGAAGCTGACTGCTACTATTTACTGCAACTCACAAGAGGTTTTAAAGGATTCTTCTTTTATAGTTCAAGGGCGGAGACTAAAATAGGCCTGGCTGCTCAAATATAGCTATGGCAAGGAAGACTGCAAACAGTTTGTGCAGCTTTAAGGAGTTAACAATTCCTATACGCTTTGTCAAGCAGATTTTTGTAGTTCTTAAATAGTCCTTGAACATTACTGTGGTGGGAGGGAGAGTCTGTTTTAAAATAAAATGTGAAAAGGAAAACTGAATTTCATCTTTTCCAAAAAAAATACATCTTCTGGAGAAAGCAAATGGAAATGGAAGGTAAATCAGTTTACAAATTGTTCTTGATTCAGCATCACTCACATCAACAACTGTAGCTAACATAAAGTATTTGTCACTGTCATTTCTTCTAGTATGTAGAAGTTCTAGTTCAGTCCTGCTGTAAAGCTCCTAGTTTTCTGATGATATTTTCTGTTTGTAGCAGTGGGCACTGGGAATATGTAGATACAGCAGTAATAAAGTATAGTATGGATTTTGAGGGGATTAGTCCAGAGAAGCCATCAGTAATTTCTGATCTGTAAGAGGTGATGATTGAGGTAAGGGGCTGCATGGCTTGAAGATTCTGATTCAGTCAAAATTGCCTCTTTAGCATCTTAATAGTGTTATTAGTCTAATAAATTAGGCTACAGTCTTCCTTGGCACTGTGTATATTAAATATGCTTAGTTGTATGCCATATCTATTTCAACAATGCATTAACAACACTGTTTCCATGCCGCACAAATATTCTGAAAAGGCTTGCAGTTGGCCAAGAAATTATATGACAAACTTTGGTAACTGAGCATAAATCTGTTTTCAGAAAAACAAATGACAACAAATCTGGTGGCAACGTATGGTACAAATGTTTGAAAGCCTCCAAGGGTTTGGAAGCTTTCATTTAGTACTGAATGATATGGCCTCCTTTTAGACATTTTTTTAGCCTGTAATCTCCCAAGTAATCTTAATTCATGCTCTTTGTAACGTTACAGTTTCTAATGCACAACCTCCCTAAATCAGTGCATTTCCAGTTTAGGGCCAGGCTGGACATGGTGACTAACCATGTCTGTTATAACACAAAAATGACTGCATAGAACATAATTAATTTTTCAGATGCTTTAAGGATCTGATCTTGCTTCCACTAAATGCAATGGCTAAAACTCGCACGATCTCTATTCAATAATCAAGGGTGCTGATTTCCCTCATCGAAGAAGTGTTGATCACCATACAGAATCAAACCCAGTATCTGTGTGGGTTGAGGAGGAAAGAACATCAACATATATATTAACATCCAACAAGTGGGGGGGGGGGGGTTGTTTATTTTCTTTTTTAAATCTTCCAAGTTAACAAGAACTCAGTGGGACCAGGTGACTTTCTGATGAAAAATTAGAGACAATAGAGAAATATCAGACTTACATAAGACAGAGTGTAGGCTCATTGGCTGATGTTGTATAAGGTCTAAAGCATCAGTAATAGAAAGGGCTAACAGTAAACCCCATTTAAGTAAATAGAGAGGGGAAAATATACATGTATATAAGTATAAACAATATCTATCTATCTATATACACACGTACTTCATAAAATATTTGTATTATATAATGTGGCATGGTTGTGTGTGTATTGTAATATTTTTTACATGGGTCCTTATGTATTTGCATGGACTGGTGAAGATGACAGCATTTACCAAGCTTTACTTATGATAGCTGCATGAGCACTTTGAATTTAAATGCTCTACTGTATGTAAAGTCAGGCGCACATTTTTACTGGTTGTCAGAACAATCCTGAAATCCCATTTTCCTTTAATAAAGTATAGTTTTGTCCTCTCAATGTATGCTTGAATAAGATGTCATACTCTGTTTTTGTTCAGGATTGCACCCTGCTGATCTTCTTAGGCAGCAAGAAAATTACCTTATTGAAACATATTCCTGGTAGTGACTATAGTGCCAGATTTTGCATTGGTATTACACACATGACATATTCAGAGACCTTTGAGTAAGACCATGAATATCAAGTGATTGAAAAAATTATACAGGCTTTTTTTCCTTTGGATATAAAAGGTTGTAGTTCTGGATGAGTGTCTTTCAGATCAATATAATTATGTCATAAAACATGTAACAAAATTGTTACTTTGCAGCGTTTCACACTTGCCTGATTTCATACCAATTTTAATCTGAGCAGAATTCCTTTATTTTTAATAGTTGCACAGTTGAAGGTACTCTGAACCTATGTAAATAGAGAGTGTGAGAGTGTGCGTATATGTAGATAGAAAGATAGATAGATATTTTTGTTTTTTAGTGGGAAGATACATTTCCCAATGAATATCTGGCTGTGCATATAGGATAGGTGCAGATGTATGCTTTACTGAATGAATGCATTGTTTACGTATCGCAAATACACAGTAAAAATGTGCATATGTTACCACTAAAATGAAGTGGTATAGGGGGTCTAGTTCACTTTGAGTTAGAGCCCTTGGATTTCTGGCTGTAGCAGGTGTTTGGAAGCTGAAAGCAATGTGATAATATTAATAATTCATGGTATCTGGGTTAAAAGTGTTATTTGAATTCTGTATTTTCCCTTAGATAAATTTAGTTATGCATGCACTAGTTTTGTGACCCTACAGAGTGATAACTCACTGCCAAAAATCATCAGAAGCAACAATTTGGCTGGCCTGATTGGCAAAACTCTGCCAACTTAGAAAGCAAAGTTATGACATTAACTCCTGCTGGTCACTGGAGTGGCTCAGAGACTGAAAGCTATAATTAGGGAAGGGGGGATTTGATAAAAATTGAAAATAAAACCATAGCTAGTTGAGAGTAAAGGGTAAAGTGTTTTATAAGTTGATTCCTATTTAATTTTCACATGCTGCAAAATGTAGTCAAGTCATACAGAGTGGCTGATTTTTCCATAGGTTTCATTCCCTCTGTCAAGATTGTTTGACCCTCAGAAACTCTCTCTATTAATAGTGCAGTATACTGACATTTCATGTTTCACATTAGTTTGCCACTAGTATATAGTTACTGGAGATAAGCCTCACCCCAATTCTGAGCACTTCCAAATTTTGGGAATAGGATTTAAAATCTGGTCTCAAACCTGAATTTGAATTTTACAAAATAGCTCCTCACAGCTAAAGTCAACCCCAGACCTAAACAGCCTGAACATTTGGTTGAAATCATGATCCAAACTGGGATCTGTAATCTGTGGGTCGGACTCAACTCTGATAGAGACAGAAAAAGGTATGCTGCTGAATATGCACCCAACACCATAAAATGCCTTTTTGGATTTATGTCTCTGACACACAGCTTTTATTTCTTTCACCATCCTGCAGCATTTCCAGTTGCGTTGTATTCACTGACCAAGTAAATAGCTTTTTTACTATGTTCACTCCTTGCATAACAGGACATTTCAACAGATTCACCAGTGGAAAAAAAAATAAAATATGGATTCAGAAATGGGAAAAGAACAGTTAATAATTCATTCTTTTCCCAGAAGTCTAAGAGCTTTTACACAGATTGAAATAAATCTCCTATTTCTAAAGGGGTAGCTGTGTTCATCTAGGTTAGCAAAACAAACAAGGAATCTCACGGCACTTTTAAAGACCATCTAATGTATTTATCACATGAGCTCTCATAGGAGAAAATCCCACCTCGGCAGGAAACTGAAGATGGGGAACAAACAGGACAGGAGCAAAGTAAATGCAGGGGATTGTATGCCACAGGACTAGGCAGGACTGCTACAACAAATCAAAGCAGTGGTTTAGATTCAAACTTTGATTCACTGCAACAGACCCAACCAATCCCTGACCCACACTCCCTGGCACCCACCCCACTCCCACTCTGCAAGCCCCCCATGCCTAAGTGCCCAGTGAAGTGGGACTCCCCCCACATGAAAGTTCACGCAACAAGCAAACCCATCAGTCCTTAAAAACACCACCAGACCCCTTCCCATCCACCCCACTGAACTAGGCCAACACAGCCACCGCCTTGGAACTAGTGTCTTTAAAATATCACTTGTTCTCAGTGTTCCCTGTAAGCTGCGTGGCAGCACAGGCACATTGTCCTGCACAGGGAAGACTGCCAGCCATGCACAGCCAGCAGCCACAGTCCCTACCCAGCCGGAAGACAGTGTCTTCCAACCCTCTGAAAGCTTCCTCCAAGCCAAGAGTTTTTAAAACTCCTGCTCGGAGTGATGTCTCACTCAGCGTGTGCAGAGCTTCTGTGCATCCTCACTGAAACCTTCTTTGGCTGAGGGAGTGGCCAGTGGTGAGCCTGTCCCACTCTCATGGCCTGGTAACGGGGTGGGCGGCAATTGAGGACAGGGCAGGGGCAGCCAGCCATGGAAGGGGGCAGAGGGTTGGAGGGAAGACGGGGGCTGGCTGGAGCTGGTGGGTGACCTGGAGACAGAAGAGGCAGGTTAGGGTGGGAGGAGGTGATCGAGCCGGATGGGGGGACGGAGTTGCCATGCAGTGAGCAACCTATGTGGCTTAGGGGGAGTATTGTTGTTCATAGCTCTCTCTCTCTCTATTAGTACTTAAAGAAAAAAAAAAAAGGATCCCCTATACTACCCTCCACATCTTGATGCTTGTTAGCAAGACACTGTAGTTGTGACTGTGTATAGGGAGGTCTTGAAAGGTGCAATTAATTGTCATGCTCCACATTTTGTATCATTTAATTTATCTGGAAGTGTGTAACTTGTAGTCCAATGTGATCTGTTGCATGCAATCTGTCTGTTGTTCTGACTTCTTGTTTTGTGTCAAGGGTACTCTGCTGATTTACCCCTGCTTTGCTACACCTGCATCTGAATTCAGAAACAAGAGCACAGTCACAAGAAACAGCACATCCTGGAGAAGTGGTGCAGCACACTAGAAAGGAAAGCAGAGCAGCAGTGTGAGTTGGCCACAGTATGTGTGCCCCAAGGTCCAGGGTGCTTTTAACAGCAGCAGCAAAAACTACAAGTTGTAGGGTATGTCCACACTTATCTTTTAAATTGAAATAAGACTGGTTATTTTTTGCGAATTGTCTGTTATTTTGAAATAACGCCATTCGGATGTGTTATTTTGAAATAACCATTGTTTCAAAATTACATTTTTGTCCTGCTCCTTCCCAGGGTGCCTTCTTTTTTGTATATATTGGGTGGGGGCATGGCCCAGTGAGGGGGCCATGTTGCTAAACCTCCCATGCTGCCCCTCTCCTGATTTGAAATAGCAAGTCCTGTGTCTGGACTTGCTATTTCGATTTGAGGTTTTTGCTTATTTTGATTTAAGTTAATTTGAATTAAGGATTTTATTTTGAATTAACTTATTTTGATTTAACTTAAATCAAAATAAGCATGTACGTGTGGACATAGCCGTAGACTGCAGCACGTTGGGAGAACGTCCTGGCTCCTGCTAGGAAGCGCCCCTGCCCTCCCCTACAGGGAGTGTCTGCATTGACTGAGGCTGGGAGCATGTGGCAGCCAAGCAGGGAGGAGGCCAATGGACCTTAATGCTGTTTTAGGGTTTCCTTTCAGAGTAAAACCTTGCGCCTGGTGATTGGTCTGAATGGGTCTGGTCTGAGTGAACACACACTAACACACAACACAGAGGGGCCTCAGACATAGTCTCCCAAACCTGTGTAAACAGGACCAGATTAACTGGCTTGGGGGCCGACTGTGAGGCTCCCACTGCATGGGCCCCAGGCTGCCCAGGAGTGCAGACCCCAGTGCACAGGTGCTCCTGCTCCGGCCCCACTCTGGCCAGGAGAGGAGGGGGCTGGTGGCGCACGGCTCACCAGCAGGTCCTGGAAGGCCCTGCCAGACATCCCAGCACTGGCCCACCCTGGCAGGTAGAAGGGGTGCTGGTCCACCCTAACCACCCCCAGTGGCCCTGTCCCCAACCTCCCAGCTGCACCTTTGGCAGGGCAGGAGCACTCTAGCTCTCCAGCCCTGCCAGCACTGAGCCAGCCAGGGGCTGGATTATCTCAGGGGTTTCAGGGCTGGAGCCCAGAGCCCCACTTTTGGCTGAGGCCCAGGGCATAAGTCCCTAAAGCCCCTGCAGTAATCTGGCCCTGTGTGTAAAAGGCCACAAGGCAGACTTCCCCTATTTTAAATATCCTCATGTGGAGCCAGTAAGCAGGAGGGGCCACATATGGACTAAAATTTTTCCTGCAGAACAAAAAGGGAAAAGTTCTAGCAGATCAGAAGTAGTTTAGCTGATTCCTTGAATGAGATGGGAAACAGCTGAGGGGGAAACTGGACTGTCTGGCAATGAGTGGCCCAACATCTTTATGCCAACACTCTGCCATTGGCCTAAGCCAGGGGTCAAACTCAAATCACCACAAGGGCTGGATGAGGACTAGGATACTGGCCCAAAGGCTGCACCCCAAAAAGTGCCCCCTCACCAACCTGGGACATGATCCATTTGTGGCCAGGGGTTGGATCCATCCCCAGCTGCCTTCCTGCAGTGGTTAGGGATGGATCCAGACCCCTCTGCCAGATGGATCCAGTACCTCCCCACCCTGCTGCCAGTTTCCCATGAGTCACCCTGCGCCCTTCCCTAGCCCCCCCCCCATGCTGCTGCCAGCTCCCCGGGGCACTTCCCTAACCTCCCCCTCACCTACAGCCAGCTCCCCCTGCTCCTCCAAGCCCTGGTGGGGGGCAGGCACCCACTACACCAGGCCCTGCTCAATATGTAAGGAAAGTTACACACGCCCCCACCCCGGCCCAGCCCCGGTGGCCCTGCTGTGTACTGGGGAAACTATCCCCCTCCACAATGCCAGCAGCGGGAACTCCCCCCTCCAGCCTGCTCTGGCCACACGGCTGTCTCTGGGGGAGCAGAGCCCCAGGCGAATTGCCTTTTGCAGGGGTAGGGTTACCAAATGTCAGGCGAAAGGAGGACACATCCTCCTTTGTACCTTCATGTCCTCCATCCAGCACGCATTTTAAAATACATGATTTTGTCTGGCTTTTTACTTATAGGGGGTTGAAATATGCTGGGATGCTAATGGAATGCCTTATTTTTAGGGGGAAGCATTCCAGGGCCCCCTTAAAACAGAAGAATATTACACTAAAAGTACATTTTCTCCCCGTTTCCTCCTTTTTATACTTCCCTGTCCTCCTTTCCACGCTTTGGTGTCTGGTAGCCCTATGCAGGGGCTCCCACTCACCCCCCCAGACAGTGGGGGGTGGGGCCAGCCAACCCAGGAGAGGGGCAGACCTCTCTGCCTGCCCCCCATGCCGGGAACCAGGCTAGCCAGCAAAAAGCAGCACCCGGCTCAGCTCTCCCAGTCTCCGCTCCCTGCCACCAACGTGCACTGCTTCTAGGTCTGTGCCGGAGCAGCGTGGAGGAGGCAGCACTGTGGCAGGGGCAGGAGGTAGCGATACAGGCCCCGCGCTGCCTCCCGCCTCCTCCCTGCTGCTCCAGCACAGAGTCGGAAGCAGCGCGCATTGGTGAGGAGGCAGAGCAGAGACCAGAAGAGTTGAGCCGGGCGCTGCTTTTCGCTGGCTCTCCTGGTTCCTGGCATGGGGGGGCAGTGGTGCAGCAGGGGCAGGAGGTAGCCTTATGGGCCCCGTGCTGCCTCCCACCTCCTCCCCGCTGCTCTGGCACAGAGCTGGAAGCAGCGTACATTGGAGTGTGGGGGAGCAGAGACCAGAAGAGCCGAGCTGGGTGCCCAGGAAGTTATACTAGTGCTGAGCTCCCAGACAGCAAAGGAGCTTGGCATTTCAGAAGCCCCGTGGGTCACTTTTGACCCATGGGGCGAAGGAGTTGGGAGCCACTGGATTTTTGGGGATCGTCACGGGCTGCAGGAGGTAATTTCGTGGGCTGCAGGCAGCCGGCATGTTTGAGACCCCTAGTCTAAGCAGTTGTTTAGAATTACTGAAAGAACACACACCCTATTGCATCAACTAAACGACATAGTCCTAGAGGCTCCTAAAGCACTCACCGACTTCTTCATTAACTGTTTTATTTAATTTTAACTCTGCCTTTTTTTATAGCACCATCACTGCAACGTACTTCACACCTACCCGATGTAATGCCATTGCTAAGTAAGGGTGCTAGAAATGCATATAGCACCATTACATGATAGTCCCTGGATCATAATACACCATGCCATTTCAGTGAAACCTTTCCATATGGTAACATGTACACTATGCCAGGGAATTGCCATGACCATATGCAATCTTTAATCACTATAATGTATTTTCTCTCCTACTGTCACTCCATCATTCTCTCACTATACACTGATTACAGCCAGCAAGAATTAATCATGTGGTTAGTTTGCCCAACTGTTGTAGTTCACCCCACTAGCATATTATGCAGTCATTTAAAAAAAAAATTCCACCTTGCTCCTAAATGTAGAAATCATTCCTCTAAATGTCCTCCCCTAACAATGGAGTGATCCACTTATAAATTTATGCCTCTTGTAAATGTGTACATCACTCTACAATATCTGCTCCCCATGCGTTGATTATTCCATTATATTCATTTTATATCAATGTAAGTTCCTCCTCACCTCCTCTATCGCAAAGAAATCAATGAAGTACCTGACAATTTTATTACATCAGTGTATTCATTTCCTTTATAAAAAGTAAATCACTCTAGTAGCTTCACTCCCCAGTGAGAATGTACCAGTAGATCATTGTGTTACTTTAACTCCCTGCATAAACAGATTGTACCATTTAACTCACTTTGAAGGTAAATGTTGAAATCTGTCCATTACCATACACATGCTCTAGCACTTTGTAAAGGTGCTGAAATTTCAACAGAACAAACTGAATGTCAGTGACTTTGCTCCAGCGTACTCACTTTCCACAGGGTTGTGCAGCTAGTTTAAATGGCCTGGTTCAAGCAATACATTCTCCAAGTCCCTTGCTTTTATTTCCTTCCTCTCCCTGTTACACCTTCCTTTCTCACCCAAATGGTTTTTGATCAGTTCAGAAACTTGTAGAGTAGGCTAATGAAATACAAACACCAGCAGAGGCTCCTGTCAGCTTGGCCACTCCTCTTTGTTTATGCTCACACCCATTTGCATGGACTATATACTGTCACATCCTGATGATGTCATTATGTTACACAGTGGTCCTCAACCTTTTGTGGCTTGCGACGCACTTGGCAGCGTATTGCAACTCGACAGGACATGCTAGCCCACTCCCCCCAGGCCAAATCCAGCCACCTCCCCAGCGCTCCATGACACGCTTACTAGTGTGTGGTGATACCATAATGTGTCCCAACACAGTGGCTGAGACCCACTGGACTGTAATGTAATGCATACTTGTATTCCCTCCTCCTTTTGTTCCTCTTGTCTGTAAGCAGACTTATTTCATCCTTGGAGGTCCACAACAAAACAGCAGAGGGAATAGTACTAGCCATATTGTTGTACCCTCTCAAATCAAAACCCCTTTAAAAATTCAGCACAGTATGAATATGTATCCACGCTAAAGAACAGCACTGGTTGTCCTGTGTAAATGCAGATTTCTGTGAGGTACTGCTATTTCCTTGTGAGTTCAGGTTGCTTGATTACATTTCTCCAGTCACAGCACTTCCTACCCACTGTATTCCCCCACCAAATCATGCTGTCAGGTGATTTCAAGTCAGAATTAACAACACAACCTCTCTACCTGCTGCTGAGTGGGGAGAGGCATACATGTTTTATTCTAGTTCATTGTGACTTTACTGGCACAACAAGCTAAACAAATGAGGGCAAAATGTTAAACAAAACAAAACAAAGAAAAGAAAATTAAAAGAAACAGATTCCTTCGTTGTCTCTCATACGTAGGTGCAGTTTCCACAGAATAAGGCTTTATGCTGCTTTGAGAGTTTGATTACCTGTGTCCTTTCCTGAACCAGGAAGCCATGATGTTACTCTGCTGTCTCCCTGCTTTCCCCCAGATTTAGGCCCACTGCTTACTCATTGCCTTTTGATGCCATGTGCTCTGTCTCGTGATAATCTGAGGAAAAGATTTTTTTTGCACTTCCTTTTATGCCAGACACTGCAATAGAAATACTTGGTCTCAGTCTTTCCTGTCACATTGCTTACACAAATACTAGATTCGAACTATGCTTTGTGCTCATCAGTTGCCACCTTCAGTTAATGGTTACTGATCCTGTATTGTATTTGGTGAGAATTTTTCCCTGGTTTCTACATTTCAGAGTAGTCCCTTAGTGTGAGTGTTTTGTGCAGGGATCTCTAGCTACTTGCTTTTTATTTATTATTTGCACTTACAAGTCACTTGTGTATTAGTGTTGTAGTTGATGATCTAGCACCTTGCGCTTTTTTTTTAGAAGGAGAGTGTGTGTGCACTGATCAGGTCAGAATTGTTGAGTCTGGAGAATAAGTACAAGTAGGTGTGGATCACTGTTCTCAAATTTGTTTAACATTTGACCTTTTGATATTTGCACTGTTTGTTTATGGCATCGGTTTAGATAGTAAGGGAAGCTGAATATTCTTTTCTTTATGATTATTCTTAAAGACTATCAGCCTGCTTGGAGTCCCAAGAGGTGGGGGATAGGAAGAAGGAAAATATATCTCCTCCTCTATTCTTCAGTCACTGTGTATTGAAGACAGGGTCCAAAACAGCATTTGAGGTGAACTGTCTGTTTTGATCCTAATAATATTTGAAAGTGATTTCTTATTTTAGGAACTGACCCTTACCTCGTTGAGCTGTAAAATGTAATGATGCATACTCAGATAACCCAGCTGACATTTTCTTTTTTGTTTTTGTTTTTGTTTTTGTTTTTACATCCAATAAGCTACCTTGCTGTGGTGTTCTTCCAAAGTTGTATTTTTTCCTTATTCAATTAATTGCTCTCTGGTCCATCAACTTGGTAACTGATCAGGAAGTCAGACAGTCCCTGCAAATGACATGAAAAGGATAGCACGTATAGGTGAGAAATTTGAAAGTTCAGTGCAAGATGATAATCTCCAATATTTTTGCACATTAGGGTTAAGATATAGTTTAAAAGGAAACATAATAGGGAGGCTAAAAACTGTAATAGAAGGTCCATTCAGTTTTATCTTGAGAGGGAATTTAGAAAAAACAAACAACATAAACCAACAACTTACAAACACAAATACTCCACTAAAAACTACAAGGCAAGTTCAAGCATTGGGGCCGTCACAGTAGGAAACTGGTCATATGGGTAACATAATGAAATTTTACTGCAAAATATCCTCTTTTTTTCCTTATTTGAAAAGACAAATTATTAGCATTTTTAAACAATTTCAATATGTTTAATGGCTGAAAGTTAAGCTCAAACTGTTCCGCTTTCTGAATAAAGTGCTAGGTCTGTAAACAGGAATCTTAAGTTACCCCAAGAGTACACTCATTTTAAATTTTACTTGAAAGCGGGATGTACGTTTATTACAATTTCAAACAAAATGCTAATGCCATTAAACAAATGAGGTTTAGGCAAATTAACTGCATTTTAATATTCTGAAAGCCTATGATATAGGACATTGTGTTACGAAACATTGGCTAGAAGTATCAGTTGCAAGTGGGATTTTCATTGCTGCGAATCTCAGGAGAATATTTGTAATTAGTATCATTTGCCTAATACTTCAGGTTAATTAGAATATTTAATTGAATAGCTGTAATCTTCAGAGATGACTATATTATGATCAAATTAGTACCATCACAGCACACGCTGATCACTGCTGCAGCCTGGCTCACTTCTGCTAGCTATTCAGCCCTCTGGAGCGTTCAGCAACATAAGAAAAAATCTGTTTCTTACACTTTTGAATTTTAATGATCCATTTGAACTCTGCCATCAACATTTAATTATTCTAGGAAAAAAAAAGTCCCAACCATGGCTCCCATATGGCATGTTGGCAAAGACACTTGCCCACATTGGAGTCTGCACCTCTCCAGCAGCTCTGTGAAGAGATTTAATACAAACTACACCCCCCCTCCCTTTTAATAGTGTTTGCAAATACAGACCATATGAAGCTTCACAGAAGAGGTTACTAGGATACTATTGAAACACTATTAGGAACAGATGAATTGATTTTTAGAATGTTACAATGGATTTAATCCTGTAATGTCTACTACTGGACTTTTGTATTGTGTCCAGAAGGTTTGAAGGAGTCAGGTGCCCCTGTAACTAAACCTTGTTAGTTAGAAATGCAATTATTTGGGGGTGGGGGGAATGGGTTGTGCATAGTAAAACCCTTGCAGCCAAAGCACAGATGTTGAGTTCTTGACCTCACCAGTTGTTACATAAATATATATTACTCACATTAATATATAAGGAGAGAGAGGCATGTTTTAGAGGGTTAAATCTTCACTAGAACTTTAGAGACTTCTTGTATCTTGTTAGAGTAAACTAGTCAGCCCTCCTCGCACACACTCTCCTGCGTGCCCCACCACACGAATGTATAATGAAAACAAATGTAAAGAAAGAGGGTTGGTCATGACATAAAGGACGTTGTTTACACACAAATGTTCCAGGGCTGAGGAAAGCCAAAACAATCTGCTTCCCACCCACAAGGATGTAGCACACATGAGGTCAGTTCCACAAGGGAAAGCAAATAAAACCAAAAAAGGGAAATATTTTTTTAAAATTCAGAGTGTGTTTTTAATATTTACAGTTATAGCAACTTTGTTGACCTTATTGAGTGTCTATATGTATATCACCAAAACATATTCACTTTAAAGGTGACATGTGTAAAGTACTGACTTAAAAGTATTATTTATTGTTTTCTACCAGATGGCATTTGCCACATTGTACTTCAGCAATGTGGGCCTAGAGCAGTGCAGGTTGCATGAAGATAAGTTTAAAGTTAGCTCCTGCATTGCGAAATCAGAGCTTTCTTTAAACATGACACGAACAACAACAACAAAACTTCATCTTCTTCACCTTGATTTATGTAGGCTCATCACACTTGTTATTAAATTACTTCATGAAGCAAGCTGAGAATTAGTTTGGGGGAACTGAAACTTTCATAAATTGACATAAATAAATATTGATTAGTAGCTTATCACTTTCAGTTGGCAGTTATTTCAGACAAAATGTTGAAACAAGCATCTCTTATTAAAACAAAAATAGAGAAGAATTTGTGAGAGTAGGGCTCTGAAAAGGTTTGCTGGAGTTGTATGAAACAGTTTTTATGTGAACTTTGCATGAATTTGTTGTGCCATTTTGTATTTCACACAAACTAAATTTTGCTTTATTTGCAGTGTCAATGAAACAGTTATTTGTGTGCCAGAAAGGTGTGATAATGCATATTTTTCACCATTTTGATCTGCAAACCACCTTCACTTCGTTCATTGTCACTCAGAAACACTTTAAACATTTCAAGTTCATGGCAAGATATGAAAACTCTTTAATTTTGACTAGTTTTGCATTTCATTATAAATATCTGGTTCATTTCTTGTGTTCAATAGGTGTTTCATTCATTGCTCAGTAAAAATCAATTAGATATAAAAAGACTGTCCTGTAAAATCACTGCCATAAAAATGAAAGTAATAAAGGCCAGAAAACCTTACCTGAAGAAATAAATGTTCATATTTTTTAAATATCCTGGAATCTAATTAGCCAAAGGTGTGTTCTGCTTAGTTTCATGAGGAAGCAACTTTTTTATAGACTGAATTCATCTTCTAATAGGAATCAAGAAGAAAACCATCAGACTGTACTTGTGAGGAAAACTATACAGTGAACCGGAGCAAAGAAAGAAGTTTAATTCTAATCAGGATTCTTGACTATCTACATTTTATTTTTACCATTTCCCAAATAATAATTGAATATCCATTCTGAATAGCAGTTTAAAAAACACCTTGAGAAATCATTTTAATCTCTAGCATACTGCGTAATTGTGGTGTTTCTTGTAAGAAATCTTGCAAAATTGCTCATCAAAGAAAGAGACAGAGTGTTGTAAGTATTCAGACTTCTGTATTGCTCGCTCTTCTCAGAAAACCTGTTCTGATGTTCAGGATCTAATCCTGAGTATCCACTTTCTTTTAATGTGTGTGTGTGTGTGTGTGTGTGTGTATTTACTCCTGCAATTGGCAAGCATCTGCTGCCAGCAATTACAGGCAATCACTAATCTTGAATAGCAGCACTGTGATGTACTGTCTCCTTCATAGAGGTGCTCCCTGCACATGAAAAACTCTTTTAGAATTAAAAAATCTGCTCCACTAATTGTGGAACAAATTTTCAACAGCCCTGTTTGAGAATCCAGCTCTAAGTATTCTACCATCTATTAAACAGATGGCAGATAAGATTGTAAACATATTTGCTTCATATTGAATAGATAGTTTCTGGCATAATACTAATTAACAAATTAAATGACTGACTTTCTGCATAACATTAGAGTTAAAACCACTTTGTAAGTTTGTCTTTGGTAGTTATTTACTTTGACAATAGCATGCAGTGAAAAACTGTTAAATGTTTTCCTAGCCACATTATGTATTGAGGAGCTTTCTTTTTTTAAAACTCCATATTTTATTATAATTCATTTGACTTTCATTACAGTCACTCATTGCAAAATGTATGTGCATTTAATCCATTTCAGAGGGCTGCCTGTTTTTCCAATCCTTTTCCATACTACTGTGATAATGTCTTTTGGTCTATGCTAGTTAAGTGTGAGATCCAGGCATTGCCTTTTCTTGTTTCCTCATAGGAGGGACTGCTCAGGAAAGAGTAATGTTAATGAAATACTAACAGTGGCACATAGGAATCTACAGCAGGTTTCAATTTCCTTTTTCAAAGAACTTGAATGGTAACTTTCTGTTTTATTCTGGGCAAAAGAGGGATCAACTCAAGCAAGGCAATGATGTGAGAATACTTCTCACCACGTCTGTTATCTTTATTTGCTTATGACCATGCAAACAGTTATGATCTCAAATTTTTTTTTCACTAGACTATTACACAATGTGTGGTTTTGGAAATATTTGCTGAAAGTAAAAAGAATCTTTCCACAGTTACAACTGATCTTCCCATGGTGAAAATATGTCATCATTCACAATATGATTATAAAGACATATACAATGGCTATGGAAGACACACGATGATAGTAGATTTTGCTAAACTCTCCTCCCAACCCCCATGAAAACTTTTGGTATCTCTGTCTCTTTTTAGATATCCATGAAGCACAACCTATCTTTCCACACTTCTGGCCCCACTGCAAAGTGTCTTCAGGAACAGCTATGGGTATGAAACAGGACAAACCTGTTTAATTTCCTTTAAAGTGGTAAGAAAAAAAAAGTACAGGATTATATTTTATTGTGACTAGTTTGTTTGTTACAGCTGATGTCCTGTTATTCAAGGATTAGCATACACCTTGAAGGCAAAGAGATCTGACAAAAAACAAATAAGGGTCTGGTTGAAATTTGTGATAAAATATCTATGCTGGAAAATTCCAGTTTGTCAAGCCCAAACCTGTTCATGGTAAAGTCTCAGTTTTGACCAACTCCTGTTGGGAGGGTTGGTTTTTTTGTTTGTTTGTTTTTTTTGAGGGGGGGGTCCTAAATTGTTCAAAGTCCTATTTTTACATATTATAAAACAAAAAAAAATCCATTTTTAAAACTCAAATTACTTTTTGTTTAGAAATGTAAGTTAATTTAATGTTCAAACTAAAGGGAAACAATTCTGAAAACTCAAAAATTCTCATGGAATGGGAAAATCATTTAGCTACCAGCTCTGTTTAGGAAATATTCCCTTTTGCTTTTGGGCATTGCTGTTATTCTGAACAACTTATAACACTTCATAAAATAATTCTGAGTCCATCTCTTCTCTCCCCATATATCCTTGAAAAGCTAATCATTGAAATTTTCAAATGAATGAAAGGGTTTTATAGCCACACATCTTCCAGCTTAGTCCCATTCACTGTTTTGAAAAGTTCAACCCAGTGGATACTGTAAAGGGACCAGCCAAAACTTTATTAAATCGCAGCTAAGGTCTTGATTTTGCAATGTCCTGTGCTGGTGTCTAACTATGCATTATAAGTAATCCTAGTGACTCCAGGGGACTTCTCCTATTGTGCACAGAGTTGCATTAGTCTTTACAGGACCAGGACATAACATTGTAGAGAGTCAGTGATCATATTAATATAAATTTATTGGAACAATAATGTAGAAAAAAATCAAGCCCAAATTCTCTGGTTTATTGCAGATGCTTTGTGTCTTTTCCTCTGTTCAAAGTTCTCCTAAAAGCCAGTTTAGCTGGCCACAAGTATTCTCCTGTTGTAAGAGAATCTTCACATGAATTACCATAGTGGTGAATATGATTTCCCCTTTCTCACACAAGCTAATGGTCCGTTTGGTGTGGTCCAGTCAGTGGAACCTGGCTCATATATTGGTCCCATGAGGCTGTTGGCAACCAGGATGTAGTTCACCAGAGACTGCATCAGAGAAATCCAAAAGTGATTTAAATTTATCCTTGAACTTGCCTCGCACCTTTGCACACACCTTCATGAGCTGCATTAGACAATCTGGCTCCAAATATTCAAAAATCAATACATTCAGTGTTGAGTTTCTACTTATTAGCTTAATTTTGACTCCCTGCTTCTGCCAAAAGGTAATACAGTGCAATGGCTGAGTCATAGCAAGGGTTTACCAATATGTGATATGTCAGTAAGTATTTTGGAGGATGAATGAGATAATCAAACACACTAGCGTACAATAATCCTGGAACAGTGACTATGTGGTAGTCCTGTCAGTTAAAATCTGCGCTATAATGAAAATCATTTTAAATCTCAGCTAAGGTGATCATGCTACACCATATAATTATCAAGGCTTCTGGAATAGTTGTTTTGAAAAATAACTACAAAAAGCAGGGTTTGGAAGAAATAGACAATCCAGTGGTTGTTTTTGATCAAAATTTGACAATCATTGCATTTCATAAAACCAAAACAGGAGGTGTTGTGGATCTCATTTTCCTTTTATCCAAGCTGCTGAAATTTGAAACTTTAGTTTGAGGCCATCTGTAATTTGGCCCATTCTACATAATTGTTTAACTATAACTTTAGATGAGGTCTGTTTATAAGCAGAATTTAAACAGGTTTGTTTGTGACACTGATCTAAAGAATAGACTAGAAATAGCCGTCCTAAAAGTGGTTATCTTCAAATATTTACCTTACTTCCTCCTGTAACGGAGGTGTGTTTGTATGAACCTTAACTTCACTTTAGAAAACAAGAATAATGATTGCTATGTATTTAAAGAAAACTGCAAGGGAAAGTCATGGTGCATCAGTTTGACAACACATGCTGTCACTCATTTTCCTAATCATTCATTACACTTCTCCTAATTCATCTTCTATTTAAAGTGCACTGCATTTTATATTATTACAGTTATGATTCTGGATGGGGAAGTTCTGAAATTCATAGTGAATTCAGGCGATAAAAGAAAACTTCTTGTAGCAAGGACTGTTGTCTTTATTAGGTGTGTGTGTGAATGATGCCTAGCACATGGGGCTCTAATCCCTGACTGGCACCTCTAGAAATGGCACATTATCACTAATAATTGCACACACAAAAACTGTGTCAAAAGAATATTATTAGGTTGCAAAGTCACATACTCAGAAATTAGGAAGTACAAGAATGAAGGAATGATCTTACTTAGTCCTCCTTAACCATATGCATTTTGATAGACTTTCATTACATGATCACATACATTTTTTTTAAGCAGACCCTGCCACATTCAGTGCACTTAATAGAAGGTATTCACTTGGTGAGCAGCTAGTCAATGTTTTGTTTTCTCCTCTTTGTTCAATATGTAGCTCTATGTCTTGATTACTGCACACTGTTCAGACCCCCCTCTGAAGACAGAATTATTCATTTCCTCATGGGTTTTTCAACAGTGCTCATAATATACCACACCTACAAGTATAAGATATAGTATCTGTGTACTTCATAAATGCTAATGAATTTATTTTCAAAATATCCTTGTGAGCTGACAGAGTGCTGTTATCTCCATTCTACAGATGGCAGGGCCAGCTCAACCCGGTAAGCCAGGTAAGCGTTGCAGGAGGGCGCCAATGCTTGAGGGGCACCAAAATGGGGACCGCGCCGTTGTGCTCCCCTTTGACGTCATTCGTCTGCGCCGGTGTCTGCTGTACTGCAGCGGGGGAGCCATAAATGTTAGTGTCATTCCTGACAGATGGGGAAATTAAATACTTTTGATCTTGATCACTCTGTATCCACTGCTTTTGGGTGCCCACTTTGAGACATCTAGGAACTGATTTTTCGGAGTACTTAGTATTATATGGCACTTTATATGTGAAAAGCAAAGCTCCCATGGACTCAGTTGTACTGTGTGTACTCAGCTCAGTCCTTCTGCATACCTGACCTCAGAGTCTCAAATTTGGCACCCAAAATATGATGAATGTATAATTAGTGGCCACCCCTGTAAAGTTCGGTTTTGACTTGAGTAGTGTCACTTAGGGACACTGTGGCTGAGACAGGGATAGAATTCAGTTGTCCAAGCAAACCCTGAACTTCTTTTCACCACAAGATTATACCTTATTTTTATCCAATCCCTGCCTCATTCACTAAACAATTTACAAGTTATGCAACAAATAAAAGTAAGGTGTAAGGAAGGGGGCAGGGCCAGGAGGGGAGAGTGTCCACAGCACTCCAGTCAGGCCACACTGGAAGGGCTGATGAAAGGCTCAGGAAAGCCATATGCAGTTCACAGGCTTTAGTTTGCTTACCCTGCACTAGCATGTTCAAATATCAGCTCACAAATCACATGGATGAAAGAAACCTGCTCATAGCCTCAGTCCTATCGAAGCTTACTTTGGAAAAAAGACGTGACTGTGATAATGATTTGCCGTTAAGTCAAGAAAAAGATCACATCTCTTTCATACACAATGCAAATGAAAACTAAACCGTTTGTAGCTCTGAACAAAATGTTATGGTGGTTCTTTCCAACTTCTGCAACTGAACATTGACTTACAACAACTTTGAAACTTTACTATCCAAAGGAAAAATGGTGCTTTTAACCACCTCAGTTTAAATGAAACAAGCACAGAAACAGATTCTTTACCTTGTCAAATCCTTTTAAAACTTGCTAGTAGTTTATAATTAACACAGTGCTGTACTGTATGTGCTTGCCTGTGTGTGTTTCTGCTGCTACATGATTGTGTACAAGCAGTTCCAAATGAGGTGTGTGGTTGACTGGTCAGTCTGCAATGTGGAGTTCATAACTCTGAGGTTCTGCATTATATATTGTAATTTTCCCCATGCACCTTTTGACTGCACTGCACTAGTTCCAGACTAACTGCTAAGTTTTTTGAGAGACTCTGTGCCTGTGAGATTGCCACCTCAGACCAACAAGTCCAAGAAGGTCGAGTCGTGTGGGCATAGAGGGTTATTTGTGTGCTTTTCTGATACTGAACCTCCCCAGGGGCTTTGCTGGCGCTGGGCACAGGGGGTTTGTGCCCCTAGTCCCAGCTCCAGTTCCCCAAATGGCTGGGGCATCCTGTGCCTCTCCTGGCCCCATCCCCAGCCACATATCTGGGGCCAGGCCAGCTGTGGCAGTGCATGCCTCTGCAGGCCAGGTATCTGGGGCCAGGCCAGCCGTGGCGGCCCCTGTCTCTCCTGACCCAGACCACCTGCTGCAGCCACTGCCTCACCCACCCCAACCCCAGTGGCGGATCGGAGGCTGGGCTGGCAGCGGCACGAGCCCAGGGCCCTGATTCTGGATTGGGGCCAGGGGGCAAGGCCTGGACCCAGGCCCCAGTTTTTTTCCCGAGGCAGTGATGCTCCTGAACTTCCCACATTTTTGTAAATCTTGCTGAACTACCTCATTTCTTAGGTGGTCTCCATGATCTCTATGGCTTGTGCAGTGTTTTCAGTCACTAACCCCCTTGTGTCTGGTGGACACACAAGATACAAAACAGTGGAAAGACTCCCTTTATTTTTTCTAGTTCCCCAATTGTGCACCTGTGATGGAGTGTACCTAACTTTTGTAGCTTTCTACAGGAGGCCATGGGGTCTTTCTCCTGTTTGCCTCAGGAAAGTAGCAGAGAGCATGGGTCTTCAGGTCTGCCTAGAGAGGTCTGGTAGTAGCAGCTAATCAGATTCCAGCAGGCTCAGATAAAAGGAGCTGCAGGGTCTTAGCAGATCAGTTTTGGATTGGAAAGGCAAAGAAGGGTGGTCCTCTATGGTCAGAGAAACTCATTGGATAACCAGAATTTGACTGCACTTGCTTAAAATGGTTTGGGGAGAGTGATCCTGAGGGAAGAGTGGAGTTCAAAGTAGACCCAGCAGGAAAACCCCAGGGAAGAAGCAGCAGCTAATGGACATCAAGCAGTGTGTAGCTGCTGTACATAGAATCCCACAGTAGGCTGACAGGCCGAGGTTCCTTCACAAGCTACAAGTAAAGTGGTATGAAACCCGAGAAGAGGGCAGGTCTTATTTTAGAGACCAAAGAGAGAGCTGAAATTAAAGGGCAAAGGCTCAAGATTTGAGCGGGGGCCAATAGATTCTTTGCTGCTGGACTCCTAGGCTATGTTTATACCAAAAATCTTACTTCAAATTGGTTAGTCCAAACTAGGTAGTTCAAAAGTTAGTTGAAACTAGGCACATATTTTCAGTTCAAACTAACTTCTAGTTCGAACTAAAAAAAACACGTTTAGTTTGAACTTGCATGTTGTCTCCATTGCAAAATGAATTTGAACTAAGCAGTTAGTTCGGACTAACCAGCTGAACTAACTACATTGAACTCACCTTTGATCAGTTCGAACTATTTTTTTTATTTGAACTAGCCAAAGGCTAGTATAGACAGGGTTAAAATTAGTTTGGACTAATTTGCTAGTGTAGACATAGCGTTAAAGACCCCAGAAAGTATTCATTTGGACTTTGTGACTTGGGCAGAGGCCAGCTACATAAGACCCACCATGATTAGCTGGAAGCCTGAAGGTGATGCCATGGTGACAAAAGGACTTCAGTGTCACACTGATATGAGATGGCCCGGGGCGGGCACCCAACCACCCCTTTCCCATTAGTGTGCCTGATGAGGATCAGCCATAGCCTGGTTCAATGTAAAAACTCTAGAGCAAGGGTTTATTACCTGATTGCAAATCCCATGAGGCACTGAGGCATCTAAATCCTAGAGGTGGTCAGAAAATTACTTTTCTACTCCAGGGGAACTTCTGACATTTGAAAACTTGCTTTTGTTGCATATCAACCATTTCTAACTTTAGAATAGAACAAGAATTCTGAAAAATGTTAATTTGAAAACATAGTGTTACATTCTGATAATGTTGAAGTATAATAACTATAAAATAAGTATAACATTTAAATTACTATAATGTAAAAGTCTGAAATTAAACACAACCATAAAACTGAAATAAAACTTCAGTGTTATCAAAATGAGACAAGTGTGTCCAAATGATTTGTTTTGACACATTTCTCTAAATAATTTTATCAAAGCTGATCTGTAACCACCAAATATTTTGATTTTTGATGCAACTGCTGATTGTATAACTGATTCTGATGGAAATTGTTCCACTGAAAAATTTTTAGCAGCTCCACTAAACATCTTTTAAAAATACATGTTCAGATCCCAGAGCATTAAAGTGTGGGTTTAAATCCATTGCTATTCATCAAAGCAATTAAACATGCTGAATGGAAAGGGATAGCTGAGTTGGGGTCTGTAGTTGTAATTGTGGACAAAAATGAAAAACAACATACCATCCTCACTTTTTATTTAGAAACCATATGCAAAAGTTATTTATCTTCATACATAATAAAACCTATTTTAAACATTTTAAATATGCTGGTATTAGGTCAAATGATACACTTGTTTACCATACCCTGGGATAAGTCAATGATAATGGCCACATAACTGAAAGCATAACTTAATCCATTAAATTTTTATGTGAAGTACTTCCTTTTCTCCTTGCTCTGTTCTATTTACACAGAACTGAAGATCAGAATATGGAAAAACTGGTGATACACCACACTGACAACCTAAGGCTTCCCTAGAGGGGAGAATGCAGTCATTACTCTTATAGCAGTGGTCGGCGTTAGAAGGTTAAGGACATTCCAAGAGCCTTCTCGTGTGTGTGTGTGTGTGTGTCTTTCTCTCTAGGCCAAATACATTGTACAGTGCTGCCTTTTTTGAAATCACACATGAACCCCTATGGTTCTATGATTCTATGATTTTTTGTTAGCATCAAATTCAGGCATTTAACTGTACTTCGTAAGTACAGGTGGAAGACACACTATGTAACTATATAATTGTCTGTGCATTTCTGTGTCTGCATTCCATAAACACAAAAGGAGATCATTTCCATATATTGGTTGCAGGTTTCATAAAATGTCTTGAACACAGTATTTAAAATGTTTTCTATACAAATGGACATTTTTCCAATATACTTCAAAAAAAGCCATCTGAGATAAGTCAATGTTAGCAAATTATATTTTTCTCATTTTTAATTTGTACATTTAATTGATTTCTGTATAATATAACATTTTCAAAGGTTGTTCCTCCACTTAAAAAACCTAAATCAACAATGAAATGTTTAAATAATGTCTAGGTTTGTAATTTCTTTCTGTTCTGTGTTAGGGTGTACATCATCCCTGAAGCAGAATAATGACATGTCCTGCTTCTAGGGTGATACACAAAACCTGCTTAACTTCCACTGCTAACACATTTGTGTGTACATGTACACGCATTCTCGTTTGCACTGGGTAGAAGAGGAGAAGAGTCGAAGTTTGTTTTTGTGGGACAGGATCAGACATACTGTCCTCATTTGACTTTGCATGTCCAGACTTCTGTGAAGTCTCCTTTATAGTCCTGCATGTATTTACTGTCAAAGATACCATATACCCTGAGTTTCAAAACTGTTCAGTGCCTGTCTCTCCTGTTGCCTTTTATAGGAAAGTCATTGTTCAGCACTCTTCTCTTGACTTGGCTACTCTGAGACAGATGCCTATTTAGATAAGTGTAAGTCCACGATTTTAGAAAAAAGTTCAAGCTTAAATATTTTGGCCATACTCTTTTTTGTCCCATTTATTTTGCAAAATAAATAAGCAATACTTAGATCTGTACAAAATAAACTCTTTCATAGAGGGTAGGAAGGGAAATCAGTAGAACTGGTCAGAATGTTTGGATGGAATGTTTTATATGCCAGCAAATGCCATTTAGTCAAAATTGAGATGTTTGATTTTGATAAATTCCATCAGGAAGGTTTCTCAAGTTTGAGAGAAACGCACACTTTCTGTAGTCTGGAGTTTACAATTTTGGACTAGGATGTGACAGATAAAAAGGACCAGCTGCTCTGCCCAGTTCGGAGTGAGCTGAGATAAAAAATTGTTCTGACTCAGGCAGAGCAGAATCTTGAACTTGGGTGAGTCCATGTGGCTCATAACGTCATTTTTATTTTGTGAAATATTTAAAGAGAAGGTCTTGGTTTTCTTCCATTCTAGAACAAGGATGATGACAAAACCATCTTGAAAAATATTTCATGAAAAAGCATATGTTTTCCAGCCCGAAAGATAGTTTTAACCTTACAGAATAGAAGAT
>ML682005.1:38966288-38976288 GCA_007922195.1 Podocnemis expansa
CATGAGTTCCAGAAATGCACAACATGATGGTGGTTTCAGCTGATGTTCCCATTATGACAGTTTTCTATCATATAATTCTGAAATGATTAATACATTAACTTTAGATTGTACTACTGCACATTTTAGGGGGCAGATGATGCTCATTAGTTACTCATCTGCACTGGGGCTCGTGCAAATCCATTCTGTTCTAAAGGAGTAGTTTTCTACACCATGCTTCCCAGGGCTACTTGACATGGGGGAGTGCACCCTGCCACAGAAGAGTGTAACCTGTTCTGTAAAAGGAACAGTAGCTCCTCCTTCTGCTGTCCTTGTGATGTCCACCGTCTCTCAGAGGATACTAACAGGGATTAGTCCCTGCATTCAGGGTAGTGCAAAGAGACCTATGGAAGTTTCTTATGTCTTCCCTCAGCCTGCAGCCATACACAAGGACCAGGCACAAACCATACACACATTCTCCCTATTTAAGCATAACAAAAGAATCATAGAACTGGAAGAAATTATGAAAAGTCATGGAAGAATGAAGTCTTAAACCATTCCTGACAAGTGTTTGTCTAACTTGTTCTTAAAACTTTCTGATGATGGAGAGCAGCCAGTTATATAGATAGAGCCTTGCGTGGATACAAAAATGTGAATCCATATCTGATCCCCATCTGCTCAGTGACAGTATCTGTCTGGTCCATGATCCACATGCCATGTTTTATCTGTATCCATAACCGCATCCACAAATGAGCTTGGGCTCACAGTCAGCATTTTAACATTTGATTGGCTCATTCCCCGCATGGGTCCTGCCCACATTTTTCTTTTCTTGTTTGTGGTTTGCACGCTGTGCTGTCAATCAGATTTCCTTGGCCACCAGTGGAATCTCTGATTGACAGCATGGCATATGAACTGCCAACAAGAAAAGGAAGAAGTGGGCAGGGAAGCCATGGGGGATGAGATGAGACTCTGATTGGCTGGCAGAAAATCAGAACTGAGATAAGATTGGCTGGAACACTTCCTTGTTCCCCTGTCTGCTGCTGACACAGATCATAGCAGCAGCTGCTGTGATGGACAGATAAAAATAGAATCTGCATCCATGGATCAATCCATAGCAATAGGTCTGCGGTTATCTGCACCT
Organism: Podocnemis expansa; assembly: GCA_007922195.1. Taxonomy (NCBI): domain Eukaryota; kingdom Metazoa; phylum Chordata; order Testudines; family Podocnemididae; genus Podocnemis; species Podocnemis expansa. Next base: position 38,967,406 of record ML682005.1, read on the forward strand.
GCATCCACGGGTGCAGATACTTGCAGATCTGCAGGGCTCTACACAGAGAGAGAGCAAAGGGAACTGGGACAATGACATGATTGTGTAGTGGATATTTGCTCATCAAGAGCCATACGCTTTCTTGAAAGTTCAGCTTCAAGTGTCATCTGGTTGCATTGTGCACAAGACTGAATGCAGCATGGAGCTTGGCAGTGAAATGCTTTGTAATTTATTTAGCATTATAGGGGCTGTTGCCATGAGATTTCATAGAACCAAGAAGTTGTGGGTTAGTTTACAGAAGTTCTGCAGGAAACACCACTTTTAAGAGCCTGTCCAAAGTAAACCAAATTTCTCTATCTTTTGAAGTCCTTTCTTCATGAGATTAAAGATAAAACAAACAAACAAACAAAACAGTTAGTCATGAAAAGCCTCAATACAAGTGCCAATTCCGATCCCATTCTGTAGCAACCAGAACTCCGATGGTAAGGTGACAGACACCAAGAAGAAGCTTGTGGTTGGTTGGTTGGTTGGTTGGTTGGTTTGTTTTGTAAATATAACACATCTAGGAGGTATCTATATCTAAAAGAAGCAGGAGATATGTAAATAAATATATGAGTCTGTTTAATTTACATACTCGGCATCACATCGTTTTTCTGTGTAGACTTTATAGCCATAAACAAATTCAGCAAAAATCTTTTCTTGGTGTTTAGGAAATTCATTTCAGTAAGCACTGAATTAATTTTCATTATGTAGCATGTTTATTTGCTTGAAAGGCTGGACCAAGTTCTGAAGTCCTTACTGAGTTTTCAGTGAAGCAGAACGCCCAGTTTTAGCCTCTAAATGATTGATTATGACTGTGTATGTGTGTTTCAGGATAAGGCTATGGAGTGGTTTCATCTCATTCTATGAAGCAGATAACTGAGGATGGAATTGGTGGATGAGACATAATGTTATTGTTTGTCTGTAGAGTTCTGTCTAGGCTTCCTTGATGCAATGTAACTGTGCTATAGCAGCCTAATTCAGCTGTTTTGACACCAAACTACCAGTAATCCTAAATTTCATTTCATAAATGAAGGTCCTCCAGGTTCTAGGAAACTGCAAACACAGCTTTAAATTTTGCTAAATTTGGCCTGAAATTTCTCCAGTATCCCAAATTTGGGTCAAATTAGATGTTTTTCTGCCTCTCAATAAGTAAAATGTATGCCAAGTGTAAAAGTAATGGTGGTTTGAGGGTTTTGGTTTTTTTTCATTTGTTGATGTTTTGTGCAAATTCACTTTTACAAGTTGACCATACGTAGAGGTTCTGAATCCCTGCTGGGCTTCATTTATTCCAAGTGACAGGGAGCCTTGAGTCACTTGTGTTGGCAGTATTCAGAGCAGCAGGTTGTATCTGACAGAGTTTACAAAAACCTCAAGACTTATAAAAGTTTTAAAACTTTTAATCCCATAAACCACTGAGTTAAACTGACGTCTCTTGCACTGTACCGCATTGAAACAGGGCTGCATCTGGACTATTAACTTTGTTTACATAGAAAAAAGGAGACTGAAGGCAGAGGGCTTTTTGGTTCTGGTTTGCATTTGTCTGGCCTGAGGCCTAGCTCTGTTTGACCATATGGTGGCCACACACGACAGAGGCCAACAAATAGTGGTGTATTCAGTGATATGTCTCAGTACTATTTATAGGCCAAAACATAAGCTTCTAAAAACAAAATGAAGAGTGTGAGCAGCTAAGGGGATCCTCCCATTATAACTGTAGGAAATGCACTAATTTTGATTCACGAGTTTAGAGTTCTTTCCCCCCCACAAAGCTAAAGTATTAGATTTGACCATTATTACTTTGCAATAGACTAGCTATCTCAGATTTCCCTGAAGTACCAGTTTCCTATGAACCCTGAACCATAGAATAGCTTCAACAAATTCTGCAAAAAAGCTGCCCCGTTCTGCTCCAAAATCTTTTAAAATGTTCCCCATTCTCCCAGTGCATCAAGCCCCATCTCTTGGGTTATACAACAGATGCTGTGTGGCCTCCACCCTGCAGTGAATGACATGCTGTGTATCTCTCTTTGTGTGAAACAACTGTGGTTGATTTTGCTCTACAAAAACCTAACTGCTAGCCAACTAATTAAAAATCATTTACTAGCTATTCTGGAAAACCGGGGGTTGTGACAGTGAAGCAACAATTACTACTTCTAGCACAACTTTTTTTATTTGCACAGCAATTTTTGTAGAAAAGTGTGTTTAGTGGTTGGAACATTGCTCTGGGATCCAGGACCCATAGTTTTTATTCCCAAAGCTATTGTTAACTCACTATGTGATCTTGGCTATTGAATTAATTAACCTTCATATGTGCCTCACTTTACCATCTGTAAAATAAAAAACAGTGCATACTCCATAAAAACATAGATGATGTGAGGCTCAATATTGTAAATGAAGTGTCTTCTGCAGTGCAAAATATTCTTTAACCTGAAAGATCCCAGGGTGCTCATAATTTATGTACCATGGCCTGTGTATGTGTGATCATATCTAACTATAGGTGTATGGTGTCTGTGTGCATGAGAGAGAAAACACACACACACGTGCACACATATAGAGTGAGAGGAAGGAGCACACCACACCCATACCATTACATTCCCTGTAATGGTATGGGTGTGGTATAAGAGGTTTCTCAACAAGTGCTGAATGACTCTGTTGCCTGGGGGTATATCTACAGACCAGCTTGGAGAATACTTTCCAGCACCAGCAGACAGACAGGTGCTAGCTCTGTTCAAGCTAGACTGCTAAAAATAGCAGTGTGGCCATGGCAAGTCAATCTAGTCAACTGAGTACATTATGAGGAAGGATAGGGGTCTTATTTAGTAGGAGTGAACTCCTGGATCTGTTGAAATCACAGTGAGTTTTGAGCTTGATCTCAGTGGGGCTGGGATTTTATGGCATGAGTCCATCTCTACTGGATTTAAAGAGAGAAGAAAAGTGTGATGTATATGTAACTTCACATCACATATGGTGGTGTTTTCTATACAGTAAACTGAAGAGCCTATGATAAGTTACAGATCATCCCTAAATCAAATGGATTGTATATAAGTCCTTCTGGTATTTCAGCGAATGTTTTGTTAGGACCATGATGTGGTATCCCTATATTTTTAAATGTTTCTGTTTGAATCTCAGGTACAATAAGACAATGCAATAATAATACTAAAGTAAATACCGGTAGTTTATGAACTGGGCCTAATGAAGTTTCTGTGCTTTCACAGCTATTGTGAGTGTGTGCATGTGTATACACACGTTAAGCTGTGAAAATCAGTTTTTGTTTCTCTGAGGGGAAGACAAGGCAAACCAACAAACCATTTCACTTCTGGGAAAAAATAAATTTGGGAGCAATATAATTCCTGCTGATTTTCATGGCACTTAATTTTTTTGTGGAGCTCAAAAAACTGATCATAAATATACCAGATTGAAATGGACACAGCAGCAAAATGAGAACAAATGCTTGCATAGAATTTTTATTAATTTTTTAACACAAGGGAGAGACTCTGCCTGTCATTCATTTTATTCTCTTAACAGTACTGGAAACTAGCCATAATTTGCTACAAGTAAGAAATGCCCCCAGTATCATGCACATTCCTAGTTAACCCACTGTGGTTTGCAGGTATTGCAAGGTATGCAAAAAAACTCCCTGGGCTTCTGCCAGTTGGGATCATGGGAGGGGAAAAAATCCTTCCTGATCCTGTAAACAGGCAATCAGCTAACCCCGCAGCATCTGTCAGGCTGGATTCCCATTCCTAGTTCAGGTGGGTAGGGTGGGATTGCTGGAACAAAGTTGAAAGAGGCTGTACATGGCCCCTGTGCTGTGCAAAATCCTGGGAGCTGGGGAATGCTGGCCAAACAGCAGTCATCTCTCCCAGCTGGCCAATGGATGCCAGAGCCTCCCATGAGAGGAGCTATCTACTGTCCTTGGCTAATGCCTCCCTCCCTTGCTCCTGGAACTGTCCTCCTTTCACTATTGGCCCCATGGATTTCCTTCACCCACTGATGCAGGTGGGTGGCATTTCTTTTCTGTGATGCAGCAGTGGGGTTTAAAAATCAGTGGTTTTCTGTAATTTCCCTGCTTAGAATTCAACAGCCTGGGAGAGAATCTGAATGTAAAACCTGGCTCAGAAACACCACTGTCAACTTCCTGCCCTCCAATAAATGATCCAGAGCCACTCCACATCAGGATGGAAATGTGTTAGGCACTAAAAACCACTGCTTGCATGACATCATTCTATAACAGATTACACTGTAATGTTAGGAATGTAATCATTAGCATTTAAACATGCATAAAATTTAATTAACCTACTTACCAGTTTGCTTAGAACTTTTGAAGGGCTACCTAGAGTCCTCTCTAAGCATTTTATTGCAGAGTTTTGGAAAGCTCACAAAAGAGAGAAGTTCACTGGGATTTTTCTCCCTAAAGCTGATGAGCCATGACAGATGAGCAGATGACCCGAGTTAATTATTATTGAATTCGTTATTACTGCTTTGTTGTCACCCAGCTCAGCCAGGGTAAAATGATGACAGTAGGTATCTCATTAAAACAGCTGTTTCAATTATGTAGCGGCAAATATTTAAAAAGCGGGCCTTCCAAGTTTAAAGCTGTTAGCAAAGTTTGTTTGTGCAGGTTGTGCCAAGATTCTTTGACTGAAGGAGGGGGGGGATACAGTGTCAGTCTTAATTGTCTGAGAGTGGGGGGTGGGATGCTAAACAGCATAACATAAATGTTTGAATATAAGCTTCATAAAAATTTCCAGTTTGTTTTTCTCATTTTTGGCTGATTTCAGTTGTATTTATTATCCATCAGTTACATTTAGACAGCGCAACAGGATGGAAGTGATATGAGTATAAGGTTTTAGGGTGCAGGTTTTTTTGATTGTTTATCATTTACTATTTGGGATTCATATTTATTCATTCTGAGCATTAAAAGTTTTATTCCTCCTTCTGCACAAATGCGGTTTCTTCCTCTCAGACACTGAACTCCTGGTTTAAAGTCCTCTGATAGTCATTTGGAACTCATAAAACGGAAGTTTCTTTCGTTAAATTAACTGCTTAAATCATAGGGTCTGCACAGTCCATGCAGAGCCCAGGTCATTATCTTGGAATCAGCATACTATCCCCGAATGGTTCTAATCCATATCTTTATTTGCATTTTGGTATTTCTCTTGAATGAATGTGTTTACATCAAAGACTATTATATTTGCTGGGCTTATAAAAAACACAAAACTGCTTGAAATCAAGTTGCAAGAGAGTTTAAGAAACTGAGCCTCCTAGTTATGGACTAAATTCTGACCAAGGCTGAGTGGGTATGAGTGGGCTGGCAATTACATTAGAAAAATAACCATCAGAATGGGCATTATTGAAGTCATTATTAAAGCTGGTCCACTGATGCCAGTTCTGAAACTGTCTACAGTTTCCGTGGTGGTGGATTATGATATAAAACAGCTGTTGTAGCTACAAAAATCTGTTACCCATCAACCAGAGGCCTCTGCTGTCAATGATCATATGACTTCCTGGATTTGGTGAAAGAGGGAAGGGGTGTAAATTTTACAATGCCAGCATGCCGTACAGCCTTAGCAGATTTTGGAGTCGTAAGTGTGTCTTATGTTCCATTTCCTACTGAACTCTCTGATGCTAGGTATGAAGGGTCTTAATGTATTTCTCAGTGTAGGGGAGCCAATACAACGCTCTTGATCGGGTTTTGTCGTGTGTGACTGTTCTTGGCAAACCAAGGGGAAACACAGGTAACTCCCATGACAGGAGAAGTCACTACCTAATCATGAAGATGCACAGGACCATATGATAATCTGGAATACAGAACACCTACAATGCTATATCTCCAGAAATAAGAAACAATGTTCATATTAAAAACTGAGCTTTGGCCAGCAGTTAAATATATAATAGAGTCTAAGATTGCAACTGATTTTCCCCTTAGAAGATGAGAGAGCCTCATAACTATGGCTTGGCAAGTGCTGATTGTTAACTATTTGTGTGTCACAAAATCCATCATAGCTGCACAGTGACATCCATTCTTTCCAGCAGGCCCATTCGGTCCTGTTAGCAGAAAAGGAGTGTTCCAGACTGCATGGATGTTTTTGAAAATTTTATATAAATTTTGTTGTCGATGGTGAAAAGACCTTAACAGGTTATTAAGAATCCAACACCACTATGGCCAAAAATATTAAGGATTAAGACCTATATTAAGACATGTATTAAGAAATGTTGTGTCTTGCAGGTACTATCATTCTGTAGCAGCTTCACCAGCTGAAAAAAAACACTACTCCTTATCTAAGAGATCTCCAACTGCTTTCCTCTCTCTTGAAATGTGGCCTTTGAGCCCCTTTAGGTCACTAGTGGGCATTCTCAGATGAGGTTCAGCCACTTTCCTATGCTTTCCCCCCACAGATATTCCACATCTTAGTGCATTTGTTCTGGGAATTGCTATTCTGGTCTCTTCTCCTGTGCAATATAGCCTATGCATTCAGTTCAACAGGAGTGGCAACATCGGGACAACACACTGGAATTTGGACCTATATGTTCTGAATTCATGAACTCGGGGTCATTCCCAATTGATACAGTTTTGCTAAACTCCAAACTCTTCTGTTTTTCTTCCCTCATTGCTTCTACCCAGAAACAATCCTTAATGGTACTTGTTTTTCTTCTTTGCTGTCCTATTTTGTAGTATATCAACACAGATCTTGAAGGAAAGGCGGTGATGGCTGCGTACAGTGGGGAAGCTGAGTTCAGAGAAATGTAGCAAAGCAAAGGAGGATGGTTCTGATTCCAACTCTGGTCCCACCTTCTCTATCAGTGAATTGTGCTTGACTGAGAGATACAAGAGGCCCAGGTCCCACGTCAGTCTCAGAGGATGTATCAGTGTAAAAGCAAAAAAAGATACCATGGATGTGGGCTTCTCTGGGTTCATCTGAATCATCATAAAGAAGCTGAAGTTAGTTGGGGTCTGGACCAACAGCATGTGATTTACCTGCAAAGCAAAGGCATTACAGTGTGCAGGGATCATCAGCACAAAATCAGAGGCTTTGGGTCCCAAGTATCCCTAGGGAGTGGAAGTGAAGAGTCATTATCATCTCCTCTTGTATGCATAGTGGAAAAGGAGCACTTCCTGCCCACTGAATGTTTCAGAGCAAAGAGGCAAGGGCAATCTGAGTTATCTTTCAGCCACAGCATGAAATCAAGCAGCTGTGCAGCACTAGTACTAGCACCTGGGAAAGCTTTTGGGATCCCACTTTTGGGAACTGGGGAGCAGGAAGGATTCCCAATCTCGTAATTCCCCCAAAAGATTTGTTCTGGGGTTCTAGGGTAAAATGCTTCTGCGTTTTTTTAAGTCAATGGGCGTTTTGTCACTGACTGCAATAAGAACAGATGACTGCCTCTGAAAGGGAGAGGAAGCCCTATCCCACCTAGTCAAAAGCACCCCAGAGAACAGCAAAATGTAATGGGCGGAGCAGAGTCCAATGACAATCAGTCCTGGGGGATGGAAGGAGCCATCAGCTTTAACTCAAGAGTTTTAAGTAATTTCTCCCAGAAAGGAGACAGAACTCAATGGTTATAGCTGTTGGGTGTTCCGAGTTCTTTAGGTTCATCTCTCATGCAGAACTGCAAGGCAGAATTAGAGGGTGTGATACCACAGGGTTTTGTAACAATCTAACATTCACCCCTGAGAGTTTGTGTAGTATGTCACAGAGTATTCCTGCTACTTCCCCTCACTCCCCAAACTCTCCTAGTTGTGAATTAGAGCTCTTCTGATCACAAAGGCATGATATCATCCTGTGAAATGTGTTGCTGCAGGTGACTTTTACTGATTAATATCCAGCCCCAATCTCTGCTGTGGCTGTCTAGAATGTTATGTAGTTTTTTAATCAAAAAGCAGCTTCTCTTGTGATAATTATTCACTTCTGAGGAAGGTAAGCTACCCTGCATTGGTAATAGGAAATCTATTTTTATTTCTTACCTTTACACAAAATGGATGAAAATCTAAATAAATAAATTGTGGTTTATACTTTCAAGTTTGAATACATTTTGAAGAGTTTTGTATGGCCATACGTGGACTTTGATCTTAATTGCACAATTAACTGTTGTGAGTTTCCTGAAGGCATATTGTGTGGTCCTTGCTCATAAAAGATTTCCTGTAATCTGAAGAGTATCATAGAACCTAGAAATGACAAACCTGTTCGATTATCTAATCCATCTCCCTGGCATGATAGTGCCTTATTGCACATAGCCAGGAACAAAAAATCCTTTTTGTCCTTGTCTTATTTATAAATCAGTTTGCGCAATTTTGTTATTTTTTTCAAGTATTTTGTTCTGTTTCAGAATTAAATTAAGAAGTTAATGGTTATCTATGTGGAATTTTTTTCAAAGGGGCTCAAATGATTTAAGATTCTAGGTCCCATTCTCAGAAATGATTAAGGCTCTTGGGGTCTTTGAAGTTCTGTTTCCAAGAGTCTTATTTTGTTTCAGTTTGGGAATCCAAAAATTCAGTTGTTCCTCTGAATTTATGAACTTCCTGAATCTAACAATCAGGTGGGGTAGTTCATGAGAAAAATTCTTGTAGGACTTTTGCTATTTCTGTCTTCTAGTCAACTCTGCAATTCCGTGAGAGTAGCCTTAGCTTTAACTATGTACTTACCATCCCTGAAAGAACACATTGCAAAGACTTTGTCTTCACTAGCACTTCTTCCTCCCACCACTGCACTACCCGAATGCCATACAGTCAGTGATATAAGTGCTTGGGGAACACTAGTGTAGAAAGGCTGCTGCATTTTAATCTCATTGGGTGGGTTGCCTAACTCTGCTCAGACAATACGCCAGTTAAAATGCCAATAGCAGCTTTTCTACTCTTGTATTCCCATT
>ML682005.1:38981288-39021288 GCA_007922195.1 Podocnemis expansa
CTGCTTTGGTGCTGATTGACCAAATGAGAAAACATAACCAAGTGCTGATATGTGATGGAGAAGAAACTAAGAGGGCACTGCTAAAGCCTTAAAGGAAAGATAGGGGTGGATGTTATCAGCACAGAAGTAGTAGTTGAGATTAAATTGTGAAATTACGTGATGAAATAGGAGGAAGTAGCTAACAAAGGAAAAAGCTGCAAACGAAGTCTTGAGTGACCCTTAGAAACAAAGATTAAAATTTAAAGAAATATAGAAGACTAGACAAATGTGGGAAGTCAGAGGCAGCGTATAGTGTGATTAATAATGTTAAATATTGCACTAAGATCAAAAGGTTTAAGAAGAATGAGCTAGCCATGGTCAACACAAAGGAAGAAGTTTGACTAACTTGTGGGAGACTGCACTTGTAGAAGTTACAAAAGTTTAAAGCTGGTATGGACCTGAGATGTTATACAGGGTGAGTGTGGTTAGAGAGAGAACTTGCAATAAAAAGTTATTTAGCTGACAAACATACTTTCAGTATGAAATCATAACTTTTGCAGTTGGTGTGGTCAGTGGTGAATTTATGGAAAAGTGGTGCCCTACTTCCCTGTCAAGTGAGAACTCTGCAACACTGGGGAAGAAGCTGGTATGACAGTACCTAAAGTGGGAAGGGGCAAAGTGAAGCTAGATGGCATTTTGGGTAGGCATGATACTGGGGACCAATAATTAAATGAAGATAGGATCTATTGTTTTTTTTTTAAGAAGAAATGGCAGAGAGGGCTCGGATGCTGGGGATCTGAGGGTATGAGGAAGTTGGAACAGAAGTGTGAGTAGAATTGGTATCTGGAATGTCATGGCCTCCTATAAAAAAAATGACAAATTCTTTTAGATGATCAAGGAGAGGGGCTGGTTCAGGGAAAGTGTAAAATGCCAATGTTAAGGAATAAACATGAATCCCTCTTATAGATTATAATGTGATAGAATATTGTCTTTGCAGATCAAAGACAGGTCTGGAAACACGTTAGGTGCTCTCCCCAACTTTCTTAATGAACAACTAGTATAGAACTTGTCTAGAGAGGTAAAAATAACTGTAAACATTGGACTGGCAACAAATGATGCTTTGAAGAAAATATTTCACTGGCTTTTGATGGAGCAAAATTGTTTATGCAAACGTTTGTAGAAATCTCTGGGGTGCCTTCATCCATTTTATTTATTTTATTACATTTCTCTGTATGGACAATGTCTTTGTGCCCATAAAAGTCACTGGCAAAATTAAAAAGATATACCTTTCCTTATTCCTAAACCATGGATATTAATTATTTCCCTGACTGCTAGTAAAAGAGACAACTAAAAACACATATGGTATGATCAACTGTCCTGGGTTAAACTCAAATAAAACTTTTATTATTATTGTTGTTATTTCTCTTCAGAGATATAGAAGTTAATCTGACAAGGCACACATCACCTTAGTATTTTCAAATTTCATGGCAAAATCATATTCAAAAGTTATTGTTTCTGACATGGTGAATTCTTTGAAATCCTATGTAGCAGTTGTGAGCAGTTTGATTGTTTACCCAGCCTTTTGAAGCCATGTGATTTGTGCAGTAAAGCTAATGCTAGCAATAAAGAACCTATGCCTATCTGTTAATCAGGTTGAAGATGGCAGCTGTTTCACATCAAGAGGATTTTAAGGCAAAAGCAGAATCAACCACAGGGCAAGCAGGGAAGAAAAAGGATTTTTTTTTTTTTTTGGTCACAGTTAAAATTTGTTGTGTTGTTTTACATTAGTCTAATGAAGCTTTTAATCTGTACCAAATAGATCATGGAGAATATATTGTTTCAGTACTGAAGCATTGATGTTCCAAATCAAGATCCACTGCATGCCTTGAATGCCTTTCTAATTCCTTTACTTTTGGAAGTCTTCAGCATGTTAGTGAAATTTACAGTGTCTTATTTGTTTGTATACCCTTACAGTTGACACCAAATACTTTGGTGCTTTTCTGTATCAGTATACAAAGGCAATACACAGTAGATAATGTCTTCCTGTTATTAACAGTAATTGTCTTCTAATAACATGAAAAAAACATGAAATATATAAGATTTATTCTATGTGTTTTTCCATTTAGCTGACTGTGTAACTGTCATAATATGGTACCTGATAAAAGGAGCCAGTGGAAGAAAGGAAGCAGTTTAAACTTTCAGCTTAGATGAAAAAGAAATCTGACAGAGCTCTGTCATGAAGTGTAGGATTTCACTGGGTGCAATCCTGGTCTTTCTGAATTCAATGGGAGTTTTTCTGTTACTTCAGTAACACCAAGGTTTCACCCTATTTATATGAGAGAGACCTGTGCGGTGTGTCTTTCAAGGTGAACCTCTATAACAAAGCCTTCCTGTGATCATTGTACTAGACTGGCTAAACAGCTTAAGAGCTATGTCCACACATGCATCGTTATTTTGAAATAAAGTCCTTATTTTGAAATAAATTAATTTGCATTAAGAAAATGTTAATTCAAATTAAGGGAAAGCCTGCTATCGAAACAGCTGTTATTTCAAAATAAGGCCGTTTGGACATGCTGTTTTGAAACAGTTGTTTCGAAACAATGGTGTTGTTTTGAAACAACATGTCCAAACGGCGTTATTTCGAAATAACAGCCGTTTCGAAATGAATGGGCTTTAAGCTGTTTCAAAATGACGGTTCTTATTTCGAAATGACAGAGCCCGTCATTTTGAAATAAGAAAACGTCGTGTGGACCTAATCTTTTTTATTTCGAAATAACCAGTGTTATTTCGAAATAAAAGAGATGTGTGGACATACCCCTTTAGACAGAGCATCATGTTTTCACTGCCCTTCGTTCTAATATGCTCCAATGCAGTTTTAATTACTAGTTTAATATTAATCTTCTAACAAAATAGCGATTGATTAATTTTGGTGACCCATACCTGCTTGTATGATATTTAATGCAGAACTTGTACCCAACATGCTTTCCTCTGGGCCCAAACTGGACGTACGAATTATCTATAGGAAGGAGAGCCATCTGATAAATTATGGAGCTAGATGACAAATTGTGGAATCATATCATAAGGAAGGTAATGTGCAGCTTTGAGCACTTCACCAGCACAGTTCCCTTCAATCCATCTCCTTTGGGACTTACTCTAACAGTCCAAAATCTTGGGCAGTTTCAGCCAGTTGCCCCCTATTTTAAATCAACCTGTTCCAGAAGTGTTTACTCTCCTGTGCCTTCCCAAAGAAATGATTCTTGCCCAAAGTCTGGAATGAGTATGATGTTCTCTTGCCCTTGTGACAGATTTTGTCTACATATAAATGATGTGACTTCTTAGTCCTGCAGTGTGAAGGAGTAGACATAGACCATCGAGAAGAAGAGGTTGCCATCTGCCAAATGAGACCTGATTTCATCTTTCTAGTCCTGAAAGGCCTCAAAATTACAGACTTTAAATTCATTCTCATTTGGATGTTTTGAAAAGGTTTTTATGGTTCCCTCTGGGTCCTGTGTGGTTGGACTATTAGTAATGAAGGCACCTGGTTTTTCAGATGTGGGGAAATGAAAAATCGTTCTGAAACAAGCACTAAAAATGCAACAAAAGGTTCTTAAAATGTTTTTTAGATAGATAGATAAAAATTAGTTTAGGCCAGGGGCAGGCAACCCCCGGGACATGTGCCAACATTGGCACCTGAACGCACGGAGAGCAGCACACGGCACCCTCTGTGGTACCACAGAAATTGCCACTCCTGCCCCCGAAATTCACTCTGGGTGGCTCCCTTAAGATGCAGCTGGGACGCAAGGGGTCCCTATATGCCTATGCTTCCATGTGACGCAGAAAAATGCTGCCTGGAGTGGCTCCTCTCTGTAGTGTAATGCTCTCCAAAGGAGCCACTCTAGGCAGCTTCTTTCTGCAGCATGCCTGAGAACCCATAAAAGCAGCCGCTTCTTTTTGTGGCATGCCTGAGGACTCCTATCCCCCGGCACACCGCCAAGATGAGCCACTCTGGGAGACTTCTTTCCATGGCATGCCTGAGCAGCACATTCACTCCAGTTGTGACTGCTGCTGAATTTTCAGGCAGCCACCACATTTTTTCAGCAGAAGGGGCTGCCAGCACCAGTTGAGGGTCAGGGGGGGAAGGACTGGCACACAGGGGTCAGAAAAGGTTGCTAACCCCTGGTTTAGGCAATATGGTCATCTCTCACTCATACTGCTAAAGGGCCTATTAAGGGTAGTACCTGACATAGGAAGGCCATGTGGAGCTAGATGGAATCTTGGCTGGTCACAATAATGGGGAGGAACAATGAAATAGTTATAAGGTTTTTGGTTTTTTGAAGAGGAGATGGCAGAGAGGGCTTGAGGTCTGGGGGAAATGAGGATGTTGCAACTTTTACACTGTTGTTCACTGTCGCACATCCTTCCTATACATAAAATTAAAATATGGAATATGCAATAGTTTGGCTTGACAGAATTTGATTTTTTTTAATCAATGTTTATTTTTAGGCATTTTTATTTACTTTAGTTTTCACAGTTGTGCAAAATTATGTGTCTAAGCATTTATTTAAATGTTTTTTTCAGTTAAATGTTCATAGCTGTGGAAACTATGCTGGAAAGTCAGACAGTTATGGAGAGACAAAAGATGTTAGTAATCAAAAAGTTAAAACTTTGTAACCATTAAAATACAAATACAAATATACAAAGAAAATCAAACTCTAATAAGTTCTCAAGCAACACACTTTTTACTTTGTCTTTCTGTACATTTTGATGATAAATGGAAATAATTTCCATTGGTTTCTTTGTGTGCTGTGAAATCGACATTTACTGATAAATATCTAATCTTTCCAAGCCTACTTATATTCTCTTTGTGTGGAGGAAACCAGGCATATGTTAAATAGAAATTAAAAATATACAGGATTTCCATATATAAGTATCAAATATATTTTACAGTTACAATCAAAATATAGTCAGTTTAATCACTAAATAAATCTCCAGCATCTGGCTATGTGTATTACGTATACTCCATATGCTAACTAATGAGAATTATGCCACAAATAATAGTCTGTAATAATTCATAATCTTATCTGCACAGTTCAAATCTTTATTTTGCCTTACAAAGATGAAGTATATTTCTTTTGTTTTCTCCAAATAGTGTATTGCAATGTCTTAGTGAAGATGGTCCTAACAGTGACTGTAGTTTAATACATGGGCAATTATTTTCAAACAGCTGGAAACTTTTTAAGGCTTGTTTTCCTGCTCTGTGAGATATTACTGGGTAGCTATTCTTTAATGATGGATTGTGTGGACCTACTTTAGGACTACCTGCAAATGGAATCTCCTTTTTCTCATTGTTAATAGTGAAGAGGCCTGTAACTTGAACCATACAACTATCAGGTTCCACACAGGAGCCTCACTATTTGGCAAATTATTTGCCTTTGTTGCATTCATTTTTGTTTATAAAATACTAATTACCTCTTTTATTGTTTGAAGAGATTAAAAGTTAATAGGAGAAACTAAATAAACAGAATGCCATTCTGCACAAACTATATAAGCTGGTAATTAATTTCTGGCCTCCTCTGAGCTAATTAACTCATATAAAGAAATGAAGTTAATGAACCATAATTCTAGTCATACAAGTGTAGATACAAGCAGTTTGACTTAATGAATTAATAAGATATTTCCTTTCTTAGAGGTTTTTCAATTGTGTTCCTAGTCTGTAAGCCTCCTTAATGTGTCTTTCTGGTTAAAATATTTAATAAATGGCAGAGCAACCTGGAGATGGGTTTTAGCCATTTCACTGTCATACAGGAAACACTGGGTTCTAGAGACCACTTGGGATTCCAGCGTAGAGCCATTTTATTGTGACATGAAGGGGACCCAGTAAGAACTGTTTGACTTGCAAAGTAACTATTGCCAATAATGCAGTTAACTTTATCTGGGTAAAGAAGACAAATAAAATGAAATAACATTCTAGTTATATGCCTGAGTGAAAGGATCAGTCACAACCACAAAACCCATTTTGCCACACAATTAGATAAGTAGACTGTAATCAACATTTCCAATGGGTGAAGTGGTTGGAATAAAAGAATCCAACTTTTCTGTGATTCTTAAGTAACTGCTTTAAAATAAAATATCATGTGATTCATGCTTCCTGATTTCACTTGTAATTAGAATTATTATTAACTATCTCAATCAAATGAAAGGCCCTTTGTGCTAGGTGCTATACAAAAGAAAACATACTGATCCTGGAGAATTTACAGTAAAAAGGAGAAATACCTGGAGAATGCCTTTCTCCAGGGATCTGGTTCACCAGCCACTCTAAGTATGGACTCTAATTTTAAGTCAGTAAGTGTTTCACAGAGGCAGAGAATAGGAAAACTTGTAGGAAAGAATATTCCATATTGATTTCCAGGTGTGAGAAATATGGCGACATTTGAATATTTTCTGAGTGACAGTTTCAAGTTTTCAGGATTCAGCTGAACCAACCTTCTGACTCCCTAGATCTTTGCCTAAAGGATTCTCACTAACTACTCCTCCTCTAAAGTATGTTTTAGCACAGCTATAAAATTAGACTCTTTGGGCCAAATCCTGTGGCCCTTAATCAGATTTTACTTACCCTTTACTTAAAAGAAAACCCGTCCCTTTTTCTCATCCACAAAAGCCTCTCACTGAAGTCAAAGGACCGGATTCTTTTCTCTCTTCAGTGTAAATCAGTTATAATTCCACTGGAGTCTGTTAAATTTTTCTACTGTAAAACTGGTGTAAAAAACAGAAAAATTAGGCCCAATGGGTGGTTCCCTGTCTGAGGATTTGGTCCCATGTTAAGTAGTGTACAGTGTTTAATTGTTTAAGACAAAAGTGAACATCAACATGATATTTAGAATTAGATTAGCAGAAACGGCAAAATTTATGTTCATGTTGAAAATACTTTGTGAAACATGCTTAAAACTTTTATTTATGAACTTCTGTTAACAAATTAGTCTTAAAACTTACAGCCTATGGCTTGAATGCTGTACAAATACCATTGTGATAGACTCAGTTGAATAGAATTGAATAGGGTTGAATAGAACTCAAGTCTATGCAGTATTTGTCCCTTTAATGGACAAGTACAAAAACATTTGTTGAATCATTAGGGTGAAATCCTGACTCCATTCAAGTCAATAGAAATTTTGCCATTGACTTCAGTAGGACCAGGATTTAATCCCTACTGATTTCATGGGTACAAGGAACTATGCCGTAGAAAACCTTACAATGCAGGTCTGATGTATGCATATATGCCTGGCCCTTGTAATCTTTAGATGAAAATGTCTCTCACCCTATCATTTTCAAACTTGTAATTTACCTAAGTGTCAGCAGGCTCTGTTACACACCTTTGACCTTGAATTGTGCTCAGGTGATCAATTTTATTTTCTCTGTCTGCGAGCGTGGCTGACACAGCCTTAGAAATATATTTCATCTTGATTTAGTAAATTTCATTTATCTATCTCCATTATTTACTCAAATGCTAAGAGCACATCCTTTCTGAGCTATTTGTTTCTAATTGATGAGGTGGGCATGCATAAACATCCAGTACTCACTGAAGTAAAAAGTGCCCGATTCCTGATAGACTGTTAATAAAATGGCTATTGTTATTTATCTACTTATTTTTATATTTATATTCTTTTTTAAAAAATCTCTTCTGTGGTTATGACAGTTCCTCTTAATGAAGGAAATGACTGTCTGATATCAGCATGCAATCTACTTAAAGAGCAAGAGTCCAATAACAATGCTTTAAAGCAGTTGGTCAATACAGAAATTATTGCTGAAAATGTAAGTTAGACAGAACATGATTTAGTAAAGAAGATTTTGGCACATCATATAGGGTTCTGCTTCCCAGAAATGGATTTTATTTTTGCTGAGTCCATTGCGATTCCCTTGGATTGGCTGTTTTGCAGCATAATCCTTATTCAACAGCCAAATATTTTGTCTGTCTAAATTCATAGATAACAGATTAACAGCACTTGCAATATCACATGAAGTTCTGCCACTGTAAATGCCTGTGCATAAAAGTGTATCACAGAGGAAATGTCGCTCCACCTTACACACTCAGATACGATGATATTCACACCTATACATACAATTCTGGGCCTCTGCACACACATGACTTTCACCTGGTGTGAATTTTACCCAGTGAAATATGGATATCTGTATTTCAAGGAAATGCATTTGGAGAAACAGCCTAACAGGAAATCACTCTTAGTAGGCAATAGGCAAGTTGATTTCTCATGCTTGATTTTTTTTTTTAACAGAACTATAGATTGTGGTGGGTCCTATAAACACATTCTTTATACTTTCAGGTCATAACCAATATTTTTATGCTTGGTACCTATAAACATTGATTACATGAAGGTATTATGCTATCATTACATGTGGCTTTAAGTGCACTCTCATTCTTAGTTCACATCTTTACTAAATCAAAACTATTATTTCCCCAAACCAAGCAAAGGCTCAGTGATGAATCGGTGGGGGGGAGGGGTCAGTGGAGGAGGCTAAAGGCTTGAACTTCAACAAATGTTCACCTTTGAGTAGAAGCCAGTTATGAGAGTATTTTATGTTCCACAAGTGAATGTTCCATTAAAACTATTTTCTAACCTTAATTACATGTAGAGAAAATGTCATGTTATCAAAATATTAGTAAAAATGTTTTCTAAACATGACATAGACTTTTGTGTTAGCTGATCATATTTACCTCTGAGGAATTAACCCTGGGATTAACTCTAAAATGTTAACTCCATGGCACTAAATGCCATCTTTAAGAGCTTTTATCTTTTAAATAACAACAAGGTAAAGACTTTTTAAACACAACTGACCTTGTCCAGACTGGGAAAAAGATTGTATTTTACTATACGTTAACTAACATATCTTAAGTAGGATGTCAAAATTCTGGTATAGATAAAACAATTGTGACTCTTAACATGTGTTAACTGGTCAAGGTATACCCTAGTCTTCTCTCTAGGGACTACCTTAGTCAGCTAGCTTATGTAAAAACTGCAGCTGCCTTACCTATATTAAGATTTTAATATATTGGTTAACTCATCTTAGAATTTTATCTTTTATGCTAATGTAGATAAAGCTTCCAAGGACTAAATCTTGTTAACATTGCATTAGTTAAACCCTGTTAGTTAACTGGTATTTTCCCTGTTTAGATAACCCTCAGAAGGGAACTAAACTAGTAACCACCTTTTCATGGCATTCGTAATCAACAGAATTCTTCCACGTTTCTCTTTCATTACAAGGCTGTGTTTATCCTATCGATTTCTTCAACTGCTAGGTTCTCAATTGTTTGGGAAGTATTTATAAGGGTTATGCTCTTTCCTTTGCCTTTCTCAATCTTTCTGGTAACAGGATAAATAACAAATACAAGTACTGTTGAGGCACTTCCTTCTACGCATATCCTCAGATATCATTATAATGGCTTCAAAGTAAAACCCTAGAATAAAACAGAATTTGGTAAAATGTACCTTTAATGGAAAAAATCAGTTAATAGCATGGTTTTGGGGATTCACCCACTTGTCTCAGAAAGTTTTTTTAAAAAGAAACAAGCTACTAAAAAGTAGTGTTTAGGGGGCTGTGTCACTTACCCGTCCTCAAACAAGGAGTCCTGTGGCATTTTTAAAGAATAACAGATTTATTTATCTCATGAGCTTTCATGGGAGAAAATCGCACCCTGTCAGATGCTTTGAAGATGGGTGAACTTACAAAAATGGAGGAAAATAAATACAGGGAAGTGTAAGTCACAGGATCAGGTTGTGGAGCACAGACAGATAATATAGGGGGACAGACAGATAATGCATTACCTTTATCTTTAAAGTATATGATAGTTAATGTTGTGTATCTGTCCTTCAGTGTCATAAAGTACAATAATTTTGTAACCCTGTGTAAAAGACACTATAACCAATGTCTAACAAGACTCCATATTGTCAGTTTGGAACTCCTGCTTAAACAATGTACTCCATTTTGGATACTTGATGAAATCTGGTTTAGGCGTATGCTGTGTATATTTTTTTAAATGTGTGAACAAGGTGTGTGAATGAAGGGCGTGTGTGTGAAGAGGCCAGTCTCAACTGCCAGCCTGTCCTGATGAACCATAAGTACCATCTAACTGGCCGAACACTGCAGACATCCCATTAAAGCAAACAGAAGGAGCCACCCCAGAAAGAAAAGAACAAAATACAATCAAGTCTGCAAGTGACTGGTGACCAATGATCTCCCAGGAACCCTGAGGCTACATGACACAGCAAACCCCATAGACTTACATGAACGCCTGCAAGTATAAAAGATGGGTGAGAACATGAAAACTTTGGGGTCTCATTTTGCAACTGTCATCTTGGAGCATCAGATCATGACCGACAGAGGCCTGGCTCCCTCCTTGTCCCCAGCCTCGTTGGCCACTAGGCTGGCTCAAGCAACACATGAAAGGACTGGTAACTATATCATACCAGGTTGCAGACCTTCGTGTGTGTGTGTGTGTGTGCGCTTTTTGCTGTCCTTACTTATGTACAATAAATGTGGCATATTGCCTTGTCCCCCTGAATAAGATCCTGCTAGTCTTCGCTTTTTATTAGGGGGTGCTCTCCTGGGTGCCCTTTTTGATATAACAAGGTCAGACTGTTAAGCAAATCAAAGCAGTTGTTTGGATTAAAATACTGGGGAACTCCCTGTAGAAAAAGATGAGGTCAGATCACCTGTTGTAATGAGAAAAAAATCCAAAATCCCTATTTAGCCGTGAAGAGGCGGAGTCAAAGTTGCAAAATGAATTCTAATTCTATAGTTTCTCTTTGAAGCCTTGATGTGTTATTCATTTTTTGAACATAGCTATTAGCAAATCATCAATGGAGTGATCGGTGAGATTGAAGTGCTCACTTAATCATTTCTGAATGTTGGAATTTCTGATGTCAGTTTTGTGTCCATTTATTTTTTTCCATAGAGACCGTCCTGTTTGTCCAGTATAATAAGGCAGTGGGGCATTTCTGGCACATGATGGCATAAATCACATTGGTGGAAGAGCAGGTGAATGAGCCCTTGATGGCTTAGCTGTTTTGAGGGTCCTGTGATGGTGTCTTTTGTGCAGATATGTTGGCAAAGCTGGCAATGTGGTTTGTTGAATGGACATATGCCCGCTTTAATGGTTCTGTTGTTTGGTCTGTAGTTGCTGGTGAGTATCTGTTTAAGGTTGTGGGGCTGTCTGTAAGCAAGGGGAGGGCTGTCGCCCAGGGATTGAGAGAATGAAGGGTTATCTTGTAGAATAGGCTGTAGATCCTTGATGATGGGCTGTAGAGGTCTGACTTGGAAGTTGTAGGTGATGAGCAGTGGCATTCTGTAGTTTTCTTTCTTTGGCGTCTTCTGTAGTATTTGACTTGGGGGTACTCACCTGGCTGTGTCAATCTGTTTCGTCAGTTCCACAGTGGTTGTGCAGGGTTCAGGGGGCAAAAGGAGAATGAGAGAGATTCAAATTTGTATCATGCTTCTTCGTCAATGTTTCTGTCCACTTTACTTTGTCTTTCAAACTCAGTTATCCATCTGCCCATAAATTTGGCTCATCCAGATGTGTACATGCAGGCACACACCAGCCTTCAGTGCAAAACCAAGGCCTCTAGGAACTCACTTCCAAAGGGGCAGCCATGTTAGTC
The DNA here is from genome assembly GCA_007922195.1 of Podocnemis expansa. Taxonomy (NCBI): domain Eukaryota; kingdom Metazoa; phylum Chordata; order Testudines; family Podocnemididae; genus Podocnemis; species Podocnemis expansa. The sequence continues at coordinate 38,992,934 of ML682005.1, forward strand.
TAGTTCAGTAAAATGAACAAACAAGTCCACGAAAGCTCAGGCAATAAATATATTTGTTAGTTTTTAAGTGCCACTGGACTCCTTGTTTGTTTGTTTTAGTAGCTCACTCTGATTATTTTCATTGCAATTTTTTACCTTCATAATCTATCCAGATTAGAAATCATTAATGTGAAGTTTTCCATTATCTTTGGAATCTTGGCTTGAGTGTGGAGTCTTCAAACTTATGAAGTGCAGTGATCATATTAACACACAGTCTTAATGGAGCATTTTATTTAGACACCCAATGATAAGGGGAAATCTGGCCAGCAGAAGGCAGACAACTAAAACATTACATTTCTTTCTAGATTTTCAAACAATGCGTAATCCATTTGTTGCCATTCTAAAAATAAAACCATGCTTATGCCCAGTATTAGGACATAGTTTTAGCTAAACAAACTTCTGCTAGGAGATAGCTTCAGTGACATAAACATATTAATGCTAAGATATAAATCACAGAGTCCTTCCGCAATTTTCATTATCTTCCTTTGAGGATTTACAGTGCTATAAATGAGATTCCATAAGAAATCCATTATATATAACATTTTCAAGGACAATATTAAGAATACAATGAATAACTGTGCTTTATATATATATATGCATATATATATATATATATATCTCTAAGATATAACAAATCTGCCATTTTGAAATTTTTTGGGTTCATTTTTAAAAAATTGAACTTGTTGAATTAATAACATATTTTGTTGTGAGTAATGGCAAACTGTTTCTTAAATTAGAGAAAGAAAAAATTGAATTCTTAAGCAGATAAAAAAGGCTTAAATACATCATGATTAAACCATATGTCTTGTACAATCATCTCTTAAGTACTATAAGTCTTTACAGATGTACCGACCTCTTGGATTCCAGAACACAAATGAATCGCATTGCAACTGTGATATATTAATATTTGTCAAAGTCCTCCAAATTGAAAAGATTTTCTTTTTCTAGTATGTGACTGCTTAGTTGGAAATTAAAGTTCTTGTACAAACAGAGCTGACATTTTCTTTTCGTCTTCTGTTTTTCCTGATTTCTATGCTCCTTCTCCTCTCAATCTGAAAGTGTTCTTTTGGTGTGTAGTTAGTAGTTAGTTTGGTTAGTATGTGTCTTATTTTGTTTGGTTAGCATGTATTTTTTACTTCTCACTTCATTACCACTTTGGGCCCAGCATGATTCAATGCAGACCTCAGATGGTTTTGGTCTTGGACACTGTAGCTACCAAAGTTTGTTTTTAGAGTATGTTTGTCCCCCCTTTCTGCCCTCCACCCCAGTATGCTCTCTACTTTCAGTGTGCTTGAAGTCCCTCCTTTTTTTCTTTCTTTTATTTGGATCAAGAGTGTAATAGTTTATCAACAGTCATGTTGACCTTCAGAGTTAACACATACTGTAGATGAATAGGGAGACTATCACATCAGTCAGGGTCCGTGTTTCAGGCTATCTACAAAAACAAGCAAGCATCTGTTAATTTAACTTTTAAATACTGGACCACATGAATCTGTAAAATACAGATTGCTTTTTAAATGTAAGTTTGCACCTTAAAAAAAAAAAGAAAGAAAGAAAAAGCTTACCAATCCACCACAAAATAGCTTAAAATAAATCTCTGATTATCGACTCTTCTGAAGTTGAGCTGGCCAAGATGGATAAGGGAAGCTTGAATCTTCAAGACAAATGGAAGTACTTCCAAAAAGAGCATATGGAGCTCCTTTTCAATGGTCTCCTGAAATTCATAGATGAGGGACAATACTGTCACTTCAGTACTACCAATTCTGAATGCTCAAAAAGCATGAGGAAGACTCCACACGACAATGAAAATTTCTAAAAAATAATAAATGTGAGATCTCTGTGATATTTGGATTTTGAGCCTTCAAGATTCACATGTTTCTGCTTTCTTTGCAACTTTTTATAAATACTGGAAGTTGAATTATTAATTTAATCATATGAATCCAGGAGATGGGACTTGCAAAGGAATCCTAAATATCATGTGACAGAGGTTAAAATAATGAGAGGTGGCAACGATATAAATCCATGACTAGATTTGCAAAAGAGACATAAGAGCTGAGAGCTCTAACAGGACTTTCGGGGTATGTGTAGATTGCCATGCATGTTATGGGGACATGGCCCTTTAAATGGGAGGATACTGGGAAATGTAGTTCTGCAGATATGACTGGAGCTATTCAGATGGATGCCAGCTGGGATGATATAAAGTAGTGCTGTAAATTCAGGTTACAGAGACCAGGGACTGTGGAAGTTCTCGTGTGTGACTGAAAGACAGTGCCCTGTGTTAGGGCACACAACACTAGGTCTGATGAACATGTCAACCCAAAAACTAATTATAGACTCATAGACTCAAAGGTCAGAAATGACCAATATAATCTAGTCTGACCTACTGCACAATGAAGGCCACAAAACCTTACCCACCCACTAAAGGCAATAAGACTCTAACCCTATGACTTGAGTTATTAAAGTCCTCAAATCATGAGTGAAAGACTTTAAGATACAGAGAATTACAAGCTCTATAAGAAAGTATAAGATTCACATGAATGTTTCTAAAGTTACAAGAGCAAGCTAAGGATTGTTAATTTAGCGACATAACTGAAATGATTCATGATAAGACATCATTTTGCACTGATTCAGAAAAGTCTATGAAAAAGTGATTTATATAAATCAATGGACATTGCCAGAATACATGAAATGACAAAGATTGGCTAAATTACATATGCATAGATGAAATGATATAGAGTAGCAAAGGCACACCATTCTTTTTGGCAACCACAAAACTAGGTGTTTGCTTCACACAAGCAGGCAGGTGATAAGCAGAAATGGAATGAGAACATTTGAACGGCCTAGTATGATGCAAGTATTGGATACATTATAAGAAAATGGACATATGATATGTAAAAAGAAACTATGCAAAATTATGAATGTTCAAAAGAATACTTGGAGAATATGCAGTACAGATGGGGCCTGACTTCCAGAAGCACTGAGCTCAGGCTATGCATAACACAGGCTATGTACAATTAATGCTGCAGCAAACACATAACTGTGTGAGAAGTTAGACTGTCTTTTTTTGATCACCATGAAAAAAGTAAGCAACATAGAAAGACCAACTCACTCAAAGTGTTTTGAAATTGGATAATGTAAACATAATTGTCAAGATATATCAACTGAAATGGCTCAAATGGCAATCACAAAAAGAGGACTGAGGCTGTTGTCATATACATGAAACCAGAAAAAGATTATCAAGCTAGAGCATTACTAGATATGATGAGGTCCAGGTTTTTCTGAATTCTAATTCTGGGTACTAGCTGGTAAAACTGGGCAAAGAGCATTCATGTGTTAACCATATTTATGCAACAAGGGAGATACAGATTCACCTCCTTAGCTGATGGCATGGATTCAGCCCAAAGGAAATGGATGAAAAATATGATAGGATGTTGGTTGCTGCAGTTATTGTGTTTGTTTTATTAGTGTTTGGAGCTATAATAGAAGAATATGATAGCAATTTTCATGCTTCCAGTGACATACAGAAAAAGTGTCCAGTTAAATCTGACTAAATACATCATCAGAACGAGTGATCACATTTCTTCAATGGCAGTGATCAGCCCTGATTCTATAAACATGGCAGCTATAATTGAGATGAAGCCAACAGAAAATGGTGTTTCTCAAGAAAATATACTGGAGATAGAAGATTGTCTTGCCAGAGTTATGCTATGCCTTGTAGGCATTTGACACCTCTAAGAGATCTCCCCAAGAAAGACTGAAAATTATAGTGCAATAACTATCAGGATTCTACCTTTACCAAAATGAAACAACTAATTGTCTATGAGAGCACATTGTCATGCTATCATATGACTTAAAAGGTAACAACTGAAATAGCAGCATCATATCAAAGTCTTGGAGCTGTGTGACAGCAAATGGGACTCCAGCAATTTATGTACCTAGGTTTCTTACATCCACAGAAGTAAAATCTGCCATTGGGAAAAGAAATGTGAGCAATTATGTTCAGCTTTTCACTTCCAACAATGTACTCCTTGGACTAGAAGAACCATAGAGTCTGTGGACAAAGCCACAAAATATACTCTTGTGGTAGCACTATCAAAGCCATGAAGAATTCTATTGCATTTTAAACTATGCTATGGTTGCCCAGACTGGGAAATGACATACCAGTCATTTATACCTTAATTTAAGTAGATTTGTTTGTGGTTGAGCACAACAGTATAAAGGAATCACTTGAGGTCCAGGTTCATTTAATTCTGTTTAGCTCACCTGTGTCACCAACTAAACAAGATCCCCAATTATTAAAAGTGTTCATTAGGGAGAAGCAAAATATTTTTATCAAGTATAAGAAAAGAGAACGTTGGTCGTTCTGTGAAGAAATATGTTAGATCACTAATTTTTAGAAGTGAAAGACTTTTATGCCCAGCTATGGAGATCACAAATGAGACAGATTTTTGCGTTACCCAGCAGAAGTAAGTGCAAGGGGCTTGATGCTTTGGCCCAATGAGAATGTATTAATTGAAAAATATAGCTTCCAGTGTTGGTATTACAATAGAAACATTTAAAGCTTCATCTGTCCTCCAAGAAGATGAGCACATAAGCATGAGTGCATGGGCATGATTGTCAGAGGGGTCTTGTACTGTTTTGGGTAAACTAAACATACTGAGATGTTATCTGGTACAGACAGGCAACAAATAAATATTTATATTTAAATGTCAACATTTGTACAAAGCACAGGAAATTAATCCTTTTGGTTCCCAGTTAGACTCAGGAACTTTTGTTCATAGACCAGATAACAGTTTTGGTCAATGGAATGACTGAAAAACCAACCCCCTGACCATTGTTATGTGACACGTGCTGGGATTGTGGTTGGCACCTATACAGAAGTAGAAGGGAAGACTCTCTGAATCCTCTTCCCTACAGTTCTGCAATCATTCAGGACTATCCCTTAACTTGTGTAGAATGTAGGACTTCATTCAGAAGGAAAATTCATAGAAGTCTATCAACAGAACCTTCCTATGCAGATCTAAGGAAATTAACAATAAAAGGAAGAATTAAGAGTGTGATTGTGATGCTCTTAAATCAGGTCTGTCAAACTCATTTGCTGTGGTGAGCCAGGTTTGACTTAAATGCATTTCAAGTGGGACGTACGTACCATAAATCGAAATACAACGACACTCCTATGGCATCGCGGAGTGCTGTGTATGTGAAACTGTGCTCCACAATACACCTCTATCTTCCCCCACAGAGTGCAATCTTGCATACCCAGCACCCCATGATGTTGCGAGACCTGACACTCTCATGGCATTATGGAGCACTGAGCATGCGAGATCACACTGTCTGTCTCTCTTTGTTAGGGAGAGAGGGTAGTCCCACTGAGTGCAATCACAAGTTTAACACCCCTGCCTTTAATCAAATGTGGTTGCAGAGTAATTAAATCTTTAATGCCAAAACTCATCAAGAAACAAAAACATACATTTCCCTGCCTTCTTTTGAACCCATCTCTCTCATAAGCATTCTTCCTGTCACTAGAAGTCCTTCCATCTTTCTCTTGCATCACTTGCACCTTTGAGCCCCTTTCTCTCTCTCTCTCTTATATTTCAAGGACATCATCCAGTTTAGTTACAGAGTCATCTGTGTTGCACAAGAATTTGTCTCCTACCTTTTACTGTGGAAATCAAGAATCATAAAAATGAGGTTAGCATTATTTCCACTAAAGGGATGAATACAACAGCCTTTTAGATGTTCTGCATGATTAATGTCATTTGGTTTTTTGGTAACATGACTTGGATCATGATTTAGTAATAACAGAATATTGTTGTTGGATGCTCTGTTTATAAACTTTTATTTAACAATCAGAACATTTCGAATACTCATTTTAGTTTTCAAAACCCCTGTGAAATCAGCCCCTACAGTTATTACAAATGTATCTTTTAGGAATGCATGTCCCTAGAAATCCCTGAAGTTTTTTACAGTTTTGACATTTTTAACCTTTAAGAAAGACTATATAAAACAAAGACAGAGCTATTTGGCAGTGTTTTATGTACTTATTTTTTGGCACTGGGAATAAGTCACTTAGTATGCACTGCACTGTTGTACAATTGTGCTGGCACCAATTTGTTGTTTACTGATTTAAGCTAATTCAGCCAGTTTATTACATGTCAGAATTTTTCCAGGGGTTATAGAATATATGTCTTTTGGAGACTTGCACAACCACTGATAATTAGTATATTAGCCCTGGGTTGTTTCCTTTTTGTTTCTCCCAAAGGAACAAAAAACACCTGGATGTATTAAAACACCTGGGTAATTTATATGGAAAACACACAACATAGACTCAGATCTTCTTTGAAACAGTAAAGCTTCTGTTTCCGTGCTGCCAAAGAAATAATTGATATAACTAACAAATGATAAAATGAAACCACCAGCAGTTAATAACTGTACATCAAGCTAGTATCTATAAGACTTTGTTACAAAATAAGAGCCAGGTCTTGCAACCTTTATTCATAATGTTCCTCACAAATACTAATGCATAAGAGAAGGTTTCATGCACTGACTGCTCACTAGGAGTCATGGTGTTAAGAAGGGTTGCAGGATCACATCTTAAAACTTCCTTTTATGCTATGTTAACAAATATTTCGCAGGGTGACACAAAAATCTTATTCAGGTGAATTTATTATTTAACTGTTACACTCCCAAAGTGGATTACTTTTCCTGCATTCCAGTTATGGAACTTGTTATGAAATGACCCCATTACATCACATGGCCCAAGTAAATTCTAGGTGATAATCAAAATTGGTCACATCATCACATGTTTATTGTTGAGAAATGAAGTTCCTGAATGCATTGAAAATCTGAGGAATCAAGTTGTTGGAAAAGGAAATTGAAAAATAACTCGTTTTTATTTGGCAAATATGTGTGCAAAATCCAATATTTTTAATAATTTGCAGATTAATCCAAGCCAAAATATCATCATGCTCATCAGCAAACACAGGTGGTAATATTGTCTGTTTATTTGGATTATTTTAGCAACAACAAAGTTTCTTTGCCCTGGCTCAAGGATTTATGGTCTGCATGACTTACTCTCATGAGCAGTCTTAAGGAATTAAACTATGACTCATTTGACCAAAATAACTGGATTTGACCCCAAGTATAAACTCACCATTTTTGCAGTGCATTTTTGCAATTTGTATAAAGACAACAATGCAGTAAAGTTCACATAGAGCTTAAAAGATCTAGATGGAAAACTTCAGATGCTTCAAATCAGCAAAAAATGGGGTGAAGAGCAGCAGGGAGGAAGCTCCATTGTATTCTCTAACAGAGATTCAAAGCAAAAATGTTCCTTCCTGGGGAAAAAAGGGTTTTATGCAAAGATTGTGTGTGGTTTGTTTGTTTGTTTGTTTGTTTGTTTGTTTGTTTGTTTGTTTGTTTGTTTGTTTGTTTGTTTGTGAAGTAGAAGACGTAATTTAAAAATGTCATATTTAGAACCAAATCCACCCTGCCTTCCTCTCAGATTCTCAGTAGTGCACCTGTACTAATTTTCCTCCTAAAATAAGAAGTAACACGATTCTGCCCTAAAAATATAATTGGATAATGAATACATTGCTGACACAGACACTATGTATAGTAAAAATTCCATGTAGAATTAAAGTATGTCAAAAACCGTGGTACCAAAAGAAAAAAATTCCTTATTTTTATTATAAAATGAACGACTGAAAGCCCTCTTTTCCCCTCAGTTTGCACATATTGAACTGTGTAACCACTTTGTCTCCCCACCCAAACTCCAGTGCCCACATGTGATCATGATTTGATTGTGCTTATACGTATATGGGCCAAATCAAGCTTTGTGTGTGCAAAAATATTCATATGTTAGCATGTAGACTTTTGAAATTTGGCCTGTGTGCCTGAGTTAATATGGCTAGCTTTCTCTGTTCATTTCAGGGAAATGTTGGAGGCTTTTCTCATTCAAAACTGTTGTTTGCTTCACCAAGTATTGTGCTCCAAGTATTGTGGATTTCTCCATTAGCCTGTAGTGGTCATAGAAACAATCGAGAAAATTTTCATAAAATTATACCCAGTGACAGATGCAAGAGCTGAACATAAACAGCCTTTCTTTAAAAAAAAAAAAAAAAAAAAAGTTTTGTCTTAATTAAACCATGAGGTATATTGTTCTAGCCACATGTTCTAGATGATCCAGGCTTGATCATCTCTGTGGGTAAGTATTTCATATTGGTTGTAATGCTAATTTAACTTTAACCCAGTCTTTGTGAAATTGTGTACCAGCTGAGTTATTCTATTCTATTCCTGGCACTTTATCACACGAGAATAATTTAGCTCGCCCATACAGAAGGGAGAATAGCACAGAATTTTGCCCTAACTCCTAATCTAATTAGAGGTAGGCCTACTGCAAAGTACCCTGCAGTCAGTTATGTCCCATAATTTGACCATTACACAACACCCTAGTGTAATCCAGTGGTTATATGTTCAGGAATTCTGGCTGCCTTTCCTGAACCTTAAAAATTTTGTTTTCTGTATTGGTTCTAGATTGCGCCCCTCCCAAGCCCTAGGCAAACCAAAATTAGTAATGCATTTTGGTAGCTCCCTGGTTTCACATCCACTAGTAATGAGAGGAAGGAAAGAATCCAGTAGAAAAAGAGAATGCAGACAGCAGAGGTTGCTCATCACCCCCAGAGATGGCCCACAACTCCATATCAAAGCAGATAACAGGAACTGCGGTGTAAAACTGCCTGACTTTTTTTCTGTCTTTCCAAGCTATTGGCTCCTTCACTAATAATCGGGATTTATTACTGGGCCCATCTGCTGCTTCTATAAGGTCAAAAGGTAAACCACAGCCATCACTGATGTCACCATCAAGGTAGCTAGTAGCAAATGGACCTTGACAAGTGTACTTTTAAAAGAATATTGTGGCAAGAGCAGTCTGAGCATGAAAGTCAAGCTGATAAAGAAAATAAAGTCCAAAATACTAAAAAGATGTCAGGTTTTAACCCATTAATCCAAGTGATGGAGTCCAACTGTCAGTCTTGTATCTGCACCACAGTCAGAAAGAAGAATGAGCTCCTACATCCAGTGAAATGTAATCAGGTCAATCTTTGCTATGTGGGAAAATTCCCAGCACATCACATTTTACAGTATTCTTAATGCCAACTCTGCAAAAGAATATAGGAAATGTGGGGCTGGGAAGAGAACAGGGATGAAATCCCTGTCATGGTGTTTGCAGTTTGTTCTGGTCATGTAATGTTTCTTGAAGGGCTGTCAATCTGACCAGGTTTCTCAGTCTTTCCTTTTCACTCGTCAGTGGTATCTAACTCTGAAGTATTTATTTCTGTAGCTAAAAGCACATTTTCCAAATGGAGGGGGCATCCCCCTTCCCTCATATTCTCACCCCTCCTGGTTTCTAATGCCACTCTAATAAGGACCACAGTCTGCTTTCTGCGTTGCTTTGTTTAATATTCAGAGTGAACTAAAGGGATCACGGCTAAAGTTAAACTCTCCAGATGATTTTGTTGGTATGTTTTATCAGTTTCTGGGCAGGAAACTCCTTTTCGGCTACATTTCCAGCTGAGAATAGAAAGTGAAAAGGGCAGAAAGCCTGATGCGAGATAGAGCAGTCCCTTTTCCAGTAGAGATGGAGGATTTACCTCACAGTTTGAGAACAAATTAGAAACTGACAATGTGTCAACAAAGAATTACTTGCTTTGTCTCAGCTAATGTTTCAGAGAGGTTATCTATATCCATGCAGCAACACCACAAACAAGCAGCAGGTTGCTGACAACTGATGTAAATAGCTACAATTCCTCTACTCTCAGGGTCGTACATTACTAGCATCATTTTCTTTTTTATTCCATATCAAGCAGTTGGTGGAGATAGTGCTTTGTAGCACATATTATACAAATGATTTCCCAGTCAATGTGGACACAAAGCAGATTTTTTTTTTCCACGTCTCCAGGCGCCATTCCAACAGTGAGCACTCATCGTCTGCAAAACAGCATTGTAGACCAATGTTTCTCAACTGGTGGTCCAAGGAACACTGGTGGTCCTCAGATATAGTGCAAGCGTACCATGACCCACTCCGAACCCTCCCTGTCAGAAGTACTCAGTGGGGAGGAGGAAGGAGCAATTTAATGTCACAGCAAAGCTTCCAGGCACATGGTGGCAGATGTTGATGCACTCCTGGAAGCTTTGTTATGATTGGGGTATTTTAAAACTCCTGCCACTGTTACCAGCTTTTTTGAGAGTGGTTTCATCAGGTATTCAACATAAAGTAATTAATACCTTTAGGTGTTGCCTGGTCCACTGAAGGTTGAGAAACAGTTACCCTGTATGGCTCACTATATACCCAAGGCAGGCCTGCTAAGTCTGTATGTGGTCTCGCCACCCCTTGCTTCCAGAGACTTTCCCTGTCATAGTGAAAGCTTTTGACAGTGGGGAAAGCATCAGGAAGGCACCAGGAAAGGTTCTAGCTCCTCACTGTCTACCCATTTCCAGAGCCTTTCACTGCCATGCATGGCTGCACAATGCAGTGACAAGTGTGGATGTAGCTTGCCTTTCACTGAAGTGTGTAGCTTCATGTATAGAGCTTGTATTCTACAAGCTTCCATAAAAGTAGATGTAGCCTCAGTTAGGAAATGGTCTCAGTTAAATTATGACAAATATGAAGAATAACTGCTTTTGTATCCATGCTTAAAATTTAAGAAGTGGCTTATTTCTGAGTGGGTGTGTTTATGTGTATTTGTAGGTACTGTGTTTTCAAGACTGAAAAATAGGTATCATCTATGGGGGAAATTCATAAAGTGTGCATTTTAAATGTTTTGTCTGACAAAGTAGGTAGATCTTTGAATCCCCAAAATACTAAGTTTCCTCCAAAGTATGAATGCTTTAAATATGGAGACTATATTCAGTTATTAAGGTATAAACTACTGGATTAAGTCCTGCTTGAATTGCAAAACTGTGGCTGTAATTAGGGTGCATAATCCAAATTGCTCAGTGTTTATGTAGGATGGAGGTACATTGTAAGGGTGGGGAATGCTTCTGTCTGTCTAAAAGCAAATAAACTAAATTTAATGCTGCTGGAAAGACATCAAATTGACAGTCTTGGATACTAGATTCTTCTCTCTATCCACAGTATAGCTCTGGCATGAATGAAAGTAGCACAGACTTTCCCCGTGTCACCCACCAATGTTCCTCCACCATGAACAGAGAGAACTACCTCTAGAGGAGGTGGGGTATTTCAATCACTCTTTATTTGTTCCTTGGCCTCTGCTGAAACTACAAGTGTGCCAAATGCTGATAACTCTAATGGCGTGTTTCTGATATGGAAACCTACACTCTAGAAGAGTGGACTCTGAATAACAGTGTACCTTATATAATCTAAGCCATTAATAGCTACCAGGTATTAATGGCCTGTAATTTCTACTGACCTCACATAACAGATCTCAACCAGCAGTGAAGAGATGGATGTTTAACTGCTGTTCATTTTAATGGGACAGGGTAGAGAGATACTTGACAAAGTTTAAAAATATTCCAGCAAATCTTTATCCTTTTGTGATCTTTAGGAAGGAAGATGTTCACTTGTGTTTTTTGAGGTTTTTCTCCCAGTCTTTATGTGGCTTTTTTGTATATAACTATAGAAGCAGAATCTCTTAAGCCTATTTTGTCCTTCAGTACAATAAAGCAAAAATGTCAGTTCAGATAATTTGAGGCACAGGGTAGAGATTTCTTTAATGATAAGCCCAGAGCTATTCAGCATATTTCTGTAACTGTGCTATATGGGGCAATTTCAGTATATTCAGTGGTCCACATTTCCACTTCCACAGGCATGGTGTGATATGGTGCAGTCTGGTGGCTGCATGCTGGGCTGCAATAAATAACAAACAGAAAAGAATGGTGAGCTAAAGTAGACAGTCAAAGTTGTTTTCTTTTTTTTAGTTCAGTCTTCTGTATATCTAGTTGTGGATCTTCATTCTCTTTAAGTAGCAAAATTATTCTCTCACGTTTGTTGTTCATTTTATTTGGAGATTGGTGTTGCTTTTACTACCCCCTCGTGGTATGACACTGGTGCTGAATGCAAGTGGCACACACATTGAACCAATTCCAAATAAATGTTTTTCAAGTACCTTAATCATGTACCAAATGCCTGAACTGTGGGGTTTTGTTTTGTTTTGTTTTATTTTATTTTATTTTATTTTATTTTATTTTATTGATCAAGTTATCTGAACAGTTATTCATATTTTTGCAGCATTAGCAAGGAGCTGAACAGGAGAGGCGTGTGACTCCCACCCCATCACCAGTAAAGATTACTTGAGCCCTTACCAGCTTAGTTTACATTTCTGACATTGATGGGCCATTATTATCACAAACATTTGTTGCCATTTTGGAAGTGAGTGTTCAAAACTCAGAACTGTTCAAAGAGTCTTCAAATTCAAATTCTTCAGAGGGTCTGACAAAGTGGGATTTTCTCCCTTGGAAGCTCATACGATAAATAAATTTGTTAGTCTTTAAGGCTATGTCTACAGCTAAAAGCTTAGTTTGGACTTGCTTAGTCTGAACTAAGCAGTTCCAAGTTAGTTCAGACTAAGTGCATTTTTTAGTTCAAACTAGCCATGTTTTCTTTAATTCAAAATAAAAAAAAAATTGCTGCTAGTTCAAAGTAGAAGTTCCTTCGAACTAAAAAGCATGATTAGTTCAAACTAACCCGACTATATTGTGTTAGTTTGAACTAAAGTTTGAAATAAGTTTCAACTAAGCAGTTAGTTCAGACTTACCATTTGAACTAAAAAAATTTTAGCTCATACTAGGCAAAGCCTAGTGTAGACAGGGAGCAATTAGTCCAGATTAAACCTCCTTAATCCAGACTAATTTGCTAGTGTAAAAGCCTAAAAGTTCCACAGGACTCCTTGTTTGTTTAGCTGTTCAAGGGTAAGTACTGATTTGTACTGAAAAAATTGTGCACAGTTTTAAAACTGAAGTTATCAATTTTCCTTCTTTGAAAAAATAAAAAACTCATTTACCTTTCTCTTGTCTAGCTCACAGCCTGAATCTCTTTGTACATCCTCTCCCATTAATATTTGTCCATTGTTCTCTGCTTTTGACTTTTTTTTTCTGGTGAGAGAGCCTTCTACCATTCTATAGGAGCCTTGCTGTATCTTTATCTCAGTTGGTTCTCCATACAATTTTACATGTCCTCTGAAAGCTTACTCTTCCTTTCTTTATTTTTCTCTGATCTCTTACATTTTCTCTCTCTCGCTCTCAGGCTCTTTGTGTTCTATTTATCCATCAGAGTAGGTCCTTACAGCAGTGCTTTCCATATAACCTTTAGCATGTAAATAAGTTTATGCCATACCCTGATTCACTTTTTTATACTTTCTGTGGGTAAACTCATGTTTCTGAAAAGAACCTTACATTTCTGAGCAGAACCTTGTTGAAACCATGTAAGCTCCTCTGATTAAGGACTGTGGTTTCCAATGTGTTTGTACAGTACCTAGCACAACAGAGATCTGATCCTGCTCCACACAATACAGATTATAATACTAAATCTATAAAATAATCCACAATACATTCAAATAGACATGAAAATACCAATAATTAGTAAGGTTTATATGGTTGATTTTTGGTTATTCATCAGTATTGTATTTCAAGCATTATAATTGCCATCACAATATTTAAAACTTTATTTAATGATTTCAAAACTTTCCTTCCTCTCCTTTAATACCTTGGTCTTTCTGAATGTTCATATTCTTCTTGCCATAGACCTAATGATCCCACTTCTTTTTTGTCCTCTGATCTTGCCATTGGCAATCATTTCTTTACCAAAGATTTAAAATTAGACCAGTCTAATATTGTTAATTATATCAACAGGGATTATCCTGTGTTAGCAGATGGACAGAGTATATTGTATGATTGATATTTCCTGTGGTTAAGTTCAGCTATGCATAACACACTGCATTCTCTTCAACCCCACACTGACTTGTAATTTAATTCCTCATTTTTTACTCTTTATCCTCTTTCCCAAGTGCATTCTTCGATATCTGTCATCCCCCCCCCCCCGCCCTACCCGAGCAGAGCAGTTAGAATATAGGAACATAGGGCTTGGCACTTTGGGACCTCCTCAGCCATGAAGCTCAGCTGATCTGCTTGCTGTATACAGTGACATATACCTCCATCTTTACCACTTGCTCACCAAATCCACTAAGTAGCTTTAAGAACTTAATTCCATCTGACATTTCCAGAAAGAGGGTCATTCTTGATGGAGCTCATTTCCCACTTAGATATGGGGAAAGCTGAGTTTACTACCTACCATAGCTCTCTAGAGTTTCCTCTCTTAAATTCCAGTTTCTCTCATTGGTCATCTCTGTGGATGTTAATGATTTCAGTTAACCACTCAGTTGTAACTCTCTTATTTAGTTCACTACTCTGGCTGTAAAATTCCTTGAATCTTATGTTGATTTGCAGCACATCCAAAAAATATTTAATTAAGACTTCAACACTGCTGCACAGCCAAGGTAATTATGTGAAGCCGTTTGGCAGCAGCATTGCTCAGGAACAAAATATTGAAAATGAACGTGAAATGCAATGATTTGTAAAATCTGATAAGAAGCTTTTTACCCTTATGTATTTCAGTACAATCCATTGCTCTTGAATCAAATATACATAATCCTTTCCTTTTTATTTTAATCACCAACTCTCCACTTTCTCATCGCAACCCACTTCTTACCACTTTCTACCTCTTTCTTGAACCTGGTTTAGCTAATGCTTTCTTTCATAAGCATTGCCAGCACCTTGGAGGAAAGCATATAACTGCGGATTATACTATTTATTTCCTTTTAATGTGTCAATAAAAAGGTAATTACATTTCATTTGTTTTTAGAGTTATAATTGGCTTGGAGGAAAAAAATTGCCTGCTGGAAAGAAAACTTGCAAATTAAAGGAAAAAGAAAAACATTAAGTTGCCATTTCTTAAAGAAAGAAAACTTTAGCCTTTTGCTCTTTAAACAAATGAAGAAATTCTCTTAAATCACTGTTCTGAAAATGAGAGATGACCAGAACTCATCCGTTGTACTGTGACTTGTTCCAGTGAGCTGATCAGGTGTCAGATTGATGAGCCCTCTATGAGTGTCAGAATGTTTATAGCATAAATGATAAATGTAGATATACATCTTGTTTTATTGCTGGCAAATCCAAATTCCTTCATTTGGTTCACAGTCAGATTAAATAACTGAAAAACATAACTCCACAGCAAAAAAGGCCTTTATATTTTCATGGAATAGTATCTGCTGATTTGTGTGTTTGGTTACTCTTAATTATCTGCTCGTCCTTTGTTGTGTGGTCTTTCATGGACAAAGCACCAGCAGTGAAATCCTAGCCCCACTGAAGTCAATGACAAACTCCCATTAATTTCAATGAGGCTATGATTTTGCCTCAGGAACAGACAATCTGGGTATTGCTCCTATGCCTTTCTCTCTCTCTCTCTCTCTCTCTCTCTCTCTCTCTCTCTCACACACACACACACACACACACACACCCCTTTCTGTATGGTTATAATCAGTTGTAAATTAACATTTTTGCGGCTTTGCTTGCACTACTGGTAATTGTTGTTAACCGTGGTTCTTTTAAAAATAGCATTATATCACATCATTCCTCGTAACCTGCAGTACCTAAAATGCTTGCATTACTGTGTTTTTTCACTTGTGAAGCCAATTACTGTTGTCACCTTGCATGCACTAGTCTCGCTTACAAAAGGTTTCTGACTCCTTTGAACAGGGTTGGCTGTGCCAGAAGCAGGATGCAGTCTAATGTGGTGTTCTGTGTCTGCTACTTCATAGTAAGAGGAGTTTCTATGACTGCTGACTTGCTAGTGGGTGTCACACAAGTTAAGTAATCTGGACTGCATAAATCCCTAATTTTTCAAAAACAGATCAGTTGGTATTTAACTTGTAAAAGATAGCCACACAAATTATCTATCACTTTATGTTTAAATTAATATAGACTAATTTTATGTTTAAATTAATATAGACTAATTTCCTATGAAAAATTATTCCGTATTTTTAAAATTAATGTTATACAAAATAAATGAAATTGTTGGAAGCTTTTTAAACATTGATTGTTTCAGCAAGAAATTTGCTGTTTTTAAGCAGCCGTGTCATATTTATATGTCTACAGGAGCTATAAAAGTCACTAAACCCAACATATTTTTCTTTAATTGTGTGGTACAAAATGAACTCACAATAATAGTAAATTAAATTCAAAGCATTTGGTAAAAATGTTGAGGACCACCTTTAGTTCAGAGAAAAAGAGGTCTACATATTGAATATGAGAGAAGGGTAGGCATGTCTGCTATCTCTGTCTGTCTGTCCAGGGTAGGTATAGGAACTGCAAACACATGAATGAGCGAGCCTGAGAATGGCACTTTTTGACAGAGTTTCACCCTATGGACAGAGTCAATCAAGTGGGGAGTGAAAAATTCATTTTCTGACAGGGGTGTCAGCGGAATCATCAGGAGCTGATGACAACAAATCCATAGCTAGGGAAAAAACCGACAGGGTGGAAAACAAGAGGCTCTGAGGCTGATCCTTTCTTTTCAGCTGTCCAGAACATAATTTCACAGCAATTATTGCCCCAGCTGGTTGTACTAGCTACAGGCCTGAGAGTCTGATCTTGTTACTAGGCACACATAAGAAATCCAACAAAAATGAAAAATAGTGTGTTTTGTAATTTAAATCCAGAAATTATCCCCCCCCCCACCCCAGAATCTCAGGGTTGTGTGTGCGCCAGAGATGGTTAATTGTAGACTTTAGAAGAATATGAAGTTTTTAATTCAGGGTATTGATGAAGTATGAATAATCCTGAAACTAGGGTTACAACATTGTTAGGTGATAAAACTGCCCCTCTGATAGGTACAGTATTTCTGATTTACACAGCTGCTGTTATTCAGTTTATTAAAGTTAGCTCTAAAACCAAGGCTAAGTTTTCAGCAAAGAGTATAAAGGGACAAAGATGTTTTAAAGCAGTAACTTTTTGTTGTTTGTTGTTCACATGTTAAGTGCACTCTGTGGAGTAGAGTGACGAGGGTCCCATTTCTAACACAGCATGGAGTGGGTGATCTCGTCAACTGTAAAATGAAGCCATAAGAGCACAGCATGAAAATGTATTAGCAACAGTTAGATAAGGGAGACCTCAGCAAGGCGTACACACTTTCAATTGGTGAAATAATGCTTGTACAAATTGTTTTTGGTACATTAAGTACCTTTCACAGCCAAAATTAAAAAAAAGAAAGGGGGGGGGAGAAGACAAAAATAAATAAACAAACACAGAGACATAGAATTGCACATATAAAAGCCAGAATGAGTTTTTTTCCTCTTGAAATGTAATTTCATGCAGAATTTTTTTTATTGAAATTGTTTCCCAAGTTGACAGATCTTGTGTACAATGATAAATGACAAAGTCCTATGCAATGTGTCAGCTTGTGCTGAGGGAAATCGCACAAAAAAGCCCCCAATAATAATAATAAATATGCGTTTCTCCAAACAGAAGGTATTTTAAGCTAGTAAGCACAGTGGTCTAGTAAAGTAGTATTAAACAGCAGTGAGGTGAAGCTGAGAAAAGATTTATATATTTGTACTAATCTAGCAGCTCTTTACTGGCTATGACATGCTGACAAGGAAACAAGGGTTATGAAAAATGATCTGACACTATGCTGCTAAATCTATGAATTTCAAAGTGCAGAACAGTCTGTGGCTTGCCAGAAATGAATGCCTGAGCTATTTTCGTGATTGTTATGGAAAAACTATGAATATGATAACGAACTGTAAATGCATTAGTGCCATAAGGAGAGCTAGTTAACTAAAGTGACACAAATAACAGTGGGATGTCACTTTGGAAAGTTGCACAGTTTGGAGCAGAAGATTAAAGGTAGCTCAGTCAGATTAAAACATTTTCAGAAAAAATCTCTTCTCTTAGGAAAAATGTTTATAGTAATAATAGTAATAGAGCTCTACAGGATGCTAATAAAGGGAGGCCTTATCAGTGCACACTATGGTCCTGATTCTAAGATGTGACTGAATACTTGAAGTCAATAGGAGTTAGAAGTGCTCAGCATCTCTCAAGGTCAAGATAATTAAATAAACTGGGTGATTTATTTGAAAGAGCACTGAGAGAGAGTGTCAGGGCAACCCAAGCATCTTTAACTCCTTTAGAGATGACAGATTGTATATACATCTCAATGGACTTTTTTGGCGAAGCAGTGTTCCTAATATCAGTGTAGCCATCAAGATGTTTGAACTGCATGAATTTACACCAGGGCTAGGAATGTCTTCCATGGACATACCAGGCTACATAAATGGTGTGAAGTAAAATGGGAAAAAAAGACTTTTCTCACTGCCCGATTAAACAAAATTTGCATGGGAACCCATTGTCTGTAATGTTAACATTTGAAAAATTCTGATGTGGAGGAAAATGAGATTGATCAGGAACAAAGATGAGTTTTGACTTTCTGTTGTTAATGTGGTATTCTTTCATAATAGTGGGATTGATCCTGAGAGGTGCTGAGCACCTGGAAATCCCCTTGGCTTCAATGACTTCTATAAGAATCTTGCATACTTCAGCATCTCTCATGATGGTAACTATTTTTCAGAGAGAACTTTACGGTCAATCTTGACATTTGTGTCAAATTTAACTGGATAAAAATGTACTTGCTAGAAAGTTACTTGCAATATGGCTTTAGCCAGGGGTTAAAGTATAATTTTGTGGGCTCTGGAACCCTCCTAAATTTCCGTGCCCCCTTGACCCAGCCTAGTTCCTCTCCCCCAAATGCCTGCTCCCTGCCCCAGCTACTGCTCCCCCACCCAAACTACTCCCCCCGGCCCTGTCTCACCGCTGGTCCCCCGAACCTTTCCCCAACCCCCTCTCAAACCTCCCGTCTCACCATTGGTCCCCCAACCCCTCCACTGTGCCACGCCATCTTCCCCCACTGCTCTGGGCCAACTCCCTCCCATGTGCCCTTTCCCTACTGGGCTGGCTCACCTGTCCCTGAGCCCTTCCCTACCCCCCAGGGCTCCCTTACCTGGCTGCTGTATAGCTTCCATCCAGAACCTGCTCTGACTGAGCATGCTTAAAGGCTCTGAGCATGCTCAGTCAAAGCAGGCTCAGGGCAGGAGATTTAAAATCTCCCAGCCTGATGCAGCTCCCTGCCTTGCTGGAACATGCTGGAATGGTGTTCCAGGGCCTACTATTTTTAGGGGCTTAGCATCCAGTGGGTCCCTAAAAATAGAAAATGGAGCTGGAACACTGTATTCTCGTACCCACTATTTTTAAATGATGGGTCCTGGAATGCAGCATTCTGGCTCCATTTTCTATTTTTAGGGGGCCTGGAATGCTGAACACCTAAAAATAGTGGCTCCAGAATGCCATTCCAGCATGTCTCGGCTTACTTTAACCCCTGGCTTTAGCTCAGAATCTCACCAATAATCTACTTGTCATTCACTCTCTAAACATTTTACTTAAGGCTGAAATTTACTCTATGATGTCTTAGCATTTAAAAAATTATTTTACCATTTAATTTTAATAAGTTAATGTTGGTGCTTTCCCCTCCAAATTAAATGTAGCTTATCATTTAATACAACAATATGATACAGAGCACCTACGTAGAAAGCAGAATCTTCCTGAAAACAGGTTGGGATTAATTCTATTTAACTGGAAAATATCCATTTAGTTTATGACCACTGTGTATGCTGTTTTTCCAGATCCCCATCAGCTCTCCCCCACATCAGCTTCCCTTACTCACTTATCTTTTGCCATCGTTAGGGAAACCTGTTTCCTTCTTTCTTTGTCCTATAGCTTGACGGATACTTTTGTAGTTTTGGTACCTGAGCATTAGTGCTAGATCTGGGCAAAAATTTTCAGTAGAAACTCAGTACAAACTGCAGATCTAGCAACACCCAAATATTTTGCAAACCCATGTGGATTTCAACAAATAGTTTCAGTTGGAAAAAATTTTGAACTAATTGAAATTTTTATTTTTGGCATTTTCATAATGAAATATTTTGATCTTTTGGTTTGGAACAACTTCTTATTTTTCAACTTTTTCAAATGTCCTTTACCTTTTTGGAAAGAAAACCATTTTAAAATGGTCAAAATTAAAAATGTTTTTTTAAAAATATTGAAATATTTGACCTGCCATCAATTTTTATTTTTTTTTACTTTTCAGTTCACCAATTGTTTTTTTAAACAAATTATTTTATTTTTTATACCTGCCAGTGGACCAGAAAATCTATTTCTTGTGGAGCTCTAGTTATGTCGGGTTATTGTTGGGAGAAAAGGCAACTAGGTTTCGTTGGGTGAATGAATGGCATTAAATACATATTTGTCTGCCGCAACCCAGTTTGGCCCATTAAAGTGAATGTTTTTAATAAATAGTTAACATAATAAGCAAGTGTACAAATCACAAATGCCTTAGCATTACTGTAGAACATTTATTAGTGCAATAAATATGTATGTATCTGATAGAAACTGAAAAGCTGAATATAAATCATAAACATGATTTATGAAGAGAGAAACTGGAGTACACAAAGAAAAATGAGAAACCAGGAATGGAGGTGAGGGATTAGTAAAGAAAATACAGCCAACCCAGATATGTGCTGTGGCCGATATGGATATCACCAGAAATATGGACTAAATGCCCAATATAATTCTTCAGAATTAGCCTGTTTCACTAGTTTGGTGTGAAATCACATTGGAGTGTTTGAATTTGATAATTTCAAAACATGCAAATGAATAAGCCTAAGAACATGGTTTTTTTTAATTTTACCTTTTTAACTCTCATTAGGACTATTACTTCTTATATTATCCTCACTCGCTAAAAAAATCAATTTATCACCTTCCCCTTTACAACATCTGCTTATGTACTTGAAGGTTGTTATCAGCCCCCTTCCTCCTCCTTCTTCTCTTCTTTAGACTGAATAAACCCAGGGGTTTTTTTTCAATTTTTCCTCATTGATCATGTTTTCTAGATCTTTAATCATTTTTGTTGCTCATCTTTGGCCTTTCTCCAGTTTGCCCACGTCTTTGCTGAAATGTGATCCTACCCTCATGATGTCATGATACTTGATACCAGAAGTTACCCTTACTTCCAGTCTAGGGCTGGATGTGTTAGTCATTCAAGCCCCTCAAATTATATGGGAGATTGAAGATTTACCATGTAAAAATCCAGCCTGAAATGTGATGTAACAATAACATCATCATAATGGACCATAGCCTGATCTCAAATATATGTCTATAAATCTAGAGTAGAGCCACTGATTTTAGTGAAGTTATTCTGTATGAACACTAGAAAAACTGTGACAAGGAAATCTGGTTAGTAAGAGAGTAATCTACAGGTCTAGCAATGAGAACAGGCTAATTAGAGAAAACAAAAACAAACCACCATGCTGCTACTCTATGAGACACACCTTTGACATATGTCTCTTCTGCTTCAGATAATTACTAGTCTCAGGACCTAGGCTTTCCTTTGGTAGGTCCAAACAAAAGAACCCACCGCCAAACACAAGACTTACATCAGCCAAGAGAAATCAAAATAAATTTGAAAGTAAACTTGAAAATGTAAAGTAAATTTGAAAGTGTTACGTTTAAAGTCTCCAGTGAGAAGGGCAGTCCTGTGACACATCTAAATTGTCCTTTTCCTACCATCTTCATGCTGCTAGGGACTCCATGGGCTACAATTCTTGCCTTGGCTAGGAAGAGAAAGCAGAACTCTTCCTCAATTGCCTCAGTGAGCTCCTAAACTACTGCCCTTTCCTGTTAGGTCTTTCTTAATGAGCCCACATTTGATCTTTCCTTTCTAGCCAGAATGCTAAAGAGTTTCCCGGGTCTGGTTCCCTTAGAAGACAGTTAACCTTTTCCTTATTTGAGTTAATGTGCTGAACATGATGCATTGGCCCAATGTTTAATTTCTTACTTCTTTTTTGCATCTTCATCTTTCAGTTTTTGAGTAATGCTTTTCAATCCAAAACTCATGGTCTTGAAAATAAAAGTTCTCCTTCCTGATACAAGAGACACCATCCTAATGAAAACAGGGGAATGGCAGCATAGAATGTGATATCTTGTCATACAGACTTGGAGCCTCTGGTGGGATGGTATTGTTTAAAAAGAATACCATAGCCTACTTCTTGAACAGAGTCACTGTACTTATCTGCAATTTACAATTCAGGGAGAAAAGTTAACTGGTCTTCATTCCTAAGCACACTTCTTTTTATTATTGTTAATATTTTCTATACCATTACTGCCCATCACAGTTCATGCTGGTCAACATTTCTGAAGCTGTTCAGAGGTGGTCTGAGATATAAAAATTCGGGATTCTTCAGAGCTCTTTTTAACCTTCTGAAGGTCAGATCTTGAAGTCCTACTGAAGCACCATACCAACATTGTTTGTTTTTTTCAATAAACAATAACCAGAATCATTTCGGAAGTGATTGTGGGCTAAAAAGCAAGCAAAACAAATTAGGATTAATGAATTAAGAAAGTCTCCAAATTAATAATTATGCCTATGAAACTGATTAATAGATTCAGTTTTCTTATTTTTGTCTCTAATTTGTAAGTGTCTTCTTCCCCTCTCCACTGACAGTCATCATTCATAGCAATTACATCTGGAAGGAGGAAGGAAAAGAGTGCTAGTGGCTCCCTCTGACATAGCTTTCCTATTTGTAACTCCAAGTGAACAGAACTTCCCCTGGGACCATGTCCCTCACTTCTGCCATGTCATGCCCAAGTCTTTAGTGAATGGGTCAATGAGAGGCCCACAGGCAGGGTTTCCTGCATGGCAGTGTGATGCTGAAATAGCAGCATTTGACACATTTAAAACTTGCTGTTTGTGCAATCACTAAAAACTGCACCATTAGCTGGTTTTTCAGATTGCATGAGTGCAGATCATTAAGTGTTATTACAGTATTAATTATTAGAAATGTCCTGTACTAGCCAAATTAAATTGGGATAGTCAACGACCTGCAAGTTCCCAATACCACGGATAATTTAACAGTATATCTGCCACACTTTGCAAGGTATCTTCACATGTCAGTCACATTATTTTGCATTAAGTATCAATTTAAGATTTCTCTCTAAAAGTTTAGAGAACGGGTTATGTTTCCTGTAATGATTATTGAGTTGAAGCAAACAAACAAGACTATAGTGAGGGGCTGATCTGCACTTAAAAAGACAGAGTTAAAACCCACAGATAATTTAATACTCATGTAGTATCTGTATTTGGTTATAATTAGTGTTTTACACTGTGATGTACATCCTAACTGCAATAGTGATTTTATGTGATTTCTGTGCCTAATAGTCTGTGCTGAATTGACAGAAGAGCTTCAAATGAACAAAATTATTTAAGGCTAATTCACCCAGAATTGACTTTTATCTGTGAGAAGAGCAAATGTTAAATGCTATCCACCACCCAAAATTTTATTTCAATAAAGCAGTTTTAAAAATGCATTCTACAAGACTTGCAATAATGTTGAGTGGACGATAGATCTCTCAGTGACCTCCCTTCACCCATTCATTTGGGATTGGTATACCACTGCCTACATATTGTAGTTATGCCTGACAAATAGTGCTTGACAATCTCAGATTCCAATCAAGCTGGTTTGGGTTAGTGGAACTTTCCTTTCATTGAATATAAATGTTTGTGTACAGTGATGGTCTAAGCAGTGTGACACACAGAGCTTGTGTTCAAGTTTTCAATTAAAGCCTGTCTTTAGCTATTTGAACATGTTTCTCCTTGGAAATGAGGCTCAGCACAAGGGGTGTGGAGGGGAGGAAGCAACTATTAATAGAAATTATGACTTGTCATCTGCCAAAACTGTCCTAACAATAACCCATATCCTTCTATGATTCCACATCCCATTTGAATCAATAGGAGGTTAATGTAAAAATAAAAAAGGAGTAGCCTAATAAGAGTGTATGCTATAAGGATAACACGCTGTGTTTTCTGTTCCTTCTCTCCCTTTCTTTTTACATGGTGTCAATAAAAGGATAGACTTGCACACTCATACATCCTAAGCATAAATTTTCCTTTCTTTATCTAATAGTGACCATGTTCCCACTCTTGCCATGCCCAGCAAATACTGCCTTTGAAACTAGCATCATTGGTTCTAGAAGCACTGCAGTGTGATGTGCCTCTTGGACCAACTGGTCCAGAATCTGGGATTCCAAACACTAAGCTTGTCTACACAATAGGATACTGTGATCTACAGAGGGTGATTTCTGAAGGAAACTAACATGTTGTTCATTAATTGGTCCATGTTAGTATATTAGTGCACTGTAGAAATCACAACCCTGTTGAGCATTTATTCCACTGTGTAGACAAGCCCTCTGTCACTTCCTTTAGTGACACTAGCATAGAAGAACTGCAACAGCTAACTACTGTCCAGAGGATCTGAAATTGTAAGAAGATTTCATTCCATTCTGGACCCTGAAAAGACTGTGAAATAATATACAGCTGCCTAACTATCACAGCCATAGCCTATGCTAAAGCAAAGATTTTTTTTCATTTTTTTCTGTTATGTATGTTTTCATGATAGAAAATGTCTTTTTGTCATACTTTTAGAAATTATATAAAAATTGTATGATTTCCTCCTCCATGTGCCCACTCTTTGTGGATTAAATTTGATACTGCCCTTAGAAAGGAATTAGAGAAGGGAGTTGGAGGCAGCTTTTACAAAGCTCTCCACCAATATTGCAGGGATGGGTTTGTTCAGCTTCCTGTCACTCCTCACTGAACTTGACAGTCTTCCATCGTGAGTTAGTACTGAAAAAATAAGACCTCATGTGCTCCCTGATGAGTGAGATGTGTGACTGAAAGCACCTCTGTATTCATATTTCACATACCGTTGTAATAATCTCTGTACAGAATATGCTAGGTGAGGTATCACTGGAAAGCTAACAACTCACTGGTCAATAATATCATGTTGAAATGCAGGTAGCAGCAAAGTGTGTAAAGTTATGAATTTCTCCCATATGATATCAGGACATGCAAAAACCAGACAGCCCTTTCTAAGCAAAAGTTGTTAAACAGGCCTGTCGTAAACAAACAAAAGTGTGATTTGTTCAATTCACATATAAGTGGTACAAAGAGTCTATGAGATAGCATTAGGAGGAGATGGCAGGAAACAGAGCAATTTTCATTTTAGGAAACACAAGTGGAGGAAGAAAGAGCATGGAGCCTCCTTCATCTCCAGACTCTATCTTTTCATCTACACTGTTCTAATAAAATTGACTTTTAAAGATAACCCTCAAAAGAATCCACTTCAAAGCTTCACTGGACTACAAAAGAAAAGGACAGAGAACCCCAAATTATCTCTTTCACCAAAGAAGGCAAAGACACCAGCGCATAGGGGGGTCTGGGAAAGATTCTTGGTGAGTAGATAGTCGCCATCTTGCTGGAAAGCTGGTGTGAGAAAGGTCCTCTTAAACAAAGCCTTAAGCCAACACCTGCTAGATTGTTTCAAGTTCCAGAGGGGTAGCCATGTTACTCTAGTTCTGTAAAACAAGCAAGGAGTCCTGTGACACTCAAAGACTAACAGATTTAATTATCACACGAGCTTTTGTGGTAGAACAGTCTGACACAGTGGGATTTTTCCACCAAAAAGGTTCATGCAATAAATAAATTTATTAGTCTTCAAGTGCCACAGGACTCCTTGCTTGTTTTGTAGATTGTTTCAGGCATTCACATGTTGATTCACTTTTATTTTCTTGTCAACATTTCTAACTTAAGCTCTTATTTGAATTTACTTAAAATCCTTTTGTTAATAAACTTGTTTTATTTTTAATCTAAAACCAGTCCAGTGCTAGGATTAAACTGAACTGTTTGGTAACTTCAGTTAAAGTAACAAATTGTTGAATATTGACTCTTGACAGGGCCAACAGACCTTAATATATGAATTGTCCAGGAGAGAGCTGGTCATTGGAGAACAAATGTTTTTGGGAAAATCTGAGACTGGGTGATGTGTTGGGCTGGTGGATGCTGGAATGTGATTGGTGTATTGCTGGCAAGCTGCTGTGGGTCCAGGCTACTGGGGTACATGCTGCTGGAGCAGGACTAAGGGTATACTTAGGGCATGACTTGCATGCTGTTAGGCTGATTGTGAATGGGCCAGCTTGGAAGCTACAACAGCAGAGCAGCATTGTGAGAGCAGAGTTACTAGGCATGTGGTTATATACCTTACCGATCTGGATTGCATTCCAGAATGTGACAAATGGATCTTTAGCTAAAACATGTTCTGCAAGGACTATCCATTCAGCCAGCCAAATGTTGAACTGGCTAGACATGGCAGATAAGTGTAATTTGTTCTTCATCTTTACTTGTACCATAGATCTTTTTTTTACGTACGGGGAAAGAATGTTTGTAATTTTTAGGTGGATTGAAATTAACTAGCTAGCTCCAGCTAGATAAAGTACTGCACAGGTAAGTTAGGTTATCATTTCCATTCCAAACTTCATAAATTATTCTACGCTGTCTTTTCATACATATAAGAAGCTCTGTGTGGAGTGATTATATCTATAAAACCTTCCAAGGAAAAGCTTTAACAAAAGGTGGGTTTTACAGAGTGTTCTAAATCTGGTCAGATTTTGCTGATAGCCATACATACAAAGTTGCACAACAGTTTTATTTAACTGGAAAACTGACATTAAAGATTCAATAAAAGCTACGATGATGGATACATTTAGGAGGAAAAGAGAAAAAGACTCTACTTACTTTGATTAAAATTACGTTCTGGTTCTGCAATTTTGTTTGTTTAAGTGATAACGGTCATAGGATAGGAAAAAAACAGAACAACTCACCTCTACAGCTTCTAGATAGCACCAGTCATGAGGGAACAGTCTGAACTACAGCTTGTTCCAAAAGTAAATACAGCTGTGTGCATTCTCTGTAAATTCAGCCTGATCTGATTTGTAACTTGAACTCTGTTGGTAGCAGGAACCAAACCCTGATGAGATGAACCAGAACAGGAACACAGGGATCTGTCACTTCTAGAGGGTTTATTTGGATTTTTGAAGACAGAGCTGTCCATCTGTGGAGAGGTACAAGGGACCTTGGAGATTACAAAATTTGGGTATCTCTATATAAGTGTTTAGTGGTGAAATCAGTAATGTCAGTTTAAACAGTGAACCCCACAAGAAGTTATAGATAACAGGTGTATCCAAAATCATTCTATCTATTAATCTAGTAAATCAACCCTTTATTTAATAGCTTAAGGACCCTTATGCATAATGTACAGGAGTGCCATCCTAACACTACAAAGTAAAACAATAAGGATCCTTTAAAAGAAACTTGTCCTTAAATTATTTCTTCCTTTTGAAATTGTCTGTTACAAAAATATTGATATATTCTGATAAATTTAAGGTAAATCAGGTAACAATTGTCCCAATTAAGTAGCCATGCTATTTATCAGGAGTGCTTATTAAGTTGACTTGTAAATGTTTGTTTGGATGTACCTTTTCTTTCTATCTATATATTCAGTAAACAGTTGTTTCTAAAAGTGTATTCCCAGTAGGAAAAAATAAAAAGACTCACTGGAATCTGGCCAGTGTTTTGATAACATAGTGCAATAATCTCTGCACCAAGGATGAAAAAAAGAAACAAAGCTCTATTCAAAAGGAATAAATCACCAGGCACCTCAAGTGTAAATGCATCGTCTCCTACCTAGATATATGACTACATAATCATCTACAGTACCAGGAAATCATGTTTTTGTGTTTTGCATTATCTGCCAAAACTCTGACCAACTGTGAAATTTAATTATGGGTTTGATTTTAAACAGTGTCATATGCTGATTAAAACACAGTGAAAAGGGGCACAAATGAATTTGTACCCCCTCTGTGTGTGGGGTTATGTTCAATCACTGAGGTTGCTTATAAGGGATCGATGAACAGGAACTCATTATATCCTGACCAAAATTAGTCATAAGCCTGGCAAAGATGCTTATCTACAGTCCAGCTAGGTCTATGAGGGTTAAATTATATATTGTTTTTACTGTTGTTTCATTTCACAATACTGCAAAAGTCCAGGCAACATTTTGTCAGAAAAAAACAATAAAGAATATGAAAAGCCCATCTTCACAGAACATTGGACATTGCAAAACAACCTACAGCTATTATCGGATATATCAAAACTGACAAGTAAAACTTTGGCTGTTGATTGAACAATATTTCACACGGACAGCACAAGCTCGTCCGCATTCACTTTTAAATGGAGCTGCTTATCCTGGAGAACTATGGGTAGGAAGTTTATGAGCTTAATTGAATTGGTGGTATTTGGATGATTG
>ML682005.1:39026288-39131251 GCA_007922195.1 Podocnemis expansa
TTTTTGAGGTCCAGGAAAACCATAGCTCAAGTGGTGCTTAACTTGCACGTTACGGGCTGCTTGCAGCCCAATCAACACATGGCTATGTCCCATACAGGTAGCATATATATTGTGTAGATGCAGCCCATGTAATATATAGAGAGCTGCATGTGAGGCCCCTGGTGTTAAACAGATTGAGAACCACCGCCATACTCACAACTCCCTTGATTTTCGGGGGAGTTCACAAATGAGTTGATGGCTATGTGGACAGCAGTTCTACCTAGGCAGCATCAGTAAATATAATCACACCATAATCTCAAAGCACTGAACTAGGTTACTGCATTTTTTGAAAACATGGCTTTCAGAAGTGATATCTCCTACAATGACATAAGTGACACTGAAGTCCCTAGTATTCAACACACAGTTCATGCATGTAGCCACATAAGCCAGATATTGATGGAATACTTATTAGTAGCTAACTGGTCTGGCTACTGCATGATTATCTCAGGGTAAGCAATCCAAATAAACATCATTCGCATGTCATGACTAGTTTTGGATAGTCTGGTAATTTAGGTGCTTTTTAAATTTATTCTGGGTATAGCCCTGATCCAAATATTAAGTAAACTATTTTGAATATACACCCTTCAAACACACAAAATCCAAAGGGAAAAGGACAGCATATATATACTGAAAAGAGAAAAGTTAAGAGTGAAATCCTGACCCCATGTAAATCCATGGGAATTTTGCCATTGATTTCAGTGGAATCAAGATTTCACCTTGACCAGGTCTGGCTTTGCCTCCACCAATTGTGCACTTGAATGTGGCAGAGTGGCTCCTTTTTTAGTCTGTTTATAGGCACATTTCAATTTTGTGTATACACAGCTTAGTTCACCAAAAAATCTTTGTGAGCACTCAGAGTAGAACCTATTTGCAGAGCAGACTGATTTCAACACCTGAAATTTATGGGTAGTATAATATATGGGGGAGATTGTCAAAGGCACTAATAGTAATCAGGCATATAACTCCTGTTGAGAGTTAATTGGAATTTAGTCATCTAATTGTGTTTTAGGTCTTTGAAAATCTTCTCAGATATGGAAATCTATTTGTTCAGATGGAATGCATTGGTATTCATTCCGTTTAATTCTATTTGTTTATTTTAATTATATTAATTTTAATTCAGGTGGGTGCTGGCATCTATCACATGCATGCTTAAGTATCAGTGAAAAAAAGGACATGTAACATGGTGTAAATGAAATGCAGGTCAAATTAAAGCTCCATTGGATATTTGGCTGTATTGGTTTTATTTGTTTCCTTTACAAGGCTGAGAAGAGGCACAGGGCAAAATCCAAAAACATTTGGAAAAACACTTGGTAAAACCCCAAATTAGACTCCTAATCTAAAATGTTTTTGTCTGTTGTGGTATTCTGTAATCTGAATGAGATGTTTGACAATGTGAAATTCAAATAATTTTAAAAAGAGAGAGAAAAAATGTTTCAAAATGGAATACTAAGTGCAGGTTGCCAACTATCAGTCAGAATGATCATTGAACTCGGCTCAGGTGGCTTAGGATGTCATGCGAACATCAACACATCATTCAAATCTGCTGAAGAAAAGCTATAATTTAGTAAATGTTATAATCATCTAGGGCTAGACTGAACCTTGAGGCTCAGCCCTGTGGGCAGAGTTGTGCATAGCTATGCAGTTCCAGGGTGAGTTCTGGCAAGGAAATGTTGCTCAGAGAAACCCAGTTCCTCCCCAGTTCTCTGAGTTATGCTTGTAAATTAATTTACTTCATCCATTTTTTGAAGCATTGCCTGCTCCCTTTCTCATGCCCAGGCTATTTTGCTGGCTAGCACATTAGAATGTGTGGGGATGGATCTTTGGATCCAACCATCTCCATGGGTGTGTTCACACAGCAGTCTTATTTCGAAACAACAGAGGTTGTTTTGAAATAAGAAAGGCCATGTTCACACAACGCACCATTGTTTCAAAACAACTTAAACCCCATGTGGGGACAAAACAACGTTGTTTCAAAATGATTGTTTCAAAACAATGCCGTCTGAACACGTTGTTTTGAAACAACAGTGACTCGTTTTGAAATAAGTGTTGTCTGAACCTGCTGTTTTGATTCCTGATTTTTTTCCTTAATTCGAATTAACAAACTGTTAATTCGAATGAACTTATTTCGAAATAAGGCATTATTTCGATACAACTTGTATCGAAACAACTTGTATTGAAATAACCCCCTGTGTGTGAACAGCCCATAAATTCACTCATAGTAGGGGGAGTTTAAAGTGCACAGAGCTTGCTATCATCTGCACTCATGATGGTTGGGTGCTGAGGAAACTCTTACCTCTCTTTAATCCCCTAAACAGTCACATTAGTTCTAAGAAAAACAAACAAGGAGTCCGGTGGCACTTTTAAAGACTAACAAATTTATTTATCACATGAACCTTTGTGGGAGAAAATCCCACTTTTTGAGACACTTCAAGATTGGGAACTTGCAGAATGTGAGGAAAATAAATGCAGAGAAGTGTTAGTCATAGGCTCGGGTCAGACTGCTACAGCAAATCAAAGTTGTTTTTAGAGTCCTGTCAAGCAGACAAATACGTGAAGAAGGATGGTGATTTTCTTATATGTAGTACTTTTTAATTCCATAGCAATTCTAAAGTCATTTCTACACTATGATTCAGTGCTGCTGCATCACCAGAAACAGAAGGGCGCTGTCTATTACTGTAGTTAATTCTCCTTTCCAAAGAGAAGTAGTGAAGTTGACAGAAGAATACATCCATTGACCAAATGACTATCTACCAGTGGTTAGGCCAGTTTAACTATGGGGCTCAGGGTGGGAATTTTTCATGCCTCTGAATAATATAGCTTGATCAGTCAAATTTTAAGGGCCTTCTTCTGTTACTTTTCTTGTTTGAGGTTCTTGCTACTGTTCCACTGGCATAATCATAAGCTATTTTTCTGTTTTATACATAGGGCTCAATTTTGCATCTATTCAATTAGTAGAAAAACTCTCACTAACTTCAGTGGCTGCAGAATCAGCCCTACAGACAATATGTGCTATAACCCCAGTTAGCAGCCCTGGTTCCCCCATTTTAGATAGCATTTGCAGATTAAGCTCTTCTGTCTCTAGCAAGAGAGGGCTTCTCTACTCTGTGGCTATGTCTACACACACGGTTATTTCAAAATAAGGATTTTGAAATGAGTTATTTTGAAATAAAATCCTTATTTCGAAATAAGTTAATTCGAATAAAGGGAAAGCCTGCAATCCCAATAGCTGTTATTTCGGAAGGGATATTTCAAAATAAAGCCGTTTGGACCTGTTCTTTCGAAACAGCTCTTTCAAAACAACAGGTCTACACAATGTTGTTTTGAAAGAACAGCTTTATTTCGAAATATCCCTTCCGAAATAACAGCCATTTCGAGGGGGGGGCAGGTTTTACTTTTTCGAAATGACGATTCTTATTTCGAAAGTATGAGGTCCGTCCTTTCGAAATAAGAAAACGTCATGTAGACCTAATTTCTTTTATTTTGAAATAACGAGTGTTATTTCAAAATATAAGTGCTGTGTAGACGTGCCCTGTGATTCAAGAAGCACAGCAATATAAGAGCATGTGTATAAGAGAATCACAGTCTGTAACTGAACAAAATATCTTTTGAGGCTTGATTTTGAACATACTTTTACTGATGTAAATCTGTAGTCACTCCATTTTTCAATAGAATTTAAACCAACAAAATGCAATAAATGTGAGGGTGGGTGGAACTTCCTGTAGCCTTCATGTAAAAAGTACCTACAAATACTTCTTCTAAAATATCTAAGTGCATAGAGAACACATTCTGATCTCTCTCACATCATCCTGTGGCTTAGCTGATTCCTGATTTATCAGGATGCCTCCAAGAAGCAAATCAGACCCAAAAAGAATAATAAGACAGCTTTCTGGATGATGATAGGACAAAATCTTTTTAAAGCTACTTGTCAGAAAAAGGGATAAAAACCAAAGCACAGAATATAAATTCTAAAAGTTTATACACCTCACAGTGTTAAGAAAGATGTCAGTAGGTCATTGTGTAATGTCTAATGGCTCTTGTTTCCTATTTCAGATATTTTTCCTGTGAAACAACAGAAGAGCTCAAAGTTCCAGTTGTGATATTCATTCCTCTTGATAATTCAGTTTGTCATTAATCTAATAATTTTCCAAGAAAATGCCTCATGCTTTTCTGATTTTCAACACTTGTTTTACTCAGCTACTGTAAAGACAAAATAGAAAGCACCTGTAGGAAAGGAAGCCATTTCAGGAGTCCAACCAACTCAATTAAATTGCAGTGGTATTCACTACAGGTATAGCACAACTATTCATTCACAAAGATATGTATGAGCTATATGCATGCATCTTTACTTGGTGCCTCTGACTGTAAAGGTAAGAGAAGTAACTGATAAAGCATACTAACATGTTTTGTAGAATATTTTTATAATATGTGTATTAATTTATAATGGATAGATTGAGTAGCTACTGGAGTTGAATAAATTTTGCATTTATCTCTTTATAGTAATAAAAATAGCAAAAAATAGAGCATAAAATGCAATATTGACTCCTTTTCTCTTTCTTCACTCTTTCTATATCACTTTTAGATTGGGCCTTCCTTCAGGTATGAACTGTGCCTTATTGTGCGTCTGCTCAGTGCACATGTGCTCCTGACCTGATAAAGACTGCTGGCTTATTCAAATGTTAAATTATTCTCCTTTATTTGTTTTTCTCCAATGCCTATGAGCCCCAGTCAGGACCTACTGTGCTAGATGCTGTAGAAACCCAGAACAAAGAGAGGGTCCCTATACCAAAGAGCTTGCAATCTATGTAGATGATAATAGTCTGTTTTTTTCTCCTGCATGTTATATGCTCTACCTGCTAAATGTAAGTAGAACTAGGAATCAGGGACTTTAAGAAGTCCTACCTTATCGCCAAAGGCTCGTCCATGTTTGTTTGATTGCCTAGAATGGTGACCTAAGAAAATAGACTAAAACTTCCAGATAGATAATTAGAGAGACTTCATGCTCAAGTAACTGTGTTTAAGTAAGCATTTAAATAAAGTTGTCTCAGGTTGAAATATCTCCTACTGGTTGATAGATGGCAGAATTCAGAATTGTTTGGGGTTTT
The DNA here is from genome assembly GCA_007922195.1 of Podocnemis expansa. Taxonomy (NCBI): domain Eukaryota; kingdom Metazoa; phylum Chordata; order Testudines; family Podocnemididae; genus Podocnemis; species Podocnemis expansa. The sequence continues at coordinate 39,031,430 of ML682005.1, forward strand.
TTAATAAAATTTTGATGGACAGTATTGATGTCTATTTTTTATATTTATTGATATAAAGTTTCACAATTGTGGGAAATTATAGTGGAACAGACAATTATTTAAGGACAATAGATGTTGACGTTCAAAAAATGAAAGCTTTATAACACTGGATCTCATGCTGTTTACTACTGTGGACTAAATTTGCAGCTTTGTCTTATGTGGGCCACATCAATACTATATATATATATATATATATAAATAAATAAAAATTCCCCTCTCGCCCCTATGGGTGGTACGTGTCTTCCTCAACCTCGGGTCCTCTACCAGGGGCCTGGGAGTTTGAGGGTTCTGCGCAGTATCTTAGCTGTTCCTAGCACTGCACTCTTCTGGACAGAGGGCTCTGATGTTGTTCCTGGGATCTGTTGGAGCCACTCTCCCAGCTTAGGAGTCACAGCCCCAAGTGCTCCTACCACCACTGGGACCACTTTGGCCTTTACTTTCCACATCTGCTCTTATTCCTCTTTCAGGCCCTGGTACTTCTTCAGCTTCTCATATTCCTTCTTCCTGATGTTGCTGTCACTTGGCACTGCTACATCTATCACCACCGCTGTCTTCTGGTCCTTGTCTATTACCACGATGTCTGGTTAATTGGCCAATACCTGCCTGTCCGTCTGGATCTGGAAGTCCCACAGAATCTTAGCCCTGTTATTCTCCACAACCTTCTGTGGAATCTCCCCTCTGGTCTTGGGAGGGTCTAGCCCATACACTGTGCAGATGTTCCTGTACACAACGCCAGCTACTTGGTTGTGCCATTCAGTGTATGCTGTTCCTGCCTGCATCTTACATCCTGCCACTATGTGTTGGACTGTCTCTGAGGCCTCTCTGCACAGTCTGCACCTTGGGTCCTGTCTAGTGTGGTAGACCCCTGCTTCAATGGATCTGGTGCTCAGTGCCTGTTCTTGTGCTGCTATGTTCAGTGCTGTCTTTTAGTCCAGCCCTTTCCAGCCACTGGTAGGATTTCCCAATGTCAGCCACCTCAGCTATCTGTCGATGGTACATCCCATGCAAGGTCTTGTCTTGCCATGGCATTTCTTCTGCTTGATCTTCCTCCCATGTCCGCTGCTGCCTCAGGCATTCTCTCAGCGGCTCATCTTTGGGTGCCATCTTACTGATGTACTCCTGGATGCTCTGGGTTTCATCCAGAACAGTGGCTTTGACACTCACCAAACCCCGCCCGCCTTCTTTCCGGCTGGTGTACAGTCTCTGGGTGTTGGACTTGGGGTGGAAACCTCCGTACATTGTGAGGAGCTTCCGGGTCTTCACATTGGCAGCCTCCATGTCCTCCTTTGGCCAGCTCACTATACCGGCAGGGTATCTGATGACTGGCAGGGCGTACCTGTTGATGGCGTGGATCTTGTTCTTCCCATTGAGCTGGCTCTTCAGGACCTGTCTTATCCTTTGGTGGTACTTGGATGTTGCTGTCTTCCTTGCCTCCTCATCGTGGTTCCCATGTGACTGTGGGATGCCAAGGTACTTGTAGCTGGTCTGTATGTGTGCTATGTGGCCTGCTGGTAGTTCCAACCCATCAGTCTTGACTACCTTCCCTCTCTTTACTAGCATCCAGCCACACTTCTCCAGTCCGAATGACATCCCAATATCCTCACTGTAGATCCGTGTCAGGTGGATTAGCGAGACGATGTCTCGTTCTTTCTTAGCATACAGCTTGATGTCATCCATGTAGAGGAGGTGGCTAATGGTAGTTCCACTCTTGAACTTGTATCCGTGTGTGTGTGTGTGTGTGTGTGTGTGTATATATATTTATATATGGATCGAGAGAGAGTGTGCCAGCATGGCCCTGAGGCTTTTATGTGGGCCACTGCTGTATGCTTATTGGATGACAGATTAAGAACCAGTGCTTTACAGCCATTAAAACACACATTGTCAGCGTCATACATAAAAATATGCAAGGTAAATATTCATAAGTCAAACTGAGTTCTCAGGCAGCATTTTTCTTACTTCACTTATTTGTATATTTTTGTTATTATCAGTGGAAATATTTATTAATCAGTTTTTGTATACGTATGATGAAACTGACATTTACTGACAAAAACCTAATCCTTCCAATCCTCCAAGCAGAACACTAGAAGGTTAGGCCTTGATTCAGCAAAGCATCTTAAGATGCTACTCCAGATAATTTTGGGGTGTCCAGGTACAATGAGTATAGCAAAAGCTTCTTAACTGAATTCTTTAATGTAGGGGACAGTTTTATGCAGATTGCAAGCCAGGTTCATTCATACCTCTGTTGTAGGCACTGGGAGGTAGCAATTTCTATTTGAGTATCATTAACAATTCATAAATTTCCCAAACAAGCATGAATATGATTTTTGTGAGCAATACCCAGTTCCTCCCTGTGATCAAGTATCTCTGTTTATTTTCATCACATATAATATCCACATCAACTGGACAAAGTCTGTGTAACTTGAGCAGAAGAATTGCTAAAGACCTTTTATCATTTAAAAAGAAATTGCAGTCATACCTATTTAAGGACTGAACAATCCTTAGTGAACAAGATGTATAAAACTATACTATGTGTGACAACAACACAAGGATCAGGAATTCATAGTCAAGCACTTTAAAAACTCAGGAGTATTCCCCTTCTGATATAATTAAAAATTACTTTATATGTAAAATATGAATGTCCTTTATAATTATGCTGAATGCATATGTATCAACAATGAATATATTTGTTGATGTCTTACCATATTGGCTATCAACAGAAAATCCCATTTCACACTGAACATGCATACATTTTGAAGTGACTTTGTTTTTAAATGTTAATTTAATAATTTAGTTAATTATTAAAATTAGACGCTCAATACTATTTGTCCCTAATTTAAAGTAGTAACCATTTTCTTGCATTAGTTCCTAAACAAAAGGCTTTATTTTAAAATTTTCTGGCTAAATATGATTTGATTAATTAGAGTTCTGTTTTATTTTTCTATTTTCTATGAGTATGTAATCCCAGGACTCTCCTGGGACACCACATTATATGAATTGTTTAAACGTAGGTCATATCCTAGTAAAATATGTTTTAAATAAATAGTGCTAAAAGGAATTTAAAATAGTCCCTCTTATCCCTAAGGGTAATAAACAGCATCATGTGAATTAAAATCAGAAGGCACTCAACTACATTATGCCACTTCCTCAATCAATCTGTCACTGGCTGATTTCAGCTTTTTGTTCTACCTCAGCTGGGATCTTGCTGTATTTTCTTTTTTCCTCTCTCTTTTTTTTTAAGAACACATGATCAGGCAAGGTGCTGAGTGTTTGTATGGAATGCTGAGCACCCAATGCTCCCTTCAGTTGATTTCATCTGCAACAACCTTTGACTCAAATTACATCTGCTCAGTGCTTCCTACGAGCGATCGTAAACTTGAAGGATTGGTTCCTGAATAATATAATTAAAGAATGTAAATTATCATTATTTTATAATGTATTATTTTACTATTGCGTGATTTTATTGATTTATTTTAATATGAAGAAGCAAACCAAGGGTCCAGTCCTCAATTTTTCATTCAGGCACAGTGTCCATTGAATTAAGTAGGAGTTTTGCCTGACATGGGAGTTTAGAATATTGTCCCAAACCCACATGTTTTGTAGGGTCTGCTCTTGCTCCAGGGAAGTTAATCCCTAAACTTCTGTTGATTTAGCATTAGCTCATTAAGGTGGATGAATCTCAGAAAGATGATACCCTTGAATCTGAAGCTTTTATGAATTTATCAAAGCCACATAAGCATTATTATTAATTATTGTTATCATTAATTATTTGTATTGCAGTACTACCTAGATGTCTTAGAGCGAGTCTTCACTGACAGTGGCAAAATCACTGCTGTGAGATTGACCTTCCTGACTAACTGATCTGGTCTGTGAAGACCTAGTCAGTCGATGGGGAAGCTGACCTATTAACATCATCCCTCCAACTGAGTAGTGCTGAATGGAAGGGTGACTCTTCCCTTCAGCTCAGTGCAGTGGACAAGCCAGGCATAGGGCAGTGAAACTGAGATATGCAAGTTATTTTTAAGTAACTTGCGCATCTCCATTCAACTTCCACCAAAAACAATGGGCAGTTTAGACCCTCTGTCTGACAGAGATTGGGAGCCAATTTTGGTAGGTGCTGTGCAAGCATATGACCAAAAGATGGTTGTTGATTCAAAGGGCTTACAATTTAAGTATAAAATGAGAAGCAGGTGAATACAGCAAACAGAGCAAAGGAGCAAAAGTAATAAGGAGCAGACAAAAATCCCATAAAATGAAGATTTTTGTGTGATTTCCAATCATCCCAAATTTTTGTCAGGCCATAAATACAGTACGAACACAGTGTCTCAGCCAGTGTTTTGTCACTTTGAGTATGATTATAGCAAACTCAAAATATTCACAAGGTTATGAAAGTGGAAAATAACACAAGAATAATCAACAGAATAATTTTTAACTTCAGTATAGTTACCAGAATCAATGTTGAGATTAATTTCAGATTGCAGACAAAGACTGTAGTTAATTCTAACTAGAGGTGGTTGGATATTTTTGATAAGAATGACATTTTCTTACATATGAACATGGACATTTTTTCGGTTTCCCAGTTGGTTTTAGTGCTGATATATTTTAATTTTTTTTTCCATTAAACATTTTGATGTAAGACATGGTGACAAATTCATATGTGCATTCATCAATGGATTAGATTTTTATTTAATAATGAAGAACTCACCTATTTTTGTTATACTTTAAACAAAACATTGACAAATCTGGTTGAGCAGACAGTGCAGTGCCCAGGTATGCCACAAAAAGTTCTGTGACTAAAAGTTATGTCTCTTCCTTTTTTATCCTACAGTAACATCATTATAAAAAGTAAATAAACCTGATTTGATTTAGTAAGTATTTATTATGTATCTCGAGTCATGAAATGTGTATAATGTTCTCCTATCGATAGTGTACCAGGCTAGAACACTGCTTGCCTTACTCATACGGATAACCCAGTTTTACTGGGACTATTCACCAGAACACAGTGAACGGCTTTTAGTTTCTTCAGAGGTGCAAAGTATCTGAAGTCTGATGTTGGTTGTTATAATACATTTCTAAATTGGTGAAGGTTATGGTTTTTTTTCACTATTATTTTTCAATTTAGGTTTAACTGGATAAAATTTTTGATTCTTCCCATTGAATAATACTGTGTTTCTCATTATCTAGGTGCTGACTCTGCAACTGACTCCACACATTGGATTCCTGTGACATTTGAGAACCCCCTTTGACTAAGCACAAGCACAGGTGACTGCCCGCAGTGAGTCAGTTGGAGAGGCAATGACACAGGTTATGTCTACATTAGGGAGCATTTTTCAAAAAAAGGAATTTCAAAAAAAATTTCAAAATATATTCAAAATAATTATCTCGAAATAACTATTTTCGAAAATGCTGTTTTGGGAAAATGGTCCTGCAACCACTCGTGCTCCTGAAATACTGTGGCTTTTTTATTTTTTTTCAGAAAAGAAAGTCTACACTGGACTTTCTTTTTCGAAAAAAAGCAAGGCAATGGAAAAGATAGGCAGGCATTTTCGAAAAAAGGCTTTGCCATGTCCAGTGATGGTTTTTTGTTTTTTTTTTTTAAAAAAAAGCTTATTCGTAAGAAGCTTTTTTTCTGAAAAATAATGATGTTTAGCGATCCTGAGAAAGCTCTCTGGTATTTCAAAATACCGAAGCACTTTTTTGAAAACACTAAACCTGCCAGCTTTTTTGAAATAAGAAGCCTTTTTCGGGGTAGGTTTTTTGAAAAAAGCCATGCCTGGACACAGCAAAAGCTTTTTTTCCAAAAAATCCTCCCTACCTCATCCATTGCCTTTCTTTTTTTTTGAGGGAAAAAAAAAAGTCCAGAGTAGACTTTCTTTTTTGAAATTAAAAAAAAGCTGCAGTATTTTGGGACAATGGACTGTTGACCTGAAATAGCATTTTTGAAAAGAAGTTTTCTGGAGATAATTATTTTGAAATATTTATTCCAAAAAAGGTTTTTTCGAAAATGCTGAGTAATGAAGGCGTACCCGTGCTGTAGAGATCTTGGTGTCAGGAGATGTTCCCTTGTACAGAGCCCAGTCCTGCAAGATGCTAAAGCCAAAGGCAGTAGAGGGTGCACAGGCTTTCACCAGCTTAGACACAAAATGCGAAGAGAATGAGAAAGAAGTTACATCATTTAGTTATAATTTTCAATACTCCATATTTTATTGTGAATTTTGTTCTCTGATATCAAAATACAATAAAATTGAATGGTGTGGAGAGTGACGGGACATGAGAGTTGTTGCAGTTCTGCTCAGATTTTGAATTTCTAATACTACATGAATGTAGAGAGTTTGCACTGTCAATTACAGGCAAAGGGTATAAGTGCAAGGAAACTGCTTTCTTCATAGCTTTTATTTCTATTACTTTAATTGTTAAATGAAAAGCCTACTCACCTAACCTCTTGTGCACCTCCCATGAGAAAATCTGCTATCAAACAATGACCGAGAAGAAATATGGGTGATTTGCACTGCTCCCATAAAAAAACAAAAACAACAACAACAACAAACAAACAAAAAACAAATAAAAAGCCCCACTGATCTGGTATCAAGGGACCTTGCTGGGATACTTAGGAGAATATTTTCCGTGGAAGCCAACTGACCATCCATCTCCCTTTTTAACTAGTGTCAAGGCTGGTTTACTTGATGATGATTTGATGCCCAGCAATTGCTCCCCCTTGCCCACTGAAAATGAGTGATGACAGGGGAACAGCCGTCAAATAGAACAAGCTGAGATATTGTAGCAGGGAGCTTAACAGAGCTGAGCCCTGCAAAAAGGAAATGCCGTTATAAAAGGATAAAGCTCTGAAAAACAACAGTTTATAGTCTGCTTTGTTGAGAGTGTTTCTTTTTTCTGGATTTGTAAGGTATGCTTATCTTGATAAAGCAATCCCATAAAACAAAACAAAAAAAAGTGTGTTCTGTACATGGGATGACCAACTTAATATTGGCTTATAGAATTCCCTAGCTCTGTTGCAGCTAGCTTCAATTGAACCTCAATGGCCATGTGACTGGGGAAAAAATTAGAAACTATACCTTTTCTCATCTAATAGGAGCATCTCAGTGCTGGGATATAAACTAAAGAGACGAGCTGGCAGCTGGTATAGTTTTCTTGTAGCAATGGTTACATGTGTCAATACATGAGTGTAGCTCAAGAATCTTAAATCTTTGGATGTTTGGACTATATTTCCCCAGTGCTCCATTCTAGTGAAGAGAATACTTGAGAAACGGTAGAATTCACCCTGTCCTCTTACTTAAAAGTGCTACATTGTAGAGGCATAAAAGAATCATATAGAAATATTAAAATATAACTGTATTGTAAAATATATTTATATAGCACATTACATCTTCAAAAGTTTGCAGACGATTCATAAATAACATATATTATAATGTATGCAAAATAATAGTATCTATATAACTGTTAATGTTTGTATAAATATGTGAGGCGGTGTGTGTGTGTGTGTGTGTGTGTGTGTGTGTGTGTGTGTGTGTGTATATATATATATATACACACACACACACACACATTTTTAGAACACTTTATTGAAATATTAACAAATTCAACATTAAAGGTCAGGATCCCAGGTCTGCAAACCATTACTCACATGACTAATTTTTACTCACCCCATTAACTGAGTTGAATGAGATAGGAGTATGTGCATGATTAAGGAAGTCATGTGCAGGACTTCTGTAACTAAGGATTATACGATCCTGCTATTGTATCCATACAATGCTCTTATGAGAATGCAAAGATTACATAAATTCACCTGGGACCACACTGCATATCCTATATTTTTCATAGTGCAAATATAGTAAGCAATAATACACTAAAAGTTTTATTTAACCAAATGTCCACTTTGAGTTGGACCTGTGGTTTACATTGTATGAGGAGAAGCAGACCTTGCACTCATGCTGGAGTAATATGGGAGAAATTCTGCAGGCATATCCTTTCAGAATTTTGATTTCCCTTTTTTCCATCACAAGTATTTGACCACTAAATGGAGCAATCTGCCCTCTGTGTGTGTATGTTTTCTTTTGTTTTTCTTTTTAAAGAAAGAAAAGAAAAAGAGAAGAGGAAATAAAGAAATTGAAAAAGTTTAGCTAAGCCACAGTACTTTTAACTAAACCAGCCTAAACTGGAGCAGTTTAATTAAGGCACCATTAACTCCGAAACCCTCAAATCAAAAATCCTTACCTAAGAAGGCTTTATCTGAGGGGCCCTCGCTCAGCTCCTGTTATCTAACACAGTAGTTAGCAAATGAGTCCTTAACAAATGTGTCTTTAAGTGTTATATGTTTACAAACTTAAACCTCAGCAGATTCATTTTCAACAAATATATATTTTAAATGAGTGGTTCCATGACAAATGTGATTAACAGGGCATCCTCATCTGAGATACTGACCTTAGAATGTGTCCTTAGAAACTTGACAAAAAAAATGAATGCATCAGTGAAAATGACAGTGTTAAACATTCATAACTGTAAACCTATTCAAGCTTTTTTCTTCAGTATTTAAATAGCATTATAGTGGCTCCTCTACCACCTCCATCCTCAAATGTCAGTGTACATAGAGTGCATGGGTTTGAAAAAGAATACTCATAGCTTCTCTAAACGTCATAATTGTCATAATCGCAGGTTGCTGTGAGCCTTTGGCTGCCAATGCACGTTATTTTGCAGTGTTGTTATAGCCATGTTGGTCCCAGGATATTAGAGAGAGAAGGTGGGTGAAGAAATATCTTTCCTGAGCTAACATCAGACCTGAAGAAGAGATCTCTAGCTCAGAAGGTTTTCTTTTTCACCAGCAGAAGTTGATCCTTTAAAATATATTACCTCATCCATCTGGTCTTCTTAATGTAAATCAGAGCATCAGACTGATCTAATTTAAACCAGGCTCTGGACCGTCAGAAAACTAAGACTAAGAGGGATGACACAGAACAACTTTATTTCTTACCTCCTCACCTGAACTTAATCTAGTTTGCTCAGTGCCAAGGGTGTGTGTGTGAGAGAGAAAGAGAGAGAGAGATTTTATTTATAGATAGGAAAAATGTGCTGGGGTTGTGTGTTTGTACCAGTAGATACAGGAAACAAGAAACAGTCTCCTACAGTAACTGTACAAAGACTGATATGATAGACTCCAAGTCCAATAACTTATTGCATTTTGAAAAAAGAAAGTATGAATGCTCTGAATTTGTAGCATCCAATATACCTGAGCCACCGCGCTAAGATTTGTTTATTGTGTGATGAGAGACTAGTATGTCCTCACTGCATGTTTTCTGTAAATCGTAGCCTTTTTGTATAGAGCTAAGCCTCTGTCTTCATAGATTCACAAAGCAAGTCGCATTCTACTGTTTTAGTGCCACTGTTTCGACATTTGGGTGATGAAAGGTTCAGATCCCTAAAGATGGATTTTGGCACAATTAATGCTCAGCTAATTTAAGTCTAACAGTGGTGGAGTCTTGGCCAATAGAAAGTCTGTGCCAATGAGGTCAATGCAAGACACCACAGAGAATTAGCAAGCTTTTTGGTGGTAGATGTAACTCTGGCTTTTTCTGAAGACTTATTAAAATGTAGGAAATTGAGCTTCATGCACATAGCACTCATCCATCATAGAATTCATTTCACTTCCCTGTAATGTTAATGAGATATGAAAAGCCTTTTCTTCTTTTCTAAGATATCAGCACAGTAACTTTAATGACACAGAATCAGCTCCAGTGAATGGGAGAGAATGAGTTCACCTACACTATAATTTATAATTGGCTCACTCATGGGACTTGAGTCTTTTGCATGAAAACTAGAGCTGTGTGAGCTCTCAAATGTGTTCCATTCAAGCCTGCATTGTCACAGGAAAGGTTTGAAGGAATCAGTTTGCATCTAATTAAGGTTTCCCTGACTTCATCTGACAAACTTAAAGGAAATATTCATTAAAAGTTTTTAAAAGTTACCTTTTCTGGAAGTCTGTATTTCACAATGCAATCTGTTGGTATTATGCTGTGACCATTACAGATAATATTACAAGAAAACAAAAATTTCTACATAGCTCAAATACTTCTGTCAAAGATCAGAATGCATTAAGTTTGTTGGAGTTCTTCTGAAAATCTCTATACATTCTGAATAATCTAGTGATTATTGTGGGAGTCCATTGGGTAACAATTTATTTTAAGTCTCCATCAATGGGTGCTTAACTACTGCTAATTTAGAACAGTGGCTTGGGGAACTATAGATGAGAGTCACATACATATAAAATTATTCCATTGTGATTGGTTTTATTGCAGTGAATGCCAGTGAGATTTTACTGAAAGGAGCCAATAAAGAGAATGCTACTGCACTTTGTTGCAGTATGTTGTGGGGCTGTTTTCAGAAACTAAAACTAGAAAATCTTTTTGGCTTCACATGAGGTGTTCTATTGGAACTTAAAAATTAGTTCTATTTTGACAGTATCTGTCCCTGCAGTATTTCTCTACAGCAATATATGCATGGCGAATATCTCTCAATCTAATAAAAAGTTTGTTTCAGTTTGATTATATTCTAAGTTTTCCAAAGTGTTTTGTTTATTGAAGGAAATACTGACTCTTGGGGTGAAAGAGAGGTTAGATCCACTGGAAATTTGAGGCATCTGCTGAAGAGAATGGTAGGAATATAAAAAAAAGTTATATGCAAGCAACCAAGTAGGAAGAATGTTCTGTTTGAATTTAGAGAGGATTGGGGGGTGAAGGAGAACTTCTCTCTGGTGAAAAAATTCTCCTTTCCCTGTAGATATTGGCAATCCATTGCTACCAAAGTTGCTATTTTAATTTCCCCTATTCCCTGTCTCATAGATATTTCTGAAGAGTAAATATTTTGCATTTAGGAGGATGAACCAAACAACTTGAATTTTCTCAGGGAATCTGCTTTTCCCCTCTTCATGCAACTTACTCCATTGAAATATTGCCTAAGTGAAAAGTCAAGAGAAGGGGCAGTGCCATTCACAAATGGATCTGTAATCTTGGATATACTTAGTATCAAGCTACTAAGGCCTGTCTTACTAACTAGGCTGCCATTGTTACTGACTATAGACTTTTGGATTTTGTGACTCATAGTATATGCTTCTGTCATATGCCATTTGTGTTTCTCAAAATCCTGCCCATTTCACCCTTCATCTAAAAATGTCAGATCCAATGGAAGGAAAATAAAACTACTAAATGACATGAAAAAAGACTGCAACATAAAAATATTGTTTTTAGAAACAGAGCTATTTTGGGGCTTTCTTCCTTTATTATTTATTCATTTATTTGTTTGTTTGTTTTTTGTTTGTTTGTTTGTTAATGGGTGCTATCATTTAGTATGTGCCCTGGAACTGTGTCATATGTGTTGAGACTGCCCCATGTAGCTATAACATAGAGACAGAAGAACTGCCATAGTAGATTAGATCAGTGTTCCATGAAACCCAGTATCAAGGTCCATTTGACTGTAAATTTCAGATATGCCAGAGGACGGTAAAATACCCCTACTGGAGTAACTTGTTCATATGATACGTTTATTTATATGCTTTTATTTCTGCTATTGTACCTGTGTTGGACCCCAGATGTCATGGATACCAGTGCTTGACATAATATCTTTTATTGGACCAGCTTCTATTGGTGAAAGAGACAGGTTTTGGAGCTGTGTGTTGGCTTGAAATCTTTTTTTTTTTTTAACTAACAGAAGTTGGTTCAATAAAAGATATTGCGATTGTGTCCTTTTAGACCTTGTCAGTTAATGCTTATGCCTGAAGCACAAGGGTTTCTAACTCCCCTAAAAATGTTTTATCCTATTTAATGCAACTGTGGACATTTTTATGATTGAGATAAGTCTCTAATACTTTTTCTGACTCTTGAGTAAGCTCTTGGATTCAACGATGTTTTGTTGCAATGAGTTCCACAGGTTGATGGTGCATTATATTAAAAAGCATGTTCTTTCTAAGCTGTTTAAGATGTGTGACCTTCAATTGCACTTTTTCTCTTCTATTAGAAGAAACTGTAAAGAGGAGAACTTAGTTGATGTTCTGTGTAGAACTGATTGTTTTGCATACATATATTATGTCTCCTTTTGTCCATCAGCTCTCTGAATTAAACAGTGCAGCCAGCTAGTGTCTCTATAAATGGAATAATTTCCTTGCTGCTAATTTGTTTTGGTACCTGTCTCTGAACCTCCACTTTTTTTGCTGTATCTTCTTTAAGATGGGGTAAAGAAAAGTGAATGCAGTCTATTCCAGGCGAGGTTTTGCCTTTGATTTATACATCATCATATTTTTAGTATTTTTGGTCTTGTGCCTTTAGCACTGTAATATTTTGTTTGCTTGTTTAACCAATGCTGTCCAATTAATGTGAACATGTTACGATTCTTATTTAAATGGATTTTTATTTTAAATCAGTTTCTTAGTCATTCTGATCCTGATTCCAGGCCTGTTGTGAGAGCAGATTCGTAATGGTTCACAAGGCCAGCTTAACAGAGCCAGAGAGGAGAGAGTGTGTGTGTGTTGGAGATGGGGAGTTTTACATGTAATAGAAGGCAAAAAGGTCTATGTTTGCATTTCTCTTTCCCAGACTCATTGGCCAATAGCTTTGCTGTGAGGATCCTCAAGGAAGGAAGTGGCAGGCTAGGAAATGAAGTGATACTTCTAGAGTGCTTTCCACTATGGCTGTTCTGAAGAGCAACCCATTGAGGGGACTTTCATAACAAGTGCAGTTCAGAGTAGCTTGGCATGAGTAGCATAAGGCATTTGAAATAGCTAAATTCAGCCCCCTCATTATTAGCCAAAAGACACACTTTGAGAAAGAAAATGAAGACTAAAAATTAGTAAAAGGAAAAAAAGACATGAAAAAATCTATGTTGTGAAATATATATTTTTCATTGCTGAATACTATTATTTGCTTTATTTATCCATAGAAAAACCAGTCACCTATCAAACAAGTCTTAAGGCTGGTTCTTCAGTCCTTATTCATATGAATAATTCTAGTTATTGCCAGTGGGAGTATTCTAGTGAGGAATAGCTGGAGGACCATAATATGAACTATGAATAAAAGAGCTATTCTTAAGCTATCTGTACTAAGTCAACACAGACCAACCACCATAGGACACTGACTGCCAGACTATTACTTTTTTACTGTTAGGGTCTTTATCTCCCATGGGGTAGGGTGTAGGAGGTGGTACACATGGGCCGCTTAAGGGGTGAACCAATGTGGCTGCAACTCAGGGCGCTGAAGCTTAGGGGCACCGGCACCAAAAATTGAAAGCTTGAGTGGGGAAAAGGTTGCCATGGAGACCCCCAGGGTCTCACCTTGCAGCTCTCTCAGCTCACTGGGCCAGAATGGCAGGACCAGGCTGGACCCTCCACCGTGGGGTCATGTGACTTCACCCACCACCATGTGACCACCAGCCCAGCTCTGCTCCCTGCCCCCACAAATGTGCTCCAGGCACAGAGTTGGTGATGGGGGTGCAAAAGCAAAAGTTGGCGCAGGGCACCACAAGCCATTGAGCCAGCCAGGGTGAGTTTAGCTAATTGGTTAACTTTGCTTTAGTATGTAGCCACAGTGCTTGGTTGAAACAAACTGTTTACCAACAATAAAGAGAAAGATAATACTAATATTTTATATTTTTATACTGCTTTACATACCTAGTCATTTCAAAGCACTTTGCAAACTATGATGCTAATGTTCCATCATTTAAATCAATAAACAGGAGTGGATCTGAGCACAATATAATATTTGGGAATCACTTCCCTGCCATTCAAATGCAGCTGTATCTCTGGTGGTACATGGCGGTTTTATAACAGTGCACATCAACACCATGCAGCAACTTATGACAGGAAATGAAGAAGAATGTAGCTAACTGAAACTGCTTGAGGAATTTAGGTAAAAAATGTAATTACTGAAAGTAGAATTATGCTGGGACACAAGAATTAACACATCCACTCTGGCAAAAGCCTTATGAGATCTTTACTATCCTCCAACAGTCAGTCATCAGTTTCACATCCCATATAAAATTTGTTGCTAGTCCTATCTGAAAGCAACTTTAAATGTTTATGCTTATGTCTTTAAAATAAGAAGAGCGGTTTCTAAGGTGTAGACCCTGCATGCTGTTACCACATAACATTGCATGGCAGTGGCACCACAAATTGTTTCCTTCTGGGAGACCTTCCCTTCAGAAACTCACCGCCAAAAAGCTCACTTTTGTTGAAGATCAAAAATGCAAGTTCTTCAGCAGCCACAGGACCCTCCTAGTCAAGCATGTATATAACAGAAATTTAAAAATGTATTGATTGTAGTTTTATAACCCAAAACATTTTTACCCAAAGAAAAAAACAGAAATGAGCAACAGACATAAAACTTTAGCCTGTGTAAATTAAATGGTTCTGCTGCGTTAACTTCATAAAACCATAATCCTCTCCTCCATAAACTATTACATGCACTGCAACATATCTGATTTATGGGATATGGAATCGATGAAAAAAATTAATGCTTGAAAAACATATTAGAGACATTATTGAACAGATTTTAATTGAGATTTGATTTCAATACCCCTTATCCACATGATTAATGGATGCTACCCCTTGACTCCAGCAGGCAGAAAAGAGAGTCTTTAATATGACAATTAAGTATCTGTCTTTAGGTTTTATGTAGCTCTCTCTTCAGATCACTTCATCAGTACAGTGGGGCTTTTGTGCAGATTAAATTGAGACTCAATTTTCTCTATTTTCCAGCACTTACTTATGTTTTATGACAAGCACTAAATCAATTTTATGCTATTATTGATTTTTTCTTAAATGGACACAAACCATTTCGCCTTTTGCCCTTCTTTTCTACTTTCCTTCCCTTTCCTTTTTTCACTGTACGCTTGATATATAGTCAGCTGAAGAAATTTCAAATGTTTCCTGAGATTTCTACAGGTTGTGCCAATTCACTCACTTTTTACAACATCAGAAGTGACAAACTTAACCTGGAATTCTATCAAAACTTAATATATTGTAGTAATGTGACAAGATGTAGAAGTTGGGTTTTTATTGTTGTTTTGTTTTGTTCTTTTTTCCTTGGGAGGGAAAAAAACACCAAAACCAACTCCTCAAGCTTAGTTCCTTTTCCCTTTCAATTCTAACAAAATCTTTCTAATACCTCCTGAAATATTTGAAGTGTAGCTTAAGCTATATTTTCTAACCTGTCTTGAAGTCTAATTAATACACCATGGTAGGAAACTATTTCATGGCTTGAAGGTGAAAGGGCATTATCCACAAGGTAAGATGTGGCAACGTTAGCGGTACACTACACAATTTAGAAGCTGCTTGTTTTTTAGGACTTTATCCTGTGGCAAAAAAATAAGAGCTGCGTTGGGCAATAAAAGTAACACAATTTGTAATCAGATAGCTTAATTTTGGGGCTAAGAATTATACATGAAGAGGGACCAAAGGGTGAATGTAGACATATAATTCGAGAAGAATATAGCTTGGCCTTTGATTGTGTAGTAGTTTGGGGTCATAAAAGAGGTTAAGAGGTGACTGTTTAAAGTATAAATGACTATGCATAGTGTTTGAACTTGTGGTAAAATTGATCCCTACAACAATGAAATAAAACAATGACTTTATTTCACAGGAGAGTAAACAAAAGATTTTCATTGCCTTGTATATTTACTAAATTGTTTAGCCATAAATTCTCAAATCATTAAAACAAAAAAATGGGCGTGATGTTGCTGGAAAAGACCTTTCCAGAAAATACTTCGCTTATTTATTGAACCATAAGGCCAATTTTAATTTCAGTGAGCCATTTTGTGGCTCTTTGATCAGTCAATACTTGCACCAGAGGAAATTTTTTTGAGCAAAGACAGCAGTATTTGGCTCAGAATTATTCACTGTTGAGTTGTTATATTTGTGGTACTGTTGTTAATAAACGGTATTTTATTCTTTGTGTAGGTGGGTGCATGGTGGAATAGTGAGGAAGCCTGGTGTGGGACCCTTCTTCTTACTGGCTTCTGAGAGGAAGCAATTTGCAGAAAAAGACCCTGAATTTAGACCAAAATATGAGGGGGGTTTTGTGCAATATGTTTTTGTTGCTTTCTACATGAAATGGTCGCCTTAATGATGCATGCAAGATAGTCATTCAGTAATGGGCAATAATCTACAGCCAGGCAAAACTGCTGATGCTCCCCTAGCCATACACTGTTGATACCTCATTTATGAGGCATGTTAGTATCACTGATGTCAACATTTACAATTATCAGGAAATATGATTTCTACTTTACCATTTGACTTTCTCATGAGTTCAGGATAATAGGGATAAATATGAATAGGCATACATGTTGTCTTTCTGGCTCATGTAGTAAGAAAGCACTTTTGTGAGCAAAACATTTTGTGAAAACTTCATATGTATTCTATAAGGTGGATGTTATTTACTGGTAACAAAGAGCTGATGAGCCCTGAAATCTTTGGCTTTAGGTTGAATTCAGTGTCAAACTTCTTACAGCTCAGTGGTTTCTCTGATGTGTATGAGTCTAAAACCAAAATACGCAATATTATTTCTCCTCTTAAGCAGTGGTTTTCACCTAACACTTCAGGATCCTTATGCATTCACTGTATTTTTGCTTTGTTTTTTACCATTTTCCTCTTTGTTATTTATTACACTGTAGTTGCTTCTAAAATATAATACATTTGTAAAAAGTAGTAATCACTACATTTCCTTACATGAACATCATGTAAGTATTACAGACCAATATAAATATAGGACCTTGACAATTTGTGTAAGTGTTTTTCATTGTTTTCCACATTGACATTGTCTTCAGTCTTAATTCTTCATTTTCTGCATCATGTTTTGTAATCCTGTGGTATTTGGCTGTCCCTGGGAAAGTCTGGCAGGACCCAAGAAGAGAGAGAGACACTGGGTTGTGAACCGCAGTACCTTTTCCTCAACACCACTCATTCTGTCACACGCCTTCATTCTAGTGACTTTACAGCAACCTTACCAGAGATGGAGCTGAGACAGAGTATGCTCAACATTGTATGGCATAACAGCTGAAATCAAAGGTCAGCCAAGTCTAATTTCCACAGCATTCAAGTTGTGGGCTATCTGGGGGCTATTCAATTTCAAGGTTTTAAAATGCTTGTATAGTGGAGAGATCCAGTTAAAAAAAATCCTTTAAAGTAATAAATCTGCTATAAACTTGCTGTACACTAAAGGGCAAATTACCAGAATGGGTTAACCTGTTGAGAGAATAAACTCGTTTACAGAATAAATGCTCTGTGTATGAAATGGGACTACTGATAAATAAATCTCTTCTGGATACACCTATTAAAAGACTAGTCTTTTTCTGTATCTCCGTTAATGGCATAACAGTTTTGATTCGATTAGATTTTTCATTTTTGCACCCATAAAGGATGTGTTTTGTTTCAAGATTAGTAAGTTTTGTAAAGGAGCCCTTGAAAGGGGGACATATGGTACACTGAAGCCAGACACTCACAGCAGCCTTTCTGGGCATAGTATTATCATCCATAGCCTTGCAACAAACAAGAGACCTTTGTGTCTCGTCCATGCAGTGGAGTTTCTAAAATGAATTACAGGCATAATCTAAAATCTCACCGACTAAAATCAATAAATGGCTTTAGCTCCCTCCCTCCTCCTTCCCATCTCTTTCTTTAGTCTAGCTAGGAGCATTGTTAAAGATTAGCCAAGAGGAGAGTTGTGCCACTCTGTATAGTTGAATGATAAATATGATAGTCAAGCTGGCTACCTGTTGGAAAGGGATAAGGTGGAACAAGTCAGACAATCATTCAATAATTTAAATTTTATTTTTGTTGTTGTTTATTTTATTGCACTTTTAAATCAGTTAGTTAAGATAAAAACCTCAATGGCTCCCCACTGGCAATAGTGGGGTTTGGATAGGACAAGTCATCTAGTCTGCGCTTCCAGTGGTTGTTGCATAGCAACAGCAGAAACAATGGCATGAGGGTCTGTATAGAGTGCCCTGATGGAGCTCAAGTACACCAGGCACTTAGGCAGGGCAAGACATGATAAGTGGCTGTTGATCCCTTTTTTTTCTAGAAACAATCTATTACTCCTCTGATTAAATCTCTTTTGTACTATGAATCCCCAAAGAGGAAACGGTGGCCAAACAAAAACAAAAGTATTTAATAAGGTCAAGAAAGCTCCAAACTGAAAACAGCTCTTTTTGCCACAGACTAAGTGAAAGAACAGCTCCCCTTCTCTTTCAGCTCCCCCCCTCCACACACACACATTATTCGGCAATGGTTATGGTAAAACACCTTAACTCAGCTCTGAGACAAAATGAGGGAGGAGAAGGGACCACCTTCAGAGTGAAGCTGGAATTGGAAGCTGTCTGCCTCAGCCGTTAGAAATATGTGGAGAAATTACCTATCATTCCCTGTAGAGACATCCAGCAACCATCCCAACCCAGCTTTTCAGTTCGGTGATAATATGCTCCTATCAGTTTTAATAGCCCCATGCTGGATTCAGGAGGTATTATGGATTGTACAGCAAGCATATTGTCATTAAATTAAATTTTCAGAACATTCCCCAGCTCATCACAAATACCACAGAGAGTAATCATAATCGGTTCTCAACACATGTGTAATTGCCTTCAGCTGGCGTTTTTTACAGTTGACATTGTTCAGCAGTGATAAGGTGATTGGTGATTTGAATACACAGCTTGTTTCATAGCTGCCGTAATTGAAATATGGTATGTGTGAATGGAAGATTACATTAAGACCTAGGATAATCACCTGACATGAGAGTAATTGAGTCTACAATCTGCCACTGAGTCTCTCAGGGAGGGCTGAAATGAAAAGAAGCCATTAGTAGATTATACCACTGCTGGCTCTGCTTTGTGTTGGAGTGCCAGGCTGGCATTCCAGAACTGCGGGCTATGTGTGGATACTGTCTAGGGCACCATAAATGAAAGGAAAGAAAGGGGGGAACAAAATAGCTGAAAAGAAAAGTTGAACTTTTTTCCCTCAGGGAAGAACAAGCCAGGTTCTAGAACAAATACTTTTCACTCCTTTAAAAAATATTTCTCTCTTATTTTCCCATTGACAGAGGCATAACATTTGATTTTTCTGGGTATTTTTTTGTACGGGATAATGGGAAAGCTCTAAATGAATTACTCCTGTTGTTTTTTGACATAAATGATCAAATTCTAAATATAATTTATCAATTTATGGAGAATGTTATGGGGATGAAATCAATAGCCATTAAATAGGTTTCTGTACAATCCTTCGAAAAAGCTATTGAATTTAATAGAAAGTCCTGATACTTCCTACAGAATTTTCAGTCCAAACTATAGAATTGAATAGAGAATTATATCCCTGCTGTAGAATTCTACTGGTTCCTTTAAAGATTGACTAGAAAGATTGTTAATGCGTATTCAACTGTCATTTTCCATAAGGTGGGTGCAAGTATTTTCAATACTGCAGAAAAAAGATTTGCAATAAGGTTAATTATGATTGGGGGTAACCAAGAAGAGTATCTCATCTTCCCCTTTTAAAATAAATCAAACAGAGTGCTCATAAATCTGAAACAAACATTTCTTCCAGGTGTCCAGACTTAATGGGCAAAAGCATAATTGCTTTTTAAGGAGAATATTTTATTTGTCAAGGGCTGAGGTGCATTGCCTTGTGATGGAAATTACCCCATCTGTTAACCTGTTTTTTTTTCCCACACCACAGTAAATATTGCTTTGGATAAACTTGTGAAAGAATATAACGTCATGGTTTTCTCAAATCTACTGTAAATGCAGACAACAAGCCCTGAACAGAGAAGGATTGCAAGCCCAGCTGGGGTAAGCAAGTCAGAATTACTGTTAAGAGGCTGGTGCCCAGAGTGTTTAATAACTTGAAGTGATGATAGAGCATTTATGTAGCTACTCCTTCAAAAATTACAACTGAGCCAATGATAATCCATTTATGATAATGAGTGCCTTGTCAATAAAGCTTAGCATGCAAAGAAACATGCTTTTTAATGTTAAATAACTCAGTCTCTTCATGTAAAAAAGGAAACAGAGATAGGTACTAGTTAAAAGGGCTAAAATAGTTGAAAGCAAACTACTAATATTTTTACAAAAATAACAATCCAAGTTAAAAGCCTAAATTCAAAGTTCCAGCCTGTTGTGAAATAGCACTGCTAAACTATAAGCTTTGACTGAACAAGGTGCTGAGCGTCCTAAGTTCCAACATAACCTCACAGTGCTCAGCACGTCTCAGGATTGGGTATTAAAATGCAATACTGCCTTGAAAAGTGACTTTGTAAAAATGGCTATGGGAGACAGAGCTAGGTTCTCTTACACATCATTCACATGCAGACTTGCTAACTACACATCAGTTGTAAAGCCAAATTCTGCCCTCTGTCACTGAAGACAATTAGCGCTTACTTATGCTATGAATATTTTCTAAAAGTTTTCTTCCATTACTAACAACATAGCCCTTTTTATCAATGTCAGTTAAATAGGCTCCGAGCAAATCTAAGCGACACAGTGTTAAAGACTATACGGTGTCTATACAGATCTTGTTTAAATGAGAACTCCCAACGTTTCTCATATCAGTGCAACAAGGAGAAGTTTTAAACTATTTAGGTTTTTATTATACTTATGCAATAATATCACTACAAATAGGTTTGCACAGGTGAAACAGGGAGCTAAATCCGTCTTGCAAAATGTTCATTAGTAGTGAATACACATGAAAAGGAAACAGCTTGGCTTTCAGATCCCAGGATGAATCTGCAGGCTGGCAATTTAAAAAAAAATGCAGCTGTTTACTAACAAATTTGACATGGACACTATTGATCCACAACAAACATGGAACTCCACAATGTATTTTTACAATTCCTTTTCAGTAATTCTTCAAGGATCTTATTCTCATCTGACATATCTCAGCTGCACTCCCACTGACTAGAGCTGGCCAGGTATTTTTTTGCTGTAATGTGTTTTTGTCAGAAAATCCTGATTTGTGGAAATTGAAACCACAGAATAACCAGTAGGGTAGTTGTCAAGCCTAAGTATCACATCCCTGCTCTGAAGTAGGTAGCATACAGACTTGAATGTGTCTCCCACATCCCAAATGAGTTCCCTTATTGCTGGACTTACTATTCTGCGCACAGACTCAGTATTATTCCATGAAAATTTCCCTGGGTTTGTTCAGATGTGGAACAAAAACAAACCTCAAACTTCAGCATTTTTTGAAAAATGTAGTTCTTGTTTTCTAGCCCGTGCTGCTATTGACTCATTGATGTGACTCCCAATTCTAACCAAGACACTGAATTCACTTGAATTTGAGTAGAAGGTGTAGGTAAGTAGGAGAATTCTGTATGGGACACTGTTTAAAGGAAGTGACAAGTATTTAGAGGGTCTCAATTACTTTCCATTCCAGTCCAGGGTTTTTAGGCAGCCAGCAAGTGATTTTCTCCCCTTTCCCATTCTTTAGAAGAGTATCTTCTATATTCCAAATGTTAAGTGACTCCTAGGGACGCGTGGCCCCTTAGCACTCTCCCATTTTTCCAACAGTACACTTTACAAATGCTTCACTAGACCTGACTTCTGCTAGCTGTTTAATAACTTTACAGAGCTCTAAGTTTAAAATACCACACATAGCATTTTTATGCTTATGCAATGTTGGGTTTTAAGTTACCAAAGGGCCAGCAGTAGGCATGGAGCATTTGCAGCTCCTTCATCTGAGAAAAAGGAGAACCATGTTTTTTGACCCTTGAAACAAGTAGATGTTAAGACAATGGACCTGCCCAAAATACAGCATCTGATAGTAGCTGTGCAGAATGGCTCAATCTGCTATATAGGAGACAGAGAAATGTGTTTTGCGGCATTCAAACATAGCCCCCATGCGGGCTGGTGCAGACCCACTATCTCAGTGAGTTCTTTCGGTGCTATTGTTACCTCACAAGGGGGCACACTGTTATCCATGATCTCTAGAGAAATAAAGTGTACAGTGGGTTCCAGATTTTCTCTGCTAGCAAATGCTGTTCTCATTGACCCTACTACCACTGCTAACCAATATTGCTGGCAGCTCCAGGAAAGTACCAGTTGGCAGTGATTTTGTAAACTTTCAGGTGTTTTTCTATGAAGTCTGAGGGAGGGCTCCTTGAACTTCCTTCCATCACGCAGAAGCCAACCCTGATCGGGCTCTCAGTTAGGAGCTTCACCCATCATGAATGTGTCAGCATCTCCATATCTCTCTGTGGAAGGTCTAAATATAATGCATTAAGCAACGGCATGCAGTATCCCATATGTATGACTGTCACCAACAACTTGTGTCAACTGTATCAGTTCCCCCATCTTCAAAGCATCTGATGATGTGGGATTTTCTCCCATGAAAGCTCATGCAATAAATACATTTGCTAGTCTTTAAGTGCCACAGGACTCCTTGTTTGTTCAGCAATAGTGAAATCCTTCAGCATGTGGCTGAACCAAATGTTTTATGAGTATAACAAAACCTATAAATTTATGATTCAAGCAGAAACCTCATATAGTACAAGCTCAATCAGAGAAGCAAAAGATGTTCCTTCCCTCTAGTTTAGCCAATATGAGCTATGCTAAACTTCTCACCAGGAGGTGGTCTTCACATGTATTACAAAATTTAAGACAAGGCCTTTCCAACATTACAAGTATAGCAGGGAATCATATATTTGGTTTGTTTGACTATAAATTGCTGAAACTATGCAACTTAAAAACAATACAGTACTACTGTATGACACTGTCAATATCATTTATAGCACAATTTTACACAAAGATGGAAGTATCATAAAAAAAAGAAGTCAGTCCTCTCAAGTGCCCTAAAATTCCTCATGTCGTAAATAAGTCAGATTTCTGAGAGGAAAGCAGTAAAGTTCCAACAGATTCAATTTTTTCCCTGCTAAATGATCACTCTGGTCTTTTCCAGTAACTTCACAAAAACAGTTCCTAAAGAAGCAGATAGACCCAGTAAGGGACAGATAAAGCACATCTACTACTCAAGCTTTAAAATAATACCAAAGAGCAGACGTTACTCAAACAAAAAAAGTTTGAGAGGTAACATTTAATATAAAGAAGTAAGTGTTGAAGGAAGATTCATTCTGATCAGAATCAATATGCAGAGTAGGCACAATATAAAGTCAGTATATTTACTACAGTATAAGAGCTCTAAATTGTTTAATAAAACATCATTATAAATACAGGTGCAAAGAAAGAAAGTGTACAAGAGGTGGAGATTTTAAAGTACTCCCATTCTCCATGCTAAACCAATAAAATATACTTATAATGGGGTCTATCTGTCCCATTTAGGATTTAGGTGTCGGCAGGGGGAGTTCTCCCTGCCTACAAATAAAGAAACCTGCCAGTCCCTGCACGGCAGCAAGAGTTGCCAATCCTGGAAGTGGACCACCACAGCTGAACCTAGTGAAGGAGGCAAAACTCAATATAAATAAGGAAGAGCAACAAAGGAGGAGCAGGCAGACATGCGTAAGGCTGCAGGGCAATGACAGCCCAGTATCAGGCAGCCTCGCTGAGCCTTTTAAGTAGTCAGCTTTAGCCTGACAAAGCCAGCAAGGGCAACAATAACACCAGAGGCTGCCAATCCACAGGGGGCTCCAGCTGGGATACCCAAGAGGGCCAGAAAGGAGCCCATCACAGACTCCAGTGGTGACCTTTGACAATACTAGACAAATAAAAAATGATAAATAGCTTACTTAACTCATTCAAATAAGTTTGGTCATAACTGATGCCTAGAGGCTGCTGAACAATTCAGTGGAATAACAACAGGAATGATAGTGGCCCCAGAAGAGAGGGTATTAGTGTTGTCTTATTTTACTACACTTAATTCATACTTGTTTCACTAGATTAGGATTTACTTAGCTTCTTCAGATTATGAGTTAACACACTGCAGCAGAAAAATGAAGAGTACAGAAAAGAACAGTACACTACATTTCAACAAACCTTAGGTAAGAATACAAGAATGGCCATACAGAGTCAGACTAAGCATCCATCTAGTCCAGTATTCTGTCTTCAGAAAGTGATCAATGCCAGATGTTTCAGTGGATGTGTATAGAACAGGGAAATTTTCAGGTGATCTGTCCTTTGTCATTCAGTCCCAGCCTCTGGCACTCAGAGGTTTAGTGATGCCCAGGGCATTCCTGACCATTTAGGCTCCTTGATCTATCCACTATTAACATATCTAATTCCTTTTTGAACACAGTTATATTTTTGACACTCATAACATCTCCTGTCAATGAGTTCCACAGGTTGACTGCATTGTGTGAAAAAGTACTTCCTTTTGCTTGTTTTAAACCTGCTGTCTATTAATTTCACTAAGTGGCTTCAGGTTCTTGTGTTATGTGAAAACGTAAATAACACTTCTTACTCATTTTTTCCGTCCCATTCGGATTTTATTAACATGCGTCATACCCTCACTGCTTAATTCTTCTTGTTTTCTAAGTTTTCTTAACTGCCAATTTTTAACTAGGTCTTTTTGTGTCTAACTACCTGCTTTACTCTGGTGTTTAGCTATGGTGTCATTTTTCTTGTCCTCTTATTGTTTATGTTTATTTGAAGTATACATATAGCTTGAGCCTCTATTATGTTATTTTTTTAAAGTTTAAAAATTTCCATGCAACTTGTAGACATGTCACTCTTTTAATTGTTCCTTCTAATATTAATTCAGCTAACCTCTTCATATTTATGTAATACACCTTTTTATGGTTAATTGCTGCTATGGTGGGTTTCTAGGCATACCCCAAGGGTATTTCCCAAAGATGTTAAATTTAATTACATTATGGTTGCTATTACTGAGCTGTTCAGCTATTCTTATGTTTTAGACAAGATCCTTTACACCACTTAGGGCTACATCAAGATTTGCCTCTTCCCTTGTGAGTTGCAGGACTAGATGTTCCAAGAAGCAGTCATTAGTGGTATCTAGAAATTTTATCTTTTCATCCCATCCTAAGGTGACATATACTGTGTCAATATGAGATTAGTTGAAACTCTCTGTTGTTATTGGATTTTCTGGTTTTTGTATCTTCTATAATCTCCCTAGTATTTCATAGGCTGTGTCACCATCCTCATCAAGTGATCAGTTGTATATTTCTACTCTTATTATTCAACCATGGACTCTCTATCCAGAGCAATTCTGTGACACGATTTGATTCATTTAAGATTTTTGCTATATTTGACTCTGTTTTTTCTTTCATATATAGTGCCATTCCCCCACAGTACAACCTGCTTTGCCATTCCTATATATTTTGTAGCTTGGTACTACACTGCATGATGCCGCTTTGATAAATCTATGTCTTTTTCTGAACTGTCGGCTACACCACACATCTCAGCTTTCCCCCAGTTTAGTTTAAAAATCCCTTACAACCTTTTAATTTTACACATCAGCAATCAGGTTCCACTTTGGTTTAGGTAGAGCCCATCCTTCTTCTTCGAGTGCTGCTCAGAAGAATTCAGTAATAGGTGTCTCCATGACGGAGCCCTGGATTGGTTGGAAAACTTTTGTCCCAGCCTGTCGGGAGAGGGTAGGCGGCCTCCACCCCTTGCACTACCCATGGCTATATATACAGCCGCCTCCCAACCCCTCCTCAGTTTCATTTCTTCCACCTTGCGTGTTGGATCTGGAATATCCGCTCCTTGCGAAAGCAAGCAGCCTGTCCTTCATTGCACTTTTTGCCCGACTGGGAGCAACTTTTGTGGGCATAGTTCCACCGCAGGAGCCTTCCATCATCGGGCTGGAAGATCGTTCACTGCAGATATGCCAGGGTTCAAACCCTGCACCGAGTGCAGCAAGGACTTCCCCCAGGACGATCCCCACGGGAAGCGCCTACAGTGCCTAGGCACAGACCACCTAGTCTCAGCCTGTTCTCTATGTCTCTCCTTTAAACCAAGGACCGTCAAGAAGAGGGAACAACGGTGCCTTGCCCTAGCCTCAGAGCAGGCTCGGCAATCTCCGCCCAAGGCTTTGGGCCCCCGCCCAGTGCTGAGACCCAGCTTGGCACCAGAGCCTCCACAGCACTGTACCACCGGTGGCTGCTGCCACACAACCTCGGTGCCAACCCAGCACCCTGGCACCTCAGCACCACTCAAGGTTGTTCCCGGAACCCCGGCACAGTCCGGTACTGCCAGCACCCAGATCACCCCAGCGCCGATTGCCTGCCTCCCCAGCAGCCATTGGCCCGGTACAGTCCGGCGTTGCCAGTGCCGAGCTCACCCTGGCACCGGCCACAAGCACCCTCGGCACCGCAGACTCGGTACACCCTTGTAACGACGGAATGTGAGCCCTCCCAACCAGGCAGTTCCCCTTCCTCAGGCAAGGACTCACCACAGGCCCGCTTAGAGTAACTCCTTGTGCCTACAACTCCTGAGGCAGCGGAGGCCGCTCGAGCCCTCCTTCTGCTCTCCACACCACCTGCCCCAATGCTAGCTAGAAGGGGCAAACCGGCCTTCATTTCTGAGGCTTGGGTCCGGTGTGGGCGTCGCTCTCCCTCAGCATATAGCCCTTCATCTTCCACCCCATTGGGCCCTGGTACTGTAGCACCTTCCCTACTGCATCACATCACCTTGCCATCGCCGGTACCGCCCCTGGAGTCTTGTACTCCTTCCCCTGCTCTCAGACCAGAGGAGGGGCCATCGAGGGGTTCCAAGCGACCTCGGCGCCGCACTTTGGCACTGTCACCGTTCCACTTCTGCCCACAAGAATGGTCCCCCCGAGAGATCCCCTCTCCTTTACAACGAGCTCCCAGTACCACACTCTCCCCAGCACCGGGCTCCTATACAGGGAACCTATCGGTGCACTTTGATTTGCTGCGCCAGGCTACGGCCCATTTAGGGATGGAGGTATAATCCTTCAGTCCCCCTCTGGACACCCTCTTCGGGCCTGCCTTTGCCTTGGCAGAACCCCTGACAGTCCAGCTCCACCCGAGCATCTGGGACCTCACGCCTTCCCAGTGGCAGAGTCCAAGCTCTATTGCCCCAGTTTCAGACACAGCGAGTGTTAAGTACCGGGTCCCTGAGTCAGACTTCCCTTCCCTCACTGATCTCCTGGTCCCCCCAGGGGACATGGTGCAAATGGCACTAGGCCCGGGCTAGCCCCCCAGCGACCCCCTCCCATCTTTCAGGGAAGCTAGGGAACTAGACTTCTTGGGCTGTAAGGTCAACTCCTCCTCGGCCTTCCAGCTACGAGTAGCAAATAACCAAGTCCTGACCAGCAGATATTTGCCGGATGTGTGGGAGTTGATCGCAAAATTCCAGTGCCTGCTCCCACCAGAGGCTAAAGATGAATTTGATGCATTTCTAGAGGAAGGTCAGATAATCTCCCAGGACCTCCTCCTCTTGTCCCGTGACGCAGTGGACACAGCCGCCCGCACTATGGCCTCAGCAGTAACTATCAACCAAGTAGCCTCGCTCAGGGAGGCTAGGGTGCCCCCTACTGCCCAACAGGCGGTCTTCGACCTGCCTTTTGGCGAGGACGCCCTGTTCCCACCAGAAACCCTTTTGGTGGTGGGCACCGTTTGGGACCCCAGGGCTGAGGCCAAATACTTTGGCCTCCTCCCTCCCGGGCCCTTTCCTCCCCCATAAACTCCTTGGAGCAACGCCTTTCCCTCCATTGGTGCTTCTCTCATCATCGTGGGGATACAGACCTTCCCCACCACCCCCTGGCATCCTGTTGCCACAGTGCTGAGACCTCTCCAAAGGGGCCAGCCCATTTGGCTGCCCACCCACTCTCAAGACATCTGAGATGCAGTAAGACCGTAGTGCATCGTGAAGGAAGGTGCCGGCCTATTTGGCTGCCACCTCATTCTCTAGATATCCGGGATGCAATAAGACTCCAGCGCACCCTCAGAGTGGGCAGTTGGTGTCCTTTCCCTTCTTTTGGGGATATTGGGACTTAGCGGGACCCCTTCATCTCCCAGTACTGTGAACTCGGGCACATTTATTCTAGCCGTGTACTTTCCCCATAGGGAAAGCGTACCATGTCAACCAAACCCCCTGCCCATCGTTATACATTTCCAGACGTCCACTCCTAGACATCCTAGACATTACTCTGGCATTCATAGTAGATCCGCCCCCACCCCTCTTCCAGGTACCCTTCGACTGACAACCCCTGCGCCGGTAGGCGACAGGACAGGCCTTGACAGGAATGAGAAGCGCATCTCGTAGTAGCCCCAGCCACTGCTGCAGATGCTCCAACGCATGCAGTCACAGCTCTCTAAGGATGCAGAACCACTCCTGCTTCCCCAAACACCCTGCATCAGGTAGGATGCATGCTCATTCCTGGGTTGGGGTGGGAACCCCTCCCCTCACTATCATACCATTGACACGCTGGCTAGACCAGCTCGACTAAGGCTCTCGGCACCCCTGTGCTAGATGAGAACCTCCACCACACCAACCACCACGTGGGACGCGTCTCACATCATTACGGTGGTCCTTAGCCTCCGGGGAAGGCCAAGGCAGGGTGGTCCAACCCCTGCCACTCTATACCCCCCACTTCTAGTGGATTCTGAGGCCTTGCAACATCCCCTTTCCCTTGCGGGCAAACTTGGCCAATACCAGGATAAGCCTATCTTGGAGTCAGCACCCTGGGCCGACACTTCCAGAAGCAGGGTAAGCCTTCTCACGCACTTCACTCCTCTCCCCTTTCAATCCCTAAACAGGGACCTAGCATACGTGACCTGGAACTTCCGGATCAAGGAAATTAAGGGGTAGGAGTCAACGTCAAGTTTATCCTTGGCGGGGAACAGTAGTGGGAGTACATATCCTGGGCCCCTCACATCAGAGCCTGCCCCTTTTCAGTGGCGTCAGCTGGTACAACACCACAATCCAGGCATGTGAGCCCCTCTGCAGAGTTGTCTGTGCCTGCCCACCCCAACCCCTTCTGCCCTTCAGTGGCACGTATCCTGGCAAGGGCCCTGCCCCTTAGGCGCGAGCCAGCCTCCTACCCCGGGGACCTAAATCCGAATTGTAAGCCACCCCATGTGAGCTTGGCGATGGCCTTACTACAACCATTTTCCCTCATTCCCTTGAGGGACCAGACTATATGATTCTATGATTCTATATATATAGTAATAGAGGGGGACAGGTCAAGTTTTTGTTTCCGAGGTACCAAAACCTCAGAGGTTTATACCCTCCATGAGAAGTGCCATTAGGTTTCATCCAACTGGAAATAACCCTACATGTGGGTTCCCTAGACCCAAGTTGCCACGGTAGTGTCACAGTTGACTCTTTGCGAGCAACTCCATGTCTTGCACGCTCGGAAGGTGACTCATCCTTCCTATGACAACCGTACTTCCGGGGCAGTTCTGTCTGTATCTGCCCTTGTTCCTGCTATGCAAGTAGGTGCATCATAGCTGCGGCATGGTTCTCCTCCAACAATGCCTTAGGCCCGCGACTTCATATCCCTGCTACTGATCTCCATGAGCCTTCAGCCACCCCGATGGCTTGGCCAAGCGGCAGCTCTGCATTGTTTTCTGCCTCCCCCTCTTCTCTCTTCATATACCCTGTCATCCGGGCAATCTTTGTGATGCTGGAACCCCAAGGAATTACAGGCCCCACAATGGGCCCACTCCGTGACCTTAAATGCTACTGAGGTGCTTATAAGTACCAACCATCCGCACCACCGCAGGCCATCATGCTGCCTTGTGGGAGCTAACGTCCTAGGGACCCCTCAAAAAAAAAACAAAACCTAAACAACCCCAATTTTTGGTCCCATATACCCTGGAAACACGCGCTTGCACATTAGCTTAAGGTTCCCCGGCCGACATGCAATGTGCTGCTCGCTGCACTATTGCCTTCAAGTTTTGGGTACTGCTTCAAAGTACCTTCCTCAGACCCTTCTCACTCGAATCTGGGTTTTTTTTCCCCTCCTCCCTCCCTTTCTCAATGCATCTATGCAATTTAGCCCAGGCCCCTCAGGGGCTGGTGGTGACCAGAACAAAGGGTAGCCTCATTCCTCCAGTGACTCTCTGTGTAGTCCGCAGCCGTCACAGCTAGGCCGTGACCCTTTGGTTCCCAGTTCGGACCGGATGTGCTCTGTTCATGGGATAATTTTCAACTCTTCCTTGCTTCCTGTGTGGGCTACGGATATTACGGCTAATCCCATATCTGCTGGAAAACCTCATGACCAGACACTTATTCTCTGGTCCCTTTCCTCGTGCTATACCACCTAGTATAGCAGTCAAGCACAACCCTATGTTGTCATGTTGCATTCTTCATCTTTGCCATGGTGACCTTGGTCCATCCTGCCCTCACACGCTTGCGTTGGCGGGGTTGGACCTACATCTACTTTGGGTTGGCCCACAGTTATCGATTATTTTGTGCCACGCCAGGAGCTCAGTTCACCTCCCAGCTCTGGTTACAGTCTTACTCTCTGGGCCTCTTCCCATCTGGGGCATTTTCTTTGCTATGCTGAAGGCGGAAGAGCCAACTTCACCTGCTGTACATCAGCATGGCTAGTAGTCACCTATTACTGAATGCATCCGAGCAGCGCTCGAAGAAGAATGGTGGGTTACTCACCAGTAACCGTCCTTCAAGATGGGCTGCTCGGATCCATTCAGGTACCTCCCCTCAATCCCTGCACATGGAGTTGGTGACTGCGAGGAACTGAGGAGGGGTCAGGAGGTGGCTGTATATATAGCCGTGGGTGGTGCGAGGGGCGCAGGACAAAAGTTTTCCGACCAATGTGGCGCTCCAGCACGGAGACACCTATTACTGAATGGATCCGAGCAACCCATCTCAAAGGACGGTTACTGGTGAGTAACCCACCGTTCTTATACACACTGCTCCATCCCAAAAAGGTTCCCCATTTTATAATGAACCTAAATTCCTCCTTCAAACTCCAAGAGGCCCTTCAGTTCTGCCTATCTTGTCTACACTGGGGGTGGGATTGTAATTCGATCCTAGTCTGTTGAATTACAGAAGGCAAAGGCAAGTGATCACAGCAAATTGCTTGCTTGGAGTCTTATGTCCACACTGCTAAGATTATGTCCTGAAAGGCATTGCACTGTAAGACGGAGGCTCAGGAGCTTGTGGGGAGGCAGTCATCTGTTGCTCACTCCCTCCACCCATAAAAAATGAACAAACAAACAAAATAGGAGAAGCTTTCCTTGATGTTTCTCCTTTTCTCACAGCATTGCATGCAGAGAGAGGAATTAAGTGAAAACTTTCTGGAACTGCAGGCAGGGGAGGCACTATGGTGCAACACAAACAGGAAAAGCTGCTCTATGGCTCTGTACATAGCTCCATGGACCTGAATTCAAATTGTAGATTTCAACCTCAGTGCCACTTGCAAGGGTGGTGTTAGCAGGTTGAATTACAGCTCCATTTTTTTTCAAATTTACTGCTAACCAGTGGAGACACAGGCTGGAGAAGGTCGAGGTAAGCAAGCATTACATCAGATTTCACTGTCAGTGTAGACCAGAGCTAAGTTCCCCTGTGCATGAAACTGGAAGCATTTGAGAGAGTGCTATTAAGAGATCCAGAACATTAATCTCTTACCTAACATCCTAAATTTGGCCTCTAGGACCTCTCTTTTACTTTTCCCAGTGTTACTGGTACCTGTCTGTACCACCAGCTTTTCTCCAGCACTTAATGTAAGCCTGTCTAGATCTATCAAGAGGTCCTCAACCTTTGTACCTGGAGGGCAATTCACCATGAATTTCTCCTGTTCATCACAATCCTAACTATCTAAGTTGCTAATAATGAACCCTCATTACTGCTATTGGTCTCTTCCTAATAACAGGGGATCTCCTCCCACCCTCCAGAGAGGTAACCTCAATGCATGAGGATAACATGACATCATATGGAAGGAATATCTTAACAGTGGGATGATTTCCTTCTTTTCCAGCTTTTACCTTTTCATTCCCTGAGACTTGCATCCTCCTCAATAGCACAGAGGCTGTCAGACTATGGGAGAGGCCCAGACAGTCTCATTTATATACCTCTCCTTTAGCTCATCCAGTTTAGCCACTCTCGTCCCAAGAGCCTGTACTTGGTATGTGAGGGCATGAACTGTTTGCATTGAATATACACATATGCCACCTGCCCATACATGCTACATTCAATGCAACAAACTGGCTGGCTACTCTGTTGCCAGACTTGTCCCTGCATTATTTTTACACTTTTGGAGGGGAGGGATTGTGTGTGTTTGTTCCCTGTAAACAGTTTTCTTTGGTGGGGTTGGGAGGAGAGAAACATAGGAGGAGGTTATTGGCCTAAGTTTAGAAAATATTTGTTTGGGGTATCTGGCTCCCATACTCCCTCTCTAAATTCCCTCACAGAACTCCATTTGCTGCTCTTCCTTTCCTTTGGAGATGGCTTTTTAAACCCTCCTTGAGTTAGCTCTGCTGTCTTTCCAATGAATCCTACAGGGATTAGGGATCAAAGGGATGAAAGAGTAGAGCATCATTAAGAAGCTCTCTACCTTGTCTCACTGGCCATAAGGCTCAGCACACACATCAGCCAAACAGCACACTATAAACTTCATTCACTCAAGCAAATACAAGCACACAGCAACAAACAAATCAACAACAAACTCATCTGCACACACACATAGTCACTTCACCTTCATCCGGAGAATTTCCAAGGAAAAATCCCCCGTTTGCAGCTCCTGTTCACAATCTCTGAATGCACCTTTCTTCAAAAGCACCCTAGATCACATTATGGAGAAATATTTAGGTCTAAATTTTCAACGCAGCCTCTACACAACCCTTGAATTTGCATGTTCAGTTTTGTGCAGTCCAGTTTTAGGACATACAAATAATTTTTGATTAGTGAAGAGCATTTTTGCATGGTAAATGAATGGTTGTTTATCTTTTGGGGATGTAAAGGTTAGTTGTGGTGTGCCCTGAACTTTAAGTATGCAAAAATTATGAGCAAACATTCTAGGGATGATTCTGAGAAGTATGACTTTTAGAACATGCATGGCAGGTGTGCGGGGAAGAATAATAGTTTTTATGTCCACAAGTGAAAAAGGACAAACCAAAGAAGTTCCATCACATGAACAAAAATAAAAATATCACAAGGACAAATCACAAAAAAAGAAGCTACAAATAAATTGATCATGTCCATTCAAAAGAAGTTAAAACTGATCTTTATAAGCTGAAACAAACCAACAAAAATTCAACTCAGAACAGAAAATAATATGTGGATTGAAGAAGACATCCTCCCACTTTAATAGTTTGTTCCCCTCTGGACATGGACTAAATAATTTAACCACTGTTCTTCTACTGTACAGTGCTAAGAAGAGTCACAGTGTTACATAAATAGCAAATAGCTTAATAAGAATATCAGCAGACATTTTGTTTTACAAAAGGCACTTCAAATGGAATTTGAGCTACCAATTTGAAGGACGTTTCTTCAACTAGGCAATGATGGGTCCTAAGAATCAGGGCTGGATTAACTGGCATGGTGGCTGGGCCCCTCACCACCACTGCAGGGCCCCCACCCTGCCACCCCAACTCCAGGCCTGCTCCAGCCAGTCCACCCCCAGGGGAAGGCCATCTGGCTCATGGTGCCAACCCGCCAGGACCACAAGCCCTGGAAGGCTACTCTGGAATGGAGGCCATGCTGCAAACCCACCATCCCTGCTCCCGAGGGAGAAGGAACAGACTCTGGCCCCCTGCCATGCCTCTGGGAGTGGACCAGCTGGCCTGGGGTAGGTCAGGAGTGCAGAGACCAGCCTCTGTCCCCCACCCCCACCCCAGTACTGGCATGGCACTCTCAGTGCTCCTGCCCCACCAGCATTGAGTGAGGCAGAGGAGGTGGATAAGCAGGTTTTTAGGAGCTGTAGTATGGGGCCACCCTTTAGGCCAGGGCTGGGGCTTCAGCTCCTATAGATTGTTCTATGATCCAGCTCTGCTAAGACTGAAATGCTTTGCTAGAAGACTAATACCCATCATTTACAAAACTAGAACCTAGTACTAACCACTCACCAAAGAAGTAAACACTCATTATAGATGGCCAGATTGGAAAATCTCTCTTACACCCACCTTAATAAATTATACTGCATATGAGTAAATAGAAAAACCTTTAATGGCGTATACGTGGAATAAAACCAGTACACAATCATGTTAGCTTTGTCTAGTTTTTGTCTTGAGTATCAGTACCAGTAAATTCCAAACCTCACAGTTTCATTAAGGGTGCATCTACACTTCACTCTTCATTCTGCAGGTTGTAGTGTGCATACACATGTAGTACCACTAGCATAAATTGTAGTGGACTTAACAAGGCACAACTTAGGCTAACAAAGACACATTTGAAGGATGTGAATATGTACCTGAATAAAAACCCTCTACGGCTCTCTGTTCACCAAAATCGTGTCTTCCCATCTATCCTACTATTTTTAGG
Source organism: Podocnemis expansa (assembly GCA_007922195.1). Taxonomy (NCBI): domain Eukaryota; kingdom Metazoa; phylum Chordata; order Testudines; family Podocnemididae; genus Podocnemis; species Podocnemis expansa. Next base: position 39,065,825 of record ML682005.1, read on the forward strand.
AGTGCAGTGTCAGCTGCCTCCCTGCTGCTGCAACTTTTCCCCACTGTAGGAAAAACTCTCTGCAAGGAAGTAAAGATTCTGGCACAGGAGAGGCAGGTAGGAAAGGCTCTGCCAGCTGCCTGTTATTGGAGCCTTTCTCTACATCAGGCAAAGTCCCTGGCAATGGAGAAAGGCTCTGGTACAAGGACCTGGCATTTCCCATCTGCTTCTCACTGCTAGAGCTTTCCCTTGCTTCCAGAGTTTTTTCCTATAGAGGACAAATGCTCCAGCAGCAGGGAGGCAGCTGACAGCAGAGAAAGGCTGTACTTTTCCCTTCTACTTCCTCTCTGCCAGATCCCTTTGCTGACATGAGCAGCTACACAGTATGCTTTTCACTATAGGGTGTAGCTGCATGTACAGCAGTGAAGTGTTGCTATAGCTGAATACTCTGTTTAAGGATTACAATTGATATACCCAGATATCACTCATTTCCACATGTAATCACTATCACTTTCCGTTGCCTTGTATTTCAGGTTTTGCCAAGTAGTCTATCATATTGTTCTGTCTCATCTTGTTAAAATATGATAATAAACTAAAATAAAATATGTTAATATTAGTAATTAAGAGTAATTTGTTTATAGAATTGGTGATATAAATCATGTTTATTATGTTAAAATAATAGAAGCAAAAGCAATTTCTGATGGGACTTAATTCCATTTATCATTTGCTCTGTGCTTTTTCAGCTCAAAGTGGTGGCTATGGTGGATGAAGTTTGACTTCCAAATCCAAGATCCTCCAACCCCGGGAGGAAAAGGAATAGTTATGAAAAGGTAAACAATATTTCAGCCTATACTGTGCACATTACAATACACTGAAGACTAGATAATGGCATTCTACTCATCCAATGTCAATTTCAGTAAATTATTCTTACTTACAGTACTTTTAAAGATCAGTACTCAAATTGGTTCCTCTGAACTTGAGAATTTCTGACAGGTTCAGATTTTCAGGTGAACACTACTTGCAGTCCTGATAAGTTCTTAAAAGTTTCCCCACCTTAGAAACAGATGTCATTACTCGGCCAGCATATTAGCTTTAATCCTGACAGTTAAAACAAGATGTACTTATTCTTACACAGTATTAGCTATAGTGCCTATCCTTAAATAAGAAGAACCTTACAATTCCAAAATGCCCCAAAGTTAGTCTCTGGAGACAAGGCTGTTGATGACTTATCCTAGATCAATCATCATTGAAGGTCGCCTGTCCTATTTGGCAATATTTGTTCAGTAACTAATAAAGATCAGCCTGCAGTTATTTATATTAGGTTATCATCTCTCCAGGGTGAAGCTTAATCCATTTTGCAATGTTTTTCCAAACAAGACAACATGAGTTTCTCTGTCTGAAAATGAATTAAGTGTTTGGTTTCTAAATATGGGATCTGACATTGTTCTTGTTACAAAAAGCAATTTATTCCCCAAAAGGCTTATACTTCAAAGGTTATAAAAAAGGTTCAAATATCAGTACTATCCATTTTTCAATTACTAGGATTCCTAACACCACTAGCTTTTGTACAGATAAGCGGTTGGTATCAGTTTTCTTATTCAACATCTCATAGGTTTCCAATTCAGTATCCCAGAGAAAGCAAATTTATTGTAATACATTTAGCTGCTTTCAAAGCAGTAGTATACAGATTGTTTTCAGCAGGACTATAGGACTTATCACATAGCATCTTAAAGGGATATTTATCAGGTGTTAGATACTAATGATTATGATTGTTGGTATAGTTTAGAAAGTCTGCCTGTGGACAGCACACTCACGTCAATTCAAAAAATGGTAGTTAAAGGGAAACAAATTTCATCTTATGAAAAATTTAAGTTCTTTGTGAAATAAAATCTCAGCCAATCCTCCATAAAGAAAGGCTATGTTGTAGTTCCTTCAAAGACAAAAATGAGCAAGAGAACCATAATACAACTGGATGTCTTTAGCATAAAATACTATGGATTGTGTACAAAATTCATATAATAAACACATCTCCTGCTCTGAGAATATTATTATTATACTAATTATAGTAATAAACTGCCTTTGGGTTTAAACGTTCTCTCTGATCAATACATAACAGCAGTAAAGTGCAGTACGGAATAGAATGTGCTAAAATATTTGTTCTTTACAAAGCAAAGAAAATGAAACCCTTTTCATGATCATTACTGTGAGCAGCTGATGAGTAACAACATTGAGTATTGCCATACTTTCATAGAAACCATTGTCTGAGCTGGGAAGACTTCCAAAGTTATAACTCTGGCTAAGTATTGAGTCACAGCAACAGGTCCAGTGTGTATTTTTGTTAGGAATTTCTTCATTCAAATAATGCCTTAATAAGTCCATATAGAAACCTCTACACAATTGGGATAAATGTTTTTAATTCAGTATACTGAATGATGGAGCCCTGAAGTCCTTAGCCAGCCAAAATGTTAATCTGAGTCTTTACAAGAAATATACCTTTTAGGTGCAATAATGTGCACAGACCATACCATCAGGAATATGATGAGAATTGCAAAGAAAAATCTGACACAGTGGATTTACTTCTAGTTACCCTTTTTAAATTATTTTATTTTCATTTTTGCCAAACTCTCCAGTTCCAGATTCCAACGGGGTCAAAAACTAGAAGTGATTAAAACAATGCAAAAAGTCTATCCTGCCCAGTTTTGAAACCCATGAAGGACGTCTAGCTATGTCAAAAAGAAAATTTTTCCTACCAAAACTGAAATTAATCTTCAAGAAACCTGTGAAATAAAACCTGTTTTTGAAAGTTTCAGTCAACACAGTAAGAAACTTCTAATGCTGCCACTGCAGCTGTTTTTTCAGGACCTACCTTGAGAATCAAAAGTTAAAAACAATTAAGTTAACCATGGATATTTACCTCTTCTTGTTGCTCACTTGCCAAACTTCCCATTTAGCTCATTAACCCTGCCTTGAAAATCTAATGCCTACTTTCTGTAGACCACAATAGGTCTGCAAGTGGAATGGAAGTAAGAAGAGTGGACAAAGCTTACAGATTACAGACTATGGAAAAAAAAAAAAGGTGCAGGGCAAAGAAGAATCCAGTGTAGACAAGGGACATTTAAAGTGAGACTGGAGCAGCAGTGAATGAAGTGATGATAGAGGAGTAGGGTAGGAAAGCAGGCTGGGCAAGGAGTCAATTAGCACAACAGAAAACATTTCACCTATACTGTGGCACAAAAGAGACTGGTTATGTTCTCTCTTTGAGCCTGAGAAGAATTATCAGGGCCTTTCCCATACCACTATCAGTCTGAGAGTCTAAGGGCTTTATGCTTCTAGGGGAATTCTTACACCATTTTCAAGCTTTACCTACCTCAGTTGGAGCCTACTCAGCTACTGTCAAGAACCATGTTAAGCTTAAAGGCCATCATGACAATTCTAAATAACATCATGGCCATCTTGATGAACCTCAAGTAACTGACCATCCTAATTTGGCTTATCAAGCACAAACTAGCTTTCCAAATCACGTGCAGGAAAGGGATATTTGGCTAATGTTAGATTAACTCTGCGCAAACCAGCAACCATTAGCAGGTACTCTCCGTTGTGGTCTGTTACTCAGACTTACTTAACGGTTACATGGCACAGAGAACATACATATAAAACAGAGAGTATTTAAGGATTAAACTTTTTTTACGGTTAAATTAAGTCTGCTTGAAAGCATTGAATTCCTTGACTTTTCCTTATTTAAAATGATTGCAGAATCACTAAAGTATTCTTAGCTGCTACTTTCAGACACAGGAAAGGATGTAATTACTGAGTAACATGTGCACATAGAAGGTCATAGAATAAGGCTTTATATTGCTTACATTTTGTACCTGTGGGCAAAACAAGAATCTCAACTAGTACTTGAGGCTTTATCTTAATTAATATCTCATATACAGGTCTCACCTTAAAATCAATCCCACTGCAACTGATTCAATTATTTATTTGCAACATTTTGCAACAATAGCCTCTGAGGCACCCTTATTGCTGTTGTGTGGAATCGTATAATCAATAATTATCATTACAATAGTATTATTTATACTTGAACATATTTATAAATACGATGCTTTACCACCATTGTGTGTAGGAGACTTAGTGATTAGGCTAGTATTAGGTATTTCATAAAATGCTTGAATTAGGCTTCTTTGTTCTAATACTAATGTTGTTAGTAAGACAAATACACTTGCCTAAATTAGTTATTTCCTTTCCTCCATTGATAATTAGCACTAGAGGGGATGGGTATGAGTTACCTATTAACTCCAATTGCTATGTTTAGCAGTGCATCCAGAAAAAATACATTATCAGTCACAGTAAAAACCTGCTTCTTTTCTCATGTTTATTTTAAGAGCTTAACAGCTAAAGGAAACTTCCAACTGTGTGAAACTATCATACCACACTTTGTTCAAAATGTTTATGTTGTATGTTGGGCCAGTAACTGCATCACTGTTTGACAGTGTTAATTTATGCTTACTAGAAAGGGCACAAAAAATTACCATGATGATTTTGTGCTATCTGAAGATAATCTTTGTTTATATAAATAGCATTGGTATTTGCAAATTCAGCCATATTTTCATACATTGACCTTGGTGGGCACAGGAAATAATTTGACCTGTTATTTAAAGTTTGTTGGAATTTTGACTTAGCACAAAACTTCAGAAGAAAGCAAAAATGTATCAGATTATGTTCTACCTTCACAAGTAAGCCTACCTATCTGTCTGTCTGTCTATCTGAATATTTTTTTAAAATAACTTACTCTGTGTCTTGGTACTAATGGGCAAAATATAAAAAGTAGCTATACTGTACTATTAAAACTAACAGGCTATAAAATGTAGTACAATATATTCATGAATTCTAATGATATTATTTATGCTAATTGTTTACCTTTTAAAGTACAAAAAGTTTTACAGTTGTAATTCAGTTATTGACTTGTATTTCAATGTAAAGCATAGCACATTGCAAACAGTGAGAAAAAAGTGAACATTTAATGACATACTTGCATGTGTGTCCCCACAAAATAACCAAGGAATATGCCTCAGAATGCATGGAACACAATATATGGTTAAGTATACGGTACAGAACACAATATATGGTTAAGTATCTGCTTATAAACAGTGTGTGTACCTTTGTTACTTCCCTCTCTCTTTAACACATATGGTAAGTGGTAGCTACTATAAAAGTTAAGGTACATGGGTCCTAATTTGGGAATATCAGAAATACCAGACATCATGAGTCCACTGACACACACACACACACAACCTTTCTGAGCATTAGAATCAAAATAATGAGTTCCTTGTTTTTCATGTACAGTCACACTATTTATTAAATTAACGTTAAATCAGAGTGGAAAGCTGTAAGTATTATGTATACAAGACCCAATCCATTAACACAGAAAAAAACAAGAGTTAATCATAAATAATTCCCAAGGGGTAGCCATGTTACCAAAACAAGCAAGGAGTCCTGTAACACTTAAACCTAACAAATTTATTTATCACATGAACTTTTGTGGGAGAAAATCCCACTTTGTCAGACACTTTGAAGATGAAGGAACCTACAGAATGGTAGGAAAATAAATGCATGGAAATGTAAGTCATGGGATCAGGTCACACTGTAACAGCAAATCAAAGCAGTTGTTAAGATTCAAACACTGGGAAACAGTACATAGAAGAGGCTGAGGTCAAATCACCTGTTGTAATGGGAAAAGAATCCATAGTCATGATTTAATCCTGCTTTCACACATTCAGATTTGCATATCAATTCCAAGGTTGCAGTTTCTCTTTGAAATCTTGATGTGTTACTCATTTGCTTGAGCACAGCTATTAACAAATCATCAACAGAGTGTATAAGAAGATTGAAGTGCTCAGCTACTGGTTTTTGAATGTTGTAATTTCAGATGTCAGTTTTATGCCCATTTATATTTTTATGCAGAGACTGTCCTGTTTGTCCAATATATAAGGTATGGGGGCATTTCTGGCATATGATGGCATAAATCACATTGGTGGAATAGCTGTTGTGATGGTGTCATTTGTGCAGATATGTGGGCAAAGTTGGCAAAGTAGTTTGTTGAAGGGTATGTGCCTACTTTAATGTTTCTGTTGTTGGGTCTGTAGTTGCTGGTGAGTATCTTTTTATGGTTAGGGGACTGTCTGTAGGCAAGGAGAGGTCTGTCTCCCCAGGCTTGAGAAAGTGAGGAGTCATCTTGTGGAACAGGATGTAGGTCCTTAATGATGTGTTGTAGAGATCTGACTTGAGGGTTGTAGGTGATGACTAGTGGTGTTCTAGTGTTTTCTTTCTTGGGCTCCTCCTGTAGTAGTTGACTTTGGGGTACCTGCCTGGTTCTGTCAATCTGTTTCTTCACTTCCACAGGTGGATACTGTAGTTTTAAGAATGCTTGCTAGAGATCCTGACAGTGTCTTTCTCTATTTGAGGGATCAGAGCAAATGAGGTTTTATTTTAGGACTAAACTTGTTAATCTTTAAGAATCATAAATAGTGTTATTAGAACCTATAAAGCATAATAATAATTTACTACATATTGTTAAGTGCTATCTAAAATACATAATCATTAATCTGCTTGGAGAAAAAAACCTCTTGTTATACAATAGAATATGCTGATATATTATACTTTATTGAACATTCTTCAGTTTCCATTCGCTCATCTATTCATACTTATTATGTAACGTAACAAACTAGCTGTATGCATTGTGGGTAAAATTAGCATCTCTACAGAGGTATTGACATAGTTCACGTCACTCTTAGTTTGGTTCTGCTTTGAATAGTAGCTTTATAAAAATGGCATCAATGAATCTGTTCCCAGTATTCATAGTCATTTATGTTAGTGTCATTGAGAAAAACTTGTTTTTACAGTGGTTCACTCCTCTTTCAATCTTACAAGCCACCACAGCTAAGAGAAAATGAGCTCAGTTCTATTCCTTTTTGTTTATCGTCCACAGAATTGTTTCTTATGCTCCAATCAGTTATATCCGTGTAGACACCGTTGAACATAATTCAGGCTGTTCAAGTGTATCTGAGGGGTTTAGAACTGAGGCCCTAATTTGGCCTCTCTGGAAGCTTTATTGGGGTCAATGAAGCACAAATATGAAAAAAGTCATCTCAGACCCCATGTGGAGTTTTCAGGCCTAGTGGTCAGATGGGACATCAAGACTTCAAAGAGAAACAGCCAAAATCAAACTAATATGCAAATTAAATTGTGTGAAAGCAGGGCTGAATCGTGACTATGGATTCTTTTCACATTATAACAGGTAATCTAACTTCATCCTCCCTCTGTATGCGCTCTCCTGGAGTCTGAATCCTTACAAATGCTCTGATTTGCTGTTGCAGTATGACCAGATCCCATGTCTTACACTCCCCTGCATTTATTTTCATCCAATTCTGTAAGTTCTCCCTCCTCAAAGCACCTGATGAAGTGAGATATTCTCCCACGAAAGCTCATGCGATAAATACATCTGTTAGTCTTTAAGTGCCACAAGACTCCTTGCTTTTTTTGCCTTACTAGACTAACATGGCTGCCCCTTTGGAACTTGGTCAGAAAATATATCTCTGTACTTATAAACTGAGTCCATGTGATAGATAAAATCTTGATACATAAACATGGAATTCCAGAATACTATTTTTACAGTCTCATTTCAGAGTACAACTGCATTTGAGATTTCTATTTCCATCAAACCTTTGACTTTTTGACTACTATAGAATTCTGTGCAACCATTTCGTTGTTATGTACTTTGTAGATCCAAGTTATTGGTTATGAACCCAACCTTCAGATCGTTTACACGCTGGCCCAAAAGTCTGGTGCAGCAACATAGTTGCCTGTTATAACCGCGGAAAAAAATTAGAAAAGAACCTATGTGAGAGAATTTTCTTCATCTAGGCACTACAAATGCACATTGTGAATGTCTATACATTGCACTGAGGAAGGGAAGAAATAACTTGGCCAAATCCTGTTCTTTTAATAAAGTCAATTCCTTAACTCTTTTGGAATTACTACTGAATTAATCTGGTATAAATAAGAGGAATATCTGGCCTAATGAGTTGGCCACAACCTGGGTCATGGCCAAGTGTGCCTCACACAAACTGAAATGGATCACTGAGGTTGCCAAAAGGTTGCAAAACAAGGTTTATGTGAGACTTAAGTGACTTATGCCTCACTGCAGAAGGGTGCATTTCAATCAAGTCCTTATAGCTAAACCCTTACATGGGGAACACAGAAGTAGGCTGTATTTACTATGTCTCAGATCCATTCTTTACTGTTAATGTATTGTTATTTTTATTACTATTAACTAAATGATATTTTAATATTTTATTGTGATATGCACTCAAAAGCATAAAGGAAAAAAATCTCTTGTCACAACCCTCAATTACTTCCAATCTAGAGAAGCAGAGAGTAAGAGCACACACAGTGAAGGATGAGGTCACAAAGGAAACTGATTATAGTAAATAAATCACAGGATTACTCAGTTTTAGTGCGCATCTTGATACTTTTATTCAACTTATTTTTCTCTGCCCCTGCTTGCTGTGTATTTGAACTGTTACATGTAAGATAATCCCTTTTACTCAGGCTTCACTCATTGTTTCAGAACTTGGCCTTGTGTGATTGCCTAATGCATACGTTGTACATAATAAAGAAATTAGAACTAGCCCACGCTCTACTTTATACCTAAAAGGTCCATTACTAACCGTAGGTGGTAGTGTCTTGTTTCAATACTTGACTTCCAATATTTTGATTGACTAATTATAGCAGGCTTTTCTCCCCTTAGGAAATATTGCGGTGTACTTAGATTGTCAGTTTCATTTTCAAGTTTTAGTGAAGCCATAAAGGATTTGGATGCATATTCTACTGTACTGTTGTGAAGTCTGAAATATAATAAATGAAATAGCTGGAATATAAGCAACATAAAATGTCTCTAGCCAAACATGAGCCTCTCTTGTTTGACTTGTAAAAGGACACATCCCCTTTTCTGGTGAGTACATTTTTTTCCCCTCTCCTCTGTATTCCTTTTTGCTTCATGAAAGCAAACATTATGCATCATAGATGGAGCAGGACTTTAAAGGATAAATTGAATATTCTGTTGACATCGTTTCATGTTGAATAGTGTTGAGGTGTTATTTTCTTCTTTACAATATAAGATTTCACAAGCATTGTTTTTATTTTTCTTTCTCTTCTCCGTAAGTAGTTATGGCCAGGGAGGGAAAATTTTGGTCCCGGCATCTGAGGAGGAATATGTAAATCTTCATTATGCAAAATGGAGAAAAGAAATTGAAAGAAGGGGAAGAAATGAGGAAAAGGAAAGAAAATATGTAAAAATATGCTATGCTGTCACTACCACCTTGAATAATTTTTTTAATGGAAATAAAAATCTGTAAGAGGCGAGAAAGGGAACAGCAGTTGAAACAGATCTTCCTCCTGATAAGTATTTGCACTAAATGAAGAACAAAGACCAAGACTATTGACTCATAATGTTGATCATCTCTTACTCCCAGCACTAATAATTTCCATACAGATAGCTGGCAATGTGTCATTAGATACCTGGATTTTATTCTTTCCCTTGCTATATGATGCAGAGGATATGGCTTGGTGTTGCTGCTCCAGTTTCAATGACCAAACACCAGTCTGTGGCTGTCAGAATAGTAGGGTTTTGTTTTGTTTTATGTTTTTTTTCATTCCCACACCCACCCTTTTTTGTGTTGTAATGTTTTGGGCTAAATCGTACAGTGTTCTTTCTTGGTCATTTAGGGACAAGCCTGAAGCCAGCCCATGGCTGCATAAAGGGCTGTCATGATAGCAGTCCCAGAGCTACCTACTTTTGGGGGAGCATAGGGACAGCTTTTCCATCTTTCTTACTTCTCTCAAGGAGTAAGCCAGCAAAAACAATTCAGGGATGTAGAGGAACCATAAGGAGCAGCACACTGCCCCATCTTCATAGAGCAGAACATGATGTTCCTAATGCATGGAGATGAACAGCTCCATTCTTCCCCTTCTCTAGGGCATCTTCTAAAAATTCAGTTTAGCCCTTCATATTGTACCTATTGATGCCTTTAGACTGTATGCTTTGCTAGTCAAGAATTTTATTCTGACATGATGACCAATTATAAAGTGTGGTGGACAAGTAACTTAACTAGTATAGAATATATACATCAAAATACTATTAGTTGTTCTCTATCCTCCCAGCACTGGGGAGAAATGGTTAAAAGCACATCCATTATTTCTCATTTTAACTTTGTTCATGCAAGTAAAGGGAAAACTATCTTGTTTGTAGGGAAAATATTCTTGTAAATTAACTTGTATAATAATCATTAATCATTTGTATTTTGTTTAGGAAGTATTGAGTAAAGGCACAGTAACAACAACCTATTGTGAACAAACAAATTCATTCAAAGTACTCAAAGATTTTAAAGTGTTATGTACATAGGAGGAAATAAGAGGCACCAAGGGAACAGGTAAGATGAACGTTGTATATCGGGCTGGATTGATGTTGGATCCATATTCTTATGGTTATGGTGACAGGGCTGGATTCAGTGTGTAAGTGGCCTATACAGAGAATTTCCCAGTGTAGGGGAGATCTCAGAATCTGATGTAAGACACTTCTCCTCCTCCTCTTCCAACAGCATCCCTGTTCTGGTTTAAGGAAAGAGGAAAGAAAGTTAATATGAGAATAGCACCACCATTTCCTGATCTTCTGCCCCTGTGCAGCAGGCTCTCTGTGACCCCCCTCTGCACTATAATGACTGCAGAGCGCAGGTTGCGTGGAAGAGCGCGTCCTCTATGTCACACCTGACATATGAAGAGTTACTTTTACACACAGATCTAAAAGCACTTTGCCCCTCTATTGTAAACAGTATTTCCCCATTGTTTTTAATCCATATTGTTAACTGAAGTTAAAAGACAGGGTAAAGTCAAGGATATTCCGTGTCCAAGCTGTGGTTATGACCCAGGTTTCCAAAATCCCTGTCCTGCCCTCAGCATATAAGGCCCCAATCCTGCAAGTGGTCACATGGAATAGACTTATCACTGAAGTCAAGGGGTTTCCTTGGTCATAGAGACCACCTCTGGGGTGACAGTAGTAGGGATTGGGGCCTTAAAAATAGCTGCTTGTATAGCTGTGCATTTTGGAAATATTAGCTGCTTGTATTAACTGTACATTTTGGAAATATTATTTTATACACGTGTATTAAATTGTCTACTAGTATGCATATGGTGTCCTTGGAAATACCACACATTTTAGGAACATTTCCCTTTTGAGTACATACATTTTTATGAAGGAAATATCTTTCTCATCCTCATGTGTATTTATGTAAGTGAATATCCATTTTTAAAAGAAGACTGATCTAAAAGGCAGTAGTTGAAGTAACCATTTTTCCTCTATACATTTCTATCAGGACCAAAAGTACAGGACACTTAAGGACCCAGTGACATTACTAGGCACAAACAGAAACAGCTGTGGTAAGAGATAAAAAAGAAAACTACCTCACAATTTTTTTAACTTCAAAGATGACCTGAACAAGGAAGATATTGCAGTCACAAAATTATTTACTGGCTTTTTCACTGAATGCAACAAAGACAGTAATAAATAATATAGGGACAGTGAGAGCCAGATTTTTATCTTCAGTTCATGGTGAACATTGAAGTGCATATTTAAAAATCTTTTGCAATGTAGTGATTTGTGCTATGTATCTGAAGTTTAGATCCAGTTCAAATTTAGTGATTTGAAAAATACTCATAGGTAGTCTCAGGTTCAATTATTCTCTAATTTAATCAATAGTTACGCTTGTGCTACTCCACTGATTTCAGCAGAGTTAGTGAAAAAATTTATATGTATACATCAGAACAGGTTTTGATTCTTTTATATTTTACTCTTCAGTTTAGCCTTTGAAGAGCCACATTTTGTGTTCATGTGTAATCTCTCTGGAACACAGAAAGTGTTACTAAGCATACTTCAGGCCAAAATAAATAATATAATTTACAACACCCTGTCCAAAAAGGCAGATAAAAGATTTAATGGACCACTAGTCTGATCCAGTGTGACAAATCCCATGTTCCATTTCACAAATCCCATGTCACAATTTCAGTTCATTTCACATTTACCAGGCTTTACAAGCTTCTTTAAGAGACCAAATATTTCTTAAATTAAGCAGTAGGTGCTACCAACCCATTCCAGGGAAAAAGAAAATATCTGTGATTTGGAAGCTGCAGATTACCAATGGCATTCTCTGCTCACAAGGGGGAGTAGTACAAAATGTGCAGATGAGCATTGCTTCCTAAATGAGCAGAGCCCAACTAGACCTGAGAGCATTCATGCATGTCGGGCCATCCACCCTTCCTCAATCCACAGTACTATGGCTGACTGACTGGTACTAGAGTCATCAGTCATAGAATCATAGAAATGTAAAACTAGAAAAACCTCAAGAGGTCATCAAGTCCTGCCCCTTATATTGAGGCAGGAGCAAGTAAAATGATGCCTGATGTGTTCATCCAGTGTGTTCTTAAAAACCAGTAGTGACAAGGATGCCACAACCTCCCTTGGAAACCTAGTACGAGGTTTTTCCTAAGATCTAACCTAAATATCCCTTGCTGCAGATTAAGTCTATTACTTGTTCTACCTTCAGTGGACATGGTGAACAACTGATCATCATCCTCTTTCACAGAGTTGTAGAACTGGAAGGGAGCATGAGAAGTCATCAAGTCCAGTCTCCTGCACTCAAGGCAGGGCCAAGTGCCATCTATACCATCCCTGCCAGGTGTTGGTCTAACTTGCTCTTAAAAATTCCCAAGAATGGAGATTCCATAAACTCCCTAGGTAATTTATTCCCAGTGTTAATCAGCCTGACAGTTAGGAACCTTTTCCTATTGTCCAGACTAAACCTCCCTTGCTGTAATTTAAACCCATTACTTCTTGTCCTATCTCAGCAGTTAAAGAGAATAATTTTTCTGCCTCTTCCTTGTAACAAACTTTTTGGTACTTGAAAAAATGTTATCATGTCCCCTCTCAGTATCCTCTTTTCCAGACTAAACAAACCCAGTTCTTTCCATCTTCCTTCATAAGTCCAGTATTCTAAACCTCTAATCATTCATGTTGCTCTTCTCTGGACTTTCTCCAATTTGTCCACATCTTTCCTGAAATGAAGCACCCAGAATGGGATGCAATATTTCAATTGAGGCCTAATCAGCACAGAGCAGAAGAATTACTTCCTGTATCTTACTTACAATACTCATGTTGATACATCCCAGAATGTTGTTTTCTTTTCTTGCAACAGTGTTACACTGTTGATTCATATTTACTTTGTGGCCCATTATGACACCCAGATACCTTTCTGCAGTTCTCCTTCCTAGGCAGTCATTTTCCATTTTGTGTGCAACTGATTGTTCTTTCCGAAGTGGAACACTTTGCATTTCTTCTGATTGAATTTCATCCTATTTGCCTCAGACCATTTCACCAGTTTGTTCAAATCATTTTGAATTGTAATCCTGTCCTCCAAAGCATTTGCAATCCCTCCCAGCTCAGTATCATCCACAAACTTTATAAGTGTACTCCATGCCGTTATCTAAATCATTGATGAAAATATTGAACTGAACTGGACCCAGAACTGATTCTTGCAGTACTCCACTTGTTATGCCCTTCCAGCATGACTGTATTGAAAGAAGGTGAACATAAATACAGTGATTCCAAAATTTTGGACATGTGTACTGTAATGTATAAATAAATGAGCATCGCTGTCTTCACTCAGAGAAATGGGCCAGTTAAGGTGATTGTAACTTCGCCATTTTCATTTTCTATTAAATGCTTGCTCCAAGTCTATGAACTACAGGCTTTCCAAAGTGTCTATCCTTGAGTTTTTACATGTTTCTTAAATTCTTTTTCTGAATCTGTATTCCTTCTGAACCTGGAAAGAATTAAAGGGATGTGAATTAAAAAGGATAAGAAGAAGAACAGTGATCTAACAAAACAGTTCTTTAAAAAAAAAAAAAGTTTGCTGTAATGATGGAGAAGCAAAAAACAAAAAAACAAAAAAACCTTTAAAAATATGTATTTCTACAAAAACAGAGTTTACCTGAGGTCAGAGATATCAGTATCATGTAAATATAAATGAAAAGAGATATAATTTAAATGTAAACATGTTAAGAACTAAAAGAAAACAGTCGGGAATGTAATGAAAGCACTATGTACTAGACTTTCAAAAGCAGATAAAGAACAAGTGAAAAGAAACAAAAAAAAACCAACCCCTGGAAGTTGGTGGTTGGGGGGGACTCTGAATGGAAGAAATAAAAAGAGTGAAATGCAATACTATCAAAGATAACAAAGAAACTGTAATTGATGACAACTTGAAAATCATAAGAATGAAAAGAATTAAATAAGAAAGGGGAAGACGACAAAAGTTTAGTTTGAGATGGAGAAGGAACAAGTTGGATTTAGAGGCAAATCTAACTCCTCCCCCCTCTCCCCGTCCATAACTGCAGAGGTCACCATGATTCATGACTGCAATTACACTGTGCAAGGTCAGGAGGGGAGGGTTACAGATATGGAGGACTGTACATATTTGTTCCATCTTCTCAGCAAAGCCTTGCTCTTCAGGGACTCTATTTTACTGTGAGCAAGACTGGACAGGGCAGGATGCCATAATGGTTTCTCCCCATAACATGAGTTTACTGGAACCACAGACAACTATGTCAACTATCAAGTTGAGGAAGCCTGAGACAAATGATTCCTTCCCTTCCTCAATATATCTGATGGAAAAATCCAGATCATAGACTGCCTCTCAGCCTTTGTCCTGGATCTTTGAATTTGTGTTTGGGACAAATACAATGCTTTGGAGTTTGGATTTTTAATACTTCATTTAAATCTAATTTCTGTAAAACCGAATAAAAATAACATAAAAGCTTTTATTATATTCTGATCCCATATAGACTTCTACATTACTCCTTACCTCTTTTTTAAATTGTAAATCTAACTCAGGGTCCCTAAAGCCATTTTCAGAGGTGACCTTAGGCAATTGGGGGTCCTAGGAGAAGGCCCTTTATTGGGCCCCTTAGAGACCCCACTGCCACCCTCACTGGGGTCCCAGTCCCCTTTGCAGCCCCCCCACAGTCCCAACTCCCTGCTGCTGACCCCTCCATGGCTCTGCCCCCCCTTAGCCCACCACCTGTGGCCCCGGCTTTCCCCTGCCCTCCTGTCCAAGGGGAAGCACTGAGGGACCTAACACTCATGGGGAGGCAGAGGAGCATGGGCCATGGACCACCGGGGCCAGAGGCTGCACTGTCCACCTGCCCACCTGGCCTTTCTGCAGCAGGGGTGGAGTAGAGCTCCCCTCTTACCCCCAACCAGCTGCACCTCCCCAGGGGGATGGAGGAGAGCAGCAGGGTGGAGCTGCGGCTTGTAGGGACGGAGCCCTGGAGCACCACACTCCAAAGAGTTGGGGGCACTTCACCCCCAGACATCCCAGGCCTGAACGGGCCTGATCCAAGGCCTGGGGGTGAGGCAGCCTCTATTCAGGCCTGCGGTGGCCGGGGACAAAGTGGCCTGAACTGTTTGGAGTGAGCCGCTCCAGGGCTCTGCTCCCTGCAAGCCGCAGCTCTGCACCAGCCACTCTCCTCCCTCCCCCCTGGGGAGATGCATCTGGCTGGGGGTAGGCGGGGAGCACTGCTCTGCCCCTGCTGCAGAGAGGTCAGGTGGGGAGATGGGCAGCGCAGTTTTTGGCCCCGGTGGTCCATGGTCCCCCACTCCCCTCCATCCTGCAAGTACTAGGTAAGGTGAAGCAGGCCACCGCTATGGGGCCCCTTACTGCTTGGGGCCCTAGGTGGCCGCCTGCTTCACTTACTCCAAGGGTGTGTTCACACAGCAGTCTTATTTTGAAACAACAGAGGTTGTTTCGAAATAAGAAAGGCCATGTTCACACAATGCACTGTTGTTTCGAAACAACTTAAACCGCATGTGGGGACGAAACAACGTTGTTTCGAAATGATTGTTTCAAAACAATGCTGTCTGAACATGTTTCAAAACAACAGTGACTCATTTCGAAATAACTGTTGTCTGAACCTGCTATTTTGATTCCTGCTTTTTTCCTTAATTTGAATTAACAAACTGTTAATTCAAATTAACTTATTTTGAAATAAGGTGTTATTTCGATACAACCTGTATCGAAACAACTTGTATCGAAATAACCCCCTGTGTATGAACATAGCCCAAAAGCCGCCTCTGGCCATTACTCACTCATTGATATTTCATACTCTGAACTGCATTAGCTATGGAAAGCAATACATGTAATTTGTTCTTTCTGGAATAATTGACTCCACTTAAACTCTACCTGAAGCTCCTATTCCATAACTGCATCATTTGCTACTGTCCAGCACCCACTGGCTAAACTCTTAAAAATTAATTTCCAGTCATTTCTTGAACAGATACACTCAAAGGAGTATGAGGTGCTACAGGAAGTGACATGGGTGGTACGGCAAGAAGGTTATTCCCACAGTCTTGATCCCACAATCATAGCATGTGTGCTGAAGTTTACTACCATAAGTGGTCCTGTCAGGACTACAGACAGCATGGGCACAAGTGATGACAGATCAGCACTTAAGTCAGTATTGAACCACTCTGCCAGTATATCAACAAACAGCAGAGTGGTGCTCAAGATGGAGTCTTTTAAATTTAAAGCTAAAGGTCTGGCTACAGTTTGGTCATTAAAGAATCAATGACAGTTCTTAAAAGAGTTTGTAAATATGTCTTAAAATAAACCACGATGATCATGGCAACTTTACTAGGAGATAGAATTAACATATATCAATACTTATTGTGTCAAGACTTGAGGTAAGCCAGGTAGATAATTAGCAATGAAGTTGCTTGATGAGAATGCTCTCTAAGTGTTAGGGGTTTAGTGATGGCTTGGAGAAAAATGTGAGGTTTGGGAACAAATGGGTGGGCAAACTGAAGGAAAGTAACATAAACTTAAGAATAAAGGAAAGTTTGTAGGAGTGGGGAGGGAGTTCCTGTAATTTCTGAATGGTTCACACAACCAGTAACCCAGTGATAAGCCAGTTACTTTGTTATTGCAATGTGATATCATGTCCAGCACCTCTTTGTAAAGTTATAATTTGGGGGATGTGGTATACAGTGTAAGGGGCAAGTGGGTGGAGTTAACTATAGCTAGACCCAAGCATTTTTTCATTTATGATATTCTAGTTGTACCTACTATATAATTAACTGTGCTACTCAGTCTACTTAAAGACGTTGCTGCTGAACTTGCCAGAAATGAATGTTTTACATTAAGTCTTGGATTCTGGTGACATTTTCTATAGAGATAAGCTGTATCTGTTAATTGTTGGACTTCTTGATCTGTCACAGGGCCAAATACAACTTGGAATGATAGAAATGCCACTGTGCAGTGATACCTCCATTGTGAAAGATATTTTTACCATAAGCAATCAATTCTTCCTGCTGAAAGATAGCATTTGAAGAAAAAAATTCTTTGGTTTTGCCAAAGGAATGCCAGTTTGAATATGGGAACATTAAAAAAAAAAAGTCTGAAAAACTTATCTCAGAAAAAGAAAAAAATATATGTATAAGTCAAGTCCTCTGTCATTAATTTAGGTGCCAGAATGCATAGTGTATTTGGCTATTCAGACTATTTACATTGGGTCAGTTGTGTTAGTTACTTTTGAAAAAGAGCAGAAAAGAAAACACAAAGGGTTTTTGTTTTTCCTTTGTTCATGAATGTTAAACTGAAAACAGGAAAAAGTATGAACTAGATCACTGCTACTAAGAATTGTTATTCGGAAAGTTTGTGAAAGGTTTTGGTTCAGAATTTATCAATACTTTCAAGGATCTAAGGATGAGTAAGGTATATCCGCATTGCTCCTTGAAGAAAAGAGAGGAAATAATGGAGAAGATGGGACTGTGTGTGGATAACTCCATATTGTTTCTCTCCAACTTGAGCATTAGCTTATTAGTAAGCTTTCAAAAGAAAGGGAAAAGCTTTGGAAAATCCTCCAGTGAAGATAGGTCTTTGAACTGCTTGGGCATTTGTCAAACTAACTCTATCGTTGCTTATGTCCAAGAATACATACGTCATGCACTTGGAGGATGGGGAAAGGAAGGGACTGTGGCTTCATTAGATTCCCACATTTTTGGAATTTTTAAACCAATTATTGACTAATCAGAAGTGCTTTTCATATTGTAAGAACTGAGAACTCTATTATAGCCTCAGTCTAGACCAAGTGTTACCCTTGATGCCTTCACTCTAACCCCACATCTGTGGGCAAAAGCCACAAAAGTCCACCCAAGTGTACTCCACGTATCTGAGCACTGCCAGAGCTCTGTTCCAGAATTTCTCTCTCAGTGGCACTGCAGGAGGGTTGCAAATGGAGTGATGGTAAGTTGGGGGAGGTTTTGAAATGTTGACTTAATTATCTGCCACCATAGGAATTGCACAGTTACCCTAACCATGTTGGTCCTAGGATATTAGAGAGACATGGTGGTAGAAGTGTTATCTTTTATCAAACTAACTGCTGTTGGTGAACAAGACAAGCTGAAGAAGAGCCCTCCATAAGCTCAAAAGCTGGTCTCTCTCACAAGCAAAAACTGGTCCAGTAAAATGTATTATCTCACCCCTCTTGTTACTACAAGGATCCACAGGCCTGAACCTCCCGTGCATGTGAGAGCAGCTGCCTTGCTATTCATACGGCTAGTGGACTGTAGTTGTGACAGAACTATGTGTGTGTAGCCACTTTGTGCCAACCAACCAGATGAGGGGAAGATTTGTTCC
The DNA here is from genome assembly GCA_007922195.1 of Podocnemis expansa. NCBI lineage: Eukaryota > Metazoa > Chordata > Testudines > Podocnemididae > Podocnemis > Podocnemis expansa. Next base: position 39,084,604 of record ML682005.1, read on the forward strand.
CTCACCCATCTTGGAATTACAAACAGAACATTCATTTATTGTATGGGGACGGACATGAACATCTGATTCACTGCATGTGAAACTCCCTATCGCAATAGTAGGAATTTGATACAAACCAAAATATAAGGTACAGGCCACAAAGCTGTTTCCAACCCCATGACCTCTTATTGTCCTTGTGAGAAGTAAGCTTAGCTAAACCTGTAGAAAAGTATAACACTATTATTTTATATTGTAGGTATAATTTATTTCCAGAAGATAACAAATATAAAGAGATAAGAGTAGGACAAGGATAGTTCAGAAGTGCTTTTATCAAGAATCACTGAGGCTCTGTGTGCCTCAAAGAACCTCTTGAGCACTTTCTGACTTTCCCAGATGTGGTATCAACTGGGAAAACATAGCAGCTGCTGGAAGAATGTTAGCGCTTATCAAGCAACTCATGTTTGTATGGTTCAAGAGAAAGGAAATGATGACAGATCCCTGTTAGTGGGAGAACTTCCTCCCTTAATATCCTGACTTTCATTCCACTGCCCAAACCCATGTTAGTTCTCATTAGTAATGCAGGAATCAAGTCAATTAAGGTGGAAATATCTTACAAGAAAACTCAGTGGTAATATTAATGCAATTATTTTCTGTCATTTGATTTTCATAACAAAACATAATGCCGATTTTGATATTCTTCTCTCAAGCAACTTATAGAATCATAGAACATTAGGGTGGGAATGGGCCTCAGGAGGTCATCTAGTCCAATCCACTGTGTTCAAAGCAAGGCCAACCCTAATTAAATCATCCCAGTCAGGGATTTGTGAAGCTGGCCCTGAAAAAACTCTAAGGATGTAGATTCCATCAACTCCTTAGGTAACTGTTTTTCTTCAACCTTTCTTATTCAGCTTTGTTCCCTTTTTTTCCATGGTATTTATTTCACATTTGTCTTTCATTTTTGTGCGTGTATATAGCTTTTTCTCATCGTATCTCTTTCCTCATCGTTCCCTCTTCTCCTATCCCCCCGCATCCCGCCCCTGACGCTAACTCATGCAGCTTTTCCCATCTGCCAAAACAGGAAATTTCTCAGTTGCTGCCATGATCTGCAACATTAAGTGCTCTGAAAACAGTGATTTTTGTGGTCTTTTCATCAAGTAGAGGCATAGTCTCTGTGCAAAGACAGCTACCATAAATTTAAACAGCATTTAAGCACACACATTGTGCTTTGGATCAAACCTGTAGCTGGACAGGAGCCACAGTTCCGAAGGCAGGGAAGGAACAGGATTATTAGAACCAGTAAATGCCTCAATTCCAAACAGTACCACTGGCTCATCACTATTGCCCTTTTTCTTCAAAGAAAAGTTTTGTTTTGTTTTAAATGCCTCATTTTTAACCTGCTTTTGTTGGCTTTATTGGACCCTCCTTTCTAAGAAAGGATGGTATTTCAGCACCCTCCTGTGTTGGCAGTCACAAAGCAATGTTGACACTAGAAGAATAGTTTCTTTTGTGGGAATACCAAAAATAAATAAATAAAGTGTCCCATTCAAAGTCAGAGACAGTTCTGGATTAGTGTTCTCTTTAATGACAAGTAAACATTTTTCAGAATGAAGTCTGTCACTCAGTGAATCTGTGGTGCATGGTTTGCAATAGATCCAGCTGTATGGGTATGCAACACACAGTATAGCTAGATATTCTCCATATGTTAGTGGTCCAAGGCATCTGAGATGCAGAAACTAAAGCCTCCTTATCCACCCATGGAAGAAAATTTATTTTAAATTGTTTATATGATTTTATAATGGCACATAATTAAAACTGATGTAAGCTGAATTACAGAACACTCTGGCCAATCACCATTTTATTCTCTCTTACACCTAGCCTGCATCTATGTAAATCAAGGACTGTGTGGGTGTTCCTTAGACTACACCTCCATTGTTCTTGTGCTGGACAAATCCAGGCGTTTACCTCTTTCATAACCCATGTACTCAACATGAGATGTGTACGTAAGTGCTATCAGGGTACAAAATCTGCCCACCCCCAATGTTGCCAACTCTGGTGACTTTATAGTGAGTCTCATGATATTTGGTGTTTTTGTCTTGAAGCCCACAGATAAAATTAAGTTTCTGGCCTTTCATGATCATGGAGAAAAGCTTGAAACATGAACCTCAAATGCTCCAAGATCATAAGCCAAATAGAAAGACTCCAAATTTATTATAATGTTAATCTTGATTTCATGAATATTTTATGTCTATGATTAGGAAAACTACAACATGAAGATACTGTTTCACATATTTTTGCAGTAAAAATGGTTATAAATATAATGTTGCAGAACAAACTGCTGCAATTTTAATTTCTATGTGAAAAGGTAAGGTGATGGGACCAGATGTCTTTCCCTGAAACTAAATATTTACAAATATTCATGCTCATAAATTTGAAGTGGAAGCTGAAGACAGAAAATTCTTGTTAATGCAGTACATTTTTCTGGTAATTTTATAGTCTAATTTTCAGTGGTTCCCTACAGAATGAATGCAGTTCAGAAGGCAATTTTATAAAGTACTTTGTGGATAACTATTATCTGCTAATTATTAGAAATTGCATGTTGTTGTTAATTGCATAAATAAATTGTTTTATCTGAAAGCCATTAAAAAGTTTGATGTTTGAAGCATATATGGTTTTGATGTTCCTGTATAAAACATTTAACTCATTATCTCTAAAATAATAATACAATGCTTTAAACCAGTTTCATACACTAATGCATTATAGGGGAGAGATCCAAAAATGAGTACTTTTTTTTTTTTTGGAGTGCTTAGTTGAACATTTCCATCTACATGTAGGATATCTGCTGAGGTTTTTATTTAAAAAAGAAAAAGAAATAAAACATGCAGCCCTCCTTTGACTATTTTTTTTATAGGAGAAAAGAAAAATAAAGGTATATTCAGATATAGTTTCACTGGATTTTCTGATGAGTTCATGCAGAGATGTGGCAGTTTACTGGTGTATGGGGAAGGGGGGTCCTATGTGTATGCTAATTATAATGCCGTCTTCTTATTAGGATATCTTGTAACTGGAACAGGAAGATTCATCTGTGAAAGGACTGGACTAAGCAAAAAATCAGGATGAGTCACTTGAACTGAAGTACACACAAGACCTTTAAAATCTCTTGTCTTGGGGCTGTTGAGGAACAATAAGGGGTTAGATTGTGATTAGCCCCGTGAGTGTGCAACTGTGTGTGTATGCACTTGGTCAGCGAGGGAAAAGATATAAATGCCTCTCTCTGCTTCTGCAGTTTCAGTCTTTGTTTTCCTTCTTTCCCTACTGAAGTCTATGGGAGTTTTTCCATTGACTTCACTGGGGCCACTGACTTCGCTTGAGAGTCTAGTAGAGCCAATTGCATAAGAAACCCTTGAGGGCTCCATCCCTCCTGCACCAGCAAGTGAAGCTGATGTGATGTGAGGGGCAGGCACTCTTCATCCAGTTAAAAGGGCTGCCGTTTTGTGCGTTCTGCCCCAGCACTCATGGAGTCAATGGGATTGTTCCAGTGGTGAATTTGGCCCGAGAAGGGCAATCTTTCACTGTTTACCAATGTCAGTAGACCACCACTTGTTTTAAGATGTTTTAAGTGCAAAGAGGTTGCACTGTCTGTGTAAGGAAGCCAGGCAGACTCTTACTGGCTTAGATACAGAGTTGATAGAGAACGTTAGAAAGATAGAGATGCTGGGGTCTTGAAAGATGTGTTACAATGGAGGATGGAAATTGGCCCTTTAAAATTCCATGCGTGCTCTGGAAAGGGCATGTCTTTTCTGTAGAAATTCATGATCATTCATTGGAATTCACTGGGCAGCAGCGGCCTTCCCTGCAGGAGTGAGTGGATTTTGAAGAGCCAGAAATGTTTAACAGGTTGGAAGGCAGCAGGTTTTTAGACTGCTGCACACAACCCAAATCAAAGTACAGTTTAAAATTTGTGTTCACAATGGGTGCTCATACTTTCTCGGCAGCTGCTTCCCTGAGTCCTCCACACTGATTCTTATGTAAGTCACATTGACACCATTACAAATTCTGAGTATTGGTAGAACATAACATAAAAAGTCATATTACAATTGATGTAATCTACTGCTATAGGGAATTTTCATAAACTATTACAGTATAATGGTGCCTGCCAGCACAGCCATAATTAATTTAAAGATAGCGTTTCCACTAAAATCCCTTATTTTCAGGAGCTAATGCAGCTGATAAAAATTCTTCCCAAGCTGAAACTAGGTACATGAGGCCTTGACTATGGAATGAATTGTTCACAAAACATTCACAGGAGAAAAATTTGTACTTTCTTGTGATATTGCAGAATAGCTTTCTTTTAACAAAATAGATTTGGCCCTCAGAATCTGAGTAATAATATTGATATTAATGTTAACCGTCATAAGTACATTATTGCTTTGTTAAATTATCTGCTTTTAGATACAGAAGATGGAAGGATGGACCCAACCTATACAGTTTTGATTCAAACATTATCTGGATTATAGCTACCAAATTTTGTCCTGAAAAAGGGATTTTCATTCCGAGTCCCTGCCCTAGGCAGTGTCCATATGTGCAAAGGGACAAGAAGCTGATTGCCAGACATTGCATTTGAGAGGTGAGGCCCTGACGTTGCCTAGACCACATCAGATTTCCATGCCCATACTTGGGCTTTCCCAAAGAGAATGTTCAATTTACTTGAAACAGACTTCCTCTTTGAGATCTCAGCAGCAGGGATAGCCATACTGCAGCAAAGAAACTTCCCCTGTAGATAGGAGTCGAGCCATTTACTCTAAAAGAGAATAAGAGCTCCAGGTTTTCCCCTTATGTAGAAACCTACATGGTAAATTTTGGGGTTAACCGGATCCCACAATTGGAGTGGGGTTGGACCAATAAAAGATAAGGGGACTGGAGCTGCTGGGGCTGAAGCAATGTGGAGATAAGAGAATGAGGTTGTTACGTTGCTGGGACACGTTAAGTGCAAAGAATGTGGTGCATCTCAGGAACTGGTGCAATTTAGGGTGGATCACAAGTAGAAGTTCCAAAAACAAGGTGTGACATGAAAGGGAAATGTATGTGTGTCATGAAAGTTGCATAGAGAGTCTAGGTGGGTGAATTAATATCTTTTATTCAACCAACTTCTGTTGGTGAAAGAGACAAGCTTTCAAGTGACACAGAACTCTTCTGACCTGAAGAAGAGCTTTGTATGACTCAAAAGTTTGTCCCTCTCACTCAGAAATAGATACAGTAAAAGATATTACCTCAACTATTTTGTCTCTCACTACTATCCTAGGACTGACACTGATATGTCTATACTTCGTTCATGAAAGTTTCCTAACACTTAGCAGATCTGCTAGATTTGACATTGTTCAGGACCAGGGCTGCAGCTTGGGACCCTTATTGGGAAGGGCTAAACTGTGATGTTTGGATCTAGGCTTTCTGGCGAGCTTTCCCAAATTTCAAGAAGAATGAGGTTCCACTCTGACCCATTGATAGAAGACATTTCTTTTTAGAAACTTCCTCAGTCCCATCCTGTCAGGCTTCCTCCTACGGACTTAACTAAAAAGTGCACAAATTTTCATACTTCTCTCCTTATCCCTTTTCAATGTCCACAGTCATCAAGAGATTACCTAATAATTATTGAGAGAGTTAGTTTTAACACATAATTATCTGTGGAACCTGATTAAGTTGTTTTAGATGTGCTTTGTGAACTATTCAAGGAAACAGAAGATATAAAGACCCTTGGAGAACATTTTCAGAAGGTAAATTTTGATTCTAGGAATATGAGTATTGGCAACTAAACATTGGCTTTACTAGCAAGTGATTTCCCCTCTCCTGCATTTCTTGCAGGATTTCTGAGTACAGCAGAAGCTGATTTTAGATGTTTGTTGATTCGTTTGTCAGTCTATGCTCCTAGAACTACAGAAGAATGCATAGCTGAGACGGTATGAAACAATAAGAGGCAAAGAATTTGCCACATCCAACAAGGCTGAGTTAGAATGGGTGGTGGGTGTGTTAACTAATATATTGTACAGATTTCTTAGCACTAATCTGCACATCCGAATTCTCTGCAGCTTAATCTCTACGTTGTATGTGCAATTCTGTTTGCATTGCAATATCATGTTTTCAGGGTGATGCACAACCTGTTTTTGAAAATATTGCCATAGTGTATTTAGATATCCTTCAGTATGCATGGTACAATCTGCCTGGGGAGCATTCTTTAGATGTCAAGTAAGAAAGCATGTTAAAACTTTCTAATCAGGCAGAACTGAACAAATTCTACACTCTATGGAATTGATCATTAAATTTAAGTACTGGTGGGGAACTTATACATGAATGGTAAAAAGAAAATTAAATACACCTTAACTCAGAACTTTCAGTTAAGCTGTTGATTTATATTCATTATCATAACGGTACAAATATTAGTATTTTATAAATCAGTTCCCTCTACTGCAGAGACAACCCCTAAGACTGAATAATTTCTGTATGCATTTTTTATAGATTTGATTTGCAAATATATTTCAGGATTTATTAATCTGGTTTATAATTTGTAGTCAATTCATACCTGCAAGTACATTTTAAGGTAGTATAGCAGGAAGGCACGGCCCCCCTTGGAAATAGCCCGGAAGGATCTGCCTGACTGCAGGGTGGTGGAGCCAGGAGTGGCCTGTTAATCAGGCTGGAAGCAGAGGAGCAGAACAGGAAGTATATGAAGGGATGCCACCAGCTCAGTTCGGCTCAAGCCACCGACGGGGAAGGATGTATCTCTGCTTCCTCTTGACCCTGGGGAGCCCTGCTGAGAAGCCAGGCTCTGGCCTACAGAGCCAGACCCTGGTGTCTGGTTGGGGCCACCCACAGACAGAGACTGGGAGGTAATGCCCGAATCCTGGCCCACCACAAGCTCTGAGGAGGAGCCGCTAGGAGGGAGGCCCATTGGTGCCCATGAGTCACTTCCTGCCAGGGACCCCGAGCCTCTGCCCACTTCTTGTGACTTGGAGGAACTACCCCTGGCTGCTGTAGACCCCCTGACCCCCAAGATGTGTGACCTGGAGGAGTTGTCATCTGCTGAAGAACCTGAGGGTCTAACAGACCTGCCACCGCCCAACAAGATGGAGGTCCTACAACCTACCCCTGGACGACTACCCTGAGGAGCCAGCGGATGAGGTACTCCCAGGACATGGGTCCAGGAGTGACCCAGGGACGTGTGGGTCTCACCCGTCTCCTATGGGCCACACCTCAGGGTCAGCATGTTGTGGCCAGGACCCCGCTGACCTCTGCACAGAAGCCTCAGGCCCTGACAGGGACCTGGGCTGGGACACAGTGGAATTGTGTGACCCTACACCTCCACTGATTCCTCTCCCCACATTGAGTGCCCTCGTGGATTGTGAACGCTAGAGGTAGCACTGCCATCCTCCCCCCCCCACCCATATATTCTGAAGAACTTGTTGTGACTTTGCCTTGCCAAGGGGCTAGAGACATGGTGGTCCTCCCTACGAAGGGCTGGAGACTTTGTGGCTTTGCCCTGCCAAGGGGCTAGAGACTTGGCAGTCCCGCCCTACAAAGGGCAAGAGACCCTGGTTGGCAGCCCTCCTACCTTGGGAGGGTGAGTAGCCGTGTTACAGTAGACACACTATCTCAGTATATTTATTTTTACGGAGCAATTAAGCATGTTTATCAAACTAGTGAGTTCTAAATCTTAACTTTGTGGGTAAAATTGACTGAAAGATTTCAGAAAACTAAGAGAAAAATCTACAACTTGTACTGGAGAACTTTAGATGTACATATGGCAACAATTTAAGTGGTGTTTCCTCACAGCAGGATTTGAGAAATCATATGGAAGATCAAGTATAATGCCTTAATTTAATTTAAATGACAGGAAAATCCAGTAAACACTAATTTTATAAACAATATACCATAGTTTTTGAGATAGGCTTTTTTTAGGTTACAGAGTGAGTCAGTAGGAAACTACAACATTAATATTATCTAAACCTGTTTAGAAAATGGAATTTCCATCCTGTGGGAAATTTGAATATTTTGACATCTGTTTTTGTCCCAAAATTGGATGAAAAACCAGAATAACAGAAATGTTCATGAAGCAGAACAGTCTGAAAAAAATTCTGTTGCAAATGGTATGGCAGAATGGAATATTCTGTCATTTCAAAATGTGAGTTTTAATCATCTTGTTTCAAATATTCTGACAGAAATTTCAGAATATTTTTGTCAAAAGGACGACATTTTCACACACACCCCACACAAAAAACCTTTGATGTCAACAAAAGTGCAATATGTCATTAGGAAAATTTTGACAGAAAAAAAATCAGCTCTTTCTAAAGCTATGATTTCTATCACCAGGTTACAAATGGTTCAGCATATGTGCAAAAGGAGAACGTGGGGGAGCAAATAGCCTCCTCTTTTTGGCTTTATGCAAAGATCAATCATATCATGACTGGTGAGCAAAGTCATTGCCTATACAAGTAGCACTGGGTTCCCTGACTTAATCAGTGTGGTGGAGTGATGGAAGAACCATGGCTCTATCCTTACATACACTGTAGCGATCTTCAGGGAAGAACACATGATGAACCCATTTAAAGTGTGAATTATGGTAAATCATCTGCTACTGGAGACAAGTTCACTCTGCAGCACAGTCTCTCCATAACCTTCACCTTTCGTATGCAAGCCTATACTTCTGTCTAAGGCATATTATCTAGACCTTAAACCGATATATTCATTCCTAATTCTAAGGCAAACTATATTCAGCATTAAAGGTAAAAGAAAGCCATTCACATAAATGGACTTTTATGTAAGATTCCTCACATGGCTGGTGAACACACTCAAAAAAAAAAAAAGAAATTGAGCAATTCTGATAAAGATCACAGATGGTTTCTATGGACCCAATTCAATGCCCTTTAAAGTCAGAAGACTCCCATTGTCTACAATGGGTATAGGATCCATAACAGATTAAGCCAAATTCCTAGATACAAACATCCTCAATTGTTGGGGAAATTCAGATCCAAATCCATCCTAAAAGGATTAAGACTATCAGTAAAATATAAAATGACATAGTAATGTTTCTGGGAGTAACTACACAGCTGAGTAAATAATTCCTAATGACTAGCTTTTACTTGTGCATTTAGTCTAATTTTTCTTTGTGGAATGTCCACAAGCAAATGGAGAGTTCTTCGAGGGCATTTATTGTCTGAGTATATTTATCTCACATCTTTTCAAATTTCTTACTTTATAGATTAAAAAAAAACAATGAAAGTCCTCTGACACCTTAAAGACTAATACATTTCTTCAGGCATAAGCTTTCGTGGGCTGCAACCCACTTCATCACATTGCATCTGATGAAACAGGTTGTAGCCCACAAAAGAGCTTATGCCTGAAGAAGGTGCCACAGGACTTTCTTTGTTTTTCGCTATATACAGACTAATGCAGCCACTCCTCTGGAACTTACTTTATGGATGGTCATCTCAAACATTTGAAATCCAGGCTGCATTTCTTAAGTGCATATAATCAAGAGTTCTTGTTTCTATTCCTTGATCATAAAGTGTTCATCGAATTCTGGCAATTTCAATACTGACATGCCAAGTTGCAGTTGCTCATGTGTATGACTTTAAATTTTGTTTTCTTCAGACATTTCTGCCAGTAAATTTTGATCACATGTCCAGCTGGGAGCATGGACATAAAAGAATGTGAGACTGGCTGGAGAGAATTAATTTTAAAAAATTGCAGATAACTTTTTAAAAATTACACATTCATTTGTCCATTTCTAGAAGTGCAATTTTGCTCATTCATCCTCAGAACTTTGTTATTAGAGCATGACTATTGGCATTTCATGCACTGTGTTGCTATTGTGTAATTGGCTTGTTTCTCTTTTAACTTTGACTGGAAGGTGTTAAAAATATATCAAGTGCTGCTATATAGTCTTTACTTGTTATCTATTTGTTTTCAATAGCACAATGATCTCCTGTTTCCTGCCTGGAATTTTATTTTTTTACACCTGGCTTGTGAAACAGATTCCTAGACAGTCTTAATTATTTAACAGAAATAATCAGTTGTTTGTTTGCAACATGAGGGACCCTTTGTTAAATAAAATACAAGTGGATAAACATGAGACAGTCGCTTTCCTTCCTACTCGCCCCACTTCCCTCCTGGACAGGATTAAAATGAAAATTTGGCATATCCTTCTTGCCTTAGTTTAATAATAGCACAGATTTTGTCTTCTCTTTCTTTGTACTAAACTAATTCTCACACATATTATGCAGTAAGAGTCCAATAAACTGATGTGCTCTTTTCATTCACTTGTGAACAAACACCCATAAATTAATCTTTCCTGCAATGAGCATGTAGCAGAAGGCAAAAAGTTAAAATAGAAAAGACAAGTAGAAATAGTCAAGACTGAAATCAAAGGACTAGCAAGCCAAGCCAAAATAGTAAGCCTAAATTGGATAACTGGCTAAATTGTCAGGAGTCAGGCTAAGGTAGTCTGACCTCACAGAAATAAGCTGACACTTCAGTAAGAGTGGGAAAGTCCCTGGAAGGTATGAGGTGTCCATTCAGCCTAGAACAAAGGAGATAAGAAGAGATACTTTGAACTATCCAGTGCAAGGGTATACATAATTGCAGAATGACACCTTAATGATGAAGTTGTCTTGGGATGTGTGGACCTATCAAATTGATGAGTGGCATCAAAAAGGGGGTACATGGAGGAATCAAGGTAAACTTGGATACTAAAGACATCTACACCAGATGCCTAACATAGATCAGAATGCCCCCCCCACCCAGCATACCACAGAGAGTATATCATCTGGATCTTCTATTGCCTACAAAGTTTGGGACAAGATCTTGTTTTAGAAGCTGATCCTCTGTTCAGGCGATCCATCCTTCTGTTGTATGAGGGAATCCCCATTCTATATCTCTTCTGAGTCTCCCATTTGGTAAATCAACATGATACTGAAAGTATCAAAAATTAGAATGAAAGTCTCCATTTTTAAAAATATAAACACACCTTTTTTGTTGAAAAGGAATTCAATTTTGTAATCTCAGTAGCTCTAAGCTATAATGGGCACATCTGATAACACTATCTATTATGAAGGTTGGCTAAAGCTTCCCATTATAAGATTCCGTTCATTAGATGAGCCCTATCCTGTGAACTGAATGAGGATGGGTTCCTGAATAAAAACTAACATATGGCTGTGTACTTGAAGACTGTCTCATAATGCATATATAAAGCACATGTGAGGGGATTTAAGATTACACACACCACCTTAATTCTGGAATTTTCTAATGCTAAGTGCCCGTGTCTGCAATTTTAATAATGTTATTCTAATGTATGTTGTTTGTATGTGCATGCACATGCGCACCTACGCATGCAAGCATTACAAAAGAATTTCAATGAATAATATAATTATTATGCATCACCATTAATTTAAAAAGACATGTTGGTGATGACAAGTTCTTTCTACCATATACAATGGGTTTAAAAGTATTAGTTTGGATGCGCTGAACTAATGCAAAACATTTTGTGGTTTGAAGAAGTTTAGTGAGAATTTTCCCCACAATGCTTATTCATTTATAATGACTTTGGAGTTTCCACTTCCTGATATATCTGTTACAAAAATGCCAAAGTAAAAATAAAGGCTATTCTTGTATTCATGCAGGATACACGCTCAGGTTGATTGGAAAGTTCACAAGATCGTGTCATGAAATTTCTGTCCCACAGATGCTGACCCAAAAAGTTCAGATATTTGAGATGAGGTTAGGATACGAATTATAATATTTTCTGGCTATTTTAAATCAACCAAGTTTCTCAGTTTTGAGGTGTACAGTTTTGTGTGTGCCTATAAACAAGATATTAGCATAGAAGTGAACATTTGGTAAATATAAGTAAAATCCCTTGTATTGTTGCTTAAGAATATTGTACACATGGGAGATATGACTCTACTTTTCCCATTCTTGGAAAATTCTCAGGTCAGCAAGACAAACAAGGGGTGTTGTGGCACTTTTAAAGACTAACAAATGTATTTGCTGCATGAGCTTTTGTGGGAGATAAATAAGTTTTAATCTTTAAAAGTGCCACAAGATTTCTGTTTGTTGCTCAGATGCACTTTGCACTCATATCAAGGGCCTGATTCTTCTTTGATTTCCACTGAAATAAATCATTAATAATTCCACCATAATCAAGTAAGTTACATCAGTATGAGAGAAGAACTGAAATGTCAAAAATAAATGTTGTTTTGGGGGGGGAAAAAATGAATCTGAAATGTCATTTCAAAATGAAATGCCAATGGGAAATGTCATTTCAAAAAATTTTTGAAATGAAACAAGTTGTATCCAAATGAAGTGTCAAAAGAATTTGTTTAAAAAATTTTGAAATGAACCATTTTTACTAATGAATCATTTTTACTGTTTTAAATTTTTTCCTCTCTTTTTTAAATTTTTCTGAAACTGCATTTTTTGACTTAATTTACCCATTTTACCAAAAAAATTTCCCAGGTCTATCAGGCACAATTATCAGTGCCTGTGTTATCAGCAATGCAGTTTACACGGGGGTACACACTGGGACCACTAGGAAGCTGAAGCTAGCACACAATGTTTTAGCCCAGTCAAGAAACGGAGTTGCAAGTACAGAGCACATTAGACTAGAGCTATGTGGTCTGCATGGGTTTCCCAGTATGTGTCCGGATAGAATTTAAGATGCTGGTTTTAATCTGTAAAGTCTAAAATGGTTTGTACCCAAGTTATCCCTCTCCCTGTGATACAGTTACAGTTGAGATAAAAGAGCTGCAGGAAGGGTATTATCTGTGAAGGGTCCTCAGTTTTGAAATTCATACATTCATTAGTCCAGCAGAGCACAGATTTGTTAACTTTCCAGACGCACTGCAAAACCTGTCTTTTTCCTGTCTTTGTGTAAGAGGCTAAGGTGGAGATGGCTTGGTGGTGGATATATTTGTGGGCACTACTTTATGTTCTTATTTTTTAAAAAAATATTAAAAGTAATTTATTTTATATAAGAAGAAATTAAATAAAAGTATACATGTTTGTGTTTTTTTCCAGAAAGAGGCTATAGAAGAGACTTGCCCTTTCCTATTTATCAGGAAGGTATGGAAAGAATTTTCTTCTCCATTTTCCTCACATTGCCATACACATTCCTCACTCTGATCTCCCTGCTATTTTGTGGCTGAACACTCCTACCGCATAGGTTAAGAGTCAACTTCCCTTTCCCAACAGACTATGATGATAATACCACCAACATGGGCATAGATCTTTCTCCATGAGTACAGGAAAGGAATACAAATGTCACCTCTTTGCTCTCACAGACATAAATCGTGTCCTCCAGTTATAACTGATATTTAGGAAATCATAGATTTTGGATGGTTAAAATGGCATTATACCACACTGCCCAATTTACCCAAAATATTTCCAGAAGCTTCTGTAGATTTAACATTACCGCTGTCCTGATAGTTCTCTAAATCAGACACCCAGAAAAATCCTAATATAGTTTCCTGTTAGTTACAAAATAAAATAAAATAAATGAATGATGAATATTGTTTGGTTTTGTTCACGAAATTGTCTGAGGCTTTGTACGTAATGCATGTTGTCAATTCTTGAATGAGACTTACTCTATGTAAGTGTGCACTAGAGCAATTTGTGGATCAACGGGGATTTGCTGAAAGAATGCCAAGGTTTCTGACTTGCATAAAACACTCTGGTCATAGTCTTGCTGTACATGTTGATAAGAATCAGGCTTTGTGTCTCTTTCTTTTAGGACAAGGCTCTTCAGGGATCATTGGATTGAGGGAGCAATGACAGGTGTTTCTTCTCTTGCACTTGTGGCATAGGGATTGAACTAAAGAATTGAAAATAGTATTCCGGTGCTTAATGACACTGGCAAACTCTGGTCATATAAAGTCCTCTGTTAGAGGAAGACAGAAAAGTTTCTTTGGCTAATGTAGAAAGTGAAAAAGAACTGTTTCCTGTCAGACTAGACTGATGATTTGCAGGGCTGTCCCCATGGAGGTACAAATCACCCTCTGCGGGGCCCCCACTCACCCCCCTGGCACTGGGGAGGTGAGGCTGGCAGGCCCCTGCTTCAGCTGTCCCATGCCAGAGATTGGGCGAGCTGGCAAAAAATGGCGGCCCGATTCAGTGCTGTTGGTCCTCCCCCTCCCCACATGCACTGCTTTCGGCTCTGTGCCAGAGCAGCGGGGACTGGGGTAGTGAAAAGGAACCCGCACAGCCTCCTCTCCACTGCTCCAGCACAGAGCTGAAAGCAGCGTGCATGGCGAGGGGGCAGACCATCAGTGCTGAATCAGGCTGCCGCTTTTGGCTGGCTCTCCTGGTGCCTGGCATGAGGGATGGCAGCAGTGAGGGCCCTGTGGGATCCCCCAAAGCACGGGGCCCTGGGCGGCTGCCCCACTTGCCCTACTTTAGGGACGGCCCTGATGATTTGTGTGAGTCAGGTGGACATTATTGGCTCATGTAATTTAACATTCAACTATAAAGCAGCTATCCTTCCTTCTATACTCACTCACCTTTAGGTACAGGCAGATTTATAGCATTTGATACCAAACAAGCTTATCAGATTTTCTTGAACATAGGAAGAGACTGCATTGAAATATCGTATAGAAGCTGAACAGTCAAATGGGCACACATGATTATGAATTTATAATGATTATTAATATTTTTGTAAATGTTAGACTGATATAGCAATAAAAGAAAATTGTAATTTAATTTGATGACACCTTGCTGCATTACTATAAATCATCACAAGTGGGATTTTCAAGAGCCCTTGACCTAACTGCTCGTGTTGTCATGAATGACTGTCAGATGGCATGCCATTTTGGCCTAACTATGAATTTCTTTTTTTTTTCCCAGAGTGATCTTTGATTCTGGTCCATAATTTTTAATCGTGTTGCAGTCTCTTTCAGATTTGAAAGAGGTACAGATTTTCAAACAGTGCTTCTGGAATGCACTCCCACTTCCTTATGAAACATATATTTGTATAAGTAAAAGGGCTTTTGAGCACAAAGATGAGCAGACAACTAAATGAGTACAAAATCAGTTTGGCAAAAGGAAGCCATAGTTTGTGAAAAACTTATAGCCACAACATTAGAGAGAAAGTTGAGACCACCTAAAAGATGTGTCTGTCAGTGCAATGGGCTGTTTTGAATTGAATGTTGTGTTTGATTTTCATTGAAAGGTTCATGTTGTAAATTTCAGTTCAAGTTTTAAATTTTGCATATTCCAAAGTCATGAGATCTTCTGTTTATCCACTCCATTGGGAGGTGTTAGAACCCTGCATTAAGCTGCTGAGTGTTTCTTATTGAGGCATGTAGATATAAGGAAGAATATAGGATATAAGGATGTGGGACTCTGGACAGGAAGATTGTGGCTATATGCTCTGAGATCCAACAAAAGGATTTCTAAGAGCAGTGAATCTTGAGTTTATATTAAATTTACACTGTGCTGTTATTATTTACTTTATTAATAATACCAAACCCCAAGCAGTAGCTATTTGGATTTAACACAATGTATATGTCCCCTCTTCCAAACAGGATCAGAACATTACCCAAGCAAAAGGACCAGTGCAAATCATGTCACCAGCAACCAGTGTAAGTAACCTTTTGTCCAGGGTTTTATGCCCCTTTGCATTGGAATGGGAAACATTGGGAGAGTTTGTATTATTGTTTTTCCTTAAATGAATAAGTAAGAAGATATTTTAGATCTGAAACGAAGTTGCAAATTTAAAACAATCTCTCTCAATAAAGAATTGTCAATTACTTATTGATTTATTCAGCTACATATTCTGTAAACATTTCAGATAAGGGCATCTTGTCATGCTGTCCCCCAGCTCAAAGGTGACATGTAATAATAAGAAAGGGAGTCTGTAATAGGTTTCAGTCTAGGTGCGACTGTATGCACAGAAGCTGCCACCAGCTCCACCCCTTGATAGCTACAAGTGCAGATAGGGCAGAGGCAGGAAGAGGGCTGCAGATCTGTTTCACTTCTGCTAGACGGCATTAGCTTATCATTTTTGTCATTTTTGCCCTTTCCGTCTTCCCCTGCACCCAAAAGGTCAAAATGTGAAAAGCACTATATAGTGTAAACATCACTGTGAAATAGCTAATTTGCCACAGTGGCAGGGGGTCTCATTTCTACTCCTCTACCTCCTTTTTCTTTCAAACATTTGACAGCACTTCCTCCTCCTGCCACCTCCTGACCTAAATCAGGGACACAACATGTGATCATTTGTTCATCAATTATGTAACATCAGCGGGAAAGGGGTTTGGGGTTTTGTTTTGTTTTTTCATTCATTCTTAATTTTTTTAAACTATAATCATAAAGCAAATACAAGAACTATATTTTTTAAAAGACCTCATCCAGAGAGAAAACATTTACATTTTGGCAGAGAAAGAGAGGAAGAATAAAAGAACTAATGTTTGTATTCTGAATCTTTTGGAATGTGAGTGCCTATTTTCCATGTGCAATCTTAACTCTGTCAAAGCAAAGTCTTCCTGCCAGCCCTCAGCCCTCTAGTGCCTGAGTTTTGTCACATCCACAGTTTTTTTTTTTCTTTTCCTTAAGCTTTTATGTGACCCCCTAGCTCATAATATTCTACACGCTGAGTGTCAGCTGAGTCCAAACAAAGAGACCTTTCTACTCTGGCAGAAATTCGTTAAAGTCTCCAGCATCAGAATTTATGGCAGCTTTCTTTTGAAATGCTTGACATTTCCTCACAATTTCTTAGATATACTTGGTGGGTAAAGTGCGTCATCTTTGTTTGAATTTATCACACATAATAAGCCATTTTCTCCCAGTTTAATGTCATCCCCTCGGTAACCAGGAGGTCGGAGGCAACAATGCAAAAACAGCAAATTTGTCAATGGAATGTGTAAAGCTTAGTATAAATTTATCTTGTCCTAATCCCTTGGCCCCTTTTCTTACCATGATTTTTCATATGCATATGAGAATTTTCAGAGTATTGGTTTCTCACACATTTCACTGCCCACGGACAGAACTGAAATACAGGCTGAGCTGTCAACTTCCATCAAGGCAAATTAAAAAAAAAAAATCCTATACAGTAAACTCCACTTCGCTCTCCCAACTCTCCTTCTGTTTGAAGCTGAACAGTGTTCCTTCTTTGTTTTTAATTTGTACAGAGCTCAGCCAGATTTACTGTGGAAATTAAATAAATAAATAAATAAATAAAACCAGTCAACAACATTTTACTAATGAACTTCAGTGAGTTTCTGAGACCCAAAGACTTGTTTCCTAAAAAAACAATTTACACAAAAGGGGGGGAGGGAGAAGGATCGTAATCTGTACTTCAAGTTGTACAAGAAAAGACTTCAAATGGCAGTGAAACTCACAATTCTTTCCCTTCTTTGGGGAAACCTGATAACTGCACCTCTTTGGCATTTCAGAGTTAACAGACTTGCTCATAGTGGTGGCCTAACTATTTAGTCTAGAAATAACTTAAAAACTTCCAGTTGATTTTTTTTCCTCAAATGTTGGAAAAAGGACATTGCATTTATTATAGTGGTAAAGAGCTAATGTTAACAACACAAGTGATTCTAAAGATATTTACTGCAAGCAGGAGTTATAGTAAGTTTTATTTTGAATAATTTTGTGTGCTAAAGAGATGTTGTGATGGGTCTCGGGCCCCAGATTTAGACTTTGTTTAAAGCTTAAGACAACACCTAAGATCAATAGGAATGATTCTAAGTATTTTATTTTTTAACCACAACAAAAAGTAGATTTGGGGGCTTGAATGCTTCCTCATAGTAAGAGTAACCAAAACACAACTGTACTTGTACTTCGTACTACATTGTATTTTGTACACTGAATGTTATATATGAGAATCAGGAAGTGAAGCTGACAGTAAACAAAATGCAAAAATAGCCATTCTAGTTCTGTTATTCCTGCACAGGACCTGCATAAGTACAGCTTTCCTAACAGAGTACCTGTTAAATTCACAGGAAAAACCTGGCAGCATAAATGTTTAAAAGTACATCAGATGAGTAGAATTTTTTCCAGTATTAATAGAATAAGGCATTATAACTAACAATTGTCAAGAAACTTTTAAAATACATATATAATTTTTACCTTGACACTTTCCTTTAAATGAATAACAGCTGAATTCATGGCATGTTTATTGAGGTTTAACAAGTGTGTGGGAGATGCGTATCTTGATACATAACTGTTAAACCTCAGATATGTTTGGTGTCATCAAATGGTATTTATTATATGGGTTGCTGTTAGGAAACGCACAGATAGAACAATATAATATAATTTTTATTAGTGAGGATGAATGAAGAAGAGGTTTGGAGACTCCAAACTTTATCCCCACTCTCTCTGATCCTTTTTGATCTGCAAAGTAGTTTGGGAATCTTATAAGAACTGACCTTCTTGCATTACTGGCACATTTTTGTTTGTGGCTTTCCCAGGAACTGTGAAGTTCAAAAGCATACAACAATTAAAAACAATGGGAGGAACATCTCAGCAACCCTCAAGAATCTTTGTTTTGTATTTCTCATGTCTGAATGACTCAGTTCTTATTTCATCTGATCACGTTCACCCATTTCTGCTGCTCACCCTCTCCCATCACAGGAGACCAAATGACATTCAGTGACATTTAAGAGCACTATATTTAAAACCAATGAAAGGAAACGTTTCTTTACATGGAGTATAGTCATTGTGGAATTCACTGTCACTGGAGGCCATTGAGACAATTCCTGGAGTGGGTAGTAGAAAAAGCCTGGATAATTTTGTGACCACTAATAACATTTGTGGGTATGTAATCAAAACTAATGATATGGTAGTCAAATCTGATGCTTCAGGGGATCAGCTGATTGTGTGGGGGAGCAGTTTCAGAAATGAATTTATGTCCACTTGTAGCACTGTGCAACTAATTGGCACCTTGTGTTTGTTTTCATGTTTCACCTTTTTCTTTAGCACTAGGTACTGCCCACTGCAGGTAGAAGCATACTGGAAAAGACTACATAATCGAATCCATTAGGGAAAACTTATGTTCCTATTAGGGACTGGCCAAAGAGGCATCGTTCCAACTGGATCGGGGCTAAATTAGGTTTTTCCTTCTTGGGAAGGCTATCTAGCCATTATAATTAATTAGTTTAATCAAATGACACGAAAATACTTTAAATGGTTGTCATTTCACTTTTTCTTGGATTTTTAATTGACATAGCTAACCGTATTACATTTCTGTAGTCCCCAACAGGTTTAATACCTATTAAATCCCTATTAAATTTTATAGGATTTCTCAACAGGATGGTTGGTACTAAACCAGAGATGGACGGATTGGTTCTCAGTTTGAATTCAGTGAGATCTCCAGCTTTTCCCTGACAACTTCAGCAGGATGAGTACTCATTCTCATTATCACAACAAACATCTACAACACAATGAGAATTGAAAATGTTGGGAGATCATTTAAAAATCATATGAATTTAAGTAATACAAAAAAACTGCTAATTATACAAGTTGAGAAAATCAGTGAAGGGGTGAGAGCTTGAGGTAGGTGTGGTTGCGTTACATAATACCTCATTCAGGATTAATGTGCTATATGAAGCTCAATATGTTTGCCTCTCTGTTATCCTCTTATGAGATCTATATCAAATCCTTTTGTGACATACAGAGGAAAATTTCAAGAGAGAAAGCAGGGGTGCTAAATTTCCATGGAGCAACTGGAAAAATATAGTGCCTCTCCCTCATCTCTTGGATCCGTAGATGACTCAGTTCATGAGAGGCATATGTTTTCCCTGGGTTCATTTTGGTATATTTGGCATATTCTTAGAGAATGTATATTGACTTCCACACTTTGAAGCTGTTGTAGCTTGTCTATAACACACACATAACTGAAATAATACTGCTGGAAACATTAAAGCAAATAATAATTATAAGGAAAGCAAACAATTGATCTCAAGAGTCTAAATAACATGTATTGATGAATTCAAGTATAGTGATAGTGACCTTTTAGGAATGAGCATTATGATAACCATCTAACGCATTACAGAATATTAAACAAATAAATGAAGTTACTGGAATCAGCAGTCATAAATAATTCCAGTCAATGATTTTTGGTGTGTGCATGGGATGGAAAAGAAGTTACTTTTTCTATACACTTGCTTGGTTTAAAGACTCTGCATTTTTCTTTATTTACTTAGACCTTTCTCCTGCCTGGTCATAGAGTCATAGGGTTGAAAGGGACCTCATAGTTCATCTAGTCCAACCCCCTGCCAGAGGCAGGACCACTCCCACTAAACCATCCCATTCATGGTTTTGTCCTGTACTACCTAATTTTTATTTTAGTCAGACTAGAATAGACTAGAATTTACTTTTGTTGGTCCACTTGTGTGCTCTTCTAAAAACACAAAGAACAATGCTGGAGATGCTAGAATGGAAAAAGTACCTAATTTCCTCCTCCTCAGAAGTCTCATTCAGCGTGATTAAATTATTTTAATACATTAGAATTAATTTTAAATTCTATTGCCTATATATGGTATTTCAGAAAATAATACTTCAGTATCATTATTACAAGCTAACTTTTTATTTTCTAGAAATGGTTAATTTTCAGAAATGTTCTCTTCTCCCCCTTGTTCCTGCCACATGAACACCAGAGCACCAGATCCAGACCATAGCTGACCTGGGGGAAATCCTGAGTAACTCAACTGAATTACAGTTGGGATGTTAAATTGACCCCAACAGTTGTTAGTCCAGAAACTGCTTCCTAGCATCAATTACACTGAAGGCTGATCCTTCAAAGTGCTGAGCACCAACTTGCATTAATGGTAGAAAATCTTCTGAGAACTATACAAGCCTTTGTTTCTTGAATCCATTGCAGTGTTCAGTCTTCTGGTCTTTGTGTTCCCTGAGAAACTTGCATGAAAGCCTAAGCAGACTTTAAAGAGGACATAGACAAATACACAATTGCATCACATCATCATTACAGCACATATATTAATGTCAATGTTAACATCGCACACAAAGTTATTGCTACTGCAGCACTCAGAAGCACACATCATGAGAAAACTCTTGAGTTGTGCTGTTGGTGACATTTGCTTAAGTGTGAGCTCACTCACAGTGAGCCTGAGAGCTAAACTTGAACAAAATATTCTGAAGCATTCACTGCAGTGGAATAGGATACAGGAATACATGACTGACTGGTTGTCACAGAGGTCAAGTATTTACGTAGAGCAAATGGGGGGAATGTGCCATGACCTCATTGCTCCATTTGAGTCCTTGTCAAATTCTCACACTTAGAGATAAAGTTCTTAAGACTTTGTATATGTTTTCCTTGGTCTTTGGCCTATTTGAGGTTGGAATTTTCTCCAGCAAGTTACTCACGGCTGTGCAGTTCTGTTGCTCATCATGCATTCAGACAGGGACTTAAATCTGTGCCAGTTACACTGAAATTGATTTTTCAATAAAGACAGGGAATGTGGTATTTCATATACATGGTGGAGAGATTCTGTACATAAAGTGAGGATGTGATGCTTCTGCAGTACAGTTTATTACCAGTGCTTCATTTCTCCATGGCAAGTGAGAAATATCTGTAGAAAGATGCATATCATCTGAATAGTCTATATCATTTTGCTGTGAACAGCCAACTTAAATCTTTTCTAAAGTTGGTAGCCTATGCTTTTTCAAAATCAAAGATTATTTTCCATGAAAGTTTTTCAGTTTGCAGATTAAAAAAAAAAAACAGTTCAAGTTCTGACAGTAAGCAGATAAGGCCTGCGGGCCCCTTGTCTCTGGTTGCAGCTCACTCAGGGAGTAGGTCTACACACCTCTTTTATTTCGAAATAACACTGGTTATTTTGAAATAAAAGAGATTAGGTCCACACGACGTTTGTTTATTTCGAAATGACGGGATCTGTCATTTCAAAATAAGAACCGTCATTTTGAAACAGCTTAAACCCCATTCATTTTGAAACAGCTGTTATTTTGAAATGTTTTTTTCAAAATAAGGCCGTTTGGACATGTTGTTTCAAAACAACACCATTGTTTCAAAACAACTGTTTCGAAGCAACATGTCCAAAAGGCCTTATTTCAAAATAACCATTTCGAAATAACAGCCGTTTCGATAGCAGGCTTTCCCTTAATTTGAATTAACATTTTCTTAATTCGAATTAACTTATTTTGAAATAAGGACTTTATTTCAAAATAATGATGTGTGTGTAGACACAGCCAGGGAGTCATAGCCCCAGTGTGGTAGGGCGTCAGCATTCTTTTCCTTGAAGACATCACCATAGTCAAGTACATGGGGGAAGCAGTGTTGAAGTCAGTTCTAGTGGTGATCCCATGGTATAGGGCATCTTTTTTTGAGTTCATCAGATTGTGCACACAGGCAGAGTCTCTGGCACAACTCACCTAACTCAGCAGCTTGAGTGCTCAAGCCTAATTCTGGCCACTGACTCATTGCTCATGCCAAAAGATGTGCAGATCAGGAATCAGATCAGGACATACTGAGTATTATGGAGTAATGTGGCAAGAAATCTTCCTGAACCAAAGGATTTCCTTTTGGTTCTGAATGGCAACTTTCAGAGGCACCATCTCCTTTGCCCATGACCCTGCCAACAAGAGTGAGCTATCTATAGTTTCCACTAGGTCAGGGACCATCTCTGGTTGTACTGGAATCCCTATGGCTTGAAACATATTAACATCTATGAAATTATCCACTATTCTGGAACCACTAGTGTCCACTGTGGGGGAATTCAGTAAGGCTCCCCTGGAACACAGAAGATGACTAGGACATTAAGGTGCAGGGAATGCTGTGTGCCCGGGGAGTTAGTGTGGAGTGGAGGGGAGAGGGGAAGCATTATCTCAGGGATTGCACAGAACTTATGCCCTATTGCATTGTGAACTGCAATGAATTGGGCTTACATCATGAGGAGTTCCTCTTGGAAGCCATCAACCCATTCAATTGTCCCCAGTATCCTCTGGGGCATGCCAAGTAGGGAGCAACTTGCTGCCTCCATCCTCCCTTAGGGTAGACTATCACCACAGGCTAGAGTGGTACAGAAATATTGCCCAGATCCTGACAAGCACAGCTGGGACCAAGGATCAGAACAAGGTCAAACCTGATGCAAATAGTAGAAGAGGAGGAGTTCATAGTCAAGTCCCAGACCAGGTCGATATCAGGCTACAGAGTCTGAGTCAGGTTTCAAGGTCCAGGTCAGTATGCACAGTCAAAGCCAAGAATTCAAGAGCAGGAATGGTCATGGCAGATACAGCAGATCCACACTGCTTCCTGAACACTCCCTGGAATGTTGCTGGGGCTTTTATAAGATGGGGAGCCATGACGTTCTTGCCAGTTGAGCAGGACTTTGCAGAGTGTGTGTCAACAGTGGGCATAGGGAGAGCTGGTTATAGCTGCCACTGGGTATCAGCATGGAAGTGTTCACTGCTTCAGAGATCTTCAGGCTTGTGTCTGAGATCTGCTGATTTATTTTCATTCCATTCTGAAAGTTCCCCCATCTTCAAAGCAGTTTTTCTCTATGGTCTTTTCAGTAATATTTGTGAACATGGAACATACCCCACGGACAGCCTCCTGACAGACACCTACACGTAGGTCTTGATAAATATATGGTTGAAGTTTACTATACCCCATGAGTTCTTCCACAACATCAGGAACTTACACTTGTACCAGCAAGCTGCAGAGAGACTAGCATAGGCAGCCATTCATGGTACTCCAGCCCAGTCCTGGTAACAAATCAAGCACTTGAGGCTCTGGTATCAGAGGTAACAAATCAAGCACTTGAGGCTCTGGTATCAGAGGTAACAAATCAAGCACTTGAGGCTCTGGTACCAGAGGGCACAAGACCCCCCCCCCTCCCAGTCACTCTGGCAACATTCTCATACTTCAAGGATCTGGACCAGGTATTCTTGAGGGTTCCCAGTAGTGAGTCTGTGGTGGAGCATGTCCATCTCTTCAACCCTGCCAGCCTCATCGTCCAGTGGGGGACTGATGAAATCCAGGGCTTGGAGCAGCCTGGATTATGGAGGAAGTGGCCCCAAAAGACTCTGAGGAGGAGGCTCAAGAGGACAAAGAGCATGTTATTCTGCAGCTCTAGCTGAGGAGCTAGTTCATCAAGCCCCCTCCTAAGGAGGCAGATGTGGACCCTGAAATTCAGCAGGAACAGGAACTTGAAACTGGTGAGTTAAAACCTTGACCAACATCCTTTCCTTTCTTGAGGGATGCATGCAGGACTGGCAGGCCATACCTTTCCTCCTCTCTCCACTCAATGGTCCCTGTCCAAGACACACCTGAAATTCAGCATTTTATTCAATCACCATGAACTAGCATACAGCTTTTGCAGAATCTATAGAAAGATTATCAGGGAACAGTTATATTGCTCCATAGTCCCTGAGTTTGTCGGTCAAGAGGCTGACCATGAGAGAGGGCCTGGGAAGATCCAATACGAGGACAGGACATTGTTTCAAGATTAATGTTTCTCCAGAGTTACAGCTAGAGAACTTTCACTTCAGTAACTTTCCTCCATTCTCCCTTCTGCCACCACCTTATGAATGGGTGCTGAGTGGAAAGGAGCTTTTGTTTAGTTTTAGGGCTGGTTATGTGCACTAAGTAGAAGGGGATCTTGTGCTTCTCCAAGGAATGAAACAGGGATCCTCTATTACAATAAAAATATGCTAATGCCCTCCCATGCCTGATGTCCCTGGGTTACTTACCAGTAACTGTCCTTCTTCGAGATGGGTTGCTCAGATTCATTCAGAAATAGGTGTCTCCCTGCCGGAGCACCTGATTGGTCGGAACTTTTTGCCCTCGCCCGTCCAAAGAGGGCAGGTGGCCACCACCCCTCACGCCACCCTGTGGCTATATATGTGGCCACCACCCGACTTGTCTCCAGTTCCTAGGAGTCACCAACTCCAGATGCAGGGATGGGGGAGGGATCTGAATGAATCCGAGCAGCCCATCTCAAAGAAGGATGGTTACTGGTAAGTAACCCACCATTCTTCTTCAAGCACCGCTCGGATACGTTCAGAAATAGGTGACTGCTAGCCATGCTGATGGATGGCGGGTGAAGTTGGCTCTTCCGCCTTCAGCACAGCATATCTCCGACTTGGGTAGCTGGCCAACGAGCAAGGTCCTCGAGAGGATTGCAGGACCTAACCCAGTGTAAAGAAGTATGCCCAGTTTGCCCGAGCACCAATTGTCGCGCTTGTGCAGGAGGGCCAGAGGTCACCTTACGCATAACATGATACCAACGCATCGTGGCTATAGTCAAGGAATGCAACTCTAAGCGCTCTGCCAAAGAGCCTATTGGCATGAGAGTGCCAGAGGGGTTAGTGTTCTGGCAGCAACACGAGTTAACGTACCTCCTGTAGGGAAATTCAGAAGGCTGTAGGGTTGTCGGGCTGGGAGTGGTTGGTACCGACACTGCAATAAGCGGTGGAGGGGAGGTAGACCGTGTTTCCCTCGGGCCAACAGTGTAAAGCACTTGCGGCCCATGAGCCTGATGGGAACATGAATCTGGCGAGCTTGGCATCTCTAGAAGGGATGGGCTACCAGAGGCGGTAGGGACTAGGAGAGTTACTGAATCCTAGATAGAAAAGGGGAAAGTGCGAACAGCTGGAGGTAGCATCTGATGACCTGATACAGCACATTTGGGAATGAAGCACCTGGATTGGCATGGGGAAGGGAAGGTGCCTGACCCACCCAAGGGCCCTATACAAGGCAGACCAGGGAAAGAACTTCCCATGAGCTGAATATATCCGGGGCCTATGTGGGCATACCAATGACGCTGTGGCAGTCCCTGTTGAAGAGGACTGTCAGTATCAATAACCTTGTGAAGACACAAGGAAGTGGAATTATGGTTATTTCCTCCCTTTTCTTTTTCAAATTCAGTTGGTGGCAAACAGCCAAAGTAGTATATGGGCAAAGAGTTGATTGCAATGAAGCTATGCCCAAGGGTAGGCTCACAAGTACGATAACCCCAGGTGCCAGATCTCCGTGGCCTATGGGACTAGGCTCACATTGGCTTATGTGACCTCGTACCACCAGAAAGAACCCAACCAGTATGGCGCCGACCTTAGGCCTGGTGACGCACGGGGGTGTGTGTCAGTATTGGGGCTCCTCGAAGGAAGGGCCTCTAGGGAGAAAACAGGATGTTTGGAAGGAGGGAGCAGTGTCCTCCATGGGAGCGGAGCGAAGGAAGCCACCCTGAAGGTGGTATCCTGCAGTCTCTTTTAAGAAGCTCCCAGTTCATCTGACATGTCTTCTATGAGCGTGCTACTGTTGTCATTAGATCCTACCCTTAGAGAGAAGGAGATGGCTAGCTCCTGAATTCCCAGGGGCTGGTTGGAATCTCAGGACGGGCATAATATGAGGGCTATCCAGTGAGAAAGACCCCTAGTAGTTGCTTAGGATGGAAACATAAAACCAAGTAGCAACTACTAGGACTAGAGAACCCTCAGAGTGTGATGAGGAAGAGGGAGCTGTATCCGCGGGATACCTGAATAGGGTTGTCCTGGAGCTGGGCTGGGATGACCACGTTGCTATGGCCATCCCCAGGGAAGAAGCCAAGAAGGGGACCCACTGGGTAGAGAAAGTAATCATAGACTCATAGCATCATAGCATTGGAAGGGACCTCATAGGTCATCTAGTCCAACCCCCTGCCAGAGGCACGACCACTCCCACTAAACCATCCCAGTCATGGTTTTGTCCAGCTGGGCCTTAAACACCTCCAAAGATGGAGACTCCACCACCTCCCTCGGCAGCTCATTCCAAGGCTTCACCACTCTCCTAGTAAAAAAGGCTTTTTCTAATATCCAGCCTCGACCTCCCTAACCGCAACTTGAGACCATTGCTCCTCATTCTGTCCTCTGTTATTACTGAGAACAGTTGAGCTCCATCTTCCTTAGAGCATCCCTTTAAGTAGTTGAAGGTTGCTATCAAATCCCCCCTCAATCTTCTCTTCTGCAGACTAAATAAGCCTAATGCTTTCAGTCTTTCCTCATAGGGCTTGTGCTCCAGCCCTTTAATCATTTTGGTTGCCCTCCTCTGAACTCTCTCTAGCATGTCCCTGTCCTTTTTGTAGTGGGGAGCCCAAAACTGAACACAGTATTCTAGATGTGGCCTCACCAGTGCAGAATAGAGGGGAATGATCACATCCCTTGATCTGCTGGTAACACTTCTTTTGATGCAGCCCAGTATGCCATTGGCCTTTTTGGCGGCAAGAGCACACTGCTGACTCATACCCAGCTTCCCATCCACCATGATCCCCAGGTCCTTTTCTACACTGCTGCTACTTAGCTGAATGTTTCCCAGCCTGTAGCGGTGCATGGGGTTTTTTCATCCCACATGCAGGATTTTGCACTTGTCCTTATTGAAGCTCATAAGATTTCTATTGGCCCACTGTTCCAATTTATCTAGGTCTCCCTGAATCCTGTCCTTGCCCTCCAACGTGTCTGCTTGTCTCCCCAGCTTTGTGTCATCCGCAAACTTACTGAGAATGCAGTCTATTCCATCATCCAGATCATTGATGAAAATATTGAACAGAACCGGCCCCAGGACCGACCCCTGGGGCACACCACTCGTGACTGGCTGCCAGCTAGACATGGAACCGTTGATTCCTAGACACTGAAACCATTGATCTAGCCAGTTCTCTATCCACCTTATAGTCCACCTATCCAACCCATACTTCCTTAATTTGCCAATGAGAATGCTGTGGGAAACGGTATCAAAAGCCTTGCTAAAATCAAGATATATCACATCAATGGTTCTTCCTGCATCCAGAAAACCAGTCATCTGATCACAGAAGGAAATGAGATTGGTCAGACATGATTTACCCTTGGTAAATCCATGCTGACTGTTCCTGATCACTTTATTTTCCTCTAAGTGTTTGAGGATGGATTCTTTGAGAATCTGCTCCATAATTTTTCCAGGGATTGAGGTGAGGCTGACTGGTCTGTAATTCCCCGGATCCTCCTTTTTCCCTTTCTTGAAAATAGGCACTACATTTGCTTTTTTCCAATCCTCTGGCACCTCCCCCATTCTCCATGAGCTTTGAAAGATAACGGCCAGCGGTGCCGCTATCTCATTGGCCAATTCCCTTAGCACTCTTGGATGCAGTTCGTTCGGCCCCATGGACCTGTGCACATTTCTTGACCTGCCCCACTCCTCTTGGGGGCTGGACCACAGCTTGAGCAGCTGCAGGAACCACTAAATCATGTTACCGCTAGGACTCCTCTGAACCAGACTAGTCTGTGCTGTGGCCTTCCTCTGAGCCTGGGCCTGAGGAAGGGCTTGAACTCCCCTCCTGGATAGACTCCAACTAGCCTACAGGGAGTCTGAACCATTTGTTATCATTCACCATTCCTTTTTTTAAAATGGTCAGCATTATACTGCATCTACTAGTTTCAATCAATGTTAATTTCCTTACTTATGTGTGGACCATCTGGGCTGTCATGAAGGGATACATTTTCCTTACTTTGGTTTTGGACACCAGCAGTTGGTGCCTTGAGTCATGTAACACTTACTGCAAAGCCCTTCCAGAACCCACCTTCTTCACCTCTCCCATAATCCACTCCCATCGGAGTATATGTAAATATAAGCAAGAGATATGAGTAAAGTGCAGTGTGCACAGAAATAATAAATAACTTTATGAACTTGGGAAGAAGGTGGATGAACTTCCCCTGGGTTTGACAACACAGAAAACAGGAAAAATAAGTGAAGTAACTGCCATCACAAGCTGAATGGATTTCATATGGCATCTTCTGATGCCCCAGCCCCCCACAACCCACCAAGCTCTATCCCTAAAAATCTGTGACTGCTTTGAACCATGGAAAGTCACAGTTAAGAGCTGGAGAGTGTTCTTATCCCAATAAACAATCACAGTGGGCAGAAACCAGTTGTAAAAGTCCCTCATAACTTCAACTGTTTTCAAGGTCCTTTAGACACAGAATAATCTGCACAAACTGCACTCTGGTTTATAATTGTGGACATTAACAAAAAAACAAAAGAACAATAAGTGCAATTTAACAGGGAATACACTCTCTGCAGAACAATCACACACCAGTAGGTGTTATACCTGTGGAAGTACCCTGCCCCCAATTACCTGTAATTAGTCATTACCTCAGCAACCAGACATTGACAGTCAGCAAGAGAGGAATTAAACCATGTGTTAAAACACAAATGAGTGGGAATGTTCCCTCATCCATTTATTACAGCTGCACAAGGCGTGGTGGTTTATTTGGGACATGCTAAAGTTACGCAACCCCTCTTCCCCCATGATACACCTGCTGTTTCAAAATGTAGGAACAAATTGCATCACAGATTTCCCCGGCCTGCTGCAACCCAGCACCAGAATGAATGTCCACTGGATCAGGTTTTCCGTAAGGGCTTTGCCAGTCAATCCAGTCTTTTCTAAAGGGCTTTCTTGTAACCTTACAGATGTTTGATATGCACAGCATGCCACAGTCATATGAATGATTTCAGCTATATTGGCATACAGATGCGTCCATAAACAAGTGATCCTTCACCTGCCCAATGGAGCAATCCTGCAACTGCTTAGTTTGAAACTGAATTCCCATTTTGCCATGTCATTGATGTTGGGATTGGGTTTCATTTGCAGGGTAGGAACAAGTATTCAGGATGCCCCAAATAACCATTGGCATAACCATGCCATTTCTGGGGAATAAAGTCTCTTCCTTCTTCCAAGTAGAATCTAACTCTCGTCAGTACCCTGTATGTCCCTCAGTGTGACGCTGGTGTTTATAAGCCTGTCTCTATGCTCCACTGAGCCTTGAGGAATGAGTGAGTAGTAACCCATTCTACTGATGTATTCACTTATGTCTTTTGGTGGGTAAAGAACAGGGATGTGAGTGCCATCAATGCTCCCCATGCAGTTTGGGCACCTCATTATATAGAATGCAGTAATAGTTTCCAAAAATTTGGTGGTGGCATACATCCATAAGAGGATTAAGAGCATGACAGCTTTGCAGACTTGTACCATCAGTATACCACTAGTGGACTGTCTAGTCCTGAAGTGGTTTGTGACTGATCAGGTGCTGTCCAGTGCTGCCAGATGGCAAAAGCCACCTGCTTCTGCACCCGTATAGGTTTCTGGAACTGCTGCAGTAGTGTGGAAGCCAGCTCAACACAGAGCTCCATGAATGTCTGCTTCCTCAGTCTGAAAGTCTGCAGCCACTGGCTGTCATTCCACACTCCCAAGACCTGTGATCCCACCACTCTGGACTGGTTCTCTGGGTGCAAAAGTGGTGGTCCACTGGAATGGGGTCTAAATTAGTTGTTACCATCAAAAAAGAGATTTTGGAGTCATGGATAGTTCTTTGAAATATCTGTGCAATGTGTTAGTAAAAAAAAAACTAACAGAATGTTAGGAACCATAAGGAGATAGCAAACAGAAAATATCATAATTCCACTATATAAATCCATTATACAGCCATCTCTTGAATACTGTGTTAAGTTCTCATTAATCATTTAAGGAGAGATATTTTAATTGTAAAAAGACATAGATGGAAACAAATATTAGGGTTGTGAAATTGCTTCCACTTGAGGAGAGATTAAAAAGACTGGAACTGTTCACCGTTGAAGAGAGATAGCACAGCAGGATACGATAGATGTCTATAAAATCATGAATGGTGTGGGCAAAATGAATAAGACAAGAACCAGGAGTCACTCAATGAAATGAATAGGCAGTAAATTTAAAACAAATATAAGGGAGTACTTCCCACAATACGCAGTCAAGCTGTGGAACTTATTCCCAGGGGACAAAAAAAAAAGCAAGGGGTCCTGCGGCACTTAAGGACTAACAGATTTATTTATTGCATGAGCTTTCATGGGAGAAAATCCCACTTCGTCAGACGCTTTGAAGAGGGGAGAATTTACACGGCTGCCCCTTTGGAACTTATTCCCAGGGGAAGGTTTAAAGGCTAGAAGCATAACAGGGTTCAAAAAAGATTTAGATACGTTCATGGATTTAGATAAGTCCATCAGTGGGTGTTAGCCAAGATGGGCAGGGATGTAATCCCACACTCTAAATATCCCTAAGCCTCTGACTGTCAGAAGCTGGGACTGAATGACAGTGGATGACTTGATAAATTGCCATGTTCTGTTCATTCCATCTGAGTAACCTGGCATCAGCCACTGGCAGTAGACTGGACACTATGCTAGATTAATGATCAGTCTGTACATTTTTAATCACTCTTCTTATTTCTGTTGTTACTTGGACTGTTTTACCAAGGTGCACACCCCATGTGCCAGTTTGGTACTGGATTTAGGAAGGAATATAATTCATGAGCTGAGTACCTTCTTTCTGGACTTTTCATCATCTCTCAGCTAGGTCTGTTTGAACAGAGTTGAGTTGGATTGTGTGTTTTTGAATTGAGAAGTATTGCAGGTTTTTGTAACATTTTTATTTACAGGACTAGCCTCTGAGCCCACTCCCAGCCCATACCAGGAGAGTCAGTGGGCTGCATTTAGTATGGCAGCTACACTTCAACTCATCTTGTATTGGTGACCCTATTAGGAGTTATGGTTCCACCATCATAGCTCAGGATCATGGAGGCATGTAAGCCTTCCTACCACATAGAGGCTCAATTCATGAGGAAGGTGGAGGGCATTACTGTAAATTAAATAATAGTGACAATATCATGTGGCAACCACTGGTCTACATGCTATTTTTTAAGATGAAATCCTAAATTGGACTTTTGTTCACTTGATGGGTTGGACCCAGATTCACTAGAGTAATTGGTTACCTGGAATAAAGTATGAGTTTTCAGTGCAGCCTGAAACATGGTAAGTTTGACATGGTTTCACATTTTATTGCAAACATCTTGCAGAGCTCTAGCTTTCACCTAAGGATGATTTTGGCATGGTAAATCTCTGGAATGATGGAGTGTTCTTTGAATTGATTAGCTACTTAGCCCTTGTTCCTCAATGCTTGTATTTATACTGTTAATCTATTTTACATGTTAATATTTTTTTTAATACTGAGTGCTAAAGGGCTCTTTTATTGAGCAGAGAAAGATATATCAAGAATGATAACTAGAAGCTGAAGCCAGACAAATTCAAATTAGCAATGAGGTGCATATTTTTAGCAATGAGGATGATTCACCATTGGACCAAACTACCAAGGGAAGTAATGGATTTTCTACCTCTTGACATCTTCATATCACAACTGGATGCCTTTTTGGAAGATATGTTTTATTTGACACACCAGTTAGTTGTTAGGCAGATGCAACTTATTCGACTCAGTTCAGGGGTAACAACAACTTGTTACATACAGGAAGCCAGACTAAATGATCTAATTGGCCTTTCTGGCCTTAAACTTTAAGATCATATTAAGACTTCATTATATAGTCACTTTGCCCATGGTTCTACTAAAAAAAAACCTCTGTGTCTGCTTTCTTCATTTCAGATTTTACTTTTGTAGTAACAACAGAATTACCTTTGTCAAAGGGGAGGAGCAGAAGAAGTTTCTATTTCAAAGTTGTGGGAGCAGCACTCAGCCCACAGTGCTGCTGGTATTTTTATTAAATGAACTGAAAATAAGGAATGAAAGGAGATGATAAGAGTAAACAAGAGTGTGCTCTCATACAAATTTAATAATAATACCTTTCTTCTTTCTCTGTTACTTTTCTCCTGTTTCGAGTATATGAAGGAGCCAAGAACAGAGAGCTAACTAGCATCAGTATGATACCATATTACACAAATATTGTTGAGCCCAGAATGTATGATGAATGGGTTCACTACCCTTTATAATGACTTTAGGTAATTAGTAGATTAATAAAGATAGAGGAAGAAAGTAATGTTCATTCCAGTATGTTTAGTAAAACAGATTTTCCAGACAAAGATTCTTTAAACTGTTATTCTCCTTTTCCTTTTGCACCTATCCTGAGATAAATCTTCATTCCAAGGATATATGGAGAGATGGTGGGAGGAAAAGATGAATTCAGACAGTAGAAGAATAATCATTTTTCCTTGAAGCCCTGAACTCCAGATATGCCCTCCCTTGCCAGCTGTATATAGAAAATGTAGCTGCAAATGACCACCCATGCTCTACGTCAAAGTCACTTTAGGCTTTTGCTTTTGTAGTGCTATTATTAGACTTTCTTTTTCACTACACTTTGATAGATGTAAATCAGGTTATATAGGAAGTTAGCAAAAATATTATAGTAAAAGAGAGAAGACCCTCCTGTGTTTTACTGAAAATTTCATCAACGCTCTTTCTCTGACTTCTTTGTTAAAGACACGCTTACAGCTTGCTTTTCACTCTCACCTGAATATATTCATTGTTCTTTAATTGTGAGGAAGAAAGCCTAAATTTAATTTTTAGCATAAAATTCAAACTATCAAATTGATGGAAATCTCATATTTTACTAGGCACAGTAACCAAAAAAATTGCTGAAATATACAGTTAACAGAGAGAAACATATTAATGTCACTAAGTCATATAAAAAGTAATTTTTTCATTAATTGTGTTTGTCAGAGCCAAATCTGCAATCAGATTGGTGACTGAAAGGTAGACTGAGGAAGAAGAAGAGAGAGAATGGAGCCCTGACATTAAAAGCAACAAAATACCACCTTTAAATCCAGCTTTAAGAAATGATAAAATTCACATGCTGTGAATCTGGTGAAATTGACAATTACACTGTTTCTCAAAAACATGGAAAAGATGTTCATCTGGGGTGAGTCATGAAACTTGACAAAAGTCTGACAAAAATTAACAAAAGTTATTTGTATAGAAAAAGCAAATTCCAAGTTTCTATAAAATTTAATGATAAACCGTTAATTGCCAGTGGATCGCCAGGACAACAGAACATGTGGCTGCAGGATAAACAGGTTAGTTGTTAGAAGCATAATAAAAGGACATCTACAGAGTAAGCAGGACACAGGTGTTCTAAAATTAACTGAACTGAATTAGAAGGGCATACTGCCACATATCTTGATGCTACCATCCTAACCCCTGTTGTCTGTTTGGGAAAAGGAAAAAAAGTCTCATAAAAGTAGTCTGGGTTAAATGCATCTAAATGACTGCTTGCCTCTTATGTCAGCTTCTCTACTCTCACCCCTCAAAACACCACTGGAAGTCAGTATCTGATGTCTGAACCTTCTTCAGCCTTGACATGCTAGATATATCAGAGACAGTTTGATATATTTGCAATAAAAAAGGAAACTACAGGAAGCTTGGAACCAGTGAAATTTACTGTTGTGAAAATGGCATTTGGTCCTGTGCAAATCACTAGCTCCTGCTCCCATCTCCAAGTATGGCTAAAAACACTTATCTAAAGTTTATTGAGGCTTTGGAAAACATTGGTATATCTGAGTATTTCAGGGCCAGGCAGACTGACCAGTACACACCAATATATCTAAGGGTATGTCTATGCTTAGACTTGAATTTGAATTGATCACAATCAATTTGAAATCAATTAAGTTCATGGCCACACTCGCTTTCCTCAGTTTCAACTGTGGAGCTCCCCAGTTCGAATTGATGAAAGCTGACTTTGAATTGGTCAAGCCTTGTTTGACTTTGAAGTCCAGGTCAATTCAAACCCAGTAGTTCGAATTGACCCAGTGTGGTCATGTCAATTCAAACTCACTGAGTTCGAACTGGCAAGGGTTGACCTTCCTCCCAGAGTGCCAAGCGCCTAGGAAGGAAGGACGGACCACCCCTTCAGCACCTGGGGCCAGCAGCCACAAAGGTGCCTCCATCCCCCCCACCAGATCGGGCTGGGGGGAGCAATGGGGTTCCTGTCCCTGGCTGGGCAGGAGCTGTGCAGGGGGTTCCTTCCCTGCACACAGCCCACTGGGCAGGAGCCATGCATTGGGCTGCCTTCCCTGTGTGTGGCCAGCAGGGATACAGCTATGCACGGGTGTGCCTTCCATGCATAGCTGCCTTCTCCGCGGCAGGGGCTTCTGCCATGCGCCGGGGTCCCTTCTGCTCCACCCCTACTGCGCTGTCAGTGCAGGGCCAAGGGATTCTCTTGCTCAGCTGACAGCGCAGCTGGGGAGGGGGAGAAGGGATTCCCCCCATTGCACTAACAGCCCTGGGAGGGGAAAATATCCTCTTCCAGGCTTCTGCCTTCTGAGCCTAGCATGGGAAAAAATATCCCCTGCCCAGCTCTAGCCACATGCTGGCTAGATCTGGGCAGGGGATGCTTTTCCCCATGCCAAGCTCAGAATGCTGGAGCCTGGCAGGGGATTGAGTGGTGGCATGGCCCTTCTTAGGGAGCCATATTGCCACACTTCCGTGGTGCCCCTCCTCCAATTAGAATTGGCGTTTTTTATGTGGTCATGTCAATTCGAATGGACTGAATTTGAACTAATAATTATTAGTTTGAATTGACTAGTTTGAATTCAGTAATTCAAATTGACCCTCTAAGTAGAGACATAGCCTAAAATACAGAAAAACTAGAATGTTAGAGTAGAGCTGGATGAACATAAAACCTATGAGAAATATACAAAATTTACTATGGGTTTTCCTTGGGCATTAAGATGAAAAGTGGAAAAAAATATTAAAAACGTGTAAAAACACAAACACCTTAATTTGGGAAGGGGGTGAATGTAAAGAACAAGCAAAACAGACTCTTTGCAAAATGTTTTGTTTAAGTTAAATGGCCAGTAGTAGAGTAAGTCTAAGTTGGCTCAGACCCAACCCAACCAAATTCCAGCATCAAATTTAGTACTCAGATATTCCTGGCTGCTGCCCCTTCTAATGAAATCTCTCTTTCTGAAATCCCAACTCTTTTTGGTGTTGCATTCCACACTACCCCAATGTGGGTCAATGAATACTTTAATGCTCCCCATTAAAGATAGCTACTAAACAGGGGTCTGGCTATTCCAGGAAAGAAAACAACAAGCAAGGTTGGTGCCACTCATCATACTTAATCAAGTTAAATATCATCTTTGATGATGGAACTATTGCAGAGCAAGATGCTATCACAGGAGAGAGAATGACCCTTAATGGGTGGTGCTTGAACAAATCTAACATCCACTAGTAAGAGGAGGTATAGTGAAGTCCCATGCATCCCTTATCTTGGACAGCCCATAGAACCAAACAAAAAAAACCCTACCCAAATAATGGATAATCTTTTCAGTGAAATGCACTTTACTTCCTCTTCATGAATATCCCTTGAGCAGACTGGAGTTTTCATTGAATTAATCACAATAGTTTAAAATTATTCAGTGAACAATTTCCGCAAATAATTTTTGGTCTGTAGCTTGCATTATAGGAGTTTATTGTGAGTCTTTGAAATTCAAGCAGTTTTCATAGGACACATTGGTTAAAAGATAAGTCTCTATTCTCTGATTGAATAAATGTGCCTCACACAGGCTTTAAATTTCAGGGAACTATATATGTGTTTAAAGGTATGTACATACTTAAATAGGTTCCTGAATGGGTGTTTCTAGTTTCTAGTCCAAGTTTCTAGTTTCTAGTCCAAATGCTTACAGTTAGAATAATCCAAAATCTGATTGTATTCAGGACACATCCCTATATTTGTTAAAGCTTTTTCTCCATAACTACAGTCGAGAGTGAGGACAAATTAAAAACAAAACAAAAGCCAAAGCTGATCTTCCTAGCAGTTCTGAGAGGCGACTGTTGCCAATCAACAGGCAGATCTAATTTACCTATTCAGCACATAGATATTATAGTGATGAACACTCTAGGTAAGCTTAGATATTGTGACATCTTATTCGGGCTACCCAGATTTGTGAGCCCCTGTTTTATCTCTGTCCATCTCAGCAAGTGAAAATTTTGCTGCTCCTAAGATATGTGTCAGCTCCCTGACATACCAGCTTGTTTGCCTTGCCAACAAACACTTCAGAACTGTCAGTCCAAACCTTGCCTTGCAGGTAACAATCAATTGAGCTCCAATTATCCCCAGAGATATCTCTCTGCAGGGCCCAGTCCCTCTAACTGGACACTCACAGATATTATTATGTTTTCTGTCTCCAAAGAGAAAAGGTTTACACCAATCTGTCTGGTTAGCTGAGGACTCGTACTCTAGTTTAATACACAGCACTGAGACGGTTTTGTAATAAAGCAAGAATAAGTTTATTAACACAGAACAGAAATGTGAATACTATAAGCAAGAATAAAAGAGAGAGGTGTGGTTACAAACAAAGCGAAACAAAACACATCGTCTAGTGACTAAGACTTAATTTCAGTGCACTGGAATCCTTTTTTAAAACAGGTCTCTCACTTACATTAAGTCTCCAGGAATTCTGGCCTTCCAGGCCAAGAGGATCCAAATTTAAAAACTCAAAGGGTGCTGTATTATATCATCCACTGAGAGAATAACTTAAATATCTCTTAGCTCCCATTTATACTATTCAGTCTTTTGTCTCTGTTTCCAGAAGATGAACATGACGTGAGATTGCGCCTACAAAAGCTTATTGCAATAAATAAATTTGTTGGTCTTTAAAAGTGCCACAGGACTCATTTTTTGTTATCCCGAGGATGAAAACAGCATCAATATATCATTGGTTTCATGGTATATTTGTCTAGAAATTATTCTTCAAGATGGTTCATGAAGACATTGACATATTGGGTAGCGATCCTACATCCCATGACTGTTCTTGTGTTTTGGATGAAGTGTTTATTGGTGAATGTAAAATTGTTATGGGTGCAGATGAAATGGATGGGTTTGAGGATGGGTTTGGGATGGATATGTGAGAGCTGTCAATTTCCCTGTAAATCTTTGAGATAGGCAGTGGTACTATCATTGTTGGATGTCGGTGTACAGGGAGGTGATATCCTTGGTGGCAAGAAGGATATTTTGAGGGAGGTTGTTAATGTTGTGTTGGTTCTGGGAGAAGTCAGTTTTGTCCAGGAGGAAGATGCCACTTTGTGTTGTGACTGTAAGTCCCAATATTCTATAGCCAGATATAATGGGTCTTCCTTGGTTTCCTGTTTGTGTATCTTAGGACCCATATAGAAGGTCCCTGGAGTGGATTTGCAGAGAATGAAGTTGTAGAAGTTCTCTTGGGTTTGTTTGAGGAAGAATTTGATGATATCCTTAAATTCCTGGTTAAATTTTGATGCTTCTGGGGAGTCTTTGGAGTTCTTTATGCTAGATGGTGTCAGGGAGTTTTCAATTGGCCTTATTAACATAGCTGTCCTCTCAGTGCTGAAGAAGTTGTGATGGATATGATATATGTTAAGGATTTCACATATCTTTTTTTCCCTGAAACAGTCAATATAATGATCAAGAGTGTGGTTTCATTCTCTGTGGGGTGCCAGTCAGATGACACTTTGTTAATGACTTTCAGTGAAGCTATGGTAATTGCTGTTCTAAATATGATGCTTTATGATATTGTATGACACCAGTGAGATATATGACAGCAGTGTCTTGGGACAGTGAGTCAGTGACTTCAAAAGAGAGTTACAATATGGGGAGGGCCACCTGCCAGATGTCAATTATGTGTTCCCAGGGTCTCAGATATAAAGCAAAATTACTGTTTTATGACTGGAACTGGAGAAATAGGATCAAGTTTTAGGCGGGGCATAGACTAATGTGGGACTAGAGACTATGTAAGTAATTTCTTACACTAGCATACTGTTTGGAGACAAACAAGAGGGCTTCAGTGTATGATGCTGACATCTCCATTTTTTCCTCTGACTTTATGCTGCTTTTTTACACAAGGAGAATGTGCACTAGTATGCTTAATAAATGTGTGTTTCTCACAACTAGAATCATAGAAACATAGGGTTGGAAGGGACCTCATAGGTCATCTAGTCCAACCCCCTGCCAGAGGCAGGACCACTTCCACTAAACCATCCCAGTCATGGTTTTGTCCAGCTGGGCCTTAAACACCTCCAAAGATGGAGACTCCACCATCTCCCTTGACAGCTCATTCCAAGGCTTCACCACTCTCCTGGTAAAAAAGTTTTTTCTAATATCCAGCCTTGACCTCCCTAACCGCAACTTGAGACCATTGCTCCTCGTTCTGTCCTCTGTTATTACTGAGAACAGTTGAGCTCCATCTTCCTTAGAGCATCCCTTCAAGTAGTTGAAGGTTGCTATCAAATCCCCCCTCAATCTTCTCTTCTGCAGACTAAATAAGCCTAATGCTTTCAGTCTTTCCTCATAGGGCTTGTGCTCCAGCCCTTTAATCATTTTGGTTGCCCTCCTCTGAACTCTCTCTAGCATGTCCCTGTCCTTTTTGTAGTCGGGAGCCCAAAACTGAACACAGTATTCTAGATGTGGCCTCACCAGTGCAGAATAGAGGGGAATGATCACATCCCTTGATCTGCTGGTAATACGTCTTTTGATGCAGCCCAGTATGCCATTGGCTTTTTTGGCAGCAAGAGCACCCTGCTGACTCATATCTAGCTTCCTATCCACCATGACCCCCAGATCCTTTTCTACACTGCTGCTACTTAGCTGAATGTTTCCCAGCCTGTAGCGGTGCATGGGGTTTTTTCGTCCCAAGTGCAGGATTTTGCACTTGTCCTTATTGAAGCTCATAAGATTTCTATTGGCCCACTGTTCCAATTTATCTAGGTCTCCCTGAATCCTGTCCTTGCCCTCCAACATGTCTACTGGTCCCCCCAGCTTGGTGTCATCTGCAAACTTACTGAGAATGCAGTCTATTCCCTCATCCAGATCATTGATGAAAATATTGAACAGAACCGGCCCCAGGACTGACCCCTGGGGCACACCACTCGTGACTGGCTGCCAGCTAGACATGGAACCGTTGATTCCTACACGCTGAAACCATTGATCTAGCCAGTTTTCTATCCACCTTATAGTCCACCTATCCAACCCATACTTCCTTAATTTGCCAATGAGAATGCTGTGGGAAACGGTATCAAAAGCCTTGCTAAAATCAAGATATATCACATCAATGGTTCTTCCTGCATCCAGAAAACCAGTCATCTGATCACAGAAGGAAATGAGATTGGTCAGACATGATTTACCCTTGGTAAATCCATGCTGACTGTTCCTGATCACTTTATTTTCCTCTAAGTGTTTGAGGATGGATTCTTTGAGAATCTGCTCCATAATTTTTCCAGGGATTGAGGTGAGGCTGACTGGTCTGTAATTCCCCGGATCCTCCTTTTTCCCTTTCTTGAAAATAGGCACTACATTTGCTTTTTTCCAATCCTCTGGCACCTCCCCCATTCTCCATGAGCTTTGAAAGATAATGGCCAGTGGTGCCGCTATCTCATCAGCCAATTCCCTTAGCACTCTTGGATGCAGTTCGTTCGGCCCCATGGACTTGTGCACATCCAGCTTCTTTAAGCAGTCCCTAATCTGACCTTCCGTCACCAAGGGCCTTTCTTCTTCTCTCCCATCTGCCATACCCATGGTAGTGGGCTGGGAGCTGACCCTGCCTGTGAAGACTGAAGCAAAAAATGCATTGAGCACTTCAGCTTTTTCCTCATCCTCTGTCACAAGGATGCCTGCCTTATTCCGCAAGGGGCCTACACCATCACTGATCCTCTTCTTGTTATTTACATACTTGTAGAACCCCTTTTTGTTATCCTTTACATCCCTCACTAACCGCAACTCCATTTGTCCTTTGGCCTTTCTGATTTTATCCCTGCAGTCCCTAGCAATATCTGTATATGCCTCCTTGGTCATCTGACCAAGCTTCCACTTCCTGTAAGCTTCCTTTTTATGTTTAAGCTCAGAGCAGAGTTCTCTGCTAAGCCGTTCTGGCTGCCTCACATGTTTGTTCTTTCTCCTAATTGGAATGGCAACTTCCTGTGCCCTTAGCAGGGTTTCTTTAAAATATAACCAACTCTCTTGGACTCCTTTCCCCTTCAGATTAGCATCCCAAGGGATCCTGCCCATCAGTTCCCTGAGGGAGCCAAAATCTGCTTTTTTGAAGTCCAGGGTCTTTGTTGTGCTTCTTTCCTTCCTTCCTTTAATCAGGATCCTGAACTCAACCATGTCATGGTCACTACTGCCTAGCTTGCCATTTACCTCTACCTCCCTGATCAATTCTCCCCTGTTTGTGAGCAGCAGGTCGAGCGGTGCAAGGTCCCTAGTTGGTTCCTCTAGCATTTGTACTAGAAAGTTGTCCCCA
This sequence comes from Podocnemis expansa, assembly GCA_007922195.1. Classification (NCBI taxonomy): domain Eukaryota; kingdom Metazoa; phylum Chordata; order Testudines; family Podocnemididae; genus Podocnemis; species Podocnemis expansa. Next base: position 39,125,630 of record ML682005.1, read on the forward strand.
ACACTCTCTAAAAATCTCCTGGATTGCCCATGCACTGCTGTATTGGCCTCCCAGCAGATGTCAGGGTAATTGAAGTCCCCCATCAGCACTAGGGCCTGTGATCTAGAATCTTCCGCTAGTTGTCCATAGAACACCTCATCCACCTTCTGCTTCTGGTCTGGTGGTCTATAGCAGACCCCCACCACAACATCCCCCTTGTTGCTTTCCCCTCTCAGTGTAACCCACAGACTTTCTACTGGCACGCTTCCACTTCCATAATGGAGCTCTGAGCAGTCATAGAGCTCTTTTACATATAACGCTACTCCTCCCCCTCTTCTTCCTTGCCTGTCTTTCCTGAACAGTTTATACCCATCCATGGCAGAGCTCCAGTCGTGCAGACTATCCCACCACGTCTCTGTTATTCCTATAATATCATAGTTCCTTGTCTGCGCTAGTATTACCAATTCTTCTTGCTTATTTCCCAGGCTCCTCGCATTAGTGTATAGGCACCTAAGATACCCGGCCGATTGCCCTACTTTGTCATGTTGATTTCCAATTCTATTACATAAACCTCCTTGCATTTTTTCTTGGAGTTCTCCTCCCCCACTCTCCTCACATATTGGGGCTTCAGTAGAGCACTTAAGACAATTATTTGATTGCCCCCCCCATGTTCCAACTACCTTCTCTTTTATTGCTGTTGATACAGTCCCAGCACCCCCCAAGTTCCATCTCTTCCCCCAGATCACCCACATTGTTACTTACCTGTGGGCTTTGGTCTCCTTCCCCCGTTGAACCTAGTTTAAAGCCCTCCTCACTAGGTCAGCCAGTCTGTGCCCAAACACGCTCTTCCCCTTCCTGGACAGGTGAAGGCCATCTCTGCCTATCAATCCTCTCTCCTGAAACAGGACTCCATGGTCAAGGAAGCCAAATCCCTCCTGACCACACCGTCTTCGCACTCAGGCATTCACTAGACTTGCTAGCTGCACCACTCACTGCTAATGAAACAACTGACAAATCAAAATTGTTTCTCCATGGTTAATATTTGCTTAAAGTTTGATGTTTTGGTAAATATACCTGCAAACAAACTCACTGGCTGGAATAATCATATAAGATGATTATAAAAGTGGTACAACACAGACTGGGTGAATTGTTTAAAGCTCTGAACATATATTTGGGAAAAAAGTTTGCCATGTTCACACAATTATAATCAGAAAATAAAATATATACTTCCAGAAATATTTAGTTGCCTGTTGAAGTGAGAAAATATGAGATATGCATCAAATGATAAATCTATAGAGAAAAAAAGTCTTTCTCACATTCTTACATTCCAATTTAAATAGGGCAGTGAAAATTTGGTTCTTGGTTGATGGGACTGAATTGACTTCAAAACATATTAGTATTAATTATAATTTTGCCTTACTACTGTCAATATGATTTTAACTCCATATACTTTTATGTTTTAACTTAAAATTAATCAAGGCATTGGGGTTTTATCACCTATATTTAAGCAGCATTCATGTTATCTCCTATACTTAAGCAGAATTCATGTTCACTACAATTATGCATAATGGGACAGAGAGGAACTCTTAACACACTGCCTTTATTTGCCAAGAAAATCCTACAACAACTGCTTAGAATCTAACTGCGTTGATATTATCCAAAAATATGCTTGTTATATTGCATTTCTCTCATAAGAAAACAAGTTTACCTGTCATCAGAATCTGTTCCCTATAATTTAATTTCACCCTCAATTTACTCACTAGCTCCATCTGAACAGAGTTCTCCTATGTTTATTAATAGACTTTCTAATTGCAAACAATTTACAACCTAGTGGCATGCAGGTGACAGTCAATACTGGGTGTAACATGAATTAGCGTTTGTTAGATGGAAGGAATCTGTTCAGACTATAGATATGAGCTTCGTGTCAAGCCCATCAAAAAACAGATGACAACTTTAATGTTGTAATCTAGCAACAGTGATGAGACATGGGCATTTAATAAAAGCTGTTGTGTTGTTGTTAAATACACTATAAGCAAAGAAAATCTTTCATTTTTATCGTTAAAGCAGAACTAATCAATCTGAGCCCTAACTAAGATTAAGAAATCATAGTCCAGGAAAGACTGAATGAAGAAAATCTATTTGGTTTTTTTCTTGTAGATTCCGTCTGTAAGAAGAGTCCCGATAAGCCTCAGATTACAGAAGATAGTAGCAGTGTGTTGCAAAATCAGGTAAGGTAAATGCCGGCAATTACTTCTGTTCTCATTAGAATGGTAGCATAAGTTTAGCAAAACTATCTGGGAAACCAGAAAGATGTTTTCCTCATATTTACAGCACTTTTTTTTAGCACAGTTGAGAAATTTACAATTGAAGATAAGAAAGGCTCTGTCCTTTATCTAAATATAGGAGAAAGCATTGCTATGGCTGAAAATAAATGTAAGGAGGGATGTGAGTTCAATTTTTGAACATACATTGTTCTTTTGTTCATGCTACTGTATTAATTAAGACTGTACGTAATGAATCTCATGGCAGCAGGATACCTTTTTAATATATCTGCATTAGAAACAAATCAACAAACAAATGATCTTCTCTAAAGATATTTGGTTGTCTTTGAAGTATGCTATTTTTGTTTTTAATCTGGGAAAAATAACAAATGATAAAGAAAGATAAAAACAGTTAATAGTTCATAAACCATTTAGAATTTCCTTTAGTGTCAATGCCAGATTAAGTAAATTTGTTTCATTTTATAAATATAAGGATCTAATAGGCTGCTAATAGAATTGACATATAACAATTTTTCAGCGATGGAAATAGCTGCCACAGAAAAGCTGTATTACATCAATAAGAATACCAAACATGGAAACTCCAAAGGTACCAGAAAGCTGTAGAGCCCAGACAAACTGACTTAAGCCTTCTGTAAATTATACTGAATGAACCATATCTGCAACTTTCCTATATAGATGTGTACATTTGTTTGCACATCAGTAGATCTCTGCTGTTGGGGGGGGGGGGTGAGTGAGCAAGCGCGCACACGCGCCCTTCTTCTCTGTAGCTGATCCACGGAGATAAGCTGCCTGCACCTGCTTTAAGGAACCTTTTTAAAGTATGTAGGCACCTAAAGATCCACCCAGACACCTAAATATCTTGAAAATATGGTCCCTAATCTTTTAGCATCTGTGGGAGAAACCTCTGGATTGAGCTAGAGTTCCTGGGTGAAATCCTGGCCACAAGAAATTCAATGGTAAAACTCCCATTGAGTTCAGCATTCCAAGATTTCTCCCTCTGGGTTTACTCTCTGCAGATGATGCAGGAGAGGGCCATGACATGAACACAACAGCATACATGAAACGTCATGTTTTGTACACTCATGTTTGACTGTTCATGCCAGGGCCATAACTACAGATTTTGGTGCTTAGTGAAAACACCCCAAAAAGTGCCTTCCCCCAACCCAGGGCCTGATCTGTCCCCAGCTGCCTTCCGGCGGTGGCTGAGGATGGATACACACCAAAGGTCCCACACCAAAGTCAGCCTGGCCTGGCTGAGCCCCCCTGTGGCCCAGGATAGAACCCTGGAGTCCTACTGCCCTCCCTCCCCAGCCACTGGGCACTGCTCCCAGCTCTGGGGAAGATGGGCAGAGGGGGGATTGAGCCCCGCTGAGTGGACGACCTGTCTGGCCAAAGGCCCAAGGGCAGTTCTGCCAGGCCCACACAGGTTTTGGAGATGCAGAGCTGGGCCTGTGTGTAGCAGCACAGAACAGGAAATGCCCGCCTCAGGGACTGCTTGGCTTGGCTCAACCCCTTAAAGGTATAGAAACCCCTGAGTGGTGGTCGGCAGTGAGGCCACCCCAAAGCCCGACCAGGACCTCTCCCAGTGCCCTGCAGGATGGAAGCATTGTGTTCCATAGGTCCTCCCATGACCCCAGTGATGGACACAGAAACATCACCCTATGCCGAAAGCCTACTAATCACTATAGTCACCTACGTCCCTTGAGCTTTCATCCAAAACGCACCACACGATCCATTGTCTACAGCCAAGTCTTAAGATGTAACTGCATTTGCGCTGATCCCTCAGACAGAGACAGACACCTTCAGGATCTCTATCAACCACTCATACGACTACAGTACTCATCTGAGGAAGTGAAGAAATGGATTGACAGAGCCAGGTGGGTACCCTGAAGTCAATTACTACAGGAGAAACCCAAGAAAGAAAATAACAGAATGCTTCTAGTCATCACCTACCACCCCCAACTCAGACTTCTACAGCACATTATCAAAGATCTACATCCTATTTTACAAGACAATCCTTACTTTTTCAGGCCTTGGGAAACAGACCTTTCCTCACTTACACACAGCCCCCCAACCTTAAACAGGTTGTCACCAGCAACTACAGACCAAGCAAGAGAAACATTAAAATAGTAGTACATTAACGTATCCCTGCAATAAACCATATTTGCCCACATATCTGCATAAAAGACACCATCACAGGACCTAATCAAGTCAGCTACTCCATTGAGGGCGCATTCACCTGCTCATCCACCTATGCGATTTATGCCATCATGTGCCAAAAATGCCCTCCCTTTCACCTTACATACTGGACAAACAGGACAGTCTCTGCACAAAAGGAAAGAAAAAAACAAGTCTGACGTCAGAATCACAACATTTAAAAAACAATAGGGGAACACCTCAATCTCCCTGTTCACTCCATTGATGATTTGTTAATAGCTGTGCTCAAACAAATGGATAACAAATCATAGCTTCAAAGAGAACCTACAGAACTGGAATTTATATGCAGATTTGATGCTGTTGCTTTAGGATTAAATAGGGACTATGTTTTTTTTTTCTCATTACAACAGGTGATTTGACATCACCTTCCTCTATGAGCTGTTTCCCACTGTTTGAATCTAAACAACTTCTTTTTAATTTGCTGTAACAATCTAACCCTATTGACTCAGTCCTATAATCTGACCCGATCCTATAATTTACACTTCCCTGAATTTATCGTCCTCCCATTCTGTAAGTTCCCCATATTCAAAGCATCTGACAAAGTGGTATTTTCTCCCACAAAAGCTCATGCGATAAATAAATTTGTTACTCTTTAAAAGTGCCACAGGACTCTTTGTTTGTTTTGTTGAACTAGACTAACATGGCTACCTCTTTGGAACTTTAGAGGGAGTTATTCACCTAGACACACAGGCTATGTTCACACACAAAGGGCTTGTTTTGAAACAAGATGTTTCGAAACAAGCTGTTTCGAAATAAAGGGTTATTTTGAAACACCTTATTTCCAAAGACAAAAAAGGTGTCTTGGAAATAAGGGAGCGAAATAGCAGGTCCACAGTGTGGACATGCTATTTTGCTTGGGGAGGGGACTGCAGGCACCTGTGGGGTGAAGCGCAGCCACACGCCTCACCCCACGGGTGTCTGCAGGGGGCTGCAGGCACCTGCCGGGTGAAGCGGAGCCGCACGCCTCACCCCGTGGGCTTTAAACCCTGGGCTGCCTGGAAATGCTGCGGCAGGTTCGGGGGCGCCCCGCTCAGCCCCCTGCTGCAAGGGCTGGGGTGAGTGCGGCCCTGGGAATCCCTGGCACAGCCGCTCCTGCCAGGTGTGGGGCCGGAGACACCCCGGGTGTCCCCGGCCCCACCCCTGG
>ML682005.1:39131651-39141991 GCA_007922195.1 Podocnemis expansa
GTTGTTTCGAAATAAGAATGCTGTGTGAACACACCCATAGATCTAAGGTCAGAAGGGACCAATATGATCATCTAGTCTGACCTGCACAATGCAGGCCACAAAATCCTCTATATTTGCCCATGAACCAAGCTGGTGCCACAGCTTGAGAAGGGCTCTTTGAAGGAAGAGAACTTTATTACAGTGGAGGGGTAATTCATTTGTGTTAATTTCCCTTTTCAGTTCTTTGGCAACCCTGGAAAGGGCAGACTGGCTAGGGCTTAGCCAAAAGGCTCAACCTCTGGTAACTGGCCTGGTGGAACACCATACATCAATGGGCAAAGCCCTGGGTGAGTTCAGAGGCCTGGCCCAGCACTACTGGCTGCTCTGGAAAAGAAAACAACTGACACATCTACACAGGGTACTCTTGAAAAGCTTTATTTCAGTTTTGGTAAGTATGATGCTTGGCAGCAGTAGCCTCTCTTTTAAGAATAAAAAATATACTTCAGACAATAGTATCTTTCAGAATGGAACTCAACTGTGACCACTGTACCATACATTTGGCACTAAATAAATAACAATAAAATTAATAAATGACATCCTCCTAAGCATTCATTTATTGTATAGAATTTAAAACACAAATGACTGGGGGGGGGAGGTGATTGATAAGGGTTCAGTCCTATGCTTGAATGTGTAGGTCTACTCCTTGCAGAAGGTATTTTGCTTGCCATTTCTCCTGTACAGTTTAGCTGCTTGGTGAACCAGTGGCTACTCCATATGCTACCCTTGGGCTTTCAGCAATTAGTCATCTCTTACACAGTCCGTGCTTACTGAAATCTGTGTAAAAGGAAAATGACACCTGAGTGCAAGAAGAAAATGTGTCACAGCTCAAACAGAAATAATCCAAACCTGACTGTTATGCAGTCATTTCAGACAGCCACTAGTTAACATCAGCTCCAAACTAGATATGTATATATGTTATCTTCTATATTCGTCCAGAGCTGCCAAGCCTGGAACTTGACTTAAGTGATTTCATAAGTTACAGAAGTCACCAGCCTGATGAATTCACAGGAGACCTTAGGTCATGGAGCTCGTAAAGCAAACTAACCTATGACCTGAAGTAGACATTTGCCCTCTTACACAGATGTTACCTATAATGGCAAACCTCTGCAAACAGTCGCATATAAAAGATGATTGTTGTGGAGCTTTTATAATAATGTTTTCTTCTTCCAAGCTTTCCATCCCAGCATTTTGGTGGCAATACTTTCTCAGCACTAACTCCTGGAGTGCATACTTGCCAAACATCAGTGGTACAGTAACATAAAAATACATATACAAGATCCTATTCATTGCCAAAAACCTGAATGCACGTAAAACAATTTTGCTGAGAGATCTACCTTTGTGGCAAAGTACTGAAGATTCAGGACTAATGAGCAGTGAAAGCCACACCAGATAAACTATGGGTGTGCTATTCTCTCCAGGAGGCACCAACCACAGATGGTAACCTTTCCTGCAACCTAATATGCAGGCGTGTAACCCAAAGCCCTTTGAAATCAATGTCCTTCTATCCATGTGTATTGGGTTTAAAATCAGGGCCCAAACATGTCTCCTCTTCTTTTTTTCAGTTTGGGTGAGAAGTATATTTGGGACTTTTGCTGTGCATTGGGTGTTCCCTGTCTATGATATTAAGCCCAAAGATTGGGTTTTAAATTACAAAAGATGTTCTATCAGTTAGTTTCTTCCCCATGCATGTTCTAATAAAAAAGTTAATTTGACTATATATGAAAAACAGAGCAGAAGTTGCCAAACATCATGAATAATGGATAACAAGTTGCAAATTAAATACCAAACAGATAAGCACCATCAAAGAGAGCCTAACTTTATCAAATTTTGTTATGCCCCAGGGGATAGACCAAATTTGCTCTGCCATATAAAACCATGCTATTAAGACATCATTGTAAGATTTCCTTTTGAAAGAGATGACTTTAGTAAATGTGGTTTGGTTTTGCTTTTGTTTTTTTTTTCCTTCCCCTAGCACAACTGTTCATACACAAAAGAAGTTTAGGAGCACAGAACGCGTTTTACTAGCTAACCCTGACAAGCAAACTTTCCTATATAATCATTTAAAAGTTGTAGAGTGGGACTGAAGCAATTTCACTTACAGAGATGTATTTCATGTAATTGAGGGAAATTGACAACTTGCTTGTAAACTCCTGAGATCTGTGTTGTAGAAAATGTATGTAGCTCTATTTGGACTAAAATGGCTTAATAAAAACTTAAAAAGGAGATGTTGGTTAAAGGAATGAAACAGGGGAGCAGGTCTCCTATGGTTGGTATGCCAGGGAGCCATCCACCCACCCGCCTTTTTACAACCCACCTTAACCCTCCTGAGATAAGGGAGAGTTGGTAAGGTACTAACAATGGGTTGGTTGGGGGACCTAGAAGTCAAAAGAGGGACTCTGGCAGAAGTCATGCTGGTGGTTACTGATTGAACATAGAGTTACCTGTGCTATACTCTTTTCCCTGCCAGATAGTCTCAGACATCTAAAAATAAAGTGGCGACCTGTCTTTTCTTTGGAATATCTGGACAATTCACTTATGGAGATGTATTTTGCATAATTGGGGGAACTGACAACTTGATTTTAAACTCCTGAGATCTGTGTTCAAGACAATGCGCGTAGCTTTATTTGGGTTAACAACCAACATATAGCACATAAACATTTCCCATGAAAAGTTTGTTTATTCATCAACTATTTTTTATTTAGTTAACTTTACTCTGGTATGTAGATACAATTGTAGATACTGAAACAGTGAATAATTACTCAAGCATCCACCATGCCAAACTCTACTTTTTGGTTGGCCCTTCTTTGTGTTATATGAATTTTGATTGTACAATATTAAGATCCTACACTATTTCATAGTGTAAGGGACCTAAAACATTTTGAGTGCTGTAAAACAATAAATAGGGAGATTGTACAAAAAGACTGTTTTAGATAAAATGGGGTATATTAAACTATTTACCATGATTTGCATCAAAATTGTGCAAGGCAGAGAGATTTCTACAGTTACTGGAAACAAAAATAATTAAAGCAAACAAGGAGTCCCGGGGCACTTAAAAACTAACAAATTTATTTATCGCATGAACTTTCTCCCATGAAAGTTCATGCAATCTAACTAAAATGAGTTGGTGTCTTTCTGTATGACTCTTTGCACTTAAAGCTGCCTTCAAAGAAACATTACCTAGTAATCCTAATCCAGTTCTCTTTGCAGCCAGTCCAGGCTCAATTTGGCCCTCATCTGGAGATAAACTACACCCCTCCCAGTGAATTCACATGTTGTATCTTTGTAAGGGCAGAATTGGTGTGACATATTGTTCTAAATTGCATTTTGTAGCAGTTCTAAACATAGATGTTTTTAATACAGAAACGTGCCTATTGGAATATATTTCCCAGAATCCCTAACAGTGAATTGGGTGTGTCTGTTGGTGAAAAATAGAGTACAGTGGGTTCCTGGCAGCACATTGCAAGGTCTATTTATTTTACAAAAATAGATAAACATAAAATTCCATATGTGTACTATATACATCTAACTTTGTATTCTGGATTTGATTTTCCTATTGTGCTTTTGTATATATTCAGCAGTAAAATCTACTTCTGTCCCATAACATTTCCTCAGGCCTTGTCCTGTTCTACTCATACATTCTATAACATGCATTCAAATTATACTTTTAAATTTTTTAATTATATTAGAGACAAAATATGTATTTTTCTGCACATCACACTGAAATGCATAAGTATTAAAATAGCCACTGTTCATTCTTGTATTCCTGTATTTGTTTTACATGCTAGACAAAAAATATATAAAAACCATGTTAAGGGTGACTGAAAAAAAAACATCAGGGAATAAAAATACACTATTAACTTTGAACCTCCCACATTGCAACCGAGAACATTTCCATCAAGCCACAGGTGTACACCATATGCATAGGTGAAAATGTGATTATAAGAGGTCTGATGACAGTTCTGGCTCCATAAAGCATTCATCTCAATATAAACATCTGTTATGTATTCAAGGCAAAACTGTGTGGAATATAGTGCTGTAATTGAGGTTTTAAATGCACAAATTTCAGGAAATTCCAACTTACAGTCCCAACAGGAACTTAAACTGATCACATTATAAAAAGATAGTGTGCTCTAATACTGCATATAATGTTAACTTCTATATATTAAAATACTTTAGTGGGGATATTTGAGCTGAACAGAGCATACTGCTTATTAACTTACCTTGATATGATTATTTGCAGTTTTGGGATTGCTTGCATTCTTACTTGCAAAGGGGTTCCGATTAGTGAAATGACCATTGTTGTTTGTCAGTATCCACAATGTGAATACCTGTGCTTTCCGCATCCCATGTCTCCATCTCCCCTGTTATTTCTCCTAACCCCCATTTAATTAACAGAGTAATATATTAATACCTGTATGTGTAGAACTAAATCTTCCTCAGAGAGAGAGAAAGTACTAGGGAAAACATTAAGATGATTTCCCTGACTGAGGGTGCAGTGGTGGTGGTTGGCAAATCTTCAAAGTATTTTCATCTTCTAACTAGCATCACTATTCATAGATGGTAGAGTTTTATTTCTCACTTTGTGCACATCTTCATGACAGAGCAACTGAAAATGAAGATGAAGTTTATAGCAAATTGTAATGCAGTATGTCATTTGGGGGTGGGGTATTGTGTTTTGTTTGCACAATTTTGAGGCAGTGATGATAACTAGTGGTCATGACTTTGTCTTTGACTTCACTGTGGTATGAGTGCCTTCAACATAAAATCAAACCAATCTCAAGTCTGTTCATACAAAACTTAGGTATAAAACAAGTGAGTGTGGAGTGACAAGAGTTTGTAATGGGCTGATGCAAGGAAAATTCTTATTAATGATTAGAGAAGAGATGCATCTACATGACAACGAGGACACCCAGGCTTTTGTGGCTAGAACCTCACTTTCTCCAGTATCAAGTCATGATGTATGTTTTTTAACATTGAGTGCTTTGTGTGACTGTTGAGTAACAACAGAGACTGTTTTACCAGTTGTTGTTATTATGCTTTATTATAGGTTGACCTCACAGCGCTACTACTCATTAGGTTGCCAAACAATTTCCTTTATAAGACCCTGTTGTCAGTTGCTTGTAACTCTGCCAAACTTTAACCATTTGGCATAAAATTTTCTGTGTCATACATCTGCCTTAGCCTGGGTGTTGTTTTGAATTTCTGCAAAAAAACCTCAATCATTTCTGAGAATGAGGTAAAGGGAAATATGTTATTCCCTACTAGACCACACATGTCTCTTCATAGCCCTTTCTTCGGGGCTTGGTTTATTTCCACCAACACAAACTCAAAAGCAGAACAAATCAAATTAAACTACTCACCTCAGGCTTCTCATGCTTCAGTCTGCTGGGAAAAGAGAGGATATTCATTCCTCTATGATAACTTCCTTGGCTCCAGCTTCCCTATTGCTTTTCTGACTCGTCCCAGATTAGCCATGTGACAGGAAGGAACCCAGTAACCTTTTACATAGGAATAAAATGCCTTACACTTTGTCATAGTCACCTAGGTGACAATCCTGCAAACCTCTGCTCACATGAATAAACCCACTGAACATTAACTTGAAAGTTAAGCACATGCAGGGTGAAGGCCTTGTCACCAAAGTGTTGAAATTGAAGTTCTTCAGACTTTCCCAAAACAAGTATGAGAAAACACCAAATAAAGGCAGGGCCCTCTCCTCCGGGAAGCTATTCATTCTTGTAGCCAAAATGCCCCAGATTAAAATTTGGCTATGGCACTACGGTTTCAGAAAGTGACTAGTAAGAAGAAATCAGTAAGATATGAACACCTTAAAGACCTCAAAAGTTTCAAGTATTTTTGGTTCAGGGAATATATCTTCTTACATATGTGGAGTATAAGCCAAAGTCAGATCTAATAAATCCTCACTGTGGCCTATTATGAGCACTATTTTAATTCAATATTTGTTGTTAATAATAAGTGGCTGCACTAAACCATAGTCGTCTTCTGAAGAAGGCATTGAATTTAAATGGTTTTAAGATCTTATGCTAAAAGTATTAAAGGTGGTTGCTTTCTTTTCTGTTTAATATATTAATAGGAAGATGATGTTAATATCGGATTTACCAAGGAATATATTAAAAAACTCTTTAAAACACCAACAAATGAAGGGATACTATCAACTGATATAAAATTATGGGCCAGATTCTCCACTGGAGTAGAGTGTAGCTCTCTTGAAGGGTATGTCCACACATCTCTTTTATTTCAAAATAACACTGGTTATTTCGAAATAAAAGAGATTTGGTCCACACAACGTATTCTTATTTCAAAATGACAGGCTCCATCATTTCGAAATAAGAGATGTCATTTTGAAATAGCTTAAACCTACTTTAAATCAAAATGGCTGTTATTTTGAAATGGTTATTTCGAAATAACACCATTTGGACGTGTTATTTCGAAATAACCGTTATTTTGAAATAACACTTTTGCCCTTCTCCTTCCCAGGGCACCTTCCTTTTAGCCTATATTGGGTGAGGGCATGGCCCAGGGAGGGGGCCATGTTGCCACACCTCCTATGGTGCCCCTCTTCTAAAGCAAAATAGCAAGTCCTGTGTTTGGACATGCTATTTTGCTTTGAGCTTTTCCCTTAATTCGAATTAACTTATTTCAAAATAAGGACTTTATTTCAAAATAACTCATTTCAAAATAACTTATTTTGAAATAATGCTGTACGTGTGGACATAGCTGAAGACAATGAAACTATAATGATTTACACCTGCTCAAGATATAGCCTTATATTTTCATTTCAGCATAACACTATACAGACATGTTTCGACAAATATACTATATAAACATACTTAAACTTTTTGAACTAGTTTTTTCCTTTCATGAAGAACTTGTTCTGATATATTTTTAATCAAACCTTTATTAGAAAAAAAAACTTATTTTTAACCCCTTTTATCTTACACGCATACAGTTTTGACTTGCTAAGTATAATGAAATGTATCTTTATTTCCAAAAACATGTCTGGTTAAATATATAAATTCTCCCCCCCCCCCTTTTTTTCTTTCACTTCCCTTAAGTAGAATGAAAAGAATCTTTTAATGAAACAACTGTAAATACATTTACACTTTTTTAATGTATGTTTTCTAGTTTCTTTAACAAAGACATATCTGTCTGCTTCAATGATTCTTTACTGAATATGAATGAGAAGTCCTTTAATAAGGTACGGTAATTAAGCTCTGGCAACCCCCACTCCTTGTCAGCAGCTTCACAGGCAAACAGCCATTGAATGAGATGATTGACAAACCAGACGGTGGACTTGTACTGTAGCGGATGAAGAACAATGGGCAGTGGGGCCAGGGCATCTGACATATATATACATTTCAAACTGATGGAAGAAGCAGGATCCTGCAAGTTCTGAAATATCAGCCTTGCTATAGTTGCTCATGAACTGCAAGTTACCTACCAGATTTCTCTTCCTTCACCTTCTTCCCCCAGAAGACTTTTCTTCATGTTTGTCTCAACGTGTCTGATTTAGACAAGTGCAAAGTCGAATATACATGTCTCCTGCTCTTCATTCACAGTGATTGGCTGCTCAGGAGCATGTTCACTCCTTAGGCACTCATGTGTAGCAGTGCTTAGCTCATAAATCTTTTTAATTGTTAAAAGTCTTTAACTATAGAATGGGATTCATTATCCATTGTGTTTGCCAAAATGCTATTTAATAAGTTGCTTGTTTTATTAACCCTGACAGAAAAGAAAACAGGGTTCTTTATCTCCAGCTGTTGGAGACAGCTACAGGCTTTGTCTGAGTAGTTTCTCTTAACACACTGCAAAGAAAGTATGTCTGACTGGTATTGGGTGACTGTCCTACAGTTTATGTTGCATGCCCTCCCCTTCTGCTCAATCTCCCTGTTGAGCAGTACCTATCTCAGCAGCCTGAGCATGTCTCTGAGGGTACGTGTGAAGGATCATTAAAAAAAAAAAAAAAAAAAAAAAAAAACAGGCTTACACATCAGCCACATTTGAAATCCTGTACTATGATCATGCAGCACAGAGGATTAGAAACTTGCATCTTTGTTTTTGGTTTCAAATGGGTAGCTGTGTTAATCTGTTTTCAGCAAATGACAAGGAGTCCTGTGGTACTTCAAGTTGCTGCAGGACTCCTCATCTTTGTTTTAATTGATTGTGGCAATATGGACTAGCATCACGAGAGATCCCTTTGGTTTTCGGGATAAGATGTTAATTTTCTTTCTTTATGCCGTCAGCTCAATGGTGCTTGGGTATGTATTACACATTGCCAGTGCAACAAGCCTCTCACAAGTACAGAAATATAGGTGCTGATTGTTTGGCTGGAGGCCTTTTAGAACAAAAATGGGAGACTGTATGAAAGAAATGTTCTCTATTTTAGTTTTGAAAGCATGAACATAGAAAAAATTTACTTTATTAAAAGGCAAGAAAAAGGGAACTTAATTCACGTCTGCTAATTAATGCCAAAAAGTGTGTGTGGTTATATTTGTGAAATTTATCTGAATAAACATTACTTCATGATCTCACAATTGGTAACCCTTTTTTTTTTATTAAAATTCACCACTCCCTCCATTCCTTCTGTGACTTCTTTTTCCTTTGAAAAGCAGAGATAAATCCCAGTAGCACAATTAAAACACTAGCTAAATATTACTTTGTTGGGCTTAACGATAGATTACAATGTGTGCATAATGACCCAGTTCTAGTAATATCATCTGATTTAGTAAGGAAATCAGAGTCTGCCATATGTTCGCCAATAAGGTCTCAGAAATTCTTCTTCTTGTTCTTGATGTCTCAGCCAACTGGTAGCAAGAATGTGGATTTGTCCTGAAATTGGATTGTTTTTGAACACCAAGCACATTAAAGTCATAAGCATGTGGCTTATTTTATCACACAAACTCTAGGAGTGAGCAGGGGGTGAATTAACAACCTGCCACCTGCCTATTGCAAGCATCTTTATGTATTTATGTATGTATTCATGTTGCAAGTGCAGGCCAGTCTGAAAGCTGGCATCTCATTACCAACACAGGAAAACTATATATTATGGGTTTTAGGACACCTTAAATAATTATTTATGATAAAAACAATTTAGGTAGAGTCCTTAGTATGTTACCACACAATAGTTATGTTTATTTAATGTTTACTACCAAAAAAAAAAAAATCAGACAAAGCTATGCTGTGCTTGACTCATTGATCTACACACTTGTTTTTATAAATCACATAGTATTTATGGGCAGTATGTCTTTATTGACAAGGTACTAAAGCCTAAGTCTGGATGAGCACCTGCTGTGCACCTGCAATTACCATGGTCTACAATGAAAGTTTAGGATGTTCATCACTTCTCAGGGCTTGGCTATTGGATTATTTTTTATACAAATTCCTGTTCTGGCTCTTCTGTGCTAGGTTTCTCAGAATCCATATTATACATTCAATAGGTTTCCTTTTCTTTTGTAGACAGATGGAATTCTGAATTACAGCTTATTTAAGGACTCCATCCTGCAACATGCTGAGTACCCTTAACTCCTGTTTTAGTCCATGGGATTGAAGGGAGTTTAGCATCTCTCAGGATTTCGCCAACAGTAAATAAAATGGTGGCAAATTGACAATGTTGTCATGTAGTATGTAATCAACTTTTGCCCTTTGACATCCTTTGAAGTTACCTCTGAAATGATCTGGTATTATCACTACCACCCAACTTCTGGCAGGTGAGAGATAGGGCTTTAGTTTATTCCTGGGTTTTTTATTTTTTCTTTTCCAAGTAGCATATGATTTACTATCTCCCCTTCCTTTTCATTAGCATTTGGATTGTCTTTTGTCAATTTAAATAACTTATAATATCACTTAACTCTTCCAATAGCTCTTACTGTCCTGCATTCCTTAGGTTTTCAGAGCCAAAATCATTGCCGATGTTTTCGTGTAACTCTATTGACATCAAAATAGTTTACACAAACAACGAATTGCATGTTGACAACTTCCAAAGGGGTACCATGTTAGCTTGGTTCAGCAAAACAAACAAGGAGCCATAGACTAACAAATTTATTTATTGCCTGCGCTTTTGGGGAATTTTCTCCCACTGAAGATAAAGTGATAAAATAAATGTATTAGTTTATAAAAGTGACTAAATGGTCATTTATTTTACATGGGGGAGAATTGTGCTATATAATCATAATGGTACTAATACTGAGCCTGTAACTATATATCTATATCTATCTATCTATCTATCCACACACAAAAACACACACACACACACACACACACACACACACACACACACACACACA
>ML682005.1:39142001-39176630 GCA_007922195.1 Podocnemis expansa
CACACACACACACACACACACACACACACACACACACACACACACACTTCTACTGACATAGATATGATTCAAGATATGGAATAATGGTAAGTGGCACCACTACCACTTAAAATTTTATGACAGATCATCTAGTCTGACCTCCTGTATAACATAAGCCATAAAATTTTATCCCAATTGCTCCTCTATTGAGACCAATAACTAGTATTTGGCTGCATTATTTTGATGTGAACACTTCAAGAAATGGAAAATTCACCATTTACATGTCAAAAATAGGACATCTGTGGGAGCGTGTTCTTAGTAGGAGACCTAGCAGTGTCTAATCTTTAGACTTCCTTGGATACTTAAGGAGATTTCTTGTTTAGCACAAAGTAAATTTAAATTGCCAAGAAAGAAGGCTTGACTCAACTCTCAAATATTCATTTCAAGTATAGAAATTCACATTGGATTGCAAGGGAATGAAACAACATTTATCTAATGTATCAGTGAACTACCAGCATGCACTAAAACTATGAAACCAAAAATCTAAACAAATCCATAAAGAAACAGTTGATTTGCTGACTACTGTTGCTCCATTTTGGTATCACAGCCATTCCTGTTATGAAGTGCTTAACTTTTCTGACCTGTCTTTAACTATATGAAGGCTGTTCAAAGTTACAGATAGGTCTATGTAGAACACAGCAGCTATTGCTGCTGGAATATCTATGTTCTACATTCCCATATGCAGCCAGTGGAATGCAGAAGCATAACTATGGGGTGACCATTCAGTGACAAACTAAACAAGTTTGACTATGCCTTCCTGAACATGACAAAGTTTGGAGATTTTTACATACATATTTTTTAAACAGCAAGCTTCTTGAGATGTGGTTCCTGTGCTTTTCATTAATATTCAAAACTTCTTGAACTAAAACCTATTATTTGATAAAGCTAACAAATGTAGGCTGATTGATGAGTAATTTGTATGAGAATCTTTTTGAGCTAAAGAGGGAAGAGCCATAGAGGTTTCTGGTGTTAGTTAACTCCTGAACTTTCTTTAAAGTCATATACAGCTTTGTAAAGCAACAGAGTCTACAAAGAGAATCAATGCAGTAATAACAGAATAAAAGTGTGACTCTAAATAAATAGATTGTTTTACATTTTTGGATTGGGAAAAACTGAAAAGTTAAAAATGGCTCTACATTTCTCAATATCCTCGGTTTGCTGGATCTCTTTTTTTACTTTCAGCCCCTCCCACACACAAACATCCCTATCTCTCCCTCACCCCTTTCTGATTTTAAAGACATCATAATCGATACCTGAAATCCCTTCATCCATCACCCCACCCTTTCCTTTCTGGGAAAGGATCACTACTTCAGTCTGAAAGCAAAAATCAGCTGGAGTTAATTAAGAAAAATAACTTTATTATAGAATTATTATAAGAGGCCCCAATCAGGTACTAGGTCTCTACTTGGCCCAGCATTGTGTGCACATTTAACGAATAGATAGTCCCTGCCTCAAAGAGCTTACTTACAATCTAAGCCCTAGTCTACACTTATCTGGATTTTCAGTGGCAGTCAACAGAAGATATGCAAGGCACATAAAATACCTTGCGCATCTGCCCATGACTGTCTAAGCCACTAGGACACACTTGGGAAAGCTGACCGCAAATGGCTTGCGGTCGGCTTTCAACTCCATCTTTTAGGAGGCAGGACTTCTGGAACCAACTTCTGGAGCACAGCAGCGAGTTCATGCTTGCTGCTGAATCGTGCCCGGAACATCAAGCTGACAGCAGCGATTTTGGCACCATCAGTGTAGACATATCCTAAATATACGATGTGACACAATAGGGGGAGAAAAGCATATAGATGGAAGGTGGTGAGGGAAGGGGAGCACAAGAAGGCAATAGAGGGATTAGTAAGGTTAGTGTAACAGACATCTGTCACAACATGCCAGCTGCCTACTCTCTGTCAAGTGGTTTGTAGGCATCATGACAGATGTGAATTTTAGGGAGGTGTTTGAAGAAAGTCCTTGCAGTGGCTCTGTGTCATTTTTATGGGAGCACTTTCCATGTGTAAGAGCTGCTTGGGTGTCCTTAAAAGAAAGTTTTAAAAATAACAAGGCTTTTTTTCTTCATGTTGGTAGATCAAAGTCTACCACTTGGGCTATTCTAAATAGATATTGAACATCTCTTCTAGTTTTTAATGCCTTAAGTATTTATGAGGTACAGACACTGAGCCAAATTCTGCTCTAAGTTACACCAGTGTAATTAACTATGATTCTGATTAAGCTTTGTAAATTTTAACTTCACTGAAGACAGTGGTATTTCATTCATGTAAGTGGGAGCCTGTGAGCTAGATTCATTCCTCATGTAATTTGTTGGGGTTTTAGCAGTGCTAGGGTATGTCCACACACACTGTTAAAATAGAAATAACGCTGGTTATTTCAATTTAAAAAATGGTAGGTCCACATGACGTTCTTTTATTTTGAAATGAGGAGCTCCCTCATTTTGATATAAGGAAAGTCATATTGATATAATAAAACCTAGTATTGTATTGACATGACGGTTAAATCGAAATTGTTATTTTGAAATAATGTAATGCAGACATATTATTTCAATTTAACTGTTAAATCAATTTAACACTTTTTGCCCTTCTCCTTCCCAGGTGCTTTCTTTCTATATATTGGGTGGGGGCACAGCCCTTCTAGGGGGCCATGTTGCCACACCTCCCATGGTGCCTCTCTCCTAAATCGAAATCGCAAGTTCTGTCCCTGGACATGCTATTTCAATTTGAGTTTCTAGTGGGGACCTGTAAAATTGATTTAACTCAAATTGATTTAATGATTTTTATATCGATTTTATTAAATCAATATGAGTTAAATCAATTTAACTGTGTAAGTGTGGACATAGCCCTAGTCCTTTCTCACACACATTGAATGTCTGTGTGTCACACATGGGTATATGGCAATATTGCATAGAAAATAACATGCCACAATAGAATAACTTCCTCCACCCTTGTACCACACAGTTTAATATAGTGCAACAACATACACAAGATGGCAGTGAAACAAAATCTAGGCCTGACACTATAGTTCTAAAAGCGATGGAATTTTGTACACTTTATTTAAACTGGTGGAAAAGCATTATTCTTTGCCCTTACACCTTCTCAGCTCTTTCAACAGAGGCCAGTTACGGATTCTCGGTCACTGGCTCAGCCATGTTGGATCATTAATTTGTATCCTAATTAAGGCCCGATTCAGGAAATCACTTGCTTAAGTCCATCCCAAGTCAGGAAACACTTAAGCAGTGGGATGTTTGCATTTGCTTAAGAATTTTCCTGAATTGGTATGCTTTGTCAAATCATGGCCTAAATGTTACATTTCACCTCACCTCATTGTTTAGCCATGCACCTACCATCTACTTCCAGCCAATGCTGGCTATTTGAAAATTGCTAGTACGCAACCAGTTGGCTGTCAGTGGTAGTCCCTGAAAATATTGTCCACAGTAACGTTGTCCAAATTACTCTCACATGATTCTTTTCTATGTAGAAATGGATTATTATTTTCTTCAGAATGACTTTGTTCTCTTCACTTTCTTATGCTTGGCTTCAATTGATTTCTTGAGGTGGATCTTTAAAGAAATAGCAATCAGAAAGTTGCTAATTGCTTTTTTATTTCATAGTGGCAGCTTCAATTTTATTTTCCTCTGGCAGTAAAGTATTACCAAAAGTTGTTGGATCTGATTTTGTTTCTTTTGGGTGGTTCTAAAATTTCAACAAATGCTCAGTTAGTATTTAGTGTCCCTTCACTGAGGCAAATGCCATATAAAATAAAAAAAAGTCATATAAATGCTCTGAAAATGCATTTGTATTTTGTATTTTTTACAACTGAGCTGCAATTTTCCTATAATTTTGGGGAAGACTGGCAAGAGGACAACTCAGACAGCAGTTTTAGACATTCCTTTAATTTGATCCAAAATATAAATGCCTCTTAAGGAAAAAAAAAATTGAACTTTAAGCCATGGAAGGAGTAACCAGATGACCAGATTGCAAATCCACCCCATGCAGAGAGCACTTTCAGTACAAGGCTCTCTTCACAGCCAAACCTTTTGTGTGTTATATCAAGCTGTGTGTTATAAAACCTTACAGCAGAGATGCACACTTTCTAGATCTATTTATTTTGATTACACAGAGCTTTGCAATATTGATTATGAAAAGTGCTGTATAAAACAAGTTGCTGATGTACATGGCAGAGAATTTTGCAGGGTAACTGTTTTACTTAGAAAATGGGCCTAACTTGCTTAAAACTAAGTCAGAAGTTAATAAATCTCATCTCCATCTGCCCTGAGTTTCTCTGCTTATTGTAATAACTCTGATGTGTTTTACTAATTCTGTTTCCAGCTCTAGAGAGGCTGCTGCCTCTCTCTCTCACTCGCTTTTTTAGTTCTAAGTCAGTAAACTATGATGTATGTGTCTCTCCCTGAATAACGTTATTATATGATGCTGTGGAGCACTGAATAGCTTGGCTGTGGACTGCTGAACCCTTTGAATGTAATTGTTTTAACACCATGAAATGAAGTAATGCATAAAATTGATAATAAACGGATATCTCTCTGCCTCTGCATGCAAATGAGCACTTAGCACCAGGGCACAGATGCCACCATTGTTTCCCCCCTGAAAATGACAAAGTAAGTGAAAATATCTACCAAGAGCTTAGAAAGTACGGTAGCTGCATTTTCATTATTTTTTAGATTTTCACAGAGTTGGGAAACCAAACTCTCTTGCCAACATTTAGAAAGGCGGCTGGATAATGCCTGGCTTTAATATGCTGGAACATACAGGGACATGAGCTTTGTTGAGTTTCTTTTTCTTTCCTTTTTCCTCTCTCATTTTTTTAAAGATGAAGAATACAGCTTTCAGCTTTCTCTTCCAATTCCATGCTTTCAGTTTTGCCATCCTCATTTTTGGTTTGGAAACAAAAAATATTTTCTCTCTCTGTATTTTGCCTCCTTCTACACCTCCTCCTCAAAAAAGTACAGCAAGAATCAATGGGTAATACCAGTAATCTGAAGTGAATATAACTATTAATATCTGGATCTGGCTACAGCTTTGGGTTTTACCTTTATTTGTTGTCTGACTTTTACTTTTAACTAACAATTATGTCACAGGTATAAAACCATTACTTCATATTTTAGAAGTCTTAAGTGGCTTTTACTGGATTCTGCCTATGCCTAAATGAGACAGGATTTTTAAGCATTATGGACATTGATAGAAGTGAGTTTTTATTTTGTGAGTTAATCCTTCCCCTTTCAGGGATTATCTGAATTCCCATTCATTACATACATATATCCTGTTGGGAGAAAGAAAATCCAAATAGACAAAAATGATTAGCTTGATCATTTTTTTCCTTGCTCCTAAGCTAAGACAAAAGTTAAAAGTTAGCTGTTGTGTGAAAAAAGGATACATTTAGGATCTCTTATTCAGCACTGATCCATGTTTCTATCTGGAAACCATTGTATGTGGAACCTGGGCTTTAGGGAAATCAATGCAAATTATCTCATGCCAACACTATTACTGTGTTCTCATCTAGTCAGGCTGAGCCGGCATCTCCTCTTCTCAATCACTACTGCTTTTGAAGTAGAGAAGAGCAACAGAAATCAAATCTCCTCCGAAACTTATACAGATGAGAAATCAACTGGTGAGTTAAAGTTTTCTTCCCTGTCCCCAGATGAACAAGTTGTTCTGCTTTCACCCTTACGACAGAAGAGCTGGAGGTAGGGAATTCTTCTGCCTCTACCTTCTAACACTATAAGCAGTGAGTATGGTATCTCAAAATCCATTTGTGTCTGTGGTTTTTCTGGAGTATCTGCCATCATGAAATCTGATTTTATTTGTGAAAACTGTTTAATTCCCCTACCAAATTCCTATGTTTGGGTGATGGTTTATGAATTTAGATTGAGGCCATTACCCTTACTAAGATCCAATATTGGTTTTTGATTGCAGAGGCCATGAGGGTAAGTCTCAATTGCTGAGATAACCAAAATTCTGGTAGTAAATATTAAAGTCAGTTATTCTGGGTACAGCTGCAAGAGCTGAAGCTTGCTTGACTTGTAGGTTTATAATGACACATAACCTGTTTGATAAAAGTAAAGATCTCTACAAATCTCTTGTAGTCACATCTGCAAGCATACTTTTGGAGAGTATGATTTGCAAAAGGTATAACAAGCCTTATGTCTGCTCAGAGTTCTGCTGAAATGTTGCTCACAAGCAAATTTTTTAAACTAAAAGGCATGACATGGCCTTAAGTGTACTTACCTTTAAGGTAGAGAAGGTAAACTGCTTGCCATTTAAAAGGACAAAACATAAACATTTAGGTAATGTATACTGGTTTCCAAGACTGGTTTAGTTTGATAAAGTTGTCTTTATTTGTATCATATGATTTTTTTTGAACACAGGTGTTGAAATTGTTGTCCTTTAAATATAGACCATGACTGCATTTTACAGAAACCCTGCTAAGGGCACAGGAAGATACCATTCCAATGAGCAGAAAGAACAGCAAATGTGGAAGGTGCCCAGCGTGGCTTAACAGAGAACTCTGCACTGAGCTGAAGCATGAAAAGGAAGCTTACAGGAAGTGGAAGCTTGGACAGATGACTAAGGAGGCATACAAAGATATTGCTTGGGACTGCAGGGATAAAATCAGAAAAACTGAAAGGACAATTGGAGTTGCAGCTAGCCAGGGATGGGAAGGATAACAGGAAGAGGTTCTACAAGTATGTCAACAACAAGAAGTGTTACCAACTTTGCCTATCAACTTGGGGTATGCTCATTTATTAGGGCTACTTCCTCTGGGGTGGCAGAGGCTGCAATTATATTAGTGTACTGCTTTTGTCAGTCGTGTTTCTACGTGGAGCTTACTACTCCCTTCTGCAAATTCCTCCCAATAGAGCCACCCTTGCAGGACCTAAATTCCCAAGACTGGGTTTCTAAGTGTGACTGAGCAGACTAGGTCTATCAGCACTCTCAGCTGACCCCTTATATGTCCCTGAACTCAGCAGGCCAGGTTACACAGCACTTGTCTGCTGCTACCCTTATCTGCCCCTGTACCACACTGAACTAGACTGGAGTATGCATCTGAACAGACTGGGTAAAACAGCACTTTCAGCTGCCACCCTTATATGCCCCTGGACTTCACAGGCTGGGTCAAAGCAGCACTTTCAGCTGTCACCCTTATATGACACAGGTTCAGCACACTGGTAACCTCTTAATGAGCAAACCTTACAAGGAATTGGGCATCACAGGGATCTTTGGCTAGTTAAAAGGAGCATTGCTGCAGAGAAGCCAAGAACACAAAGGAAGTCTGGCAACCAGCTTGATTAGGAGAGTTACTTTATTGGCAGGTACATAAAACTTATGAATAATTATAAAAGGAAAGAAAAATACCCAAACAGTTAGAATATTAATAACCATACAAAAAGAGGAAAATGATCAAACAGTTACAATATTACCCAGTTGCAATTATAGTATTGGGGAAAGCTAGCCGAAGTGGATTACAAAAGATATGGTTTTGAGAGTTATAGTTGGACTAAGAGGGGAAAAAAAAGAGAGAGGGAGGGAGAGAGAGAGAAGCAAGGGGTTGGGGGGCGTTGTCTCACCACTCAGTGCAGCCCAAAGGTACCCAGGAACCAGGCTGTTCAGCTTAGGGCCTGGAGCCTTGGAGACGGGCAGAACCTCCACCCATCAGCAAGGAGAAGGTGAAGTCCCAGTGGACCTGATGCAGCTTGCAGGTCCAGGCATCAGAACAGATTCAGAACTAATTAACTCTAACTCTCATGTGGAACTTAGGTAGGGATTTTTGTAGGGAAGAAACAATGGTTCAAGGCAGAACACTGGGGTTGTTTTGGGGTAAATAATGACTTAAGGGAGTATACCAAAGGTGTTTTGTTTAGGTGGACAATAGGAGCTGATCATTCCTGGTGATGGGTGGGATTCCTCTGAGGGAGCTTACAATGCAATCAGGCAGATTCACTATGTTGGATATCAATTGAAGATCTATTACTAGAATTGGTCTGATAACTGCTGAGCTGGGTGTGTGCAGGCATGAGTTCCTTTGTCTCAGGAGCAGGGATCCCCCATCATGCATCGCTTCCCTGCTTTACCAGTCCCAGAATTCAGTGTGAATCCTACCTTGGAGCTTGGTTCTCCATTCAGTATGCTATTCTGGTTCCATCCTTGATGCAAATGAAGTTTCTGCTGTCCATTCAGTGTGCTAATGGCTCACATCTTCCATGTGGATGAGGCTAGAGGAGTTGCCCTAATTCCAGCACCCTTGTTCAAAGGAGTTCTAGGCGTGTCTCCTACTGTCTTTCATTGTTTCTGGTTTATGGTTCAAGCAGAGGCTGAAGGTATTTGGGGGGGGGAGGGATCCTCAGTGGCTGGATACTATGCCCTGATTCTCCAAGAACACAGAGCTACCAAGTAACAGAAAAGGATCAAGGATGGTGTAGGTCCCTTACTGAATGGGGCAGGTATCCTCGTGATGGAGGATGAGGAAAAATCTGAAGTGCTCAATGCTTTTTTTTACTTCAGTTTTCACAGGCAGGGCCAGCTCCTGGCCCACTACAATAGGTATGGCAGATTGGAGAAAAGAAGAGAGGCCCTTGGTGACGGAAGGTCAGGTTAGGGGCTACTTAAGGAAGCTGGATGTGCACAAGTCCATGGGGCTGGACAAACTGCTTCCAAGGGTGCTGAGGGAGTTGGCCAGTGAGATAGCAATACCACTGGCCATTATTTTTGAAAACTTGTGGCAAATGAGAGAGGTGCCAGAGGACTGGAAAAAAGCAAATATAGTGCCTATCTTCAAGAAAGGGAAAAAGGAGGGTCCAGGGAATTATAGACCAGTTAGCATCATCTCAATCCCTGGAAAAATCATGGAGCAGGTTCTCAAAGAATTCATCGTGAAACATTTGGAGGAAAATAGAGTGATCCGGAACAGTCAGCATGGATTCACCAAGGGTAAATCGTTCCTGACCAATCTCATTGCTTTCTATCATGAGATGACTGAATTTGTGGATGTGGGAAGAGCCGTTGACATGACATACGTCAACTTTAGTAAGGCTTTTGATACAGTTTCCCACAGCATTCTTGTCGGCAAGTTAAGGCAATATGGGTTGGATGTGTGGACTGCATGGTGGATAAAGAACTGGCTAGATCAACGGTTTCAGTGAGTAGAAATCAATGGCTCCATGTCTAGTTGGCAAGCAGTAACATGTGATGTGCCCCAGGGGTCGGTCCTGGGCCCCATCCTGTTCAACATTTTCATTAATGATCTGGATGATGGTATAGATTGCATGCTCAGTAAGTTTGCGGATGACACTAAGCTGGGGGGAACAGTAGACACTCTGGAGGGCAGACCTAGACAAATTGGAGCAGTGGGCCAATAGAAATCTCATGAGGTTCAACAAGGACAAGTGCAAAGCCCTGCACTTGGAATGGAAAAACCCCACGCACTTCTAGAGGCTGGGGAGCGACCAGCTAAGTAGCAGCACTGTAGAAAAGGACCTGGGGGGTCACAGTGGATGGGAAGCTAGATATGGGTCAACAGTATGCTCTTGTTGCCAAAAAGGCCAATGGCATTCTGGGCTGCATCAGTAGAAGTGTCGCCAATAGATCAAGGGATGTGAGTGTTCTCCTCTATTCAGCACTGGTGCGGCTGCATCTGGAATAATGTGTCTAGTTTTGGGCTCCCCACTACAAAAAGGAGATGGACAAATTAGAAAGAGTATAGCAGACAGCAACAAAAATGATCAAGGGGCTGGAGCACAAGATGAAAAGAGACACTGAAGGAACTAGGCTTATTTAGCCTGCAGAAGAGAAAACTGAGGGGAGATTTAATAGCAACCTTCAGCTACTTGAAGAGATGCTCCAAGGAGGATGGAGCTCACCTGTTCTCAGTAGTAACAGAGGACAGAATGAGGAGCAATGGTTTCACCTTGCAGCTGGGGAGGTCAAGGTTGGATATTAGGAAAAACTTTCTTACTAGGTGAGTGGTGAACCATTGGAATGGGCTGCCTAGGGAAGTGGTGGAATCTCCATCTCTGGAGATATTTAAGGCTCAGTTAAACAGAACCCTGGCTGAGATAATTTAGTGAGATTGGTCCTGCTTTTTTGGCAGGGGGTTGAACTAGATGACCTCATGACGTCCCTCCTAACCCTATGATTCTATGATTCTAAATTAAAGCCACCCATACAGTCCAGAGAAGTAGAGCTATTTGTCTCATGAGAAGTTCATAGACAAGTTTAATTGTAGACTCAGATACGGATTAGGTTTCCAAACTGTTTCAGTTCCAAACTCTGCTGATCAAAGGAAAGATTGCAAACCTGTTAATAGGTTATTTTCAATGCAGAACGATTAACAGGAGGGAGAATCGGAATTCTATTGAGAAGAAATTATACTTATGCTGGTTAGTGATGGGAGTCCTCTAACTATCCAAAAAGTTTTCCTGGTGTCCTACAAGAATGATTCCTGAAAGTATATATGCATAATGCAAAAGAAAGGCATTTTTCAAAATAGATAGGTAATGAATGATAAACTGAACTGTGTAAAATTTTAGCAACAAATCCCCAGCCATACAGAACTGAATATGTTCAGAAGAAACCTGGGTTGATTTACTCTTCAGCACAAAAGCCATGAGTGTCTTGTGTTTTGATGTGAAATTCAATGAAATTTCAGTTTTTATTTGAAAGTTTGGGGTTTGTTCAAACTTGATCTTCAGAGTAAAACTCAGAAGGGTAAAGAAGCCGCTTAAATCATAACAGAAAAAGACATTCATGTGAACTGCTGAGAAACCTTCCACATTTTATAAAAGGGGATCTGTTTTTTATAAAACTGCTGATTTCCTTATGAATTGCCTTACAGCAAGACAATCTGGACAATTTTTCAGTCTAGTCCAGGTCAGTGTAAACACAGAGGGACCTCATATTATTGTTCATTGGAGTAAATAGGATGTTTTGCAATGACTTCAGTGAACAGTTGCATAGTAAGAAATCTTTTCTACATGACTCCAGCCAGTGTCTGTGTAAATCTGCAAATACCAGTTTCAATTTATCAGTTTTCATTTTGTTATCAATTCTGATAAAATTAGAACTCGTTGAAAGTGAAGCTCAAATTAAAACTGCACATGTCAAAAATAGTACTATTAACCCTGTTCGTTCTTTTCCAAATGTACTCATCTCATGCCTGTTGTATTGGCCAGAGAAAGAAAAAATTAAGCTATTGGTGGAATTAAGGCTATGTTCATATTCAGCCTATCTATAGTAAGGACATACTGGAAATCTTACAATATATATACATTACAATGTAATGTATATAAAGACTTTTTCTGGAGTAGTCACCTATCAAACTATTTGAGCTTCACTTCCTTAAACTTAGGACCAAGCTGCTTTAGTTGCTTCACCTTGTTACCAGTGCCTCTAATTAAGTTGCTAACTCCTCTGGTCCCTTAGAAATGGGCTTTTTAAGTGCCAGTTATCCCTAACTAACTCTACCCCTTCATTAAGGGTTGATGGGTCCTAAAGAGCTTGGGGATCAACGCCTCATTAAGAAGCACTCAGCCTTGCCTAGCAGACTATGAGGATCAGCACAGTCCCCCAAACAAACAGATACACAATATACTTCAGTCAAGCAGCAAGCACATCACAAACACAAACTCTACTGACAACAAATTTAGTCGAAGAGTCACATAGTCACTCCTCCTTCACCTGGAGAACTTCCTTGCAGAACTACCCTGTTAACTGACCCTGTTGCTAGCTGATAAGCACTTTGGGGCATGGTCTGTCCAGCTATGTCTACACTGGCAAATTATTCCAGACTAATGCCTAGTTTTAACTAGTAAGTACTAGGGTTAGTTCAGACTTCTACTCTTTGTTCGAACTTTAGTTTGAACTAGGCATGGGCAAGACCTGAACTAAGGCTTAGTTCAAACTTAAGAAGTTTGAACTAAGCCTTTAGTTCGAACTAAGCATTAGTTCAAACTAGAATGCATGGTTAGTTCGAACTAAAAAGTTCCCGGTTAGTTTGGACTAACCTCAAACTTCTCAGTTCACACTAAGAAGTCTGAATGAAGTTTGACTAATGTAGACATAGCCTCCATTACTATGTGTATTACCAGTGCCATGCACAAATGTAGCCCCAAAATAGGACTCTACCAAATAACAGATAATAGATAACAATAATAGAAGAGTGGTCAAGCTTCTTTGCAAAATATTGTCTCAGGCAGCCGCCACCAAATGAATACCATCAAATGTAATTAACCAATACTGTATGTTGGTTTTGATGTCATACCAAGCTATCAAAAAAAGCAGGCATTACTTATACCATTTACAGAAATTTCTCTGAGCCCTTTAAGTTGAATATCCAAAGTTACCTTGCTATGAATTTTTTCTTACATCAGCCTTCTATAATGATTGTCTGTAAGGTTGCAGAGAGCTATTCTATAGGCTTAAAAAACATATAAACTCAATAACAGTTGCATCTGGAATAGATATTGCAAATACTTTGCAAATAGAGCCACACCATGGACTGAAAGGCACCATCTTCAGTCAACTCAATGTACAGTGAGTTATAAGACAGGGCTGTGGCCTTCATATTCCTATGTATATAACTGTGTGCTTTTGACAGCCTTGATAAGCCTGTTTTAAAAAATGTGGAACTTAGTTATAACTAGGCTGGTGGGCTGAACTGGTTCACACAGTGGTTTCTCTGTAATTTTTCCAGGTTTACAGAGGATTACAAAATGAGCTCATGTCTATAGGCTTTCTTTTCCAGGTGTAGCATAGCTACTAATTTGCCCACATATGAAACTCAGTTCTGGCTCAGTAGCATCCTCTTCATGTATCTTGGGCTCTAGGGAAGAATACAATATCCTGTGCATAGGTGAGAGACCAGTGTTATTCAGGAGAACAAAGATGAGGTGTGCTAAGAACCAGCTTGGTTACTAACAGGCGGCAAGGAGACTCAGTGATGAAAAAATGCAATAGTGCTTTGATAACTATTATCACTTGAGCATAAAAGTTAGGGAAGCCCGAAGAAGTTTAGCATATGAACATGACCAGCAGAGGAGTGTCAGCGACTGACCCAACAAGTTAACTGGGAGCACAAGCATAACTCAAATCCCTATGTGCAAACTGGGAATAATAATGAGAGACAAAGATGCAAAAAAGAATGTATTATCTGTTTAGGTTTTGACCATGCCATTCATCACATTCAGGTGCACCACTGTGCCTCTGCATAATGAATTGTAGGAGCGGGACCCAAGATCATAAGTTCCTCAGTGCAGGTAGCACCTAACACAGCGGAGCTCCTCTAGGACCTACTTTAATACAAACAATAAATAATAAAAATAGTTTTCAAATTCAAATATATATATTTATGGAACATTTAGCTCTTCTATGGTGATTATGAAGTTTCTGCACTTTTAAAAACTCTATGGTGAGTTAAAAGTGAAAGGGTTAAAAGAAGGAACTGTTACAGAACACAAGCTATAGAACCTCACTGACAGATTGCTGCATCAAAATTTTAATCATGCACTTAAGTCAACGAGAGCTCAGCCACTGACTTTAGTGCATGCATGATCAACTCAAAGATCTGTTTGAGGTATCTTTATCATCTTTTAGAAACATATCCAGTGTTGATTTAAAGACATTCAGTTACAGAGAATCCACCATATCCCTATGTAACTTACTCCAACAGTTTTGAAAATCCAGTTCTAAAATTCTTGCTTTGATAATGATCTTGACTCAGGAAATCCAGCTTATTTAACTATGAACAAAAAATTCTACTGCATATGTTAATTTTATCTTTACAAACTATATCTACCTATATTAAAGACTGTGAGGTACTTAGATACCATAGTAATGGGGGAAATATAAGTACCATAAAAAGATAGACTAGACTGAGGCTCTTAATGCAAATAACCTGACCCTGTTGAAGAATGAAAGTCTTGCCATATTTGTGTTAAACAGAGTGTGGCTAGGCATGCTGGTTTGAAGAGAAATATATGTAGTAAACTACTTAGCAAATCAGGTAAATGAAAAACTCCTTAACATCATGAAAATTAGTCAGTTTGGGTATGTCTACCCTTACAATTTAATTTGAATTAATGAGGTTCAATTCGAATTAAATAAATGCACGGTCACACTGGCTTTCATTAATTTGAACTAAGGAATGCCTTATTCTTTTCTGCTGGGTAATTTTCATTTCTCAATTTGGTGATGATCTTTAAAGAACATGTTCTTATCTCATTATATAGAGGATTTAGAGACAGTGAACATAAATCTCTGCATGTCAGGATGAGAATTTGCCTCTAAGGTTCCATTAGCATCTCAGGTGCAAAATGATATATTTTAATTTCATATTTAAGATCAAATATAATTTCTCACACATGGGAACAGGAACTTACTATAATCAGCAGATATTTGGCATATTTAGGTATATAATTAGGTTGGGATTTTTTTATTTAAAGGACAAATTTATTGATATTCACTGTGAGCAATACTCCCTGTTCCTTTCTCTGCCATATAAAACCCTGATAAACAGAAGACAGAAACAGACTGTGGGGTGCTTCTTCTGTCTATGTTTGTAAAAAATAAATGTGAGGGATATTATATCAGAGACCCCAGCCACTGGATCCTACCCCAGTTGAATTGTTAGGAAGAGACTTTGTTGAAGGCTCTAAGACCTTGGTTATCTACAATGAAAGTCTTTCATTTCCACAGTTAAAAAAAAAACAAAAACAAAACCCAAAGGTTGTAGTAGTGAACAGTGTCAGTTTCTAAATATCAGACAGAAGAAGTAAATACTTTTTGTGAAGAAAAAATTACATGATGTATTTGCACTTCTTTGTACTTCTTCCACACTAATGTTCTACAAAGATTCTTGTTTCAAGTTGTTCTGAATGCTTTACTTGATTTCTGCCAGGGCTGAGCCTGGCATGGTTTTAGAGTTGGAACTTCATAACCCCAGCACCTCTGGGCTTGCCGCTTCAGTTATGAAAGTTAAAAACAAAAACAAAAGCAATTGCTTGAGACCAGGCACCAAATCACTTGAGCCCCAGCACCTCTCTCATTACAAATTAAGTACTGCCTAACTGTATAGTGGACTTGCTGAGTCCAAATATGGGATACCGCTAGCGCCCACCACTAAGGAAAGGCTTCAGTTTCAGCTACATTCCCTGAAGGTTTACCAGTAAATGGATTACTATAAGCAGGGGTTCTAGCTCAGAAGAAATCTAATTTTCATCAATAAATCACTATCCTCATGTAAAATAAACCTCCCCACCCTCTGATAATATACCAAAATACAACCCTTTCAGAGTACCACTGATATTTGCTTAAGTACTTTTTAAACCATTGTGATTTTGAAATTCTGAGAGTAAACATAATTGTAACTGATTACCTGTTGCCTATCTCACCCATCCTCTAGATGACTTTTAGAAATTAGAGCTTTCATCTCAACGAGAATTACTTGTTGAAATAATTTGTAATGAGCAAGACTTTCCCCTTTATGTATGTTCAGGAATTCTCAGAGAAGGGTATTTTATTTTAGCCCCTTGATGCATCACTATAATAGAAAAAACAAGGCAGAGTCTAGTAAATCTTCAGCACTCTAAGGAGACAGATTCAGTCTCGTCTTATGTTGTTTCATATGCAGCTCTTTTCACTCTTGCTAAGAGTTAAACTGTTCCTTGCCAGCCCGGATGATACTAGATGAGGGTCACCATATCCTGCAGCATCAAGGTCATGCATAAATATGTTTCTCTCATAAAATCACATATGCATTTATAACCTACCCTTAACTTGACATGTTGTAGAAGTCAGTTCTGGAAGAAAAATCACACATGACATGTAGAATCATAACTCTGATATGTGACAGCCAGTCCTTTCTGCTCCCCTTCTCTACAACCATCTTTGGAAGATCTAGACCACACTGTCTGACAGACATATCCTCTTATTCCTAACTAGAATTTTAGAACAACCAGAGACTTTACCCAAAAAATCCATTCTCAGATGCATACTAGAGCAAGTTCATATCTTTTGAATGTCTCATTAAACTCCCAGATAAGCTACATTTCTGAATTAGTCTTTTAGCTCAAGTGACAGAAGCCTATGGTGTGACTGTCCAGAATTCCCACTGTGCTTCAAGTAAATGGGTAAGACAGAATTTCAGCAATTAACTACTACACGCGCGCACACACACACACACACACACACACACACACACTTCTCCAGGTTCACTTACTACAGGCTCATATGACTACCAGCTTCTGTCTCTTGCTTCACTCCAATGTACAATCTACTCTTGGGCTGTGTCCACACGGCACTTTTCTTTCGAAACAACAGCTGTTGTTTCGAAAGAAAAGTTGCCATGTCCACACAACATTTTCTTATTTCGAAATGACGGACTCCATCATTTTGAAATAAGAGGTGTTCTTTCGGAACACCTTAAACCTGGTTTCTAATCGAAAGGGCCGTTATTTCAAAACCCTTGTTTCGAAGTAAGGCCATTTGGACATGTTGTTTTTTAACAAACTGTTCTGAAACAACATTTGACCTTCCTCTCAAGGTGCTTAGCACTGGCCAGGGTGCTGAGGGGTGTCCCACCACCAGCGGCGGGGTGAGCCACCAGGGCAGTGGCCACCCCGTGGGGGCTTCAGCCCCCCAGAGCAGGGCATGGGGTGAGCCACCCAGGCAGCGGCTAACCTCGCAGGGGCTGCAGCCCCCCGTAGCCAGCGGCAGGGTGAGCCGCCGGGGCAGTGGCCACCCTGCGGGGGCTGCAGCCCCCCAGAGCAGAACGCAAGGTGACCTGCCCAGGCAGTGGCTCCCCCTGCAGGGGCTACAGCCCTTGTTAGCCAGCAGGAGGGTGAGCCGCAGGGGCAGTGGCCACCCCCCGGGGGCTGCAGCCCCCCAGAGCAGAGCGCAGGGTGAGCCGCCAGGCTGTGGCTCACCCCATGGGGGGCTGCAGCCCCCCCAACACCTGGGCAGAGGAGCCTGGAAGTACCGCAGCTCCCCAAGCCGCTTGGCCAGAAGGCAAGCAGCTTGAGGCATCCCCAGGCTCCTGACAAGCCCTCCCCACCCCGCCCTGGCTGGTGGCAACATGGCCCTTAAAGGGCCATGTTGCCACACCTCCCAGGGTGCCACTGTCCTGAAGCGAAATAGCAGGTCCACACATAGGACCTGCTATTTCGCTTTCAGGTTTTATCTTATTTTGAACTAAAATTTTTTTAGTTCAAAATAGGTCCTTTCGAAATAAGGCTTTTATTTCAAAATAAGTCATTTTGAAATGACTCATTTCGAAGTAAGCCTTTGCATGTGGACATAGCCTTGATGTTTCTGAACTCTTCTCCAGGATTACAGGCTGCCAGGAGAAGCAATGGTAAACCTCTTTTTTCCTAATAAAAAATATTAAAAGCTTCAGTTCTCAGCCACATCTTTGGTTTTGTTTTTAATTATTTACAAGCTCTAAAGATTTATTGTAATGGGTACGACACACAAAGTCTCTGGGAGTGAACACAGCTATATTATGTTTGAAAATATGCTGTTATCGTTTCAACTGGGGGAAATATAACCTATATTTCTGAGTATATGCTTCTGTGAGACATCCTGAAGTTGTTCTAACCTCCACTAACCTGGGCAGGATTGGAATTGCCTATGACATACCCATATTTGAGGTGAATAAAAGAGACTAATTAGAGGAGACATAGGAATACTTGCCATGAGAGCTTTTAGCCTTTAAGGTTAGATCAGTGGTCTGCAGCCTGTGGCCCCAAAGACACATGAGTCTCTTTGGCTGCCCTCTTGTGGCTCTGGGCTGCTGGCTCCAGGACCCCTCTGCCACTGGGGGAACCTATGAGCAGCCCCCTCCAAGCTCTGGTCCCCCCCCCACCCCGTGACTGGGGGAACCCTGCAGGGGTCCCACTCCTGATTCTAGGCTCCCTGTCTATCCGGAAGCTAAATCCATTGAGGCTCTCAAAACACTTGGTTACTAAAGGAAAAAATGGCTTTTCTTATATTTTTGGTTGCTGATCCCTGGGTTGGACGGTGATGTGTGTGTATTCACACAGAAGCAGAAAAACATTGGCTCTGTGCACTGGGAGCTGTCAGCCCCATTCTCCCTCCAAACCCTGCTTCAGAATAGGTTGGTAGAGAAGATCTAGGAGGAGGCAGAGGCTTGGATCGCCCCTCTTCCACTCCACCCCCACCTTCCTATGCAGTGGCCAGCCTAGTTGGCCTGGAATAAATGGATTGTAATTTGCTGTTGATAGGGCAAAAATACATTACCCCCTCTCTGAAGCAAGGAGACGTATGAAAGTTATTATGACCCCAATGGGTGTCTGGGGCAGAATGCTTACTAGGGGCTACTCCCTGGGTGGTACAGCTTGTGCCCCTCCCCCTTTCTCTATAGTATACTGGAAAGCTAAATCTGTCCCTTAATAATCCAAACCATATACAAGACTTTATTGTATACTGTACACCCTTGCTCTTACTACACTGTCTGTATAAACATCGTAGACCCCCCCCCATGTGTCTAGAAGACATATTTACAGGACTCTATTCTGCCCAGTTACATCAGTCTGATGGCTGATAATGAATCTGAGTGTGCATTCAAGTTCTAGGGCATGTGAGATTTCCTTTATCCATAAAATGAAATAGCTAAGGAACGGACTCCGCCCTCCTTACTCATTTTGTGTTGTACTTGATTCTGTAAGTAGTCGTGTTGAAACCAGTCAGACTATTTGCAGAATAATACATACCACTCAATGTGAATTAGAGAGGCAAAAATCTGGCCCTGAAACTACCATCTCTAGTTAGACTTTTCTGGCCACGTTATACTGCATCATGCAATAAAATGCACTCAGGAAGCAAATATAATGTTGATTTCCTTGTGGTGCTTGCTTTCGCTCTCGATGTTAGAGACATGAAGCTGAAGCTCTGTTAGACTGTCTGCAGAAAACACATGTGGTGCCTACATGCATGATGATAATATGAGAATCTCAGAAACAACCCTCAGAGCATTAGTCCATTTCACGTCCAGGACCATTGCCCCAGGTATAAAACTGCAACATGGAGAAATATGAAGACAAAGTAAGAGAAAAGTACTTCCATATGCCAGGGCATATTAAGGTTTACAAGCACCTCCAGCAGCCAGACAAAATGCTGCCACCCTGCACTGTGTTTCATCACTGGACAAGCCCACCTCATCCCTCATGTCTGGTGATCCCACTGGGCCCTAGTGCCACCCCATCCCACATAGCTGGCCAATCTTTGGTCCCCAGGCCTTCTTGTGCCAGCTGGGGCCCCAGTGCCAAGAACTGGCCTTCTCAGCAAAGTTGGTGGGTCTGCTGGGCCCCAGCACCAGGACATGGAAGGACCTCCCTGTCGCACTGCCCCAGGTGCATTAATTCAGCCCTGTCATTATTCCAAAGATTTGAAAATTAAGGTATAGAAGGCTGGGGTAGAGCCATTTCTCCTGATCTATCCATTAACTACTACATCATCTTTCTTTCAATTTACATTCAGTTAGAAAAGAGAATCTGTTGGATTGAATTTGTTGCCATATGATGAAAAAGTATATCAAACCTTGCTCCTTTGTAAATCATGCTGTATAACTTCTACTGTATTCCTCTGTAGGTGGCAGTTATGTTTACATGCATAGCTTTCTTTTAAGGCCAGAAGTGGCCATTAGTTCATTTAATCTGACCTTCTTTATATCACAAGCCATCAAATTTCACCCAGTTATGGCTATAGTGAGCCCAGTAGCTTGTGTTTGACTAAAGCATGGTCTCCCAGATCTGAAGGTATCAAGAGGTGAAGATATCAAAATTTGTTTTGTGTCTTTTTGTGTCATTTTGGTCAGCCCCAACAACTGAAGGATAAAGAAAACAACACAAAATACACTTTATTTGAGCCTCTGCTTCCAACTTAGTTATTTTCATACTGGAAGATGTCTGAAAATGAAAATCTTAAATACAAATACAAGTCTGGTTTTAGAAAACAAAAGGAAATGTTACTGCAAACTGCCTCCAAAGGTGGCAGAAGCAACAGAAACTATCATTTTGTAAACTTCCTGATCAACCCCCGCACTCTGAGGTAGAAAGTCAAGAACTTCAACTCAGTTTAGCAAGCATGAAAGCTGTCACTGTGTCAAGGTTTAAGTCAGGAAAATGATTTCTGCAGTACTTTTGAAGTTGTACCTGCACTTAGTAAATGATGGCATTTCCAGAGAAATTTTCTTTGAAACCAGTGAAGCTGAAGACCCTGTGAATGAGCTACAAGCCATCAGCTATGAAGGCCCCATAGATGATCTTAAAACCCAAACGCCCTATAGATTAACTAGAAAGTTGCAATACCAAATGCCATGTAGATGAGTGGGTAAAATATGAAGCATGTTTCCATCTGCTAAAAATCTCTTTCAAAATTCAGTTTTATCACCTGAACCAGTTACATGTTCTCAGAAGAGTTGCTGGCCTGGGGAGGGACCCGGGGCATGGGCCCAGCCCTGGCCCACAGGCCCCACTCCCTGGCCAGGGACTGGGCCAGAACCTGCCACGCCGCTGCAGGCGGCTAGGCCCCGCATCCCCGTCCAGGGATGGGGACAGAAGCAGCCACGGGAGGCCAGGTCCCGCATCCCCAGCTACGGACAGGGCCGCCGCAGCCGCCGGTGGCTGTGCCCCAGATCTCCAGCCCGATTGAGCCAGATCCAGGGCACCAGCGTTGGGATTCAGGGCACGTGCCCCAGGCGCCCAGCACCAGTGACACCTCTGTATGTTCTTATATAGTTTGGTCCTTGCCAATCCAATGAATAAGATATGCCAAATGGGACATTTCTTTTTCCCCTACAAACTGCCATTTTTCATCGTCATGTAACAGGATGAAAAATGCACAGCACAAAAATATGCATGTCAAATAGCTAGCATGCTCATGTTTACAATTATGCATGCTGTTGTATTTTTGGTTGTTTGGGGACATAGAAAATGAAAAAACTCAACATGCGCAACAGCTTTCAATGGCTGGAAGAATATGCTGAAGTCAGTGTCTGTTCATGGGAGGAACAACCAACATATGCAATCACATATGGCAGTTTTGTGGTTTGTGAAGATTCATAGTATTAGCACCTGTTTTGATAAGCATCTGAAAATATTAGGCTATGGCAAGAAGAACTTGACACTATCAAAACTCATTGGATCTACCTTTCCACGGGCACTGTGAAGTGTTGGAGCCCAGCAATTTTGGTGTTTTCTTGACCATCATTAAGCTACGTCCCAGACATAACACAACTTTATCCAACATAGCAGTGACTCTAAATACTCGATTAAGAAAATTACTGAGATATGTGTTTTAGCATCACAAACCAGGGGGCACACACTTACTAGCTCAAAAGAACCTATCTTTTTTCCCCTGTCATTGGAGATTCAAACACTATTAGCCATGTTGATCAAATGACCATTTTGCTTTGGTTTCTTACTGTTGATAACAACAAAGGAAAAGTAGCCATACAAGAGCATGTTGTAAGCTTTGTGGCAATAAGTGTGACCAATTAGCTGTTTTATTCTGCAAGCTTGGTTCAGATCCTAAATACATGTCTGGACAGAGATGAGGTGGCACTGGTGTTATGGCTGCAGCTTGTAGATGATTGCAAGCAAATAGAGGAAGCAAGGGAAACAAAGTCTATGCACCTTACATCCATTCTCCAGCATGTTAGATTAAGGTAGTTTTGGTGCATTCTGAAGAGAAGGCCAGCCCAGTTCTGAAAGTTTGTTTGCAACTCTATAGGAAATATATAAATATTGAGCAGATTATACTCACTGATGGGAAAAACTAATAATTAAGTCTAAAAATAATCTTTATCTTCAAACTCTTGTTCAAGAGAGTGCAGTTTTGCAAAGAGAAGAGGCACAGGAAGATGTATTTCAGGCCCCTGGAGAAGTTGACAGGATTGATGCAGTAGATGAAATTGAACAGACTGCTGAAGAATGAAGGAGACCTTTATATCTAAAGACACCCTGCAAAACTAGATGGGACATCTTGAATGAAAGCCACTAAGACAATAGTAGTAAATTTTCAAGAGTATAATTAATGCCTAGAAGATGAAACTGTCACTGAATGCAGGAGTAGTGGGGACACAAGTTGAGCAAAAAGCATCCTGTCTTTGATGAATTGGATGTTCTACCTTAATCTGTGATGGTGGCAAAGGATCTTAGTTACCATGGCTGCAGCCTCTGGAACCTTTCAGTCAAAGAAAATTGACCTTCTCCAAGTCTTCCAGACATGTGAGAGCACAGTGAATGAGTTCCGGAAACTGAGGTTTGAAGTATGATGAAATTGAATAAGCATCTTAAAGCAGGTGGATAAGTAATGGGTTTGAAAATGCAAACTATCCAAGCCACAGGAAGAGATATGAACACTTCATGGATGATGAATGTGTACACAATTCTGTATTAGAAACAAAGGATAACCATCTAAAGAAATATTTCAAGGTCTGACTTTGATATGATCAGGGAACTAAAATCTTGATGTGAGGAATTTCAAGAGTAGCTTTCTATTTGGTTTCCTCCATCCAAGGCAAATTCAGAATATAACTTTAGAAGAGTAAGAGGCAGGAGTTTGTAAATTCATAGATAACTACTCAGATTTTCCTTTGGAATTCATTCATGAGAATATTTTACAATTTAATGTTTTATGAAAGACACAGAAGTGTTCAGTTTGTCAGATGGCATCCAGAGCCACTTGAATTTCATATATTGCATGAATTTTTGTAGGAGAAGATCCCACTTCAGGAATATTGTGTCAATTTTATGTCACCATACCAGTTGGAATGTCTAATACCA
Source organism: Podocnemis expansa (assembly GCA_007922195.1). Lineage (NCBI taxonomy): Eukaryota > Metazoa > Chordata > Testudines > Podocnemididae > Podocnemis > Podocnemis expansa. The sequence continues at coordinate 39,164,857 of ML682005.1, forward strand.
AAGGCAAAAGGAGCATGTTAACACAAGTCAAAAAGTACATGTGTTCAACAGCATCACAGCCACTGTGACTTTTCTCTCTTTCAAGCTGAGAAAGACAAGACACCAAGGTTAGAACTGGACATCATCATAAAGCAGTTCACCAAGGAAAAGTACTGCTGTGGTGTGAAATTCCGATAATTGGAAATACACAAGCCAACACAATTTAGGTAAGATTCCACTATTGTTTATGCATATGACTTTTATCTTATTTTTTAAAAGAACGTTTATATTTACAAAAGGTAATGTGAACACTGGGCTCCATGCTGTGTGTTTTTGATTCAGGCTCTCATCCTTAAATCTACTCCACTCTTTCCTGAACATTTTCCATCATCTTTTTTAAAACTTGGACAACAGTTGTGTGAACAGTATTATTCACCAATGCCATAAACAAAGATAAAATTATCTCTCTACTCCTACTCACTACTGTGCTGTTTATACATCTGAAGATCACATGAACCTTTTTTCCTCATGAACTCCACACTCTTGTTCACTGCATTCACTAAATCCCTTTCAGAATCCCTGCTTTCCAGAATGCAGTTTTCTGTTCTTTAGCTATGTACTCCTCATACTTCAGTACTGCTTGTTCCTAGATGTATAATTTTCTATTTATATGGATCAAAATACATTTCTTTTGAATTCACCCATGTCACTCAGTGACTTAAATCATTCTGGATGAGAGAATGCACTTACCATGATGTGCCCTTTGGTCGCTGGGTATGAGGTAGCAAACTCCTTCTGTATCTAGTGCCTCCCAACAACAAGCACTCCTGTTCTACAGTGGTTTATTTTGTGATTTGAGTCTACAGCCAGCTGACTGGGCTCCAATTCAGGAGTAGCAGAAAGTACAATAGAACAAGTAAACTGACCAACATTTACAACACAGATTTGGACTTGACTCTGGGCCCGATGGGCCTCAACACCTTTCTGTCATGGAACTCCCCAACACAATCCAACACTAAAAACAGAAACTTAAAAACCCTCTTCGGCCGTACTCACGCTTGACTTTTCATTCCTTTCCGTTCCTCAGGTAAACATTTCCCTGCGCTCTCTCCCTGTAAGTTCAAATTCTGCCCTATTATCAGGTCACCACCAGAACCTGCTCCATCCCATTATTTACTCTGAGTCTTTCTAGGCTCTGGCCCGACCTTTCCACTGAGGAGAGTAACCCAGGCCTGACTCTCCTACTGTTTTTCCTTCGTGATCCTCCTGCTCTCTCCACCCAACTCTAGGCAATGACTGCAAAATTCCTCACTCTCTACTTGCAGCCTCTTATAACTCCAAAATTATATTTATGGCCACTTCCAAGCTCCCCCAACCCCCATGGGCTTCATCTCTCATTAATCCTAGTTTTCTATCCAGGTGCAGTGTCTCAGGCCCACATTAACCCTGTCACAGCCTGTGTGGGGGACAAACCTCTTAATATGCCATATGACTGCACACTCCTCATTATTTGTCACTTAACCAATCTTTGTGGTATCTGCAAATAGCAGCAATTTTATATTTGTCTCCAGATCATTGATAAAAAGGTTGAGTAGTGTTGGGCATAGTATGAATCCCCACAGAATGCCACTGGAGACACCCCTATTTGATAATGATTCTGCATTGACCAACTAATTTTTTAGATTTATCAGTTAAATACATCTTGATCCATTTAATATATAGTTTATTGATATCATAGTAGCCAGCTATCTGGATCTTCCCACTTGCCCTTTTTGAATATGAGCACATTATATCTCTTCCAGACTTCTGGAATTACCCAGTATTACAAAATTTATTTAAAAATTGAATCAGGTGTTCAGAGATCTTCTTATCCAACTCTTTAAGGATTTTTGAATACATGTGATCTGGTTTGCCGATTTAAAATGTTCATTCTTAGAAGATTTTGTTCAACATCCTACCCAGCTACTAATGGATTGGAAAGTACATCATCCTCATCCTCACGTGAAATAAGTCATCATCCTGCTTCTTTCCAAATACAGAACAATGCTGCCTTCATTTCCCTTCTAAAAGAGGTTGTACCATTAGCTAAATTTGTTGACTTCTTACTGTAGAATTATGACTTTGGGGCCATGTAACAAACTATTTTCAAAGGCTTCCCAATTTTTATTCACATTTTTTCTAACTTTTCCTTCCAGTGAATTTCACTCCTATTTTTCCTCAGCTTTGGGAAACTAGTCCCTTTTGAAGCATCCTGTGTGGCTGTGCACGCATGTGGGTGCTTATGTCATGTAGGCTTTTCTTTCACATATGGTTAGGCAATGCTGGGATTTGAGGAGAGGATGTATATTTCATTAACCACACTTCTCACCATTTTTTTTAAAGGGAGAAAATGAGGGAATTGGAGCCTACTTACACACTCATCCCATTACTGCCCCGCCCCCATTCAAATACATATTTGGTGGTAAGGTCAAGAGTGCAGAAGGATTTCAAGGTCAGAAGGGACTACTGTGATTATCTAGTCTGAAATGTGTACAAATACAGAACTTCCCCTGGAATAATTCCTAGAGCAGATCTTTTGGATAAACATCCGCTTTTGATTTAAAAATTGTCAATGATGGAGAATCCGCCACTAACCTAGATAAATTGTTCCAAGGGTTATTCACCCTCACTAAGTGTACACCTTATTTCTAGTCAAAATTAATTTCGCTTCAATTTCCAGTTATTGCACTATCTCGGATAGACTGAAGAGACCATTATTAAATATTTGTTCCCCACGTACGTACTTTTAGACTGTAACAAAGCCACCCCTTATCCTTCTCTTCATTAAGGTAAATAGATTGATCACCTTGACTGTTGCTACAATGCATATTTTCTAATCCTTTAATCATCTTTATGGCTCTTCTCTGAACCATCTCCAATTTTTCAATGTTCTTCTTAAACTGTAGATAACAAAATTAGCTACAATATTCCAGCAGCAGTAGCACCACTGCTAACTGCAGACAGAAAAGAACCTCTTTATGGCGTCTCAAAATTCCCACTGCTGCATCCAAGGATTATATAAATCCTTTGACTACAGTGTTGCACTACAAGCTCATATTCAGCTGATTTTCCAGCATGATACCTAAATCGTTTTCAGGGTCACTGCTTCCCAGGATACATGTTAGAAGAAAAGAAGGATCATGTCTGTTTAGGAGTGGAATGGGTAGATGGTGTCTTTAATCAAACTACTTGTTCAACCAACATAACGGGAAGCAGCCACATCCCTGCCTAGACCCATATAAGTAAGCCCAGAATACAGGATGCATAAGATATATATCCTTTCTAACATGCTAAACTTAACATACATACAGCAACAGGTACATCCATAATACAACAGGTTACATCATGCCTAAATCCCTATATGGTTTCACTATCCTTAGTTACATGATTAGATTATACTTAATATACAGCATATAATTAGCCTGTCATGTTTTTTGTGAGTTATTTAGTTACCAAATACAGTTTTGATAAATGAGAGGTTAAATACTCTTTTGCCCTCCTTCATATTAATGATTTTTTGGTAGGGTCATTACAGTAAACTGTTCTCACTTAACAGTAACTGTTTCCACTCAAACAACCAAGGAGACCTATGGCACTTTAAAAGACTAATGAATTTATTTATCATGTGAGCTGTCACAGAAGAACATCCCAGTTTGTCAGATGATTTAAAGATGGGGAAACTTACAGAATGGGAGGAAAATAAATGCAGGGGAGTGTAAGTCATAGGATCAGGTCACACTGTTAATAGCAAATCAAAGCAGATGTAAAGATTCAAACACTGGGGAGTAGCATATAGAGGAAAATGAGGTCAAATCACCTGTTGTAATGAGAATAAAATCCAAAGTCTTTATTTAGCCCTGAAACAACACTGTCCAATATGCATATGAAATCCAATTCTGCAGTTTCTCTTTGAAGCCTTGATGTGTTATTCATTTTCTTGAGCACAGCTATTAGCAAATCACCAATGGACTGAACAGGGAGATTGAAGTGCTCACCTACTGGTTTTTGAATGTTGTGATTTCTGATGTCAGTTTTGTGCCCATTTATTCTTTTGCACAGAGACTGTCCTGTTTGTCCAATATATAAGGCAGTGGGGCATTTCTGGCACATGATGGCACAAATCACATTGGTGTGTGAGCAGGTGAATGAGCCCTTGATGGTGTAGCTGGTTTGATTAGGTCCTATGACGGTGTCTTTTGTGGAAATATGTGAGCAAAGTTGGCAGCGGGATTTGTTGCAGGGCTTTTTGCCTGCTTTAATGGTTCTGTTGTTAGGTCTGTAGTTGCTGGAGAGTATCTGCTTAAGGTTGAGGGGCTGTTTGTAAGCAAGGAGAGGTCTGTCTCCCAAGGCTTGAGAGAGTGAGGGATCGTCTTGTAGAATAGGCCATAGATCCTTGACGATGTGCTGTAGAGGTCAGACTTGGGGGTTGTAGGTGATGACTAGTGGCATTCTGTTGTTTTCTTTCTTGGGCTCCTCCTATAGTAGTAGACTTTGGGGTACCCCCCTGGCTCTGTCAATCCTTTTCTTCACTTCTGTAGGTGGGTATTGTAGTTTTAAGAGTACTTGAGAGTGATCATGAAGATGTTTGTCTCTGTCTGCAGGATCAGAGAAAATGCATTTATATCTGAGGGTTTGGCTGCAGAGAGTGACTCATGTGGTGTGTTTTAGATGAAAGCTTGAGGGATGTAGGTAACTACAGAGATCAGTAGGTTTTTGGCAGAGGGTGGTACTTATGTGTCCATCTCTAATTCGTACTGTAGTGTCTAGAAAGTGGATCTCCTATATGGAGTGTTTCAGGCTAAGTTTGATTGTGGAGTAGAAATTGTTGAAATCTCTGTGGAATTATTCAAGGGCATCCCTACTGTGGGTCCAGATGATGAAGAAGTCATCAGTGTAGCCTAAGTAGAGGAGAGATGCTGTGGTATGAGACTTGAGGAAGTGTTGTTGTAAGTCAGCCATAAAAGTGTTGGCATATTGTGGGGGCCATGCTCATACCCACAGCAGTTCCACTGACTTGAAGGTATAAATTATCGTCAACTCTGAAATGGTTGTGGGTGAGTACATCACAAAATTCAGCCATGAGGTGCACTGTCCCATTATCTGGGATGGCTCTTCTAATGACATGTAATCCATCTTTGTGGGGGATGTTGGTGTAAAGAGTTTCTATGTCCATAGTGACCAGAATAATGTTTTCTGGAAATTCACCAGTGGACTGGATTTTTCTCAGGAGGTCCATGTTAGTTGTGTGTAGTTCTTTCCAGCAAAATGGTTTGTTTATACTTTAGTGTCTCAGTTTGCAATAAGTTTGATTTCTAAATCCAGTGCTTAGCTACTCAGATAATAAAAAAACATAAATTTCCTACAAAAGAGTTCTACTTTATGTTAACATAGCCAACATTAGGGATTGGCAACCTTTGCTGACCCCTGTGCCAGCCCTGCCCACCATACCCTCAGTGGGTGACAGAGGCGGGCCAGAAAGGGGGTGGGGCCAGGCTTCTGGTTCAGGGGTGGGGCTGGCTCCAACCCTCACCAGCAGGCAGCCGTTGGGTCCCAGCCAGGGCCACATATCCCCCTGCAGCCTCCGGGTCCTGCCAGCAGCACCTCTTGCCCCCACTGGCTGGCAGCTTCCAGCTCCGCAATCAGAGCTGGAAGCAGGGGTGGGGCAGACCTGCCGCGCTCCACCTTAGCCCAGCCCAGCAGGGGGTGGGGCCAACAGAGGGCTGGGAGCCACGTGCCACAGCTTCTGCTGGCCTGGAGCCGTGGCATGCGGCTCATGCTGCCTAGCCGTGGAGCGCTATGCAAGCAGGGCCGGTGGACAAGCCTGAGCACCGCCGTGTGCCGCTCAGGCTTGGCTCCCGTGCCATTTTTGGCATGGGTGCTGGGGGTTGCCGCCCCCTAGCCTATATTGTTTGTTCCTTCATTCACATTAAAATGCATATTGTTTGTTTGCATCAAGCTTACAGAGCAATCCTGATGATACTATATGATGCTATAATTAGCAGACAACCAAGAACCAATCCTTGTGGAACCCCATTAGAAATACACTGGTTCAATGATTATTCCCTCTTACAATTACATTTTAAGATCTAGAAATTATTAGCCGATCTTAATGTGTTTAAGATGTGCCATGTTAATTTTATATCTTTCTAGGGTTTGTTTTTTTTAATCAGTATGTTGTCAAGTACCAAATCAGATGATTTACTGAAGTCTAATTCTGATTCTGGTGCTTGCGGATGCTATCCTGGCTCACTCCAGCACTGTAAACTGGAATTGCTTTATGGGCTCTTCTTACTGCTTTATGTGCTCTTCTTACTACTTTCACATACTTCACCTTTCTTTAAGCTTCTTCCCTGTTGCAGCATACAGTGAACGATAATTACTGTATAACGACTCCAGCAAAGGGCGTTTCCTGAGGACTACTGACTGGCTGGGAGACAGTTCATGGCCTTAGGTGCAGCTGTGGGCTGGAAAGCCCAGCTGGCTATTAATCCTGAGGAAATGCACTACAATGAGTTTGTTATTAACTAGTATAAAATAGGTTTTACATCTTTTTAAAGTACTTTTAAAAGGGAGGTGTCTTTTTGTTGTGTTCTGTTCTGTGCATGTGATATTATTAATGCATTACTCAGTTTTCACATTTTTGTTTATGAAATATTTTGGAACATAAATTGTCAAAGGTATTAGCCAGCCAGTTTATGCAAGCTTTTTTCCAGATTGTTGTTTAATTCATAATAGGTTTCTCAGACTTTCACCACCATTGCAAAGTATATATTTTTACTAAAAATGTACCTATTTATCCTGATAGATTTGGTGAAATTTTGTAACATGATAAATAAAAGAACATTTTGTTATTATATTGTACTATCATGACACTTCTATTTAGTAACACCTGTAGTTTTAGAGGGAGAAATTTTTATTCAGTAAAAACTAAAATCATTGTTTACCCACAACTGGTGACTGGTTTTCTTTTTTGCCCAGTAGTGTAAGAAATCCTCACTATATACACAGTGTAGCTTTCTGTAGGTGAGCACTTAAACTTGGATAAAATTTTCAAAACTGCCTAAATCTATTTTTAAAACACAGTTAGACAGTTAGGACTCATGAGTGCTTAACTCACTTCTGACTCACAATTTTCAAATTCTCTTATCTCTGCCAAATCAGAATTATCATCACAGTGAACGAAGTGATACACTTCTCCTCATTAAGGCCTTTTCCCAGGCCTAGGGACTTTTGTCTGTATCACTATTTCAGTAGGGCCAGTCCTTCCACAGAGGTGACTTAGGCAGTCTCCTAGGCTGCCAACCATTAGGGAGCACCAAGGACTGGGCTAGGGCCAGCAAGCCTATCCCACCCTGTTCCATTCAGACACGTAGCATAGGGCGGAGCAAGGCAGGAAATGGTGTTTTGGCTGGCTATGCTCCAGAAAAGGTGGGGGGAGGTTGGTCTAGGGCAGCGGTTCCATGGGGGTAAGGGACATTTGAGTTTGGAGGCTAGTAGGGGGGAGCCCAGTGGTGGCTCTGGTCCCCAGCTGCAGCTCCGCTCCCCACCTGGGCTGGACCCTGGCGGTGGCACACTTACCCAGCTGGTGCTGGGTACCACGGCGGGGAAAGGGACGGTGCCAAAATCACATATGGCCTAGGGCACCAAAAAACCTTGGGCCGGCCCTGTGTTTCAATACAAGATACAAAATGGTTTTGTAATAGAAAAAGTGTGTTCTTCATCCTCATTTTTCAATCATTTTTGCTCTAGCCTTCAAAAGGAATCATCTTTGGGCAGAGGCCAGTCATGAAAAATTTCAATCTTATGTACAAATGTTTCAGAAAGTTATGAGCGACTGAAATTCCCCATCTTCAAGCATCTGATGAAGTGGGATTTTCTCCCACAAAAGCACATGCTATAAATAAATTTGTTAGTCTTTAAAAGTGCCACAGCAGTCCTTGTTTGTTTTACTGAACTAGACTAACACAGCTACCCCCTTTGGCGCTTGAAAATATGTGCTTAGAATGAAAGCTGCTTGTATCTTTTACTCGAGTTGTCTCCCAAGCACCCATTCTGTAGAAAATTCAAACTACTGAGGTATGCAGATGCATGCTAATGCTCATTTAATGAGTTAATTTTTAGAAAAAAATGAGTGGTATTTGATCATTTTTTAAAAGCTTCAAAGAACGAATTCTGGGCAGTAGTCTGTTTTTAACTCCCCCTTCTGAAGAAAGAAAGCAAACAACTTATTCTCTGACGCATAGCTCTCTAGGTAGCTAAGTAATCTTGAGTAAGAAATCAGTCTGTCACAGAAATCCAATTCATTAAGAATATGAATAATTATAGCCCATGTAATTCCACATGTCACACACATTTACATTTAGCCTGGTTAGTGCTTTACAGTCATTGTTTGGAAATTTGAACCACATGGAGCATGATACTTTTAGTTTGTATGAAAATTAACTCTGACATCTAACATGGTTTGTTTTCTAAATCTAACAAGCCTGAACGTTGCAGTTTAAATGTTCCATATGATTTGGTTTACAGAAACCCAGTAATATAATTACAAATGGACTTGAAACAAAATGCTTGACCAAATCTCCCTTTGGGGAGGATTAGATTTGAATCTAGATCAAACTTTTCAACCTAGACCCAACTTTAGGTATGCAAAAAATTGGGTGTAAATGTGGGTGCAAAATAACTCAATATCTATATTATGGGTGAGCAAATCCAACAGCATTTGGGGATTTGGAAATCTCTCAAAATACTTAGAAGTTTTTCAAACCTTGTTCAAGATCATAAACTTTTTTCCTTCTGTAATTTAAAACATTTTCCTCAAGGTAGACTCAATTAAAAACATGTTATTCTCACTACAGGGAATGGTGAATTATGCAGGAGGTACAGAATAATACTCTCCAGAAAACAGATTAGACAGGTGGATGCCATATATGCATGATGCTGGATCAAATGCTTTCCTGAGTTTGACCAGTACAATCTCTTTGTTACTATGCTCCAGCTTTCTTCAATTATTTTTTTATTTGACAAGCTTGTTCCTGTTTCAGTGCATCATTTCAAAAAACATGGGAGTGGCATAACCACTATTTACTTTACTGCACTTTCATATGTTTCAGTGAAGGCAGAACTAAGCCCACTGATTGTTAATTGTGGGTTTCTTTTGTCTGCTTGCCTTTCCCCTTATCTTCTTATTTCATAGCCTCTTTATTGATTTTCTCTCTGTCCACTCCCTTCTCCGTTTTCACATTGGATTTTTCTCCCCTCTCTGCTCCTTTTTTCAGTTTCTCATAAATGTAACATGAATTTGCTAACGCCAGAGCTCCATTATGAAACTTGAACTTCATAGTATCCTGAGCAGATTCAAAAATAGGTAGAAGTAAGTTTGCCCATCCTAAAGCCTCATGTTATTTTTCTGTGGCATATTTCTAAGGAATGTACAATACCACACGTTCCATTCAGCAAGGAGATAATATTTAATCACCTTATGCTCAGGGTTCCTTACTGTTTTTGTACCTATGTGAGGTACTCAGAAACTGTGTACTGGTACTAAACTCTTGTTGTTCAGATTTTTTTTTTTTTTTTTAGCTACAGTTTTTTAAAAAGTAGGGAGAGAAACAGAAAAGCAGAAGTCCTATTTCTTTTTGCAGAACACAAGACCATGAGCATGCTAGTTTTGGCTTTGTTGAGACACTATCTTTCGAGACCTTTAAGGGGCAAATAAAAATATAGATTCCTCAGATAGGTACAAAAGTAGGACAACGTTGGTTTTTGGTTTTTTGTTGTTTTTTTTTTCCCGGGGCAGTGTATGCATGTGTGTTCTTGTGATAAAGCTGTGAAGTTTTTGGCTGCCCTTTTCTGGCTTCTGTTGTTTTCAGGGGACTCAGTGGGATAGATAGTTTGTGCTGTGACAGGACATGCCAACAAATTGCATCACTTCTGCCTCGGTGGCTGAGGACAATGACATGCCATATGCCAATGGCAAGAAATGAATGGGGCTCATTTACACTGGCACTGGGTGTCTTCAGCCCAGTCAGTCTTCGGAGGCTATCCATGGCAAATTGGAAAGTAGCACCGAAGCAGCAGCAGCATGAAGAGATGCAGCATGAAAAGCTTCCAGCATTCATAACTTTATGAACAACACTCAGCTTTGAAAGAGCAAAACCCAAACCACACAACTTATACATGTATCCCATGCTCTGCAACTTAACCTTTCAGTCTCAGAAAGAAAGAAAAATCACCAATTGTTTCTCCCTATGCATTAGTACACCAATACAAAAAAATCTTTGAGTAAATTCCAGCTGCAAGGAGAAAACAAAAACACAGTAGGTGTCATGCTTCATGCATTCAAAATAGTTTCTCTACTCAAATAGACTGCCGCAAAGATTTGCCCCAAAGTTGACCCCAGTGCCTCTGGCTTGCACTCCAGCAACAACAAAACTCATATTTGACCTCTGACCTTCCTGGCAACACATCATTTGTTTCCATGTGTTGGAGCAAGGGATGATGGGTGATGATTAAAGAGCAATGGTTCTGTTGACCTGAGACGCTAATGAGAATGAAATGAGAAGGTCAATGATCATCCTCACATGGCAAACCAAGACAAGTAGCTAATCTGTTGTTAATTGTCTTTTACATTTGTTTTAAGGGCAAGAGCAGAGATAGGTGGCAGTCATGTGTCTCCCTTCTTTAGAATCATTGTAATTAGCATCATAATCAGAGTTAGGCTCGCCTGGGGAAGCCTGAAACCTGCCTGGCAAGCAGGATCACATTTTTTTATTTATTTGTTTGTTTTAAAATTTGCATAGGTTAGTGAAAGGTGCCAGACGAGTACACATGGAGACAGAAGGCTTCTATTCATGTACATAACAGTGCAACCCAAGGCAGCTCCAATCCAAGCTTCACTCCCTGTATCCTGAGTCAGGGTCTCTATCCTGACCTGGAGGGACAATTCTGTGGATGACAGGGTTATTCACCTCTCAGACTTTCCAGTGAGCACCAATGTGGCTCATTGTAGTGATTTTGGAAAGTGGACTGAGACCATCAATTCTTTTCACAGGCACCAGTGAGCAACCGTCAAACATGTACTGGTGACTGATAAGCTGGACCAGTGATTAACTGGAAAGCTAGAGATAAAAGTTCCGCTCCTCCCATTACCAGTTTCTTGAGCCATTCTCACATGGGCTGGTGTGAATATAAACACTTCCATGTGGAGTAGCTTTTGTAAAGATCCCAAACATTCACACACATAGAGCAAGTCAATGGAAAAACCTAACTAAGCAATTAAATATGACACCAGGGGAAGGACTCAAAATAAGTCACCCCATAAACTCTTGAGGCTTTTGACATAGCTGGAATGAAGAAGAGAAAGGATAAATTTCCTGGCTATTTCATTTTCTTAATCACAGTCCCTTTTCTATAATTTATTTCTATTACTACTTTCAGGTAGGGAGCATTCAAACGTGTTGATTTGGGATCTAATGTGTCTGCTTGCTAACACTTGCTAATACTTTCAGAAGGAAAAAACCATTCAATATTGTAAATATTTAAATGAGCTGTTTGTTGTTGTTTTGGGGCTTGGTACACATATAGAATCATGGAAGATTAGGATTGGAAAGGACCTTGGGAGATCATCTAGACAAACCCCAACTAAATCATCCCACTTCCATTTTCACTTCAACAGTTCCAAATAGCTCCTGATACATATCACAGTCCTCTACACACACACACACACACACACACACACACACACACACACACACACA
>ML682005.1:39186953-39262879 GCA_007922195.1 Podocnemis expansa
GGCGGGTCTGGGGCGCGGGGCTCAGCCGGCAGCCCGGGCTGCACCCCCGACTCCACCCGGGCTGCCAGCTGAGCCGCCTGGCAGGGGTTCACCCCCCACCACCCCGCCGGAGGCTGCTGCCCCCTTTCTGGGGCTGCAACCCCCTTCTGGGGCTGAGGGACAGCCCTCAGCACCCTGGCCAAGGACCTGAGGGTTCCCTGGCCAGGGTGCTGAGGATCCACTGTTGTTTTGGAACACTTTGTTCCAAAACAACATGTTCACACGCCTTGTTTCAAAACAAGGGTTTCGAAACAAGTTTGTTTCGACCCCAAATGGCATTTAACTTGTTTCGAAACAACAGAGTTGTGTGGGAACAAGGGCTGGCCCGGGGTTGGGAAAAAAGGTGTGTCGTGTGAACAGCTGAAACCTTATTTCGAAACAACCTCTGTTGTTTCGAAATAAGGAGGCTGTGTGAACACAGCCTAACTGCTAGAAGCCAGAAGGGAAAGAGACTGTTGGATCACTCCAGCTGCCTGTTCTGTATGCTCCTCTTGATACTTTGGTAATGGTCACTGTCACAGAGAGGATATTGGGTTAGATGGACTGTTGGTCTCACCCAGTATGGCAGTTCTTATGTTTTGACCTTGTCCCCTCCTAGCTACACCTGACCTAAGTTCCCTCTGTATGCTGTTTCCTAAAGTTTGAATCATTACAAATGCTCTGATTTGCTGTTGCAGTATGACCTGATCCCATGTCTTACACTCCCCTGCATTTATTTTCATCCCATTCTGTAAGTTCTCCCTCTTCAAAGCATCTGATGAAGTGGGATATTCTCCCATGAAAGCTCATGAGATAAATAAATCTGTTAGTCTTTAAGTGCCACAAGACTCCTTGCTTTTTATTTTTTACTTTGAAGACTGCAGTCCATTTTCTGAGACAAAGGTCCTTTTATCTTTATAAAAAGGTTCTTGGATTTTATCATCACTTTCCATGACTCAGATTTTGCTCTGAAGCTTAGAATCTTGAAACGGTCTTTTGATTCTGCCCTTTGCCTTCTCTTCCACTTCTATCTTCTCTGTAATTCTGCTAGTCATCACATCTGAAACATTATCAGAATTCATCCTTACTGTCATCCTGCCCTTCTTGAAATCCTTATCTGTGATATACTAGTGCCACTTTCTCTTTTATGGTCTTCCTACATCCCATAGTCTGAAAATTAGGGGGTCCAAAATATTGAGGTGAGACTAAACTCTGCTGTAGAGAATGGAATCATACCAGTGTCATCTTCTGATTTCACTGGCTTCCTCGCCATCTTTAGCTGCAATTCAAAACTTTCCAATGTTCTGCAAAGACTTATCTAACGGTAATTATCTGATGTCACATCCAACTTATCTTCTCTCTTTTTACTTTATTCTTCTAATATTGGCATCCTCCATAGTTTAAAGATTGCGTTTCCATTTGTGATGTTTCGTATGGTGGTCGCCAGTGAGATAGTGTTGCCATGCATGAATCAGTTATCTCCTATTTTAAGGTTGAGAGAACTGTGGTATCTCTGATACAAGCATTAGCAAATGCTGGCATTTTAATAGCAACCTCTGTGCCAAGATTTCTCTCGTTCCTTCTATGTCATTTTCATATCACCTTTAAAATCTTTCTTGTCTATTCAACTTACACTGACTCCATCAATTGCTTTGTGAAGCCAAATATAAAAATAAAATGTGATATATCCCTGTGTGTGCAGAAAGGACAATTCTGAAACCACTTTCAACCCTGGCTCTAAACACAAATTATGTGTGAATCAACCACTTTCAGTGTACACTGGAACTGGAAAAAGAAAGAAAGAAAAAAAGAAAATAAATGTACACAGGCAACAATTTTCAGTGTCATCTCTGTGAGTATTTGTTAAATTTAGGTGCTGGAAGTGTTTGTGTTGGCAGTACTTATGTGCTCATTCAGTCAGGGAACAGAAACAATGACATGTTACTCATATGACCATCACAACTAAAGATAAAACTTTGAATAGTTGTCATTAACTCACAGTCTAAAACATTGAAAGGAAATTCATTAAATAAATGTGAACAATAAATAGATTCAAAAAAATCAGAAACTGTGTGTGAATATCTCACAGGTAGAAAAAAAGGCAAAATGTATCTAACAAATTACTTGAGAATTTTTTCACTCAAGCCTTCTACAGCTGCTTCATGTCTTTGTACACAAGGTGTAATTTCATATGGCGTGTGCAAAAATTATGGACGGTGTTTTGAAAGCCTATGTTGTAGATACTAATATAATAAATGCAAGCACCAATATATATGTACATATAAAATACTTCAACTATTGTTTGTGCATTATAATCAATAGAATAACTTGTTCAGAATTAAGCCACTCCTGTTTTATGCCACACATCTCACAGGAAATTGTAGCTTAACTTCTGTAACCAGAAGCAGAGACATGTCAGAGACACATTAAGTGAATAATCTGCCTGTTTTCTTTGACACAAATCAATTCAATTCTCAGAATTGCTCACAGCAAAATATTACTTTCACACTTCTATTTGAGAAGTGGCAGAGTCACCATTTGTTAAAACTTTTGGCAAGAAATCCACAAATTTAAAGAAAGTTTGCATCTCATTGGGTTTGATCCTACAAATATGAAGTTTCTTAAATGCTTCCTCCAATCATTGTAAACATTTTTCATAATACCTGCCTAATTTGTAGCGTGAAGTCTGCTGCAGTCAATCAGTAATCATCTTCCCAACACTGACATGGAAATTAGTATGTCTTGCATAAGTTAGATGTTCATTGTAAATCAGTTGTTAACCATGAATTGGTACTGACAATAAGCATTACTCTGTGACATCGTTCTCTGTAATAAGGGTAAACTTTTACGCCATTACAAGGGAATTATTGAAGACACAGTTTTGGTAGAAGAGTTTTAAAGCTGAAACTTGCAATGAGTTCCCTGGGGATTGGCCTGGATCTCTAATGAATAGGTAGATTTTTGTATTCAGCATTTAGTTACATATAAATGTCACTTAATAGCTTTACTGAGATAGTACTCACTATTTTTCTTTGGTTGCGTAAGTACATTTGTCACATTTTATGTTAGGTATAATTCAAGATTTACTGAGAACCATTTATTAATATAGAAAATAATTTCACTGAAATTATTCTTTCACTTCCAGAATTAAATAAATAATTAAGAACAAAAAATCCATGCATTCATTAAGATTTTAAACTTTATAATACCTCTCTGTTATTGTTTTCACAAACTTAGCCCATAATTTCATGTATTGGGAAACTGGACACAATTATTTTTTTTTCCTATTGTTATTGTTCACTGTAGATAAGCCTTATGATATATAGATGCTGCCTACGGACTGACTTCTTGACTCATTGATTGAACAGAGATGTTGGGTCAGATTCTCTCAGCCTAATGCTGCCATGTACAAAGAGCACTTTATCCCACCAGTCTTGAGCACTAGAGCCTGAAGGGAGTCACTTGAGGAAGAGAAGGCAGAAATCTTGATAGTTAACATCCACTGGATTTGCTACAAGGAGACGATAGTTTGAATCTGTAAAGTGCCTTCATCCCCCAACTACACTACTCAGGCATCTTCCTCAGCCAGCTGCAGATACACAAGTGCAGAGAAGGCTGCAAGAACTGAGAGGCATTGGCTACCTGCCTAGAGTAGACTTTTTACCACAGGGCAGTCTCTACCAGTGTGTGTGTGTGTCAGCCACATCTGGTGCCAAGCCTGGGTGAATTTGACCCACTATGAATAGATTTATCTCATATAAATACCTCATTCAGATAGCACAAGAAAAGCCTGTTTCAGGAATTCAACCCTTTAAAAACTAGAGGTTTTGTCCCCTTATATTGCTCTGGACAAACATAACACAGCTAATGAAGGGCCACTCACCTGGCCTCGAACACATGGTACGTATTAATTAATAACACATGAGCTTTCTAGATGTTTCATATTTTCAAAACACTTTAAAATAAATTTTGTGTGCCCTCACAGTTCCTCTCCTGTGAACCATGCACCTGCCCTAACACTTGTATCCCAGGATATGTCAGGGAGGGAGAATGGCAGAGAAAAGCAAGGTCACTTTAATTTCTTTATCCAAATCTTAAGCTTCTATAGCACCTTTTTAGCAGATATTTCCAGATTAATAGGAGTTTGAGTGTCAGAAACTCAATAACAGGCAGGAGTGTGTGGTCAAGAAACCTGTTAATCATTAGCAGAAAAGGAAAGAAAGGGGGGGATGTTGATGTGTTGCATTTTGAAGACATTTATCAGTCTGGTGTCTAAGGGCTAATCCAAAGCTCACCAAATTTGATAGGAACCCTTCTATTGACTTTGATGTGCTTTGGATCAGGCCCTAAATACCACTTAGTTTTTCTCAGTATGTGTTAATATGATTGAAAGTTATTATGACTGCAAATTGCTATAATTATTTATTAAAGCATGATTCCTTCATGTGGAAAGAAACAAACAGACAAATAAAACCAGCCAGGGTAATATATTATGCTGGCCAGTTTTTAAAGGCTATTAATACAAGAAAATTCTCCTCCCCTCTGCAGAATGTATATAATTTCCTGTAATAAGCAACTCCATTTGTATGTGTGTTACATGGCAGCCAAAAGATATGGAGAACAAGGACAACATCAGAATAGGTAAATAAGCTACATCTGCAAAAATAGCTTTAGATTACCAGTAGCTTCTTCACTCGGGGAGAAAGAATACAGACATGTGACAGTTCTTGAACTTTACAGCTCCACTTTATTTTTTAACTGCTGAGAGCTTTCCCTGTAATTTTCTTTTTTCACTTCTTCATAAGTATTTTTAAATTTCTCTTCTATTTTTCTCTTGTTTTCTTGTGAGAGAGGATATAAGACCTGGCAGACTGTCCTTCCGTCAGTGAACAGAGTGTAGTGTACTATTAATAGGGTCAGCCAATAAGACTGCAGGGATTAGCATATTGTACAGACACACTCAATCAGGCCTACTATACAGTTAACCCTGTGTATGATAATAGTTATGGGGGATTAACCATTTAGGAAGGTAGTGCTGTGGTCTGATTGGCTGTGTTTCCTACCTGTTAACTTTCCCTGTTTTGTTTTAGTTTTTATTCCCCCTACCAAATATTTTCTCTGTTCAAAATGCTTCTGGGAGGTTTCTTGAATAATTAGGAATTAGTCTTTAACTAATAGAAAGAAATCATAAATGACTTCAAAAGTAACTCTTTAACAAACAAATTCTTCTTAAAAAATAAGGGTAATTGAAAGGAAAGTTTATGACTTTGTTTCCTCATTAACTATCCTTGATTTCAAGGGTGGTGAATACAAATTATAGTTTAATCACCAAATATGTTCATCATGGGGTTAGATTTAGAATTTTGTAAACTAACATGTAATAGCAAGGGATCTCTTTGTATTTATTTTTGGCAGTCAAAAGCAAAACACAAGAATAAGATTGTTTGACTATTCACCATAAAGTATTAAAGTAAAAACTAGCGGCAGTCAAAAGTAATCCCTCAAGTCATTTTGTAATTGAGTGTTTGCATAAAGTCAGGGCTCTCAATGTTGAAAACAGAATTCCAGTCGGAGAGAAGGGTAGTGTAGCAGGGGGAAGGAGGGAGAAACAAGAGAAACAGAAAAAATGAGCCTGCCAGTGGTTAATTGAGCATATAGATTCCTAATGTGTCAGGCACTGCCCTCTCAGATGAAGGATGACACTTTTTAGGACGCATCTTCCTTTGTTACCATTTTAAGACTAATGAAGCCTGCAATTCATGAACCTGATGCTAGACACTTACTGCCAGGGACATCAGATTCAGCACCTCTGCAGGACACAAATTTGAATTCAGAGGTTTTAGATGTTTTCATATATGGCATATAGTATAGATCTGTAGAATAGGCATCCTTTAAATTTTTATATATGTAATAGTTCGGACAAAAAAACAGTTCATGAAGACAAACTATGTTACCAATCCCTACCCATTTTTCAGCTAACTTTTATAAAATTAATCAGGCAATTTCTGTGTTTGCCAGTACATTTTTGCACTTTTTTAGAGAATGCAGTCTATCTACTTTTATAGTCTCTAAACATCAAGGATCCATTATACAAAAAAGTTTGTTGGGTTGTTTTTTTCTCCTGCCTTCAGGTCACTTGTTAATGAGCTGAGCACTGGAGAAAGGATGGAAGCTATTATAAAGGATATGGGCAGAGGAATTTTCTTTATGGTTTCATAGATTCATAAAAGGTAGTGAGAGGGAGAAGTGGTGTTTATCAAGCGTCTTTTCAGATACCATTCCTTGGAGATTGAGGACTGCAGCTTGGCCTTGATCAGAAAAGAGTTGGGTTCCAGTTGAAGGAGTGACTGGACCCTCTTTGGCTCCTGACTGCGTAATCTCTGACCTTCCTAACCTCTGTAGGACTTCCTTCATGAGAGTTCCCAGCCAGATGGGCAAGTCATCAAAGCTTTATGAGCACCAGCTTCTTTTACCACTTCATAGTTTCTTCCATCCAGAAAGTAGAAAGGATGGAAGTGTGAGGAAAAGAAAAGCTAAAAGGTGTTAAAGATCAAAACAAGTCACAGCAGGTGCCTTCCTGCTAGATTCCTTATATGTTAATAAGATGTATATTAGTATGATGCTTGCTGCACACATGTACCATATACAATTTCAAACCCCCAGTTAGTATTGCTCATGTCAGCAATGCTACAAATATATATCTTCCAGTGTGAAATTTTTATAATGAAAAGAATAGAATTACTTTCCCCAGAGGTAGTAACCATTTGTTTACTGTAGTTAAGAAATTAATTATCATTCTTCTACATATTTTTTATTGTTTTTGGATAATTTTCATCCATTATTGGGGGGGGGGGGTTTAACACCACAGAAGATCACTGCTTCTGATTTAAAAGAGCTGATTTGTAACAGCAGAGACTGTTACCTACCTTCACCGCCAATAGGTGACTTAAATTACATCAGGCCTGAGCACAGCAAAGTGACCTTGTTAACTTTATGAGTGCTACTCTCCAGTTTCCACCTGCTTCCTGTGGAAACAAACTCACTTATGAGGAAGTCAATTTTCAAGTGATCCTTCAGGAGGACAGTTAACTCAGACACCAATTCCTGGATTTGAGGGTTACACTTTTCCAATTAAAGAACACACAGAGAACTGCAAAACCTGTAAAACTGCAACATTACTAAGACATGTTATAACAATTCTTTGATGTACAGAGTTAATTTTGGAGCCTTTGAAATCAATTCCTATCACTAGCAGGTAAAGTCAAAAATAGAAGACCCATGAATCTGGGTGAGGTCAAACTCCTTTACAGGTTCAGGTTGATTGGTTTGCAATAAAACCACTGAGATCTGCTAGTTTTTAATGAGCTTTTCTCTGGAGAGGTGAACTTGTATTTTCACTGGAGATTGTTCATATGGGTGGGTTCCATGCATCTGTCACACAAGTTACTTGCAGGTCTGGCTGTTCACCTGCATTAAAAGTACTCATGAAGGTCACTGCTATTAACCATAAAGAGAAACAAAATATTTCATAAAGGATCATAGATTGTTCACATAGTTGGGGGCAGATCCTCAGCTGGTGTAAGCTAGCAATTCAGTTGACTTCAGCTGTACTTAGTGAAACTGTGACCAGTTAAAAGTCTGCCCCATGGTTTGGAAGACGGAGAGGTTTAAATACCTTTGGGAGTATTTTCTGGCAAAGCAGGAAGCAACAACCATTATTTTCATAAGCACTGTCAATGATCTGCTGTGCCATGGAGGTGGTTATTCACTGGGAATGTTTGAATAAAAACCCTTGCAGGAAGCATATTCAAGAAAGCTAAAAAGTTCCTTTCAAGACTGTAGTTCTAAGCCCCAAATATCAGCCATATATGTGGGTTTGGCTTAAACACTTATTATTATACAGATTTGGTTTACGATATATACTCGTCTGTAAGCCAATCCACATATAAGCCGACCCTTGGCTATTAACTTCAGAAACCCAAAAAACCTCAAGACCCATATATGAGCTGAGGTTCAAAATCGGGGCTGACATCCTCCCCCTCCTTAATCCCCCATCCTACTGTCAGCTTCCCATGATGCCCCAGGCCCCTCCCTAAGCCCCCTGCTGCCAGTTTCCCCCAAGTCTCCAACACCTTCCCTAACCCCCTACCCTGCCACCAGCTCCTTGTGCTGCTCCAATCCCCTCTCTAACCCTCCAATCCTGCCGCCAGCTTCCCATGCTGCCCTTGGCCCCACCCTAACTTCCCAGCCTGCCTGCAGCTTCCCCCGAGTCCCCATCCCCTTCTCTAACCCTTCACCCTGCTGCCAGCTTCCAGCATTGCCCCAGGCCCCCTCCAACTCCCCTCACCCTGCCACCAGCTTCCCCCCAAGCCTCCAACCCCTTCCCTAACCCCCTCCCACCCTGACGCTGGCTGTCCCAGGCTGACACCCCTAACCAGGTCCCCCCCTCCCTGGCCACTCCTGAGCATTTAAATCCCTTAATACTTGGAAAGACGTAAGGAGCCCATGCATAAGCCGAGTGCTTTTTTCAAAGGAGCTTTCAAGGAAGAAAATTCTTGGCTTATACGCAAGTATATATGGTAAGCCTATGTAGACCTGTGATGGGGCAAGCCTACCCTGCACTCCAAGTCCCATCCCTTTAACTGCGCTGGGCATGCTCCAAGTACTGCCCCAGTAGAAAAGAGAGCAGCACAGCTCATTCAGGGTGGACCAGTGGGGAGGAAGGATGTATGCTGGAGGCTTCATCCCCAGAGCCATATCAGCCCATGCCATGGAGAGGGAACAATTCCAGTGGTCTCACCAAGGAGCAGGTACTCCTGATGACTGCTGAGGGACAGAAGCCCAGGCAACCGTCCCATCCAGCTGGCCCCAGAAACCTCTTGAGATGCGGACAGTGACATGTTTGGAAGGGGAGAGCAGCAAGACTAGAGCCCTGGGGGAGGATAGCACAATGAATGGGTAGGAAGTAGCCCAGGGGGCCTGAGAGGGGTGACTGGGGATGGGGCCTGGTACAGTTCAGTGTTTTTTGGTCTGGATCCCTTCTAGCTTAGTGCCATACCCCATGGCACTGACAGGACCCTGGCCTGGGGCTCAGTGGAATGGGACACCCTGAGCCCCATGAAGAATGTCCCCTTTTTTGTTGTATTGACTGTGGCTGCTAGGCTGTGCTCCCCTGAACCTGAGGGCTTTGTATGAACTGGCCACTAGGCCATGCTGCCCTAAAGCCAAGGGCTTTGTATTGACTCTGGCTACTAGGCTGTGCTGTCTTGAACCCATTGATTCTGGTCACTAGGCTGTGCTGCCCTAAACCTGAGGGCTGTGCATTGACTCTGGCCACTAGCCGTGCTGCCCTAAACTCAATGGCTTTGTATTGACTCTGATCACTAAGTTGTGTTGCACTGAATATAGAGATGTCTGGCAGAGCTGGATGCAGACGGTGACTGCCCAAGGAAAACCCAGACCCCAAGTAGGTTTGCAGAGATACCTGGTCCTCATATGACACCAAGACATTCCCACCAGATGGCAACAGTGAGGGCTTGCTCTGTGACAAGACCTGTGAGACACAGTGATTACCCTACCATGATCTAGTGTGGCTTATTATATTTGAAAGTACTTATAAGTTGGTCCTTAGATGGCCCTCAGTCATACATGCACTTCCTCTTGACATCATTGGGAGATGCCCAGATGATGACTCAATCACCAGGTGTCCAAAGTCAAAGCTGGGCAAATACTTCATAATTTATCATTTCCTTTAGCCTTCATAAATGTCATGTCATGTTTTCAGAACAATTCTGAATCTGAAATTTGTTTTCCATGAAAAACTCTGCAGTATTTGCTAAAAATTATCCCTTTTTGGTAACCGTCACCATTTGTGAGGATAGTTGCAGAAAACAAACCTAGAAGTGCTGCAAACATGTATGGAATTTATTTTTTTTTTAAATTGACTATTTCCAGAACATACTTTACAATACTTGCTAAGCTCTAGTACTGAATATTAAAGAATTATAGAAAGTTAAATTCTGTTGTATGACAATAGAAATTTAAAAACTGTAAAGTTCACATTTAAGCAATATATTGTTTCTGCTTAAATATTTTCACTATACTGTTCTGGATTAAGCTAACATGTTTTAAAATTATGTAAACATATGCACTCTACATGCTGGTGTTTTCCTTTGCTTATAAAGAACAGAAGGAGAACCACAGATAACAGGAGGAGAGTGGATCTCTACCCTGTTAAGTACCAGGTCTAGTACCTACAGGATAGATATCCATGTGCATCATTTTATGAGCAATTACCCTTTTCCTCTTCTTTTAAAGAAAAGTAAAACACTTACCTGTATGGTCCAATATGCATAAAATCATTAAGGACCTGACTTAGGATGGCAGAACTCAAGAAATTTGGAGTTAAGTCTAAAATTCTGTCCTTAATTCACCCCACTCTGCTTAAGTATTATAGCACATCTGCTATGAGCCCTCCCCCACCCCCACCCAGTTCTGACGCTCCCTGATTAAGTGCTGTACCTCAACACAATGTGGTGGCTTAAGGAGAGAATTTCAGCTTTAACTTTGAATGTCCTGGGTCATGGAGACTGTTAATATTATTAGAACATAAAGTAGATGGTTTAATACCTTATAGGCAGTGCTTAAAGTCAGTAGCAGCTGCCACGGGGTGGATTGCTGCCTTTTTTTCTCTAAGTCACAGTATAGCACCAGCACTTTTTCTGAAATAAAAAGTTTAGTCATCCCAGATGAACTAGAAGAAAATGATGCAAAGAATGCAAAGACTGAAACAGAAGGCTAAAGAGAAATAAAATCAGAGAGGGTAAAAACAGTTAATTTAAAAATCTAATCAGATTGTTCAACAGCATCGATTTCTACTATATTGTATTGGGCTCTGGCTCAGATCTGCTCTACAGCTCTATCCAAATGTCCCTATTTGTTCTCATTTGGGATCCTCTTTCTAGAATAAACACTTATCAAACATTCCTAACAATTAGTTAAATCCTGGGGTCCTTACGCAGATGATATGCAGACAAAATTTTTCTTGACTTGACGTGGCATTTACTGAGTAAAGATTATGTAAAAGCAGAATGAGGACTTCAGGACTTCATCCATTAATAATGCAGGGTTTGATTTTGCCACTTTTACTTATGCTGAATCCTATCTTGCTCCACAAGTAGAATGATTTCAAGAGGGTTACTCACCGAGGAAAGTACTATTCAGCATAAGTGGCAGAATTTGGCCATTTATAATGCTGTGCTCATAGTAGAGTTGTGTGTAGAACTGCAGGAACATTTCAGAGCAGAAAAAAATGGTTAATCCAACAGGTGATGTAGTTTAGTGTTCCACTGCAAAAATATTACAAATGTTCTCTTGGTGGAGAAGATAAATCTGACATTATAAGTGTTGTGATTCTCTATTTGTTTATAAATGGAAAGTCTTTAGAATAGACCAGATTCAGAGCTGATACATAAGGAAGTGTGAGTCACACTGACTTAGACTCCAATATGGCTAGGCTACTGAGACCTTTGGCTTTCTGCAACAGAATTTAAATAGGTGTAATTTACAAAGCAGTCCCTAAGGAAAGTGTACATTGAAGAAGCCCCCAGCCTAGTTTAACGTACACCTTCTTCCTGTTCCTTGGTTTCTAAGTTACACATATTTATGCTTCATTTACATAGAGTGGGACTAAGTGAATGTAATGGGGTCTTGGAGTAATACAATATAGCCTCACTTCCAAGCTTCAGGCTCAGATTCTGACATCCTTGTTCAGTGTGTACTTTGTCCCATAGACTTCAGTAAGAGGTTTTTCTGATGGCTTATGCATACAGACATTTAGTTCATAGGAACTATAATGTAAGGCTATACCATACTAGCCTGCCACATACAAGCTGTCCATGTAAGCCCTATTGATGCACACTAACAGTGCATAATAGCGTGCTTTGGTTTTCCAAGCAGGTAAATCAAAGCACACTAACAAACTGTTAGTGTGCATCAGCAGGATCTGCATAGAGTATTAGCATCCGGGAAGCTAATGCAGGAAAGATTCACACTGTAGCTTCCTGCCAACGAAATGTTCATGTGGATAAGCTCTGAATAATAATTTAGTAGGGACAGAGTAAGGGTTCCAAGATTTGCTCCTGCAGGTATTTAATGGTGTCCAATGTTATTTCATGTGAAAACACAATTCTCAAATGCCCTTTTTTATTTTTTTTTACCTTTGTCTGAAAGAAAAATGTTCCCTATTTGCCTATCTCATTTCCATTGCTTTGCCAGGTAGTACTGGCATATTCTATGTCCCCCAATCAGTTTTGTATCTTCCCTGAAAATGTCTGTTGATCTTTTGGTTACATTGTTTGACCTCACATCACAACGAAACTGTTGCACTCAAATATATAAATGATGCAAATGAAGGACAAACATTTTCCTACTGATGTTTTCTGTCAAACAGAGCAGTCCCTGTGGGAGTCCTGCACTCAGCCTGCTGAGGGGATCTTAACTCTTTCTTGGAACACAGGATCTTTTTTTAGTGTGGGAGACAGATTTTTATGCATGTCTTTTTCAAAACCATCTTGGGAAGGCAGGCAACTCAATAACATAAGGAGAAGGAGCAGAAGAAAATGATCATGGTCGTGATCTTCATGTAGAATGTTTAATTTAAAATCCCATTTTTTGTAACATTTCATGTGTAATGAAAATGCAACAGAGCACTAGCAAGCACATTTCTGAGAAGGAAGGAAAGGAAGATCAGGTTCTACAATAAATATAAGACAAAATATAAGCAAAACTAACATGTTTGGTTGACTTCAAGAAATATCTGCAGTGTGGGGGGAGGGGATAAAAGAGAGGACTTGAGTTGCACCTGTGGGGTTTTAGTAGGTTTATGGTTCACCAATTTACTCCTACATGGCCTGGATCCTTCACACTGGGATACATTTCATGTTACAAAGACGAATGGAAATGAAGAGCTGTGTAATTATTAGTTTTGTTGCTAGCAGATCAATCATTTGAGATGAACTGTTCACAAAGGTCACGTATGACCTTTCGGTTGGAATTTAACTGGCACCGCAGTTGTGATTTGCTCACAGCAGCAGTCCCCTGCTGGCTGTATTATAACAGTCTTGGAAGCATTAAAAGGCGGTCCTGCATTCCGTGTCATTGGGACTCTTATAATTATGACAAATGACTAAATGTGTTATTTTCAGCAAAGCAATGGCAGTCAAAAGGGGTACTTAGAGTTTGTAAGAGGTGATGGCTGGCATGGCTTTGAAGGCTTTTCCTTTTTTTTGACTTAACACAGACTGAATCATACATGGCCACCCCACTGATAGCTGAGCAGCGTGTGAAACCCATTTCACACGTCTGTGCTGCTTTACAGCTGCGATGCCCTCTTTTCATCCTCAACAAAACCAGAGCCGGTGGCTGCTGCTGTTTAAAACAGGCACATGGTTTGCTAGGGAAAATTTTACTGGCTTTGTTTTAATCAGGGATGAATGGGAAATCCCAAACACTGAAGTGTATTTTATTGGAGCCTGGGGGGTGGCTGGGGGGAGAAGGAGAAGGAGGAGTGGCAGAAGAGGGAACAAAGCCAAATAGGAAATATAGTCCAAGTGGTGTTTCTGACAGCAGAAAAGAGTCTGTCTGTCCATAAAGACAGTGAAAGTGTGTGAGCAGTAAAATTGAATAAGAAATATCTATACATGTTTCTGGAAAAAACATACAGCTCATAAGTTTTATACCTGCATTTTCTAATGGTCCAGAAACTCCCATTCATCTCATTGGGAGTCCCAAGAATGAAACTCTCACAAGCCATTTTGAAAATAAACAGGATAGATTTTGAAAAGTTTAGCATGAAGTAAATATTTATAAGTATCAGACATTACAAATTTTTAGATGTCAACATATGGCCTACCACCAGAATAGTATATTGGTTAAAAAAGTGGAAAGGCATCACGGTCACATAACATTCCTGTGGAGCTCCTTCAGGCAGACGTGAAGAATTCAGTAGACACTGTGACAGGTCACTTACTAAAGATAAGGAAGACAAAAAATGCCAAACGAGTGGGAAAAGGATCATACAATGAAGCTGCCAAAGAAAGGAGACCTCAGCCGGTAGAAAATCTGGATACGTATTCAATTTCAGTTTAGCTCAAAAGAAGATGATGATCAATTGTTCTCCACATCCACTGAAGGTAGGACAAGATGTGATGTACTTAATCTGCAGCAAAAGCAATTACAGTTAGGTGGCAGAAAAAATAAAGGCAGGTAAACTCTGAAATAGACTTCCAAAGGATGTTGTGGAACCCCCACCACTGGACATTTTTAAAAACAAATAGGACAAACATTTGTCAGGAATGGTCTAAGTATACTTGGTGCTACCACAGAGCAGGAGACTGGATGATCACTTTAAAAGATCCCTTCCACCCCATGTTAATGTATGATTCTACATTTCAAATAATATATTTGCACTTATAATTCTAGAAAAAATAAAGTGGTAGATTGATGATAAGAACGGGTAATAGTCAGTTAGAAGAAACCATGGCAATTAAATAGCAACCCCAGACATCAACACAGAAATTCTGATCAAATGACAGTCACCACTTTATATGAAACTTATAGATTCCCAAAAAGCCTTTGGTACAGTAGATAGAACAGGTATACAATCCCTCTGAAATATGTTGGCATCATTCAGAGCATCTATGAAAATATTACATGCAAACATAACATGTTATGGATTTAAGTGACTTGACTAAACCATTCAAAGTTACCAAGAGTGTTAGAGAAGGGTGTCTTATGTCATCCATGATCTTTTTTTTTTTTATTAGTGGAGATTATGTAAAGAGAGAGACCACAAAACAAGCAAGGGTCAGAAATTGGACTTTTGCACAGAAGTTAGAGAGCCTTGACTTTGCTGATGACTTCAACCTGCTATCTCATTCTAATAAAGACATGCAAGCCAAAACAAATGATCTCCAGTCAAATGCACAATTAGCAGGATTTTGAGGTATTGTGTCATTTTGGGCCTATAAGCTACAAGATATGGCACCCAGGAAGAGGAGAGAAACAAAATTTATTAGTTCAATGTACTGAAGGACTGGCATAATAGGGAGATGCTTTTTATTATTCCCTTGCCATATACCCCAAGTTAGGCCCTGAGATCCAAATAACCAGCTCCATCAAGAACGGGGAGACACTCTGGATGGACCAAAACACTCAGCTCATCATTGTATGAGGTCATTTTCCCCTGGACTTTTTAGCTCTTTTGGGACATACCCACCTGATGTACAATCACATTAACAAAGAACCTTGACAAAAGGTAAGAGACTGCTGGATCCTTACCTAGGGGAATATGAGGCACCAAAGAGACTGAGATCCAAACCGTTATGGACCTCAGTGTGGGGAGGAGTCACACAGTGAGTGATGAAACACATTAGTTCTCACTCCAAAACCAGATGACATAATGAGATTTTGTTTAAGGTTAATGAAATTTCCAAGCCTGATGCATAACCCATCCCTAGGCTATACTTCTACATAATCTACTGCAGCGTCACAGGATGGTAAGTTTCATATCTACAGTCACCTTACAAAAGGGCATTCGCAGATTCCCTTGATTCCATAGGGAAGACTCTATTTGTTACACTATTAGGACTGTCTCATTTTCAAACAATGTCATTTGTGTTTCACAGAGTGATTGTGATCTTTCAAAGACTAATAGTGCAAGTCCTCTTTCTGAATTGGTAGTACACCATTGCTTGTTTAAACCTCATAGTTCTCTGCAGTCAAGATTTCATCCATCTTATCACTGTATTGCAGTCAGCCTCCAGTTCTGGCCTAAACATGTGCAGGACTGACAACCATAAAGCTATAGACATGGGATGTATAGTGGGAGGTAGGCACATATGCCGACTTGTGGACAAGGTACAGGCTTTGGCCAACTACTTGAGGCCCACACACAAGAAGCAATTTCTGGGTTTGGTTGAGTATTACAGGCACTTCATGCCAAAATTTGCAACCATGATAGACTTTTAATTGATGCAGTGAGGGATGGGAAAACATGGCAGGTGCAATGGTTCTATTCTTGCCAAAAGAAAAAACAAAAACAAAAAAATCCTTTAGAACGTCAAAATATAGCTTATGTTGTGAAATATAGCTTATGTTGTGACTTTTCAAACTAGTTCATGCTCCAAACCGACACACTGAATATGTGACATGGGGCAGTGTTTTTCTCTGGTCTTCCAAGAAGCTGAAAATGATTTCCATGTGAAAATGCATACTCAATAATTGAAAAGGAGGTTCTAGCTGCTAAGTGAGACACAAATGCCTTATTTTGCCTACTGGAGACCTCCTTTTTGCTGAACACAGACCATGCACCTGTCTGCTGGCTGCTTATGAGGAATGACACCAACACAAGGATAATGCATTGACATCTAGCCCTACAACTATACAGATTTCATAGAGCCCACATGGCCCAGACAAATCTTAGTTGCTTTTCTCTGAGCACAGATTCTACACCTGACACGGACAACATGCCCACCAAAGAACACAACTACTCAGGGTCATTGGGGGGGGGGGGTGATGGGGTGGCTCAAACTTACACTGACAAGGAAGGGAGGTACCAAGGCTTTGTGTGCTAAAGTAGTCCTGCCCTCCAGCCCTGTTGATCATGAATGGTAAGGGAGAGCACTTTAAAAAGAGGATAATGCAGTACACAATATGAGAAGCCCTGAGCAGGGAGAGACTGGAGTCATTCCTGGAGCAGCAGAATGAATCCTCATGCCAGAAACCTCCCAGCTCTTCAAGGAGTTCGGCAAATCCCAAGCATAAGCGTGATGGAGAGGGGCTGACTCAGCAACCAACCATAAGGATTCCAGCTGATAACCTGGAACCCTTAATAGAAAACTGGTGCATCAGATTTTTTTTTCCTTGTCATTGACCCATAAGGGGCTTGGTTCATGTTCACTTGAAACTTGATATTTCCCCAACTGATAGGTAAGCAGGACTACAAGAGCAGGGCTGCTACCAGGACTAACAGGCCAGCCTTGTCATGGAAAATGGGCCTGAGGAAAGGCCCCAGTCCAGCTAAGGTTGCAGGGAGTCTCTTTTTTACTGGTTCTCTCAGTCTCTTTTTTACTGGTTCCCTCACCTACTCTTGCTCCAGGATCCACTATGACATTATTACACAGCTGAAAACATCCAAAGATCCTATGGCAGGTTCAAGCAGAATGATTAAGGCCATGGGAAATAGTGCTGTTCCTAATGTGTGCTGTCTGGTTCATTGTGCTATGAACTGTCTCTTTTTAATTGCTTCTCCTAACCCACCTGAAGTGAAGCAGCTGGCATTTGGCATGATCTGCAAATGGCACAGCAGTAGCTTGCATACTACCTTAGCCATGTGTGTACTGTGGATGCTGGCTTTCCTAGCTCGACAACAGCGGAGTAGCAGTTGTTGAGGATTCCTTACAGCGGTGACTGGGGAAAGGAATGGAATTCTCTGACCCTGACCATCGTTGTCAGAAGGTCGAGAACTAGGCCCTTTCTGCGCTGAAGGCTTGCTATTGGATTCTTGACCCTTCTCCACAGTTGGAGATTCTGGTGAAGAGATACTTCCTCTAAACCTAAATGGACACTGCTTGTGTGCAGCAGTTGCCAACAGTTCTTTAATTCTTACTGTCACTACAGCAGCTCTAGACCATTACCTTTTGAGGGCTCATCTATAAGTAGAAGAGGAAACTGACTAATGGTCTGTTCTGTTCATCAGGGTCAAGTATGGTAATCTGTAGCTCAATGTGCAGCGGATTAATCATTTCCATATATTGCACAAGATACATGTAAATAAGGGTTGCCAAGTTCACTGTATTGTAGTTCATTTTGTCAAACATATGTCTCCCACAAAACCTTTGGTCTGTGTGCCATGTCAAAGGGGAAAAAAGTAGTCTGCAATGGGAAGGTAGTCTAATGAAGTATACCACCATGTGGGGGATCTGACAGTAGCTTGTGACAGAGCTGTTCCCCCTATTCCCCAGACCAGCAACTGCTGGGAAAATTGTGAAGAAATGTCCTATAATACTGGTATCTCAAGTGATATTTCATTCCCACTCTGGTTGACACATGTAATAGTATTGACAAACTCTTGAAATAAATTACTTCTGGATGTTATGGGTCAACTGATTCAAGGCCTTTTTTGGAGTGGATTTAGATACACTAGTCTTACAGTTTTCGTTATAATGTCTTTCTTTTTTCTGAAAAAACAACAAGGAGTTGTGTGGCACTTTAAGGCTAACAGATTTATTTTTTGCATGAGCTTTCGTGGGAGAAGATCCCACTTCCTCAGATGCTTCGAAGATGGGTGAACTTACAGAAAGGAATGAAACTATATGCAGGGGGGTGTAAAACATAGGATCAGGTCATAAAGTAACAGCAAATCAGATTACAAAGCAGCAATGATCCCACTAATGAGGTAGAGATGGGAATTGTCTAGCTCAAACTTCACAACTCGTTTCCTTTATTCTCAAATTTTTATATTTTTTAAGCTCCTGTGGTTGAATTTTCCCATCCTCTGCATGGTTCAAATTTTGCATACTATATTTTGAGCTACATTTTCATTGTGTTCCAATAAGCTAAGAGATGATAGAAAGCAGCACACATTTTTTCCCCATGGATTCTAGAATTTAAAGCTTTTTAGAGTGACTCTTAAGGGTGGCAAGAGAAAAAGAGAGGGATACTTTGAAGATTTTTTTTTAATCTCCAGAAAGTGCTGCAAGTTTCATGTTCATCTAGACTTCTCCAACTACTCCCTCCTAATTTCAGTATATTCACACTCTCAGTAAATAGTCTATTAAGTAAATGACAGATAGTTTTTGAGGGGCTTTTTCTTTTGCCAGAGTTTACAGCTGTAGTGAACAGTTTGATGCGGCTCTAATTTCTAGTTATGACATACTGGGAGTGGAGGAGGTTGTCAATTTTGCTTCTCCCTTGGTGAGAGATGGAATGATTTCACACTTTCTGCTGCCAACTAATTCATCCTATTCTCTTGCAAAACTAAGAATTATCACTAAATATTACTTGATAAACAGATGTGTTCAACATTTTGGGAATGGTTACTAACTCATCCATAAGGCATATTACCAAATAGCCACAAATATAAAGATACTGGCCCAGTTTCCAATAAGTACACTTCTGAATATTTTATCTCTAGGGAGCTCTTTGCACCTTTGCCACAGTCTGTTTCTGTAGCAGGGAAAATTATCCATACTAATACAGATGTGAACTTTCCTCTAATTCCACGCCCTATTTGCCCTCCTCTTCTGCTAAATCAGTTATTGAAAGAACAAGATCAGGAAAAGATCAAAGAATTCAAACATGTAAATTGCTCAAATAAAAATAGAACTGATAGACAGTTTTCAGGGTACTTCTTAATTGACAAGATGTGACTTTTAATGTTAAAACAGGGATAGAAATGTATACTGCCACACACTACCTTTGTTTACTAAAGCAAACAGATACAGGGATAAGTTATTGGAACTAACAACAGGCTTTAATTCCTTTTAAATATGGAGGACCAAAAGCTGAAACTTATAAAGAGGACTCTTGAAGTGGACCAGCTGTCCAGGCCTTTTAAGCCATCTGTACCAGCATCCTCCCCCATTTGTCCTGGTTATTATTGCTTGATTGATGACCTAGCGAGTGCAAAGTGACCACCTGAAAGCTCTGTGGGCTCGAAGAGTCTGGTCAGTGCATATTTGACCCTTAGAGGCCATGGATCAAATATCAGGGTTATATGCATTTCAAAAACTTTGTTTTGATACTTGAAGGGGAAAAAAAATTATTCACACAAGGGGAACGAAGGAGATTAAATATTTATGCTTGAGAGCATCTCTGAAAGGATCTCAAGTGACTGCTGTCACCAGCCTCCTGGTCAACTCTTCTTAGCCTGAGCCTCTTCGTCTTTTCATCTAAAGAGAGTAATATATATATTCTTCTGAAGAAGAATAGCGGAAAGGCTTTTGTAGCAGCCTGTGAAGGGATTTTCAGTGAGTGGCCCCTTCTGAGGGAGGAAGGAAGGTTTCCTGATAAGTGGGCATTCCACACTGTAAACTGACTCAACAGAGCTCTGAGCTGGCTAATAATTAGCCACAGACACAGGACAAAGGTTTCATTTGCTGGAATTTCATACATAATGGATTAAATAATAGAGAGTCCTGAACCTTAGACCTAAGGGAAGACATTAGCGGGAGAAAACTGGGAAATTTATATCTATTTATCGTATAGGAACACTGGAATTTTTTATTTTCAAGATAATATTTTCTTGATCAAGTCATGTGATATGGAAAAGATTCAGGGAGGTCTATAAATGATTTCATATATTATATTGTCTAAGATATAAATAAAACCATTCATCATATTTTATTATATAAAAATCACTCTTCAAATATGTGCCAACCAAGAATGTTTTCCAAAAGCAGATTCTTATATTTTCTTAGTAAGAAAGCTCATACAATAAATAAATGTGTTAGTCTTTTGAATGACACAGGACTCCTTGTTTATAGTAATGTACCTCTCTCTGATGACTATTCCATACATATTGGGAAATACTTTGAATTAACATTAAATTATACATTTTTGGTTTTTTTAATGTCCTCTTACGTTATCAAGTTTAAATTATTGTAAACATACTTTTCAAATGCCGCCTGTTATCTTAGTTAATGAAAATATTAATTTTTTAAATTTATATTTTATTTGTTCCCCCCCCAAAAAAGAGTAGAACACTAGTGGGGCAAAAGAACACAAAGTAAAGGAATGGGAAAAAAGAGGACGTAGAGGAAGGAAGGGATCAGAAAAGGGAAAGAAGAGCAACATGCTTGTTTCTATCCACTATGGATTAACATTAGACTTAGTTAATTAGACAAATTTTACTTAAGTAATTTCATGGCTTTTAATTACTAGTTTGCATTTATTTTTAAAACAAAATAGAGTGCAGCTACTCTTTGTAACTATGTAATTCTAATAATCAAACAATAATTATCATTTATTATGTGTCATGTTTATAATTCACTATTCTGGACTTTCAGATTATTTTTTTTAATATGCCTTGCGCAGAAATGAGAAAAGTGATCACAGGCAGCTTTATTGCAATTTTAAATCACCTGATATAGATGGTATGAAATTGTTAATATAAACTTGTATGAAACTGAAACCTAACAGGGCTGGATTCTGGTGTCATTACCTTATTCTGCAAGGAGTCCCACTGAAACCAATGGAACTACTTGTGGAATAAAGTACAACACAAGCTGAAATTCTTTCCTGCAGTGAAGAGCCAACACACGGGCTTCTGCTTCACTTTCACCTTCATATTTCACCAAGTGGGGGATGGGATGAGGAGCAGAGAAAGGTCAGAAGGCTGAATGGTTGCATAGGGGTGCCTGTATGTGTCTTCTACACTATGGCAGTAGTTGTGTTAAAAAATTCACTTTGGGTTAAGGGCAGTGCTGCAATGAATTGTTATACCAATTCAGAGGTCCCAATACACCAGAATGCACATTACCGCCTCAGCTAGAGTGTCACATGGTTGGGGATGCATAGGCATACTTGGGCTTTATGCAGGAGGAGTGAATTTCACCCAACATGAATTGGGAGGGGGACAAAAACCCATAAAATTAATATTTCTTGGTGCTTAAACATCCCAACAAGAATATAATAGGTTCTAAGGGGACCAGGGCCTTATGATGTTTGTGCTATCCATGTTATGCTTCTGCTTAGCACTGAGATGTCATTCAGTAGTTCTCATTGGCTGTGTTCACACAGCCCTCTTATTTCGAAACAACAGAGGTTGTTTCGAAATAAGATTTAAGCTGTTCATATGACGCACAGTTGTTTCGAAACAAGTTAAACCCCATGCGAGGATGAGACGACGTTGTTTCGAAAAGATTGTTTCGAAACAACGCCGTGCGAACATGTTGTTTTGAAACAACAGTGACTTGTTTTGAAATAACCGTTGCCTGAAATTGCTATTTCGCTTTGAGCGTTTTCCCTTAATTCGAATTAACAAACTGTTAATTCGAATTAAGTTATTTTGAAATAAGGCGTTATTTCCATACAAGTTGCTTCAAAACAACCATATCAAAATAACCCCCTATGTGTGAACGCAGCCATTGGTGCTTGTTACATGGTATTATTTCACTGAATTAGAGAAAGGTGTTTTAACTACATGTAAAGATGAGCCACTGAGCTTAGAACTGAATTAAATTTGGGATGTAAACATTCTACATTACTGGGATTTGAAAAATGACAAGAAAAAACTTTTCTCCTTATAAAATTGCAGCTATGTAACTCTGGTGGAAGTCAAGCATTTTGTCTCAGGCTAGCAGAAGCCCTAACAATATAATTCCCATGGAGACACACACTCCATGACCTGGGTGGGGTGCTGGATTCCTGCACCAAGAATATCTGGGTTCTGAGGGAAGAAAAGATCATAATAGATTTATAGAATTTGTGCCCTTGAAGGGATCATTGTGATATTCTAACCTGATATCCTACATAACCTAGGCAATAGACTCTTACCCAGTAATTTCTACAGCTGGTCACAAATCCTGGTTAAAATAGATCATATAATCTAGAAAGTTATCCAGTTTAAATTTAAAGACTCCATGTGATGGAGACCAAGTAAATTGTTGCAGTGATTACTTACCCTCTCTGTTAAAAAATTGTAGCATGTTTCTAGTTTGAATTTTTTCAGTTTCAAATTCCAATAGATCATGCTATATCTGGTTTTGGGTAAATTAAAGAGGTATCTACTGTCAGAAATCTCTTCCCATCTTAGGTACTTGGAGACTATGATGCAGTCATCTTCTTCTGAAGAAAATAAATAGATGGAGCTTCTTTAGCCTCTCACTGTAGTGCAGGTTTTCCAGATCTTGAATCATTCTTTTAGCAATTTTCTTACCTTTTCCAATTTTTCAACTTTCTTTGCATAGACACCAGAACTAGATAGAGTATTCCAATAATGGTCTAATTAATGCTGTAAACAGAGGCAATACCACTTCCCAACTTCTGATTAATATTCCCCTGTTCATACAGCCAATGATTGCATTTGCCCTCCTAGATATGGAAACATGCTGGGCACTCATATTCAATTGGTTATTTGCTATGATTCCGAAGTCCTTTTCAGTGTTACTGTTTCTCAGGATAGCATCTCCCATCTTGTGTGACCTACCTTCTTTATTCCTCAGTAATCTTGCTGTAGCTGGGTAGTTTCCCTGCTCTGGAAAGGAATGTGTTAAAAGCCTTGAAGAGAGTGACTGGCCAATGGGAGCAGAGGGCTACAGAGTCACTCAGGGCTGAGGGGCCATGAATAAAGCTAGGGCTTCAGCACCTGCTCTGGGCAGTCAGTTGGACTGTCAGTGGGACTGTAGAAGACAAGATCCTGGATAGCTCCCAGAAGCACTGTCAGGTTCCAGCATGACACCAGCCTTGATATAAGGCCTACAAGTACCTGAGGAGTAGAGCCCTGCAGAGCCATGGGTATCTGCTGCAGATCCATGGGCATCTGCATCCATGGATGAGGGTGTAGATAACAGCAGACCCATTGCTGCAGATTAACCCATGTATTTGGAGTCTATGTTTATCTGCCCAGGGTGTGATCCATCGCTGCAGCTATTGCTTTGAGCTGTGTCAGCAGCACACAGGAGAACAAGGCAGTGCTCCAGCCAATCCTAGCTCAGCTCTGATTGTGGTCTACCAGACAATCAGAGTCTCAGTCACAGCAGGCTGGGGCTTGGAGAGTCACTGCTCTCAGTCAGTCAGTCAGCATGTTGGCCTTTGATTGCCTCATTCCCCGTGACTTCCCTGCCCACTTCTACCTTTTCTTGTTTGCAGTTTGCATACCATGCTGTCAATCAGAAATTTCATTGGTGGCCAAGGAAATCTGATTGACAGCACAGCATGAAAACCACAAACAAGAAAAGGAAAAAGTGGGCGGAACCCATGTGTGAAACGAGCCAATGAAAAGCTAAAATGCTGACTGTGGGCTCAAGTTCGGTTGTGGATATGGTCATGGATAGAGATAAAACATGGCATGCAGATCACGGACCGGATAGATCCTATCACTGAGTGGATGTGTATCAGATACAAATCCACTTTTTTATATCTGCGCAGGACTCTATTGAAAAGGTATGGATATGGCTGAGGGAACATGGTGAGGCACAGGCTGAAGAGGAATGAGGGAGCTGAGGTAGCACTCAATGGAGTGCACAGGGTCCCTGGACCAGCGCCTGGAGAAGGGGGCAGGCCCAGGTCTCACACACCTTCCCTGCACCGCCAGCGGGCAGGAAATCACAGATGAATGATACAGACTGGTAGCTGCTGATACAAGTAGGCCAGCCAGAACTGAACTTTATCGCAGAAGGCAGGAAGTCAGAACTCAGCTGGAAGACTGAGGTTTTATGACAGACCACAAGCAAGTGGGTGAATGGACTTGCAGCAGCCACTGAGGCAGTGTGGGTCAGGCTGGACTTGACTGAGCAACAGAAGGGGTGGACTTGCAAAGGACTCAGCCAGAGGGCTGTGGTTCCAGTAATGGAGAAGGACAGAACACTGATCACCAGATGGCGGTTTACTTGAGCAGTTCCCCGTACCATCACCAGGAGGTGCACCTCAGGTGGGTCACATGATATGGAGAGTCTACGCTTGTATTTCACTCTATTAAAATGTATGCTGTACAGATAACCTCTTCTTACTAAATGAGTCAGATATATGTATAGCTGGCTTGATTGAATTATTATTTACTGGTACACCCATTTTTGTAGCTTCTCTGCTGGATCATTTATAAAGATATTAAATACATTGTTCCAAGAACAATTGCTGTGGGATCCCACTCGATATACCGCAGAGGATGACTCCTCATTTTCATTTTTTTTAAATCTATTAATTAAACAATTTTTAATCAATTTAGCATTGACTGTATTCATTGTTTGTAGTGCTCATTTTTTTTTATCTGAATGTCATGTAGGACTAAGTAAAATATCTTCAAATCTATTAGAGTTAACACAGCTAACTTTATCAAACAAATCTGTAATCTCATCAAAAACAAGTCAAGTTTCATGAGATATGTTTTCCATAAAACCATGTTAATTGGTTTTAAGTACTGTATGCTATGCTCCTTTAGTTCTTTACTACTGTGTCTCAGATAATTTTTTCCTTGATTTTTTTCCCCAGACTGATGTCAGGCTAACTGGTCTACAGTTACTGAGGTCATTTCATTTACCCTTTTTAAAGATTGGCACATAAGCTTTTGTCCATTTCTCTGGAACTTCCTCAGTGTTCCAGGTTGCAACTTCTGACTTTAAAATCTAAAACTTATTATACCATTGGCCATTCCACAGATAGGTAGATGAGGCCTGGCTCCCTGAAAGGAAAAGTCAACTAAAACCCCGAGAGGATTTTTGAGGAACTTCCCATGTTAACATCTCCTTACATGTGCACATCCCTGTTAAGGGGTGATTCAGACCATGGAATTTGATAAATGGATTTGTGCGCAATCTATAGAGATCAGTCAAAGTAACAATACCTCAATAATGTAACTCCTTTATCTAAATTCCTTCTCATTCCTTTCCCATCTCAAACATTTTAGGCATTAGTTGTAAGTAGGTAAAAATATGCACACTCTTCCTGTTAAGCAGCAATGAGTTTAGTGAATAGACCTCCTGTAAACTGCTTTTTAAATATACACTTTTCTTGGCCTTCAGGCATTTGTTTCCTTAGCTTTTTTATTTTATGGTGTATCCACTTTGCATTAAATCATGACTTTACTTGACATGATGCATCATAAATGTTGAACTGCTTTAACAGAAATGTTTGTGTTATAATAAATTTAGATAATCAATCTTAAACTGAAAAGGAATGAATACAAAGTGAATGTTTAAATGACTGCTTAAAAATTATTAGCATCCTTTATCTAGCTTACACACAGCTCAATTTATGCTTAGCCATAGAAAAATTAAAGTTAAGCACAAAAAATAGTAACACATTAGATTTTACTCCTTTCTAAGAGGAGTGCACAATAAATTAATATATTAAGAAGATAGTATAACTTGGTAACCTCTGCAGCTGTAAAATTCCAAGTGTAGTTGCTGACAAAGATGTAGCTTTATTATGCCTGTCATGAAGTCTAATACAACAGATTGTGTGTGAACTAGACCTTGTATTTATGGACACCAGAAGTTAGAAAACGCATTTGTCTTTTAGCTAATCAGAGCCCAAAGACCAAAACCATATGATAATTTGCAAATGAAAATGCTAATGTGTTTGTCCTGTTTAGCAGAAAGTGATCACCACTTTAGAATTGATACAGAAAACCAAGTTGTTCACGTAGATTTTATTTTAATATGGTACTGGCAGCTTAGCTGATTGGAATAGAAATTCTTGTTTCCAGCTTATTGATCCGAATCTGGCCCAGGTCTGAAGTGACCACAAACATTAACCATTTGTTTAGCAGTAAAACATTGCTTTTGTGGGGTGAGAATGTGACCATAATGCAAGACACTTTCTCCAGACTATGTATGATAAAACTATTAGGGTTAGGAGAGCTGTTACCAACACAACTGTCCTGATGATTATTCAGTGGCTTATATGAAATGTGTTAATGTTCTCTCTACCCAGTGGACAAGAATTTCTATTGTGGCATTCACTAGGATTCTAAATTGGTACCAGCTGACACCCTGATGAGATGAGTATTACACTTAGAAGGTTAGTTTGAATTAACTTAATTCAAACTAATTAATTTGAACTAATAAGTCAATTTGAACTAATATGGCCCTAATAGGAAAACCAATTGGAACTAGCATGTCCATGGACGGGACTTGCTAATTCGAATTAGGAGAGGGGCACCATGGGAAGTGTGGCAACATAGCACCTAAGAAGAGCCATGCTACCATCCAGAGCTTGGGCGGGGGGAAGCATCCCCTGCCTGGCTCTAGCCCCACTGAGCCAGGCAGTGGGAAAGGCACCTGCATCCAGCACTGGCTCTGCTGAGCCAGGCAGTGGAGAAGACATCTGCCACCTGGCTCTGGCAGCACTGGCTGGGTGGGGAAGAAGGGATCCCGCACCCAGTTGGACCTCCACAGCCTTGGCCAAGTGGCAGGGAAAGCATCCCCCCACTCAGCTCTGGGCATGCTTGCCAGGTGGCAGAGAAGGGACCCCTGTGCCTGGCTCCAGGCGTGCTTGCCAGGCAGTGGGAAAGGGACAGCCAGGCCCAGCTCCTGGAGCGCTTGCCAGGTGGCAGGGAAAGCATCCCCGCCCAGCGCTGGGCGCACTGACTGGGCAGCAGGGAAAGTATCCCCCACCCAGCTCCAAGCATGCTGGCTTGGTGGAGGGGAAAATATGTTTTCCCTGCCGCCTGGCCAGCACACCCAGAGCTGGATGAGGGATGCTTTCCCCACACCTGGTCAGCACTACTATAGCTGGGTGCAGGGCCCTTCCCCCTGCCCGACCAGCATGGACAGAGCCAACCAGTGCTGCTACAGCCAGGCGCAGGGTCCCTTCCCCATTGCCTGGCCTAGGCTATGCTCAGCCAGTGGCAGGGAAGACACCCTCCCCCACCCAGCCAGGGGACTGGGGCCAGATCTGCCCCAGGCTGATTTAGGGCCCAGATCGGGTGTCACCTTTGGGGCTGATTGCCCCAGGTATCACCCTGGCCATTCCCCTGACCCAGGGTAGGCACTTTCTTACACAATGCCATGCACCCTGGCAGGAAAAGGTCAACCCACGTTAATTCGAACTAACAGTTCAAATTAATGTGGCTCCATTGGTTTAGTTTGAACTAATAAGTTCAAACTAACTCTTAGTTTGAACTTAAGGGAGGTTTTGTAAGCTTGAACTAAGCTTTCCTTAGAAACATCTTAGTTCAAACTAATAAAGGCGAGTGTGGCCATGCATTGATTTAGTTCAAATTAATCCTCACTCATTCAGACTAAATGTTAAGTGGGCATCAGGAAAGCCAAGGACTAAACATACAAGGAGACATTCATTGCTAGAAGTGTTCCACCCAGAACAGCACAGAGAGTTAGGCGTGTTGGCAGAGTAGTGAGAGGAAACTAAGTAGCCATTGTCCTTGCTCTGTTCCAAAGGGGCAGCCGTGTTAGCCTAGTAAAGCAAAAATAGAAAGGAGTCTTGTGACACTTAAAGACTAACAGATTTATTTAGTGCATGTGATAAATAAATCTGTTAGTCTTTAAGTGCCACAAGACTCCTTGCTTTTTTTGTCCTTGCTCTGGGACTTATTTTTTTTAATACCTTCAGTTCTGATAATGT
The DNA here is from genome assembly GCA_007922195.1 of Podocnemis expansa. Taxonomy (NCBI): domain Eukaryota; kingdom Metazoa; phylum Chordata; order Testudines; family Podocnemididae; genus Podocnemis; species Podocnemis expansa. The sequence goes on from ML682005.1 coordinate 39,215,274, forward strand.
CTTGAATGTGGCATATTCTGGTGTAAACTATCCAGTTATACATAAAACCTATCCAGTTACATATGAAAATTCTCTATGTACCCTACAACGTTACAGGTAGATATTGGTAAGATTTTAGTCTCACTGAATGCTTTTCAATACAATATTTAATTATATTATCATAGTCTACTTTCTTTTAGAACTAACATTCTCTTTTACCAAACCACATTTCTTTATTTGCCATCCAACATGTGCACTGAGTGAGGAAGGAATTCTGTTAGTCATGTACATAATCAGCTTTTAACATGTTTTGTACTGAATTCTTCTATTCTTCCTGACTTCTAAATGTACTTGCTCTTTTGAATACAGTAAATGTAAAAATACATCTCTGAGCACTGAAGCCTCCTGAATATTCAAAAGTATTTTACATCTTTAATGTAGAAAGTACTTTAACACCCCTTCCCCCAGTCAAATGAACTTGTGTTGAATGGAATGTATGAGCAACTTTATAGAGCAGTTTGTTTAGGAAGTGAAGAGTAATTTTTACAACTGAAACTACAAAGGAATTTTGGGAGGTACAATGAAATCACCCAAAGTGAACTTTGACCAGGATTAAAACTCCTATTCATTCTACAAGTGCCTTGAGAATTAATTTTCCTTTAACTTAGATTTCATCCAAGAGATGGCAACTTTTGCACCACAGTGTCACTTAGCATTTTACTGGTACATCATACAAAAGTTGCTTGAAGAATTTGCTCCCTAATAAATCATCAGGACCACTCTCTGAAGCAACTGGTCTTTTCTTGGAAGACTGTGGTCACAATTTTGACCACCACTACACCTGCTTAGTTCCAAAGGGGCAGCTGTGTTAGTCTCGTCTAGCAAAAGAAGCAAGGAGTCCTGTGCCACTTAAAGACTAACAACTTTATTTATCGCATGAGTTTCCATGGGAGAAAATCCCACTTCATCAGATACTTTGAAGAAGGGGGACCTTACAAAATTTACTTTGCGGATGGGGGAACTTACTTCTGTAAGTTCCTCCCATCTTCAAAGCACCTGATGAAATGGGATTTTTCTCCCATGAAAGCTCATGCAATAAATACATTTGTTAGTTTTTAAGTACCACAGGAGTCCTTGTTTCTTTCGTTACACCCGCTTAGTGAATGAAATGATGAGAGCATAGAGCAAGGCGAGTGGAGGCCAAAATTTTTCATACCACTTTTTCTTAGTCATGCTCTTCAAACAAATAACCATAGAATAGAAAAGCCTTGTCTGCAACCACTAGTTATTTACCACAGTGAACAGTATTTGGCAATACCAAGGCTATATCTACACTTGAAGCTGTAAGGGCGTGATTCCCAGCTCTGTAGATATATTCATGCTGGTTCTCACTGACCTAGAATGCACCAAATAGCAGTGTATCACAATGGTGCGGGAAGTGGAGTGTGGTAGCATGGGCCAGCTGTGCTGAGTATGTAGATCAGGATTGTCCATGGGGCAGCTAGTCATGCCACAGATCACCACTGCCTGTACTATCATGGCTACACTACTTTTTTTAGTGCACTAGCTCACATGAAGCTAGTGCAAGTATGTCCATGAGGCTCACACTCCTAGCTTGTAGTGTAGATGTTGCACAAATATGCAGTCTTGGTTCTACTGAAATTAATGCAACTGTCCTCAATAGGGCCAGGATTTCACCAAAATGTTTAAAATGTTTAATAGAACTGCATTTCTAAAAGGTCTCTACTCCACTCAAGCCACCATATAAATAAGTGCAGGAGACTGGTCTAGATGACTCCATGAGGTTGCAGTCCTCTGATTCCATATACATACATACCCTACATTGTTAGTGCATGCAATAATGTGTGTGGCCAATTCTGCATTTGAATTTTGCATTTGCTGCTCTTTATGCCCAGGCTAGTGCTCCAAGGGGCCAGTACTGCCCTCTACTCCCTTGTGCAGAAGTCCCAGCATATTAGTAATCAATGTTTTCCAATGTATGAAAGAACCAAAACTGAGGGAGAGTAAGGGTTACTGCAGCTTCATTGCTGGATGCGAAGCAGTGCTCTGACTTTCTTTGACTTCCAGGGGGAATCATTTTTCCCACTTCCTTTGCTCCCCAGAGAGCTTACCAGCAGATAGGGTCTGTACTCTGACCTTGTGCTGGTTCACAGTATATTCTGGAGACTGGAATGGGGTTTAACCTTCCAGAAAAAACTCTATTTAATATTTTAATCATTACTTAAAAGGAATTTTCCAGTCGAGACTAATTGTGTTCTTTGCAGCTGCACTTGCTAAGGCTCACAGCAGCCTCTCAGATACGTCATGCAGCATGTGCAAAAATGCACTATATTTGGGAAGACTGCTGTTTTACAGATTTCTGCTCACTGACCTGTAATGGTTGCTCTAAAAGGTCGATTTTTACCAGCAATCACCAGGCCCTGGTGTCTCAAATTCTGCAGTGTTTCCTATTTGGTCACCTTTGATAGTGAGGATTCATAAGCCCCACTATAGATATAAAATGATGGGATCTAAAATCACTGTTACCACTCAGGAAAGATGTCTTGAAGTCATTGTTAATAATTCTTGGAAAACATTCACTCAAGGTGTAGTGTCAGCCAAAAAAGCTAATATACTATATTCTTAGGACTAAATTTACAAAAAAAAACTTACTCATGGCAATGCTTGGTCACCACTGCTAGCTTACAGGTGCCTAAAAAATCACTGAGTTTCACAAAAGGCCTACATGTCCTGTACGATTAAGAGGCATAGATGAGTGCCTGAGAATGGGATTTACAAAAGCCTGCATGCTAGATAGCTGTGCACCTAGACTTACCAATTGGAGAGGCTGTGATGAGTGGTTTGTTCTAAACTGTGCACCTGGTAGGTGATTTCTAAGCACAGCTACCAGCTCAGGCCACAGCACACAGGAAAATTGGTGCATTGTGCTGAGGCTTAGATGTCCTGGCACCTAGGAGTGGAGCATCAGAGCATGTGCACAGAGCCAGAAACATAGCTACTTAGTAACTCTAACTCCAAAAGCTTAGGTGCTGAGCAAGGTTAGGCACCTACAAAGTTGAGCAGACCTCCTGCGAAGGCTGATTTTGGGATGTAGGCACTTACTTTATCAGTTAAGTGTTAATTTAACTTACCAGTTAAGTGACTGGGGCCTTTTGTAAATCTAACCCTTAGCACATTCTAAATTACTATTAAGATAAATGGCAAATTAAAGTTAAGCATATGCATATATATTCATGAATCAGGGCTTAAATGATGACTGCCACTGCACTATATCAGGGAATATGACAAAATAATAGGTGTCAATTTGATGAACACTAGAATGTCCACTCTGTAATTCCACTCTTTCAACTTTTAGTTGTTCATGTTTGCTACTCCCATTTATGAGGAAAACATTACTGTGTTATGTCCTGGGGTTCTGGATATATCCAACTACATCACCATATATTACAACGCAACTGATTCACCATTGAAAACACTGACAGTTCCCCCTTTAAACTTACCAATTGCGTTTATGTCAGTTGCGTGCTCTTCACTATTATCAGTAAAAACCAAAATGTTTGTGGACTTTCTTTTTCTTTGAGAAGAACTTTCAGTGGTTTGGTTTTGGTTGTTTTTTTAAATAATTTGTAGCATCATATTTTAAACTAAAGAAGTTTGACAAAGTAAAATGGAAGTGAATAAGAGCTTTAGTATTTCTGTCAGATTCTTTTGTGAGTAGGGGCTTTTAAACAGTTTATGAGGTAATCAAGGCAATAATGGAAAATCTTTTTTTTAAATGTTAAATACTTGAACAGAAAGCAAACCTGCCCTATGTGCAAAGTAAATGATTTACTGATGTTCTCTTTATATTAAATGAGGCAGGAGATCACAAACTAAAAACATTTAAATATAATTTTAAAATTAATTATGCTTCACCCCCATAATAGTATTTAAATTGAATTTAAATTGGTTATTCATTTATTGGGTTCTATATTAAATGTTTGTTGCCCAGAATCTAAGCAGAGCTGGGGCTGGCGAGAAAAAAACATTCAGTATGATAACTGAGTTCAGTGTAAAACATGTTAAAAAAAAAGTACCAAAGGACTAAGAAATGTATAGTATGAATGATAGCTCCTATTAATTGTGCTGGTGGTGTTAAATACCTTTTTTATTTAACTTACCATACTGTGCTATCGCAGCAAGGTATTTAATTATCACTATACTCAATGTATATTTTGCTAAATTAAACAAAAAAGGGAGATAGAAAATCTGAATGTGTTTAGAAATATTACTGCCAAACCCTCCAGAATGATAGACGAGTTTTGACAATTGTAGTTCTACAATGAAAAAGCACAGCTATCAGTTAATTGATAATCAAGTTGCTCATCTACATATCAACAACAATGTCCAAATTTTTTTTATTTTGGTCTTTAGACAATTAAATAAAAAATTTAAAATAAAAATAGCTAAAGAGGAGCAAAACATTATGTTCCTGTCCACGGTCTTTCAAGGCAAGACATTGAAACAGCTTATGGAAAACAAACTCTATAATAGTCGCCCTTGGATGAAGGAACATATCCAACTTTTCCCTGAGCCCATCAAAAGAAGACTGAGCTATATTGGATTTTTTATTCAGTTAGAGAGCTTCAGCCTGTTGCCTTCTTCCATTCTCTCTCAGAAATGACTATAAATGTCAATTAATTGACCAGCTGAAACTATGGTAACTTCAGGGCTTTTGTCAGAAAAATGCAGAATTCAAAAAGTATTCAATTTTCAGTGCAGATATCAGGAATTAGGTAGGATCATTTTATTTAATGTACATATTTTATACAAATTTTTCCACAAAATCAGTCAACCCTTAAGTCAAAGTTTGTTATTTAAAATCAGAGTTCTGTATTTTGGAAAAACTCAGTGCCTTTATTAGGACAACAAAATGACAGACTCTAAAAACATTTTATCTTTACTCAGATGACTACTCCCTTTGAAATCAATGTAACGTCTCTCATGAGTTCAGGTAAGCATGTGGAAGTGTCTTAGGATCTAGCAGTGTATTGTTTCCCAATTTCTATAGAAGTTATTCCTGATACTCCTGTGGGATCATGTTTGTGCTTTTTTTATTTCAAAAACAAATAGAATTTCTGCTGCAAAAGAGGAATTCTGAACATGGTGAATCACGTAATAAAGGCATGAAGCGACAAGCACTTTTATGTACATTTGTAACTTTGTGCAGGGCTGTAATCCCATTGACTCTTCTAGATCTATTTCCGTTGACAAATTGGATCAGGCCCTAGTCATACAAATATCTGCCTCTGTTTTAAAAGGCCTGTAAAACACATTGTGATGTATTCAAATAAAAAGTCACAGCATCAAACAGTTTTAAAACATACATTTTATTACTATTCTTTCCCAAGAACATAGTATAATTAGTATGATGTACACCAGGAAATATCAGGGGTCTTTTTACAGTATTGTACATCTATATTTTTTCCCTGAAAGTCAATTTACTGTAAAGGTATCATTTACCTTCCAAAATACCCTCACAGAAGCTGCTGTCAGAAATGATCCCTTAACAATGATACCGAGATTGACAACACATATTTTTTGCTGTCTCAATGTGAGCGCAGATAAACAATCATTGTTTCCATACAGAAGAGGCTGTAGTCAAAATAACAAGAATGATAAACAATAATTAATACAATTGAGCAACATACCAGTAAGTAAAGCCATTGTTGCTGTATATTTTAGTATAGAGTTCAGTAGCATAGTTCCTTAAATAAATCATAAATCTCAGTGGGCTTTTTATTATTATTGTTGCATTATGTCTCACATCATTCCTCACTTTTGCATAGGGGTGTTGTAAAGTGATATGCCAGTCAAGAAAGGTGTTTCTGCTTGGGAATATATGCAAGCTTAGATCCAGCTCCTGAAATGTATGAAGTGTCATTACCTCACAAATGAGAGTTGAGAGTGCTCGGCACTTCATAAGACTGGGCCACAAGGTTTTGACTTTACTAATCCATTCCTTTATCTTTCCTTCTAGACTGAAATGGACCCAAACCAAAATGGCAGAGCAGAATATGTTTGAACTTCTGAAGAGGTACAGCTTTAATGTGCAGTTAGCCTATTGTTTCAACTTTTATTTACAGATATCCCTGCTTGGCCCAGAATAGCAGCTGCAGCAATTAAGACACAAATTAAGAAGCACATTCAGGTTATTTGTCACTAAAATGTTGAGACGTGTTTTTCTTCATGGTGATGATATGTGTAGTTTTCAGAGATAGTCTTACTCAGAGGTGGAAAGCCCTTGTGGCTCATCAGTACCATTGAGACTGATACACTGGTTCAAATCTTCTTCCTGGTAGAACCATGCAAAGGGAATTTACATCTGTCCCAAACATAAAGTAGAGGACTTCTCAGCAGGCATAAAGTCAGCATGGCTCATTAGCTCACAACACATTGGTTGTTGGAAGTGCACTGGAGATGTGGAGGAATGAAGAGGAAGTATGTCAGGGTGGATGCATGAGGGGAAGATATTAAAATGTTCCAAATAAACCTTCATCAGTGGAAGAGTCTAATGGGACCACTCTTAGGAGACTTAATTTACAGCAGGCTGAACAATCCCCTAAGTAATGTTTGGGGCCAATTCAACTCTGGTGGCTCCAGCATCACACCATCCAGATGGTGGCTGAAAGCAGCCTTTTCTACTCAGGACAGCTAAGAACTAGCCCACCAGAATCTGATGGTCAAAATCATGGCCTAACTAGAGTTAAGGGGAGTTTACTGTTGATTTCAAGCAATCCAGGATTTCATTCAACATATATAAGTTGCCAAAGGGCAGGAAAGAAGAAACAGTGCAAGACACTTAACGTGATACTGTCTCAGTAAAACAGTAAAGATTAACTATTTTTAAAATAATAAGTGCTTGTTGAAATTATCTAAAAAAGGCAGATAGATGAGCAAAGTGTGAAGGTGTATTTGCATGTGGGCTTTGAAGCATGACCATAGGTCTTCCTCACACAAAACTCTCATTAAGTCACTGAGGGTTTTGCTGGACTAAACACTGAATAAAAACTGAAGGTTTTGGCTCTAAGTTTGTGTTTTGTGCTGATTTCCAGTGCATGGTTTTTGCTGAGGAACAGTCTTCAGTCGCTAGCAGTTTAATTCATTTAAAAAAATGTGTAAATTCCACCAAATGAACTGTATTCAGGTAGATGTATGCATTGAGTTTTGGAAGACTTTATCCGTTTTTTCTTTATGCTTTGGCCTTAATAGATGAGCTAGTTCTTGCACTGCTAAACAAATTGACCGTTAGAGTATTCTTATAGAGAGTAGGGAGGGGTATTCATTGATATTGAAACTCCCTATCTCCTCCACTTTTCCTCTAGATTAAGCATCTATAAAAATGCTTAATGAATTGCAGTAGGGCCAAACCATACCTGATGAATCTATCAGTTTTCTTGCCCGGCTGTTCCAAAAGGCTGGGCGTTCATTATGAATTGGCAATTAATTATTACAATGTTTCCGAACCAGTGTGCCATGGCACACAGCTGTGCCATCAGGTCCAAGCAAGTGTGCCACAAAATTTTTCTAAAACACTACTCAAAGAGCTCTGGATTGTCTCATTCATTCATGAGTTCATTTGGAAACTATATAGTGGTGTGCCTCAAATTAATTAAGGGTAGCAAGGTGTGCCACCACAGAGAAAATGTTGAGAACCACTGCATTATTAGACGCTAAAACAGTCACGCTGAACTGCCTTCACATTTCTCCTCCCAAAAATCCCTTTGTGAGTCAATTTTAGGGCTATTCCTCAGTATTTTGGCCTTATCTTTCAGCTTGCTCCTTTTCAAAATTAACTCTATGTCCTTCTTTTTTTACTTACTTTTTAAAGGCAGTATGGACTTTATTCCCAGCCAGAGAAAATCTATCCAATCTAGTCCCAAATACACCTGAGGTAGCTACATGTCAGGTACCAGTAAGGAAGGAACATGACTTGAATAGATCCTTCCACACACTGCTACATTACTGATTCATTTTCACTGCCAAGAACCATCATCTTCTGAACAGCTGCCTAACCTTTGGGAAATATGAGCCACTTTCCAGACCTGTTTTTATTATTATTCCTATAATGCCATAAGTAACTATGACAAATTAAGAAGGCAGTTTCCTGATCCAGGATATTTGCAATTGCCTTTGAACAATATTTTTCTGTTTGGCCTTCCATGCCCAGTGCTAGTTGTATAATTTTAGGTCAGTGGTTAGAAGGAAAATAGGCATATGAAGACAATGCCACAAAAGAGAAAAACTAATTAACATAGCATGATTAGATAGACTGTTGAGTAATATACAGGTGTATAAATTCATGCTACCTAAACTAACCAGCTTTAAAAGAAAATAGAAAAAAAAATTGTGGCAGGTCTGCACCAGGTATAAATGAAGTCAGTTCCATTGAAATAAGTAGGGTGATATAATTTTACCCCAGCGAAGCATTAGGCCTTCCTTTAAAAATGATTTGACAGAACTAGTATTTACTATTTCTGTGTATAATATACATTGTGGGGGTTCTTTGAAAGACTTAAAAAAAGGAAAGTAAAAATTTTCAGTTGAGAACTAAGGCTGATGGGTAATTTTGAATGTGACAAATTCCTAGTTAAAATACATGTATATTTATGGCTAATCTAATTTGTATTAGAGTTCTTCTTTGCTCAACATGTAGAGGATGCAAGTTTATTTAATCACAACTTTAATACTTTCATCTTATAATAGAAGACTCACAGGTATGGATCCAAACTGGTAGCAACTCCCTACTAGTTTAATGCAAATTAGGAGATCAATACTCGTGGGAACAATGCAGAAATATTTCCACATGACTTGCTCCTGCTGAATTGCTGATATAAGGCTCCACTACAGGATATAATACTGACAGCAGGGAAAAATTTCCTTAGCCTCTTCCATCCCTTTTGAATAAAGTTATTAAAAATCATACTAATTAACAGTAGCTTATCCCTACTGCTTGAAACAATCCCGTTTTGAAGGTGCTGTACAATATGTTTCCTTTGCTATGTAAAAACCTTGTGTTAGAAGAGCTGGTCTATTGTAATAGTTTATCAGTCATTTTTAGAAATTACATGGTCATATTTTTCTTTATGTATCACAGACATGCTTTTGAAAACATATTGAAGCCGTATGTTCACACACACAAACAAACACGCATACAGATATCATAGATGTAGATTTATAACATATTTACCCTTGGGTTAGGGTTAGGGTTAGGGAATCCTGAAGTACTTCAGGACCAGATCTTCAAAGGTATTCACATGATTTCAATAGCAGTTAGGTGTCAGAATGCCTTTGAGGATGTGGGCCTCTGTGTCCAAGTATTTTACCTATATTGTTTTAAAGACATCATCCCTGTAGTATATCAGCTCAAAGTATAACTGAATACCAAAGATTTTACAAAATATAATTGCATGTACTTTATATGGTAAAACCTGTTTTTTGAGTTAGCTAGTCAAGATAAAAAAACTCCCCTTATGGAGGTGGGGTCATACAGTCATATATTATGCCCTCAGGTGAAGAAAGGCCTATCGCTTTTATTCTATTAGTATTTTCTGGATTGTACCATAATATATTATAGTTCTGCAGACAGTTCACCTATTGTACTTTAAAAATCTCTACTCTTACATGGAGCATTATTTATAATTAGATCTGGTTAAATATTACTCTAATTTAGTGCATGAACTACTTCTGGTTCATGAATATTCATTCAGATTCCAAACAACTGTTTGGTTCCACCATACCTCAAAATATTTACTATCCACAAACATCTGCGCAAACAGGGTGGCTTTTATTTTGTTTGTTTAAAATAAACATTTGTTTGGATAAGCTTCACAGGAAAAATTGACCCATGTGTAATGTGAAAATGCAGTGCCTGCCACTCTTCTTAAAAGGCCACATGCATGCCCATACAGGAGCTGTCCATGCCACAGACATCACCTCTGCACCAGTCCTACCTATGCTCTGGAAGAAGATCACAGCAGTGTGATCTGCAACGGGCCAGAGCAGGGTAGGCAGACCTACTGCCCTCTGTGTACATATCATTTTGTGCACGTGGATTGCAACTGCTATTATACCCCATATGCTAGAATCCTGCCTCAAGAAGGCTGTATAGTATCATCCTTTCCTTAGGTTGGGAGTAGATTTCACTATCCTGTCCCTCTGAACAGAGCTTGAATGTGTATGGATTGGATTTCTTTTATAGGAGTACAAGGGCATGTATACATCAACAAGATTATATGTCACTAATCATTCTTCTATTTATTCATTTTTTGTGACTTGGTGGTATCACTTAAATGTTTCGGTTATTTCTGGAAACAGAAACAGTTCCATGTGATGAAAATGACCAATTACACATCAGAAATAATGAGTAGCCGCAATGAACAGTTCCCACAGTCCTCATAGGTTGAAAGTTGTCTGCATAAAGAATTCAGTCAATGTTTTTGAATAAGGAATACATATACAGATATCAGGATCGATTAAAAAAAATTCACGGACAGAATATAGCATTTTTCCTAATAATTTGTCTAGCTCTAGTTATGAGGGATTTTAATTTAATTTAAATGTTGAAAAGGGAAATTTAGAGACCTTTAAACAGCAAGGGAAGAAAGATTCTGATATTACACAGCAGGGAGAGTTGAGTGGGCATGACACATTGATCACCAGCTTTTCACAAGCTGAAATCCTACCACAAATCCCATGTAAAGTAGTGAATTTGGTAGTGTCATCTTAGAAAGAACTGGAACAGTAAAAGAACTGGAATAGCAAGATTGTTGGATATAAGGGTAAAAGAAATGAACTGTATGAACTTGCTGTGTGCCTGCCCAGTCTGTTCCTATTCTTTTACCAGTCAGCACCTTATTTATTATTTGTTTGTGTTGTGATAATGCCTACAAACCCATCATAAACTTGCTCAGACAAACAACAAAAAGACATTCTCTGCCTGAAAGAACATACTGAACACCTTCCAGTTGTGCAATAAATGACATGACTAACTCCTGTCACATCCTTTCACCCTCTATCTATATTACGCCTATAAACCATGAGCTAGAGCAGGAGTGGGCAAACTACAGCCCACAAGCTAGATGTAGCCTGCAGGAGCCTTTCATCAGGTCCTCTAGCTCGGCCTGACTGGAGCACAGCAGCCATACCTCCCACCCGACCCCATCCCTCACCTCTCACCCACCATGTGCAGCAGTGTCCACTGGCACCCTGGCCGAAATGTGTCTGCTGCTCCTCTCTCACTACATTGACCCAGCAGTGGTGTGCTGGCCAGAATGCAGTGACTGTTCCCCCAGTCTCCAGCAGCGCCCTTCATAGAGACTGCTCTACCGCCATAGCTCTTCCTCCCCACCATCATGCAAGCCCAGCGGTGCCCTGATTGGTGCTGTCCCTCCTCCCAGCCCCACCCCTTCCCCTGGTGGGCACCCCTGCAGCCCACCTAGATGCAGATGTGACCCGCTGGACAAAAAGTTTGCCCACTCCTGAGTTTAAAAATTTAAAAATTTAAAAATTTTAAGAATTAATTTTACAGCTAGTCCTCACTTAGTGACCTACTCGTTTAGTGACCCCTCAGAGTTATGACCAGCTCTCTGATGAGTTGGTATTATGGCGACGTACGAGAACTCGCATCAACTCTCTCAGATTCATCTCGTTCCCGCAGTCAGAACTAGCGTTTTTCATCTATGTATTTTTACTTTATTGTGCACCCCAAAGTACAAGATGTCGGCGAAAAGGAAGAGCATGACTTCACCCAGAGAAAGTGCCAAGAAACAAAGGAAGGCTATCGATCTTGAGACAAAATTGAAGACAATAAATGAATATGAAGCTGGTAAGAAAGTTAAAGCGATAGCACGTGACTTGGAGCTGGCGCATTCAACTGCATCAACGATCTTGAAGGATAAAGATCGAGTGAAAGAAGCAGTGAAATCATCAAAAGGATATAAAGCCATAATAACTAGGCAGCAGAAAGGCCTCATTCACGAAATGGAAAAATTACTGGTGATATGGTTTGACGACCAGATACAAAAAAAATGCCAATGAGCCTTTTAATAATTCAAGCAAAGGCACGCAGTATCTTTGAAATGTTGAAAGCGCGCGAAAATGAAGAGTCAACAGAAACATTTACGGCAAGTCATGGATGGTTTCAACGTTTTCGTCGGAGATTCAGCCTTCATAATCAAAGTATCAATGGTGAGGCGGCAAGCGTGGACATAGAAGCATCAGAAAGATTTGTGGATGAATTTGACGAAATGATCGAGAAAGGCGGGTATTGTCCGGAACAGATCTTTAATGCAGACGAAACCGGACTATTTTGGAAAAAATACCCGAAAGATCCTACATACACAAAGAGGCTAAAGCAATGCCCGGTTTCAAGGCTTTTAAGGACAGGGTCACGTTGTTGTTGGGAGGAAATGTCGCTGGATTTCAGTTAAAACCTTTTCTCATCTATCGTTCTGCAAACCCACGTGCACTGAAGCAGGTTAGTAAGCACATGCTGCCCGTTTACTATCATTCAAATAACAAAGCATGGATGACGCAATCTTTATTTGAGGACTGGTTCATGAACTGCTTCATACCCTTGGTCAAGCATTACTGTCTGGAAAACGATGTTCCCTTTAAAATTATCCTCCTACTTGATAACGCCCTAGGCCACCCCCAGCATCTTGATGATCTACACCCTGATGTAAAGGTCGTGTATCTGCCTAAAAACACAACTGCTGTGTTACAACCAATGGACCAGGGGGCTCTCTCTATGTTTAAAGCGCTATATTTGCGCGCAACATTTTCCAAAGCGGTAGCAGCAACAGAAAATGGTGAAGTAACCCTGCGCGATTTTTGGAAATCATAATATTTTACACTGCATAAAGAACATTGAATCAGCTTGGGCGGAAGTGACAGAAAAGTGCATGCAAGGCATATGGAAAAAATGCCTGAAACGTTTTGTAAATAATTTCGAAGGGTTTGAGAAAGACGAACATATTGATGTCATAAATAAAAAAATTGTGGAACTTGCTAATGTGCTTAATTTAGATGTTGAAGTGGAAGATATTGAAGAATTAATGGAATACGTCGAGGGAGAGCTAACTAATGAAGATTTAATAGAGTTGGAAGCGCAGCAGCACTTGAAAGAGGAGGAAGAAGAAGAAGCAGAAGAGGAAAGAGTAGAAGAAGTACAAAAGAAGTTCACTGTAAAGGGGTTAGCTGATGTCTTCTCCAAAGTGAATGCAGCGATGTTAGAACTAGAGAGTATGGACCCGAATGTTGAATGGTTCACGAAAGTGGAACAACAAATGAATGAAATTTTACGATGCTATCGTGAAATTTATGAAGAAAAAAAGAAAATTACAGCGCAGACCACACTAACGAGATACTTCTCTAAAGTTCCATCCAGGACCCCTACCCCTACCCTTGCAAGTCCTTCCATTTCCTTGCCATCATCTCCCTTACCAGGGCCTTCTACAGCTCCTGATAACCCTGCTGATCTCTCCGATGATGACATTGATGACCCCCCTGCTGCTGAACCACACTTTGAAGGATTTGATGAGTGAAAATGTCAATGTAATCTGAATGTTTATTTTCATATTTCTTTGGTACATCATTTTTATAATTTTTGCTGATTGCATTTTTATGTTCTGTAATACAGTATGTAAGGAGTTATGCCAATAAAACAAAGTTATCATGATGGAGTTTATTTTAGGCCTTTTCTTTACAGTACTATTCAGAATATTAAAAACGATTACCTGTATTTACAGTACACTATGCAAACTAAGTTCAGTACATTAGAGCTTAAAACATTTAAAATATATATTAAAAATGTTATAAATGATGCAAAGGTGACATTAAAACTATCTACAGATGGTTGAAAAACCCACTACCAGTAAAGTACATTATGCCTGAAATACCGGTAAGGGCTGCTCCTCGTTTAGCGACCAATTCGTTTATCAACCGGGTTTCAGGAATGGAACCCGGTCACTAAGTGAGGACTACCTGTATTTAAAAATTAATCTCAGGTAATCAGGTCTGTCCCGCAATTTGGCGGGGCAGCATAGATAGGGTCAGGCTAAAACCAAGTTTAAAACCACTTTATGGATGAGATTGGGAATTAACTAATCAAACTACACAATCTGGAACTGTGTGTTATCCAAACTGAAATATGGCCCCCAGCTCTATTATAAGGCCAAGTAGAAACAAGGCCCTTGCCCAGTCTTAAGAAGCATATCAATTTCATGAGCAACCAGTAGAAAAAAAATATAGACCAGCAAGGTATTGTTGGTGAAAAGAAAAACAGCAGCAGATAGTATGTAATGTGAACACTTTACTGTAAACACAAGAAATACTGTTAAAAAGAATGAATATAATTCAGCTGAGGTCTTTACTAGAATGAAAACTTAAGTTACTGCAAAATTTGCATGGCTTTGTGCTTCCTGTTGAACATTTTAAATGCATTAGAAAGCGTAGCATACACCTTTTCTTGGATTCATAAATAGCCTCCCACCTCATATTAAAGGCCTGCGTTTAATTCATTTAATATTCCCACCACTAACGATGCCTATTTAAGACAGCCTTTTAAAAGTTTGTAACATTAATTTAATGGAAAAATGCCAATACTGTTCTAAGAACTCTATTAGATTTTCTCCCTGTTAAATTAATGTTACTAACTTTTAATGGATGTTGTAATTAGATGTTATTATTAACAGGAATATTACCTAAATTAAAATCAGACCCTGAGAGAGAGACAACTTACATTTACAAGTGCATTAAGAATTAGTATCTGGACATTATACATACGAAGTAGTGGAGCCAGATGGCCTTTGCTTTGTTTTCCCCTGGTAACCTGCTAGAGAACCAGGCATGCATAGTTTTGTTAGCACATAACGTCTGCAAAAACAGCTCAACTATTAATGCTCTCACTTACAAAAGGAAGTGATGGTTTCTCTACCAGCTCTTGAAGAGGAAAGGGGAGCTCCATCTCCCAATTTCACACTCAATTTAAAGGATCGCTCTCAACCCAGCCTGATTGGGTTCGGCAGTTTGAAATTGATTGTTTTGGTTGTAAAGCTTTCCTGCCTTCCTAGCCAATTTAAAAAAAAAAAAAAAAAGCTGCTAAGCTACTACCTTATTATGAGCCAGAGAGCAGTGAGGAAAGGAATGTCATGAATTCAAACTACTGAATCCAATCTATTTAGAACAAGGGGAAATGATATAAGTCCTATGCTCATAAAAGTTGTGCTATCCAGTTTTGGTGACTTTCTCCTGACATATAGGGTTCTTGCCTACCTGTTACACTGGTGAAATGTTCACCCCACTCATCCATCACCAGAGAAGGTAAATGTTTGGGCTGTTATCTAAAGTAGCTGAGAAGCTGATATGCGTATCTGAAAGCACCCCTTTCCTCAAAAGCCTCCCCTTTTCAATGCACTTTGCAAAATAATATATGCAAATCCAAATTCAGGAGCCCTTATGCTCATCTTTGCTATAGCGATGGGCCCAGTCTGAAAACTCAAATCCTAGCACTTCAGCCTTTGGGAAAGTATAAATCCAGAGCTGAATTTTATAGCTCTCACCCATTTCTAACACACGGGCCCAGGAACAGGGATGAGTCTCCCCATCCAGTGCAGTAGTAGTTTCTCCCAGTAGCTATACAGTAGGGGATCCCAGGTCCCCCTCTTCACCAGGTTCCAACCCAGGGGCCATCCTGAACACCATAATGCAGGAATCCGATCCTTGCAGTCAGGCTAAATGTTTTCCCCTGAGCTTCTTTTTACCACTTTGCCCCTCCCCTTGGGATGCCTCATGATTGGTGATATACCCTGGCAACCTGGGTTATGGGTCTCAGCAGGGTAGCTCCATGGAGCAGACCTCTCTCAAGGAATGCCTTCCTGGCATAGTCCCCTCTATGCAGCAAATCTAGATCTGCTTCTCTCCATTTACTATCCTCCTCTGTTGAAACAACTTTCTTTTAAGACCACCCTCTAACTGGAACATGCTCACGAGGCCTGTCAGGGTGGGATTTTCTGGGCTCAGAGTTGTTCCTTCACAGATTACTCTTCAATGGGAGGTTTACCCAGTCCATTACACAGCAGTTTGTAAAAATATGACCCTTTTTTGTTGTTGTTGTTGTTTTATGAACTTTTATGGAGAACACAGTTTTATGTATTTTTGGTGGGAAATCTCTAGCATTAGTTCATGATATAGATGTTTAGCAAACAGCAGCTAAAAAAACTGTGTGTCACAAGACTCAAGAATAATGGCAATTAGCTACATAATGTGATGTAAAAGAGAAAAGCAATGTTAAGTCCAACTGCTGAGGAAAAAAAGACTGATATCTTTGGCTGTGTTCCCACACAGTGGGTTATTTCGATACGGTTGTTTCGAAACAACCGTATATAGAAATAGAAATAACGCTTATTTCGAAACAACTTATTTCGAGTTAACAAAATGTTAATTCGAAATAAGGAAAAAAAGCTGGAATCGAAATAGCGATTCCGGACAAAAGTTATTTCAAAACGACTCACCATCGTTTTGAAACAACACGTTCGCACAGCGTTGTTTCAAAACAACCATTGCAAAACAACGTTGTTTCGCCCACAGACTAGGTTTAACTTGTTTTGAAACAACGCAGTTGTTTCAGAACAACGGGAACCATTGTTCCGAAACAACTGTGCATCGTGTGAACAGCCAAAACCTTATTTCGAAACAACCTCCGTTGTTTCGAAATAAGGAGGCTGTGTGAACACAGCCTTTGACAGCAGTGGTGTTGTATGTATCACCAAGGATAAAGAAGTTGCACTTTTAACATAGTCTAAATTGTGTAATAGAACTATTTTAACCAAACCCAAGATACTGGCCATTGTAGTTAACATATATGATTACTGCAATTGATCTTTTTACATCTTTACACCTTTTTGGTGTGATATTTGTAAAGCAATTTTTCCAAAACTTTCCAATATGTACACCAATCAGCTAGAACTCCACCACCTGGTCAGACAAAAAGCTTCAGAGGGATTTAAATATCCCCCAGTAGTCAACAGGAGGTAATACTTATTTCTTTAAAAGGAGCTGGAAATGTCATTTTAATGTAATGATGAATTCAGAGAGTTTAAATAGAGATGGTTGAAATATTTTCTTGACAATCTTTTTTAAACAAAAAATAGGCTTTTTTTTTAAAAAAAAGGGTTTTGAAATTTTTATAATTTCACCAGTAGAAGGATGGCTGAGGGGAGATATGATTGTTCTCTATAAATATATCAGAGGGATAAATAGCAGGGAGGGAGAGGAACTATTTAAGTTCAGCACCGATGTAGACACAAGAGCTGCGTTCACACAGCACTCTTATTTCGAAACAACAGGTGATGAAACAACATTCAATCCTGTCAGAACATGTTGTTTTGAAACAACGGTGACTCGTTTCGAAATAACTGTTGTCCAAACATGCTATTTCACTTTGAGCTTTTTTCCTTAATTCGAATTAACAAAGTGTTAATTCGAATTAAGTTATTTCAAAATAAGGCATTATTTCGATACAAGTTGTTTTGACACAACTTGTATCGAAATAATGCCTGTGTGTGAACACAGCCAAGAAGTAATCAATATAATCAGGCCATCAGGAAGTTTAGACTTGAAATTAGATGCAGATTTTTATCCGTTAGAGGAGTGGAGTTCTGAAATAGCCTTCCACAGCTGGGGGGGGCGGGGGCAAGAAAATCTAGCTGGTTTCAAAAGGGAGCTTGATAAATAAATTCATGGAGGGGATGATATAATGGGACAACATGATTTGGCAGTTGACTGATCTTTGGCTCCTGGTAGTAGATATATTGATGGGACAATAGATGGAGTGGATTCTGAGTTATTACACAGAATTCTTTCTTGGGTGTCTGACTGATGAGTCTTGCCCACAAGCCCTGTGTTTAAGTGATGGCCATATTGGGGTCAGAAAGGAATTTTCCCCCAGGGCAGATTGGCAAAGGGTTAGGGGGGTTTCACCTTCCTTTGTAACATGGGGCATGGCTCAATTGCTGATGGATTCTCTGTATCTTAAAGTTGATTTGAGGACTTCAATAACTTAGTCATATGTTAGAAGTTTATTCCAGTAGTGGGCCGGTGAGGTTCTGTGGCCTGCAATGTGCAGGAGGACACATGATCAAACTGCTCCCATCTGAGCTTAGAATCTGAGTCTATAAAATGCAACCTAGAAATGAATACTTTTCATATTTGGGTGAACTTTTTCTTTTCACTTTTTCTTCCACACTTCTCCCTCCCCTCAAACCAGGCAAAATGGGGATGAAAGGAAGAAGCAGAGAAAGGCAAATAAAATAATATTGAACCCCTCCCTCTATACTTTGAATACCAAAACATTTTTGGCTTTTCAGATACTGTTAAAAATCAGAAAATGTTATAGTATTTTAGAAAAAAATTTGAGGAAAAAAATATTTTTCCCCCAAAAATATACTTACTATTTTTCCAACAGCTCTAGTTAGAAGACAGAAGTGATGATCCACCATTATTCTAGATATCAGGGAACTGGCAGGACAATGTAGTTTTATAACACACAATCAACTAAGGAAGTATGTACAACAGACCTACCAGTTGCTTAATGCTGTTATGGGTTTGCTAGTCATACCAAGAGTGAAACTTGAGACTTAGAAGGAGAAGCAAAAACTGAAGAGCTTGCCTCAATAATCTACTTTTCCCATCCCTCCAGCAGATTCAGGATCAATTTGCACTCAGTTCACATTTCTGTGGTTACTATAATAATACAAAAATATTTTAAAATAAAATTTGAAATTCTGAAGACAAAAATGGATAGAAAGCATCATATTCCATGGCATATTCATTGGCTGACAGAACTGTAGACTAAGCAGAGCCCTAAATACAGCCTTTGTAGACAGAAGGACATTAATCTGAACAAAGGCCTGTTATTGTACTTTTTGTGAATTGTTTCTGAAATCAAACCCAAATGTATAAAATTTGAAATAAGGCTTTTTTGAAAAAAGTTCAGTCATCCCCTAAATTATCCAAATATTAAAAACATTGCAAATTAGCAGCTTATATCTAAATTTTCTAATTATAGAATACATGAGCATGCAGTAAACAAAAGTACTTTAATCTTTCATAATCATTTATTATTATTTTACTTATTTTGTATTATTTTTATTATTTACAGTTATTAAATAAACCACTAAAAAGTTGTAAATGGAACAATATTTAGAAACTAACCTGGGGCAACAAAATATGTCATTCAAAAGAAAAAATCCACTTCTCTGGCAATTATGTTTTTGCAATGAGCAATGTACCAAAGGCTTTTTCAAATTCCAAATACTCAATACTAAGTAAATAATCAGTAGCCAAAGTGCCCCTATATTCACATTGTGCATTACTTCAGCTCCTGCTATATTTTCACTTGCTCACCAGTGGGAAGGCTGGTATACAGGCGGGAGAGAGGATGGAGATTCCTAACAATGAAACAATAACTTCAGCCATTATAAATGATGTATGTTTGTATAAGGCCACTAAAGAAAAGAAATGACTGCTCTTGTTTTTCATGTCTTTTCTATGGATACTTTTTTTTTCTCTGTTGCATCTCATATTATGCTCTCCTTTTTGTTTTTATTTCCTTAGTTATCTACAAGAACTCTCCCCTTTTTCTTTTTAACTCATCCACTCAATGATTCTATATTGAAATTGCCTTTATTCCTGGCTAAGGACAATTGGACTCTGTTCCCGTGGGTTTCTGGAATGTTTCTTATTGATGGGAAAGGTGGGGGGTTGGTGTTGAATAGGATGAGGTGAATTGCTACCTTCCCCACAAGAAAGGGTAGAGTTGAGTTCCACAGTATGCTGTGCTCAGAAAACTGCACAAGAAATGGACCAAGATTATGGAAATCCCTACTCAGACAGATCAAAATGATCACAGACTTCACTGCATTTCAGAACATAATGTAAAGCTCCTTGCTCTGACTTGACTTCCTCAATAAATGGCTTCAGAAGCACCCAAAGACACAGGCAAAACATATACAAACACCGACTCCCTCTCATACACAAGTATTCAGACATAAATGCATCTAAACGTTCATCTAAACCAGTGTTTCCCAACCACTGTGCCATGGCACACAAGTGTGCTGTCAAGCCTGAGCAAGTGTGCCACAAAATTTTCTGGAAAACTACTCAAAGAGCTCTGGATTGGCTCATTGGCTCATGAATATTCATGAGTTCATTTGGAAACTATATGGTGATGTGCCTCAAATTAATTAAAGGTAGTAAGGTGTGCCATGGCAGAGAAACTATTGTGAACCACTGATCTAAATACATCTATTTCAAGCTTTAGAGGAAGAAAGAGCAAATTAAACTGTTATTTCTATTTTTAAATCCATGGGAGATGCTCAGACACCCTGGTGATAGGGCTGTGTAAATAGGCAGACTGATCCCTGGCTAATTAACACTTTCCCTTCTGGAGTTTATTTAGTCCCGGGTATCTGCTGTACTTCATAAATAGGAAGCACGCTTGAGTCAGCTCACATTACTGAGGCTGAAAATACTATTCTGGCAATGAATATAGTCTTAATAAGGAAAATATGGATAACTCACTGTTACAGTGTCCCTTCCCTACATTTCCCAGGGAGCCAGCAACCAGAGGGAACAAAAATATGATAAAAATAGGAAATCTCTACAAATTAATTTCCCCCTTTTTAAAATTTTCTCCAAGTGACCAGCTGTCTGTAAATTCTTTTGCAGAACCTTCTATTTCCTCTAACTGTCCTCCTTTCATGCTAAGGGAAAAGATTTATGTGGGTATTGAAGTGAACCTAGACAACTCCATAAACTAGATGACCTTTGTGCCTACAGGACCTGATCCTGTCCCCTATGCAATCAGTGGTAGAACTGCCATTGACTTCAATAGAAGCAGAATCAGACCCTCAGTTTATGGGGTCTGTTAATATTAGGTGACATGTTAGACTGCAAATAAAATGCATGAGGATCAAAGCAAAGCCAGTCAACCTTAGTAAAGGGAAAGGCGTTGATGTGAAGAAATCACAGTGACTAGAGCATCCCACTCATTTGTGCTCAGGCTAGAAAATGTAGGAGGGAGGTGACTTCTTAGAAGTGATATTGTGCAGGCCCCTTTCCCTACAACTTTAGTTCACACAGACTCTATGTGAAGACTAGCTCATGGCTTCAGCAGTGCCTCTTGCACTACCACACACTCCCTGCCAAGGAACAGCAGCTAACAGATGTTGACTCTGGCGATAAGAGACTATATTATCTACAACTCTGCAGTGAAAGCCAAAGTTAATAAGCACTCCAGTGCCTGAGTAGGATGTTACGTTATTAAAGCTCTGACTCTAATAATGACTGGAAACTATGACAGGTGAACAAACTTCCTTCAAAACTAAAATTGTCATACATTCTCCTTTCCACAGAAAATAAAATTAATTAATAATTTCACAGAAATTAGGGACAGAAAAGACCCATGAAGTCATCATTACCTTTGCTAGTACAGGATTGCTTCCCTATATTCAAAAGTGAAAAGAGAATTATGCAAAAAGATATAGTAAACACAAGGCGAATGAGTGCTACAGAGAATGGCACCATAGATTATTAATCTGATGAGTGAAGTATGACTCAGTTTCTCTGCTTTTAGATTGTTTGAGAACACAGAATTTAATACTTGTATGTCACTCATGTTTTCTTGTCTCAACCATCATTCTCTCTCCTCTCTCTCTGACACATATGCATGCACACACACCATAGAAATTACCTGAGTGAAACTGGGAGCCGCTGAAGATAATTTTGATCCTCTTCATGGCTTTTGGAGCAGTTTTAAATGAGGTTATTTTTGACACTACCATAAAGGAACAAACTCAAGTTTGACAAGACTGTATGTAAACAAAATTCAAGTTAAGTAGTGAAGAGCTCAGTGTTGTACTTTATTAGCCATTCACTTCACTATAGGTGACAACAACTGCGTCCGAGAATGCAACAGCATGTCTTCCACCACTAAAGACCAGCTAACACCCACAGAGTCACAGAATGGGGAAGTCTGTGTACACCAAGTGGGAGGAAATGTATCAAAAGATTTTTGTTTTCATTCACACTGTGACCTAAGTAACATCCTAGTTTAATGTTTAAACTCAAGGCCATTAACTTGTCAGCGTGATTTCTGATTTCAAATCTTATAGTAAAATAGAAGAGCTAGAAAGGGCTTAGATGGTCTCATTAATTGATACTATAAAGCCACTGCTGAAATGTAACCCTTTAAATAGGGGCACTAATTTTAAATTTATCTTGCTGCAACTGTATGCATTATTTAAGCTAGTGAGCAATCATGTCTTAAAGATGGGGTGCATCAAAAACTTTGGAACAAAATTCTGCATCTCCAGCATTCATGGGGTGTTTGAATGTAAGTTTTTAGTCCATTTCAGAAATTTTGATTTGGATTTGGAAGTTGCATTTTGTGTGTTAAATCAAAGGCTGGTATTAAAGTGTTCGTAGCAAATTATCTACATAAGGAAAGTGACCTTATCTCTCATACTACCCTTAAATCATTAACACACTTTTAAACAAGCACATTCAAATGAAGGCCAATAAACTAATCTGATTGTAATATAATCTAGCTTCCAGTTTTATAGATTTCTAAAATGAGTTACTTCATTCTATTTTTACCATGTATTAAGAATCTGAATACCAGTATTATTATCATAGCTGGCAAAACTTTTTTCTAAATATTTAACCCCCATTTCCCCCCAAAAAATCACAGACATGATTTTGCTGGGGTTTGAGCAGTTCATAGAATGAGTGGGATCTTTTTTCAAAATGTGGATGAATATTTTCAACCAGCTCTAGTTATTAAGAGGCTTGAAAGCTTCATATTTAAGAAAAAAAAAGTAGCTGATTATTGTAATAAAAGCTTCCCTTTAATGATCACAGACAGCTTTCTTCACTTGGAATACTAGCACTAAATAATGCCACCTCATTTAAAAACTACAGATTGCCAAAGAGGAGGCTGTGCTACAGGTGTTGATGTTGATAACCATATCCATCTGAAGAGGTGATTGCTATCAACTAGTGATTAATAATGACCCTTTCTGTCCCAAAGGATTGATAGGTTTGTTTGGGAATACCTGGATTCCAAATGGACTATCCATCTTGGTTTCAGAAGGCCTTGGGGACAGCAGATGATGCTTGAAAGTGGTGGAGAATCAATGTCTTACCAGTCTGAAAAGGGATAACCCTCAATATGGCTCTGAGTTAGATCTAATTGTTCAATATGCAGATTAGCAACATAGGGTACAGTCTTGAAATACCCTCCTGCACATTAATGTGCTCTATGCAAATCATTCACAGATACACTGTATCTGAACTATTGAAGTCTGCTTCCTCGGGTCTTTATTTTAACTTAGTTTATTAACTTTCTGCAACTGTTAAATGGGAACAATAATACCAAGTATGAGGGAAGAAAACAGATTGGCTGTTTTTTTAGTTGCCTTTTTTGTGAACAATTTGAACAAGTGGATAAATCTAAATATTTAGCCATTTGCTTTATTTCAGTTTGCAATCTGAAGTTTATAATGAAAAAATAACTTTTTTTAACAAATAAAGACTTTATGCTTAGCATAGGTTTATCTATTTTAGAAGTTAGAGATGAAACACATCTGTAATATCTGTTCCTCAATGTTATATAGAAAAAATGAAATATCTACTTCTCACAGCTAAATCTACCAACTGAACATACCACCCTGGTTCATTTAAGTAATTAAAGCTGTGTTCTATTTTATTTTGCTAGTAGATATTTTTCTAGGATAGTGAAGAACAATTTTTTCATATGAGATATGTTTTTTTCTCAGTGGTATGTGAGAAAATTTCCTTTAGCAAATATAATAATAATGTGCAATATAAGTATTTTTAAAAACTCAAACATGATACAATACAGCCTGCCATGTCTTCTCACTCTATAAAACTCTACACTTCAGAAACATAAAGACCCCAGTTGAAATCCTAACCCTGCTGAAGGAAACAAGAGTTTTTCCATCCACTTCATTAAAGTGGGGGTTTCACCTCCAATTATTTAAAAATTTGTCTCTGTGTAAAGACTGAAGTTTCATCATTTTCAGTGTGACCATTTTAGATGTATAATTAGGGAACATATGTATCCTTACTTCGTACAGGCTCTGACCCAAAGCTCACTGAACTGAGTGTAAGTATCTCAATTGATTTTCCATGGATGTGGAGGGGGTCCAGAATTTTTAGAATGAAACCAGCACTAATATGTCTATGGACAGGTTTGTGTTTCCTTTATCAGAAAGTGTAATGAAAAACTGGCATGTTGTGCTGATTATAGCAAAATTAAATACACAAATATTTGGAGCAACCCAAATACATGCCAAAAACAATAATCTTTTCAATGATGGTGAAAAGTTGCACAGCAAACAGTAATTATGGTGTTAACAATCTTTGACAACGAACTTCATGCATCCACAGACCAGTTCCACCAATGGTACTGTAAGGCGCAGACTCAAACATACACTTCAAACATAATCTGAAGCAGTTGAGAAGTAAATTCAGCCTTTCTATCAATGGCTTCTTGGTAGAGAATGTCAAAAAGAGAATGCTAATGACTTATCAAATGGATTTTTAATGGAGGCTTATGGTTACCGAGTGCTTTGTACTTTTCATTTCCTTGATGTCTCTTGCATATATATGTATATTGCTCTATAAACTGGTAGCAGCAGAACCAGCCCAAGGGGTTTTGGTGCCCCAGAACTATGACTTGGGCACCTCCCCCCACCCACACATGATAACATATTAATATATTTTTAAATAGAGGGGGGGAAATCACTTTCATCTAATTTGACTGCCCTTAAAGCCTGGCGCCCTAGGCAACCACCTAGTTCACATATATGGTTGGGCTGGCCTTGAGTAGTAATAATCTAGCTATTAAGTGTACATTGGATAGTGGACAAAATAACAATTCTCCTCCATTTTGGCTGAATTCATCAATGTGATCTTATATATTATGCTGATTATTAAGCAATAATATGTCACAGTAGCAATGGCACATTTTGATTTTGTTTGCCTCTGTTAACTATCAAAAAATATCTAGAATATCATTATGCTAAAGTTTTCATAAAGCTCATCCCTCTCAACAGTGATTCAGCAAAGCACTGAAATGTGATTAATATTAAGTGCATGTTTCAATATTTTGCTGAATCAGGACACTTCAAAAGAAAACAAAGCTCTTCTTAGTACTCATGATTTCTCATTAAACAAAATGTCTCAGTGAAACATAAATTTACAAATTCCCCATCTTCTAGAAGCCTGGTTTGAATGTGAAACCATTAATTCAAATATAAAGATATTAAATATTCATTAATCCATTTTGCATTATCGTATTTTATAACTTTCCAAAATTCACTGAGCACTCTGCAACCTCACTATACTCACTTGTACCAAGAAATACAAAAAGCTAGCTCAAACACTGTTTGAAAATAAAAACTGTACCTTGTCAGTCATGTTACAGATAGATGGGTACTCACTCAAATGCAGTAAATTGCCTGTTTTGCTCTAAATAAATTTTGTTGTTTGCATTGTAACTGTAATTATTCATTCTTAATGGTAACTAATACATTATAATATAATATTTCTCTATACAGAAAAGAGTTAAAAGAACTTAATTATGCAGTGACAAAGACTTGAATTCTCATTATGTAATAGTAAAAATTGTTTTTAACAATAACGAGCAGTTGAACTTTGTCAATTTAGGAGTGACAAACATTTTTACTATAAATGTGGTACTTAAACAGTTGTTTTAACCATAATTTGTCAACTTGATGCAACTTTTATCTGAACATCATAAAAACTCTTTAAAATGACAAATGTAATTGTTCAAATTAGCAGCAACACTGTCAACAGTTGGTACTTGTTAAAATATTATCGTTTAAAAACAGAGAAGTAAAAAGAATAAATAGAATCACTTCTAACCTGTTGATAACTTTGGGATGTTTGTTTGCTTGTTTTAAATTCATGTCAATAAGATACACTGGACCTGTGAAAATAGTGCAGTTTTACACGAAAGAATAGTATATAGACTAACCAGAATATTATGCAGGCATGGTAGAATTCCACTGACGAATTTGCCCCCATGATGCCTAAAAAGAGTGTCACTGTTGCACTAGTGAACTAAAGCTTCAGTACCCATGTATGATATTTATTTGATGCTGCTCCATTTAATTTAATAAGAGTTATGCTATTGGCTTCAGTGAGAGCAGATCAGGCTGCACAAAATTGTAGCTCAAATCTAATTCAGAGTGAATGAGCAGGAAAAGCCTTCTAGTGATTGCTAAGCAAGTAGGCACATCACCAGCACCACTTCTTTCCAGAAGTCTACTTCTTTCCAGAAGTCTTATATCCAGCAGTGCTACAAATACTGTAGCACGTTGCACTACATTGGTGTTCAGGCAAGCCATCAACCATGGACGTATATTTAAATCTGCCATGGCTCATCAACAAAGTATATCAGGCTTGGGAAGCTTATGTAAACCTGGACTTCCAAGCACAAAACAAAGCTATTGGCTTCAAGACCTAGAAAATCCCAATTATTTCACTAGCAAATATTATACATGTTGCTTGTGCCCAAAAGCTTTTAGTTTTTCCACAGAATTCTCAAACTGTAGCATGTAACACAGCTGGGTTGGTTGGAAAGGCAATATGGGTATTTGTCAGTGGAAATAAGCAGAGCAAAAATGTGTTCAGGTCAAAAAATTAACAAACCGAAACTGTAAATATTTTCAATAATAGAAGCACTAAGTAAGGGCAAACCTAACAGTTGCCAGCAACTGATTGGCTTTCCCTTTCCTCCTGCAAATCAAAGACTGCAGCAGCTCTAGGCATAGCATTATTGTAACCATTCACCCTGCCAGCTAGGGTCCTCCCCAACCAGCCAGCCAGCAAGCAAACCCACTACTCTCTGTCAGGACTGATTCTCAACCAACCTTTTATAAATGGCATCACCACTAGGAGTAGCTTTTGCCAGCTCCAGTGTGCTGCTGAAGGCCTTAGATTTCCCAGAGGTTACAGCAGCTGCTGTCCTGGTTTCAACTTCAGCAAGCTATTGAGCTAGCAGGGGAACTACGTGAGGCACTTTTTTTCTGCCCAGTCCTCCTGCCCTTTCTCCTTCTGGTATGTGCTAGGGCAGTGGTTTTCAAACTCAGGGTTAAGACCCAGTACTGGGTCACAGACCCTCAGGTTCTGGGTTGCAGCACCCCTTGCTACTGCCACCAAAAGACTGGAATGCATTGCTCAAAGATGTAATTGATGGGTCGCAGGCATAAATGATTTTTTTTTCAACTGGGTCCCAAGAAAAAAAGTTTGAAAACTACTGTGCTAGGAAGAGTTCAGAGGGGACTCTGTTGCTGCTACAGTAGGTCTGTCTATGGAATCCCACCCATGTCTATTTACAGCAACAACAGGCCTCTTCCAGATAAGAGGAAATAGGGTCCCTGAGAAGTAGGGAGAGAAAGAGACGAGACGGGCTACAGGATGGAGGAGAGAAAGGCAGAGGTGGAATCCAAAGGGAATGAGAGAGGGGGAAGGAAAAGTGGGAGAGGAATAAGTAAGAAAACCAGTAATGTCACTATCTCCGTATGCTTACTTTACTGAAATCTTATTCTGCACCTGTGTGTTTCTCCCCGCACCTCTGAGTTCAATAGTAACCTTGTGGCACTTAAAGACTAACAAATTTATTTATTACATGAGTTTTGGTGGGAGATAATCCTACTTTGTCAAATGCTTTGAAGATGGGGGAACTTACAGAATGGAAGAAAAATAAATGCAGAGGAGTGTAAGACACAGGATCAGGTCATACTCTTGGTTCTTTTGGGGGTAGAGTTTGTCTTTTTACTAATTAGTTGTACTGTGCCTATCATGTTGGCTCTCCAACCACTGCTGTGAGCCCTTAGACACTTCTGTAACACAAATCATGCTGACAATAATATTCAATATCAATAAACAATTTGTTATGCTACACGGGAGCTAAATTTGTTAGGAAAAAATAGCTTAACCAAAAGTAAAAATATAGCATGTAATGGTGATGTGCATGTTATGAATATATACACAAAGAAATGCTAATATTGCAGCTTCATTGTAGCTTTTGCCTAATTAAGATGTGTAGGAACTGACCGGACTAATCTTAGAAATAGTCTAGAGCCCTACAGCTTGGATCCAGATCACAGATTTTAGGGGTGGATGCAGAGTTTTGCTAGACTATACTGTTGTGATGAACACTAAACTGTCTAGACCAAAATCAGCTATCAAATGCACATGAGCAACTCCTGTTGACTTCAATAGGCGTTTCTATCCAGGAACAGATTTTAGAACTAAGAGCATGCAGTAATGTCTAAATAGCAAATGTTAATCCATTGACAATCTCTTTATTCATTATTTCCAAGGTGTCAATAGAAATTTGTCTGTCTAATATAAAATGATTTGGTTGTCACATTTTTAATGAAGGCTTTTAATTACTCTTGATATATGGTATTGTACTAGTTGGTTTGTGCAAAAAACTGCTTTTGTGCATTTAGCTAAATCCCCTGTCTATAGCAAAATCTGCATGCATCAGGCTTTTGGTCAAAAACTGTCTTTGTCACTGCTCTTGTACACAGGATGAGTTCTACTGTTACTTACAATGTAAAATAGCGCAATTGCATGAGATTGACAGCGCAGGTGCTTTATGTGGAGCTATGTGGTTTGTTACATATGCTGTGTACCTGGGCTACCCAGAATATGATAACAGACACGGGATTTTTTGGAGGAGGCAGTAGTTCAGGGAATTCCAACTGGTATAGCTCTTACAGATTGTCAGTGACTGATTCAGGTACTGCCTTTTACAAATGGCTTCTGACAATTTAGGGGGTAGACCTAACAGACTTAATTGGGGAATGGGGCAAACCCACCCCTTTTCTTGGGTGATGTGGAAGGCACTCTGGTATGGAATCTTTACAGACATTAACTCTCTCCCAGGTATTTATGCCAGGAGAGCAGAATGTGGTAAGGCACCTGTCTAGACATTTAGTGAAAGCACATTAAAAAAACAACGCCAATATAATTGTTTAAACTTTCATGACCATTTCTAAAAAGTTGTTTCTATGAAACATACAGAATAAAATACAAAATTCAGGGTGGAGTGGGGTAGGCTAGAGATTTGGAATGAACTACCTAATGAACTGATGACTTCTCTGCTCATGAATGACTAAACTGACCAAACAATCCCAAACTGAAACCAATAAAATCCTTGGCTAGAATTTTTAAACATTGGTGCCTAAAGCTAGCACCTTAAATCACAGTTTAAGTACCTAACTATACTGGGCCTGGTATTTAAAGGTGATGAGCACCTGCCACTTCCTGTGAGTGCTGAGCAATTCCAAAAATAGGCCAGTTGTGTTAACATTCATTTAAGTATCTTGATCTCTCTCTGTATGCACTTAAGACATGCTGGTAAAATAACTACTTTGGTAATCTGTAATCTGCTATCTCAAAAGGAAAACTGTTTTCTCCAGTGAGATGCATCCACATGAAAGTGTATTTCACAGACCTATGTTCAAGTATAACCCATTGAGATAAAGCCAGACCAAAAGGCTACAAAAGGGTATATGAGGGAAGCTATGTCAGCCTTAGAATGGTGAAAGCCCTTTTCCCTGCAGGCTGGGCAGGGGAGGTGATTGAAGCCTGATTAGAAACACCTAAGGCTAGTGAAAGGCTGTTTCAGGCCTGTTAAAACCCTGCCTCTGCTACAGGGAGACTTTAAAGATGGGGGAATTTACAGACTGGGAGGAAATAAATGTAGGGAAGTGTAAGTGATGGAAACACATCCCATTGTAACAGCAAATCAAAACAGTTGTAAAGATTCAAACACTGGGGAAGAGCATACAGAGGGAGTTGAGGTTAAATCACCTGTTGTAATGAGAGAAAAATCCAATGTCCTATTAAGTCCTGAAGCCATGCAGCTGAATTTGCAAATAAATTCAATTTCAGTAGCCTCTCTTTGAAGCGTTAGTTGTGTTAGAAGGAAGAGAGAGATCTCAGAATGGGAGAGAGCACTTCTCCCCAGCTGGGGAACAAACCAGGGAAAACTCTAGCACCAGGGCTGAGACCACTCTGACTGCCTGCAATGCTGCCACATCTACAACTTTACTGAAAAAGCCAAGGATAGGTACTGTCTGGAGAGATGTATTAATTCACTCCCTCCCACCTCTGCAAGACAGAGGGATGTTCTGCTAACCCTGATTAAGGCTTATACTGAACACTCTGGTGAAAAGGTGCTGGGGTGGGGAGGAGTAAAGGACTCATCCAGGGCAGGGCAGATTAACCCCAAGCTTGCCTTGCTAGGGGATACAACCACACTCTTGGCAAACCTTAGGGGGAGCTTTAGCACACAATTTCAAACCATTTGTAGGGAAATGAAAGCCTGTATTCAAGCCATATATGATGGAAATTAATCTGACCCCTTTCATCAGTTTATTTAGTACAGCCAAGATCATTTGTCTCAAATTAATCAGCTTTTATGTTTCAAATTCCAGTGTTCTTTAACTGTCTTAACACAACACATCTCATGCTTTGGTACTATGGAAAGGCCCACATATTGAAACAAAAATAAATACATTAAATAAATAAATAAATCCAATTGCCTAGATACTAATTTGCCATAGATTGTATTTAAGTCTTCATCCATTATGTGAATTAGAAGCGAAACAAACAATGGCATCAATACTCTATTGCAGTCAGCCCAGCCTGAGATGCAACCGAGTATGTGTCCTGGACAGTTTGTATTGATGCTGTCCTGAGTATCACACTCATCAATAATGGAAATAATTGCATTTTAATAATTAAAAAACCCCCATCATTTTCACAGAACTAGCAATGATGACTTTGTTGCATCCCCTGCAGTTTATCTAGCTTTTAATGAAGAGACTGAGTCACCAACAGCTACTTTACAAACATACATACATAGACACATGTCCAGGGGAAAAAAAAAAAACCAAAAAACCCTAAACAAGCAAATAACATAACCTTGTATTTTCTTTTCAAGGAAGGTGACAGACAATTCAATTCAATTTATCTCAAAAAATTTCCAGTGATCAATTCACCCATACTCCAAACTCAGAAGCTAGAATTAAATCTGAAAGGTACTGAGAAAAAGTAACCCTTCATCTCTCAGCCTCCTTTCCACCTGATTGTACAAAGATAATTTTCAAATCCTTATTGAAAGTGCTTTGCATTACACTTTGGTTTGATTCTGCATTTTTCTGGCACACAAACTCCTGTAGACTTAAATGGGGATGATTTGATTATACAGGTAGTCCTCACTTAGTGACCGGGTTCCGTTCCTGAAACCTGGTTGATAAACGAATTGGTCACTAAACGAGGAGCAGCCCTTACCGGTGTTTCAGGCATAATGTACTTTACTGGTAGTGGGTTTTTCAACCATCGGTAGATAGTTTTAATGTCACCTTTGCATCATTTATAACATTTTTAATATATATTTTAAATGTTTTAAGCTCTAATGTATTGAACTTAGTTTGCATAGTGTGCTGTAAATATAGGTAATCTGAGAGAGTTGATGCGAGTTCTCGTACATCGCCATAATACCAACTCATCAGAGAGCTGGTCATAACTCTGAGGGGTCACTAAACGAGTAGGTCACTAAGTGAGGACTAGCTGTACAGAGCTGTAGCTTCTGGCCCTATTTTATTCAGAACAATGTATGCAGGTACTGTAGCTACCCCAAAAGATAAAGGCTTGTTTTTCTTAGTTCTTATTCCCTGTCTGCTTTATACACTTTAGCATGATTAGTCATGTACCAAGCACAATAGGGCCTTGACCAAATTAAGATAGATCTAGCATAGTTTACTGTTCTACATACGTTTCTATACTGTGCTCATTACCACAGTATAGGAGTGTCCTTCTGGAGTGCATAAAGCTATGTGGTGTGTTTGTTCTCTCATTCTCTCCCCAGAGTGCAAAGGAGGGTCTTTAGCAAAAGATAAAAAACAAAATTTATATGTTTATATTGGAGAAGATGAGGGGAAAAAATTGTGCCTTACATTTAAGAGCAGAAAGTGGTGAAGTTTGTGCTTGTCCTTATTCCAGCGGGGGGTGCCTTCTACAATAGTCCATACTATGTGCCCTGGGTACTCCTCTCACTGTTTCTTTACTAGTGTCTGAAATGTTGAATGTTTTGCTCCCAAGATGCCCTGCATCTGGACCTTGACAGGCCGAGGCATGTCATATACTGCACACTGAGATGTGCAGCACAACATCACTGACTCAGATGAATGACTGGAGATCCATTGAGAATTCCTGAAGTTAGCAAGTAAGTGAACAGAGAATTTAAAAGCAAAGCTAATGCATTTATAAAAGGCACTTTACCCATTTCTTTTGACAGTGTTTTAGTTTTAATTTGATATTTGATCATGTACAGGTAAATACAACATAGGATATTTTATTAAAATAATGAACTCTTAGATAATATAAAATCTCATGACAGCACCTTGTTTCTAAATCTGTTGAGCAAGGTAGAAAGATACTGGAGCTCTCTGTGAATTAAAGTAGGTAGGCTGATGATGACCAGATTACCCCACCTTCTCCCATTGCCAGTTTAGTTCATTTCTTTTTTTTTTTTAAACTAGGAATGGATAGAACAATTTGGATTCGATAAAACCCAAGCCAAAATTAAGGACAGGATTCATAATTTAAACTGCCCCAAACTTCGTGAGAGGCTTTTAGAAGTCCAAAACAAAATAGTTTGGATAAGTGCTGCAAAAGCATCTGAACAAAATATAGAGCTGGTCAAAATGGAGAAAACTCTTCACAAAAACTTGTCATTGAAATTTCAGGGTTTTTAAACATTTCAACCACTTCATATGCAGGTTGAAAAACAGCCACAAAAAAGGGTGGAAAATTTGACAAATATTGCAAAATATTTTAATTGACAATTTTGAAATTATGTACCCTCTGTATCCTGAAGTGTTTCAGGTTCTCCTATCAGACATAGGCACCTGTCTCCATCCTGGGAGGAACAAAAAATACAAAGATGCAAGCATGATAGTACTTCAGTCTTTCAGTCATTTAGCTTGCAATTCACCAAAGTACTATTCCCATACTTAAAACTAAACGTGTTTAAGTTCTTGCTGAATCAAGCCCTAAAACATGTGTGTTGCCAACACTCTCATATCTTTGCACTCCTTGACCTGGCTCATCACAGTGATAAGGCTGATATAAAAAAATCACCCCCAACTATAGGATAACAATCAGAAGAAACATCTTACAATATGTCAAAAATCTTTCCTTTTAGATATGGAAGCCGGTCTCTGCACACTGGAACCAAGCAATTTCTGTGATTTCTGACCTTGTATTCAAATGAACTGTACTTTAGTTTCATACAGACAGTTACGGAAACAAGTTTTTCTTGAGGCTAAAAGCAGAGCCAGCAGGTATCAAAACAAATATTCACCTACTGAGGAAGAGATTCATTACCACTATGCCAAAGTGATAACTAATTCCTTCTCTTTCCTTACATGCTCTGCTTAATGATACACCACCATAGTTATTACTTTCTTTAAAACTACTTAGCAGATTAATTCTCCAGAAATAACTGTCTTATTGTTGGCTGTGTACATGATTATTTAGGGTGCTTGAAGTATTTAATTTGTAGTGATGGCACAAACTTCCCCCTCTCCCGGTGGTTTGCTTGTCATATGCCCCAGAACCACCCCTAGGATCATTAAAAGTTCGCTTAATTCAGAAACACTTCATACTTTATAGTTTTACTGTGATGATTAAGTTTTTAAAGATAGCTGCAGGCCCTTCCTTCCCAGCCCAGCTGCTGTCTGACAGTAGTGAAAGTGAACAAATAGAGGGGAAAAAAATTGAAAATACCTGAAGAGAATAAAAAGCAGAGTGATGGGGGTAAGATGGATTACTTGAATTTTCCACCAATCACTGAACAACACATTGGCTAAAGCATTGATTGATGAAGTATTTAAGTCGTCAATCTCACATCACAAGCCTTTTTACAAATGGCTGCAGAAGGGGGCTGACACTGAGGTGGTATCAATGAAAGTTGGCTTTGCTACAAAGTATAAGAAAGACCTCTAGTCCACAATTTGCTCTTTCGCAAGATGTTCAATAACCACTTTGATGGCCACTTTGCCAGCAAATGTTTCACTTAAAATGTCAGTATTCTTTACTCAGGACTGCCATCCACCTCTAAATTTATAGACCTTTACTATGGGAAGATTTACTTTCTTTTAGTTTTTTGGTTGGATTATTTTTCCTCCATGCAGACTGCTTTTCAGTTTACATGGAAGATGTTTTTTCTTTCTTTCTTTAAAAGAATTACAGCCAGTTGTTGTTCTAAAATGTTAAGTCAGTCATTGCCAGAAGTCTGCATTTGGTTTAGGAATCAGCTTTTTCTGGTTTTCTTTTTTCCTGATCTGCTCCTCTTGTTCACTGACATCATTACAAACCTAAAAATAACTGATTGTGTGGGATTTTTGCTCAGTGTCTTAGGATAACTAAGCTTGCTGTTACATAGACAGGTCAGTTCTGGGTTACCCTCAGTGTCATTTCATTTGTTCTTCTTATGTCCCTCCTCCTTGAGAAATGTGACAAATCACATGAAGTGGAAGGGAGCCAAACAAATCAGTTTCTGTTGGGGCTGGAGGGGGGTGCACATACCTCAGCATGAAAGAGTATCTTGATTTTAAGTTTTCTTTCAGGAGTCATTAATAGTTTATGAGACCACACAGAGTGTTTCTCCACACAGAGTGTTTCTCCAAATAATGTAATGTAACATGAAGTCAAGTATCAGGCAAGAGGGGAAAAAGCTCTGCTTAGTTTAAAAAAAAAAAAAAAAAAAAAAAAAAAAAGTGCACTTGAATTCAAATATTCTGAAAGTTGTCTATTGTCTTTTTCCAAAATATCATTCCTTTGTAGGTTCAATACCAGACACTGGAATGTTGCTCAATCTTAAGAGAGTTTTTCTGCAGAAGGAGCCTGTATAACAATGCTTCTCCACTTATTTACCATTGTGGCCTCATATGCATCTCTCTGCATGTCACATCGGCCACATCCACACAATACTCTTTGTACAGCCCTAAGGACATCAGAGCCTTCAGGTGAACTGCAAAGATGTGCTAATCAGACCACAAGCTGAGACCCACTGCCGTATAAGGTTTCAGAGGGGTAGCTTTGTTCATCTGTTTTTGGTAAAAATAATGAGGGGTCCTGTGGCATCTTAGAGACTAACAGAAAATATTGTTTAGGGGAGGAAGGGGGACTATAAGCTTTCATGGGCAGAAACCCACTTTGTCAGATGCATCTTCCATATAAGTACTTTAGGCTCACAACAGCTAAACTTGCATTCAGTAAAATGTGCTGGTTAAAGTCCAAAGCTGAACTTTCTGATGGATCAATATCTCTATAATGAGCCAAATCAAAACCCAGAATGCAGGCACAATCCTCTACCTTTGGACAATTTGGGTTCAGCTTCAAATTTTGAGGATCAGGCCCATCTTTGGATAAAAGGTAGCTTCTAGTCTGCATTTTCTCCTTCATTTTATGTAAGTATTCAGGTAAATTAAGCTTATCAGAGTTCTATTCTCAAATGTTACAGTACAAAAGTAAATACACCCTAGGTTTCCCATAAAATAGTCAGTGCCAGAAGTGCCAAGCTGGAACTGTGTGCGCTCTGCAACACGTGTATGTCATGATCCAAGGCTATGTCCACACTTTGGCAGTTAAATCAATTTTATAAAGTCACTATAAAAATCACTAGAAACACAAATCAAACTAGGATGTGCATGGACAGGACTTGCTAGTTCGATTTAGGAGAAGGGTGCCATGGGAGGTGTGGCAAGATGGACCCCCTAGAAGGGCCATGCCCACACCCAATATATAGAAAAAGGACAGAACCCTGGGAAGAAGGGCAAAAGTGTTAACTCAAAATAACAGCTAAATTTAAATAACACATCCACACAGCATTATTTCAAAATAACAGTTTTGATTTAATCATCATTTACATATAATACTAAGTTTTAATATATCAAAATGACTCCTTATTGCAAGATAAGGGATCTCCTTATCTCAATAAAAGGAAACATAGTGTGGACTTGCAATCTTTTAAATCAAAATAATCTGCATTATTTCGACTTAAAGACTGCATCTGGACATACCCCAAGAGTCTCAGACCTGCGCCAGCAAGGGCCTTGGGAATAGCCACACTCCAACCTTCTACCTGGCAGTTTAGCAGTAGCTTTCCTGAGACCCATAAAGCCTGTGTGAGGCTGCCCTTGGCCCTGATTGGTAGAGTCACAAAGCAGCTGCTTGGCCTTCTTGGCTCTACTTAAGCCAACAGCTACCTGGTTTTGCTTTCCACGTAGGAAACCAAGGCGGTTTCCAAACCTTTCACCCATCTTGACTATTTGCATCTGACTTATGGTCCCCAACCTCCAGTCTGTCTGCTGCCTTTGGCCATCTAGTATCCTGACTCGGAATGACTCTGGTTCCCAGCATGTTCTGATCTCCAGTTTGTCTGCTGCTTCTTATCTCTCAGTAGCCTAGCCCTAGCTGAATCATGACTCTTGTCTCATGTAGATTCTGACTCTGAGTACTAGATCTGGCTACCCATGACCGCCATATACTCACCTAAAATAAGAGAAGAAAATAAAACTATAGGTATTTTACACTGAAGCTGGAAGGTGCAATTTCAATTGTGAATGCACAGACCAACATCTAGTTTTAATCCACTAAAAATAGAAGTCTAGTGGAAATGACAAGTATCAGGATGTGTTAGCTGCTTCAAGTATGATCCTGTTTGAGACCCTAGGTGTGATTCTGGTGGCTAACTCATCCCAACTCTCACCTATTCTATTTTTAGCACCCTTTTCCATCAGAGCTACACAGGTATGTCTCCTTGAGCTGGAAATTACATCTTGCAGCTCTAATGTAGATATACTCCGTAACAGCAGTCACTCAGTAAATGAAACAGGAAGAACAAAAGTCATTAGCTATCTAAATGTTTTTCTGTTGAGGTTGCAAAGTGAGATGAGTTCTAAGTGACTTTATTACATATTCCATCTCCTCCATCTGAGCATCTCAAAGAACTATATAAATATTAATTCAGCCTCATAACATTCTTCAGTGAGAGACCATATTATATTTTTATTATAGGTTCACAAAATCTGTGATAAGAGTTTGAAATAGAACTCGAGCCCTGCCTTTCAGTTCCCCATTCTGACTAGTCCAGAAAAGACTATGAATCAGATTGACATCTGATGTTAAGCAAAGTAGTTCCATTTGCTACCATCCCCTCAATATATGATCCAACAAAGAACAGCCAGCATGAAGGGTGGCTTGCTACAGTTGTGGTCTGTAGCAAACTACTCTGCTTGGCCACATAATCTTGCCAGAGTTGCACTTTACTTCCCTAGCTCTTCCTGCAGAGGCATATCTACATACTGCCTCCTGGGCAGGCTGCACTTAAAGATGCAATCCAGCCCTAAATGAGACAATAATGCTGCATCACTGACACCATACATGGGATATCACAGAATTATTTGTTAACAGGCATCATGTTGATGATGGAATAATAATAGATAAAAATGCAAAGTGGAACAATTAAAATCAATGTAATTTGGGAGGTGAAGTAATAAAACAAATCATGGTGTAAGGATTTTTGACCACGTGCTATCCATCAGAATACCTACTGTGTCTATTCTTAGTATGAAAAAGTAGCTAGCTAACTCACCATCAATATGTGATATTCATATAAACAAATATCATAAATCAATCACACAAGGAATGCAGTCTTACGAGTTCTGCTTTGAATTATTCAGTCAGATATACATTAGTGGTCACCAATACTGTATAGAGAAACACAATGTATGGGAGCAAAGTGGATGTAATATACTGTAGCAGTAATATGTGGAATGAATTAAACAACTTGCTTCTACAAAGCACTAACTAAATTTATTGAATTAAATAAGAATCCAGCTCGCTACTACAGTATTTAGGTGCAGTTAAAATGGTTTGCCTCTTCCCATTACATGGCAATGTATTCAGCTGCATAAATCACTAGCTGACAGAAATCCTACATCTGAAATATTTCACATGCTTCCTCTGACAGGAATTAAACTCAAGAAGTTAGAAAAGATCTGGACTAGGATGTTGCTGACTTTTGCTCCAAAATGGGAGGACTTAAAGTCCATAAGATATGCTTGATATAAAGACAGACAAGACTAATGTAATCTGATTCCCAAGACAAACACTGCCAGTATAAGAATGTTGCATGAGAAAGAGTAACTACACAGTTAGGCCCCAGTCTAAGTGTGGATGGGAAAAACCTAAAGACTAAGAGTGAAATCCTGCTTCCACTTAAGTGAATGGGAGTTTTGCCATTGACTCCAGTGGAGTCAGGATTTTAGCTTGAATTTTTAAAGGGCATCATAAGAAAAGCATTCAAAAATGTACCTGCATCCACCAAGAAGACCCATATCTGGCCATACATATTTGTAAATTACATGCTGAATACCTGTATAGTGGCATTTTTGTTATTATTAGCTAAGCTTCCAAAATGAGAAAAATAAAAAGCCTGGGTGGGTGCATGAGTGGGAGAGTGGGGTATATAAAATATATCTATTATATATGTAATTGAAAGATAAAGAATATCATTGACTTATTATTTGACTTAATTTTTTTTAAATGGTTCACCAAGAACAAGGGAGAAAAGAGGCAAGCATAGTTTAAACACAAATTCATGAATGTTCCTATCTCTGACAACTCTAATACTAATTTTTGCAGGCTAAGATTTTGCAGGCTCACTGGATGCATATATACTTTTGCAATGGCAAGCATTGAACCTACCTCTGAAAATTTGATCCTCACCTCGCTTAATTTTTAGAACATACAAGAAACCTCTTCAGCACTGCTGGTTGTGTCAGTATCTCTAGAGTATTAGAGAGATTGTTTTATCAGTTATAATCTATTTGTTATATGTATTTAAGACAGCGAGCCTTGTTCTGATTAGCCTTATACCAGTTTAAATCAGAACAGTGATTTCAAATCAGTGAAGTAAAAATAATGTTAAATAAAATTAGTAAGCTCAGGGTCATGCCACCCTTGAAATGGAATCTACTCAGTCAACAATTAAAGTTAATCCGTGGCATGGCAAACAAAATGAATATATTCATACTCGGAATTGGGAGGGTTTTAAGATCTCTTCATGACCTTTGCCAGCTATATCTATCCTATAGCTAGAAAATAAGTATACCCTGTCATATTTTTAGCTGATGTAAATCCGTGTGTCTTAAATGAATCTATGCCGATTTACATCATCTGAGGGTCTGGATATATCATTTTTAGGTTACTAAGCATTGCTTTAAGACCAATTTAGGGGATGC
Organism: Podocnemis expansa; assembly: GCA_007922195.1. NCBI lineage: Eukaryota > Metazoa > Chordata > Testudines > Podocnemididae > Podocnemis > Podocnemis expansa. The sequence continues at coordinate 39,254,759 of ML682005.1, forward strand.
AAAATGCAGGCCTGTTTGCTGCATATTTGGTTCATGTAAACTTGCTTTTGTTTTATGGGCATATTAATAAGAATTACGTATAATAAAAACATACTTTCTCTGTATACAACTTGAATTCGTAGATTTGAAGACGCTCAGGGGCCATTATGAGCAGCTTGTCTTACCTCCTGCATAGGACAAGCTTTAAACATTTCCATGTATGACCACACCTATGTATAAAAAAGATGAGAGAAGGGGATATCTCAACTATTTCTTTTATACCTTGGTAATCATATTTTTGAAAAAGCCTACATTAACATAAAGACTAAGGTGACAGACTCATCAGCAATACATAGATTAGTTTAGGTACCTAAACCATTACCTTATGTTACATCTGAACTATTTTATTACCCTAGCTATATGGACATGCATAAATAGCAATGAAGCATCTTTTTGTGAAAAGATTTTATACTTTGTCTATTGTTTTATTATATGTCCTTTTTTCTTTTCTACTGTAAATATTTTTGGCTTCAATTTAATCTTCTCCTAAAACTCAAACCTCTTCCGTCTCCAGCCTGATGTCTTTGATTAGGAATTATGGGGAATGCCCTGCTGTAATGAGATGATAAAGATCAACAGTGTAATGGGTAAGTGATTAAAAGTTTACTTTGTGTCCTGAAGGTCAAAGCTTGCATTCAATAGATGCAGTGGACCTAAGTTGCTAGCCAATTAAACTGGGGTTCTGATAGATGGGTTTGTGATCCTGTTGGTGAGGTGTCGGGTGAAACATCACTGCCTGGACAATACATTAAGCCAGTTCATTTGGGCCAGTGATTTATGGTGCAAGAATTAGATGCATCTGTATGGAATTGGACATGTGTTTTCATTGTGACACTTACAACACTGTTGGGTTAGTTATTCTGTCCTGGCTGCTTTCAGTTCCTAAAAATAAATCACACTGGGTAAAACTGTAAAAAAAAAAGAAATCTGTGTCCCAGTTGCAAAAATGCAGGCACTTAGGAACCCAAGTCTAACTGTGTCCCTTGCATGTAGCTCCTTGCTATATAATGGCTGGCAAGTTCTATGCTATTATGCCCAATTTTCATCACAAATCATGAGAGAATAGGGATTAAGCTTTACAAGATTGGCATATAACTGTCTGGGGTCTCTCTTGGTGCTGACTCCACACTGTGCACCACTAGGAAAACAAAGTAATCATGTGATCCGAGGCTATGTCTACCTCTGCCCAAATAGTTTGGACTTGCTAATTCGAACTAAGAAGTTCAAGGTTAGTCTGAACTAACCAGGAACTTTTTAGTTTGAACTAAGTATGTGTTCTAGTTTGAATGCTTAAATGCTTAATTTGAACTAGAAGACATGGTTAGTTTGAACTAATGGCCTAGTTCAATCATCTCAAGTTTGAACTAAGTCTTAGTTCAGCTCTTGCCTGTGCCTAGTTCAAACTAAAGTTCTAACTAAGCATGGAAGTCTGACCTAACCTTGGTATTAGCTAGTTTGAACTAAGCTTTCCTTAGTTCAAGCTAAGAAATTTCTTAGTTTGAACCAAGGAATGCCTAGTGTAGCCATGGGCTAAATTAGTCCGAACTAAACCTCCTTAATCCAGGCTAGTTTGCAATGTAGACATAGTCCTAGAGCAGTGTTTCCAACCAGTGTGCCACAGCACACAGGCATACCATCAGATCTGAGCAGGTGTGCCACGAATTTTTTGAAAAACAACTCAAAGAGCTCTGGATTGGCCCTGGTTTATTAATATTCATGAGTTCATTTGGAAACTGTATGGTGGTGCGTCTCAAATTAATTAAAGGTAGCAAGGTATGCCATGGCAGAGAAAATGTTGGGAACCACTGCCCTAGAGTACATTGTAATTCACAGAAATCGAACAGCAGATTCCATGTGCAATCTTAACTTTGCCATTTCCTGGCTTTTGTATATCAGTTTAGCCTTAGGCTGCAACTTAATTCTGAAAACTGACAGTGTAAAAAAAGGGTCTTGTCTTAGCTCTGTTAAAAAAGGATTTTTTTCTTAGTTTCCTGAAAAAATTAAGTTTTTACTGATTTTTAGTCCTCCTTTGCCTGCACAGCCAGTACAATTCAGAGGGAGTGAGCAAGCAGATTCTGTTTCATCTTGCAAACAACCAACAGAAATGTTTACTGAATTCTAGTCATTGACACCTGAGCAATCCTGCTGGCAGCTATTGACTGCAGAGGTGTCACTGAGAGCATATCTGCATTGTAGCTGGATGTTTTGAGTCCCAGTGTGGGTACTCAAAACTTGTACTCATTCTGCTATAGTCAGTACATGAGAAATAGGAGTGTGGCATGGAATACAGCTTACTCTAGCCATGTGTGCTTGAACCCAGGAGTCAGATAAAGTTGGATTTAGGCTCACCCAAGACATTGCATATGCTGCAGTTATTTCTACACACGGCTTTATTCAGTGTACTACCTTGAGAAGAGTTATATGACTCTTTCTACCCATCCTGGGAGCCACACCTCCCAGTTGCAGTGAGGGCATATCCTCAATTCATAAAGTGAAGACAGCTGGATCGCACAAATGTAGCTACATGGCCGGTCCTTCCATAGAGGTGACCTAGGCAGTCACCTAGTATGCCAACAATTAGGGGGCACCAAGGGCTGGGCTTGGGTCAGTGAGCCTATCCCTCATGTGGCTGGACCCCTGCCCACAGCACCACTCCCCGGCTGGGGCCAGACCCCCACCTGTGGCCAGATCCTGTTGGCTGTGCTGCTCTGCCAAGGGGTGAGGCCACCAAAATCACTGTTTGCCTAGGGAAGCAAAGAACCTCTGGTCAGCCCTGGGTAGCTGAGTCCTAGTTTGCTCTACAGTTTCTTTATTGCTAGTTGTAATGCACAAGAAGGAAAAAGCTCAGCTTGAGTCTCAGAACTCATCCTGAGTTTCCAGTGCGGACAATAAGAGAAAGCATCTTTTTAACTTGAAAAATCAAATAAGTGTGAGAGAATACACCTGGAGCCACTTGAGGCCATTTTTATAGTCACTTTTCAAAGCAGAACTGCAACTTAATATAAAGAGGAAGGGGGTTGCAATGAAAGTGAAGACCTTGTATAAAGCCTCCAGGATTTTTTTTCCAGGTAGGTTCAGACAGTTTTCTTCATACAGAATACAGATCAGAAGTTTCCCAAAATTGTGTTTGATACAGGTAGGGGTAGTAGATGCAAGTTTAGATTCTGGCCCATCTCTTTTTCAGAGGAATATAACTTCATAGAATTTGGATCCAACAATATAAGCAGGTGAAAATCTGCAGGGTTCTGGAGAGAGACAAACTGCTTCTATTATATAAGTCATTAAGACACCCCAATGAGGAACAGGTTTTTTTCTACAAAGTGGAGGAGCTGAATGGAAGACACTACCCTTCACTTGTTTCTGAATACAGCAGGAATAAAGTGCCCTCTTTATCCAGCAACACATTTCATATGTTCTCTTATTAACTCTGCCTCTGTCTTTTTATCCTGCGTACCCTGAGCTTTGTGCTGAAATCAGAGAAGGTATGCTGTTTTACAAAAGCAAAATGTGGGGACTGCATGTATTTGTATATACAAAATCACTGTCAGCACAAAAGAATCCCTCTTAATTCAGCCTACTGGAGTCAAAAAAAAAATAAAAATAAAAGTGAAAAGATAGCAACTGACCACAGGAGACAAGACGATCTGGTTACCAATGGATGTCTGCTAAAGTTTAGATGCAGAAAGGTCAAAAAGAATTCCACTGGCTGACAACGCCAGATATGAACACTCTGAAAGGGCAAAGGGAATATATGGCCTACCATATATACTGTCCTGTGTTCTACACCAGGTAATAGCTTCATGTCACGGATTACTTCTTAGTGTGAAAGTACGGTACTTTAGTTTGTGTGTTTAGCAGGAAGCCCTGGGGCAGGGGAGACCTTTTTTATATACTGTGTATGAGGAAGAACATTATGTTTGGTACCAGGGAGCTGCTGAGGTTTTTATTCTCTCATTACTAGAAAACATTTCTGCACACTTTTCTGTGTTTTTTATTAATCAATTTCATTTCATGCTGTCTCCCCTCCCACTTATCTAACAGCTGCTCTCTCAATATCTCACCTACAGTTCAGGAAGGCACAGTAGGCAGATCACAATGTATATCCTGTTATACTCCTGGACATGCCATCTGCCATCTCCTCCTGGACACGTTTTCAACCAGTTATCTACAGCAATAGACAGTCTGGCCACTGAGGAGTTTATCCTTTCCAGTGAGTATTTTGTGGATAAGTGCAAATTAAGAAATGAGGAATCAGGATACCCTATTCTGCATTAATGAAAATGCTGCTGCCTGCCTTGGCGTCCAAGGGTATGCCCTTCTCAGGCTTGTGGGGCTCAGGCTGCAGGCACTGTAAAGTTGCATGTAGACCCTCCTGGGGTCCCGGAGCTCCGGTTCCAGCTCAAATGTCTAACTGCAGTTTTACAGACCCAAGCTCTGCAAGCCTGAGTCAGCTGACACAGAGGTTTGGTTGCAGTGTAGAAACACCCCAGATTACTCCTGCTGAATAGTAAGTGAAAGTGAGAAGAAGGAAACATGAAGTTAATTGCCTCAGAAACATGCTGAGGATTGCATTTCGACCTATGTCTCCTTGGACACATCCATTCCCATAGCCCATGTCTTTTTCACCCTGCAGCACTGAGAGTAAGGGAGGTGGGAATAAGGGTCAGGAATTTCATTCACTGAGAAGAAATATGCTTAAAATGAGTTTTCCCAAAGCGACATCCTTGGTGTTAGCATTAACTTAAATGGCAGATATGTGGTCAAGTCCCCTGCATAGCTTCAAAACTCTGAGCCCTTGTACTTAGCCTTACTTGCAGTCATGTACTTGCTGCAGGACAGGATTAAGGCAATTCAGGCACCTGGCTACTCAGCACATGGGGCAATCCTATAGCCTCAGCCTCATGCAACAGCCCTGTCCCTATGCTACGACCCATGCAGAAAAGAGCCATCTTCACAGTGGGACCAATACTCCTTTGTGGACAGACTTGAGCTGGCCTCCCCTAACTATTGTTCTCTGACTTCAGGCATGCTATAAAACATCATGGAAGAAGGGGTGACTCACCCAAGCATCTATATGTAGGAGCTTGTCTTAGAACAGCCCCACTAGGAGGGACATGGCATGAAATGTGGTCTGCCTCAGTGTCCCTTCTCCAATAAGTTAACTTCAAACTCTTCTTGCTCAATAATAATGCTCCTTGGGACTAGTTTATTAAAACTATGTCCAGAACAGTTCATAATGAAAGTCCTAACTTAAAATCCAGTCATTGCTCCCCATGCAAGTAGTCACTATGATCAGTGTAAATCTACTTCCACATCTTCAACCAGTTCCAGACTCTGTTGCTCCTTTTCTGTCTCTCAGGTCCAAGACAGATGCCACACCACTTACAACTGGAACTGCAATTCCACTCTTTCTATCGGGAACCCATTCTGCTTGGAGCAGTCCTAACTCTCCCTAGCCTTCTCACAGTTCATCAGGGTTCAGTTCACCTGCCCTGGACACATCAGCAGACAAGCTTCACCATTGCATTGCTGCTTTCAGCCCTCTCTGGCTTTGGCTCTGGCTCTGCAGCTTAGACCCCTCTCCCTCTTTTGCTCCCTGTCCTGCAGTCCTCTCCAGCTCATGAGCACTGCCTCTCTGGTCTGGGACACTAGTAAGCAAATTCCTCTTCCTACTGTCCTGCCATCAGCCTGTTCCCAGGATCTACAGTCTCCTGGCCTTGGCAGCTCTCCTCTTGTGCTCTTTGCCTGACTGACTCACCAGGTCCCTCTTTTAAGCCCAATTAATTGGCCAAATTGTTGTGTATTGGTAAAGCACAGGTGCACTGGCTTTGCTCCTTATTGAAGGGCCAGCATTACCCTATGACAAGGTCCCGGCCAAAAGGTACTGCACCAGAACCTTGATGGGGTGATTGCATTGAATGGCCCCATCTCCAAAGTCCTCCATTAAGGCAGTGTGAGCTGTGCCCTATCTCCTTCACCACAGCAGCAAGCTTCCATGTTAACTTAATAATATCAATGGGGCATCCAAGGCCAGCTCCACCGTGAGGCAAGAGACAGACATGGCTTCAGGTGACAGTTTTTAGGGGTGCCTAGCCCCCATGAAGATCAGGCTGGCTCCCATCTCTCAGCTCTTTCCTAGCAGCTCAGGCATTGTTAGTCAACCTGCAGCTTAAGTCACATAGGCAAAGTGCACTTTAAACCCCTCTGCAGGCAGATGCTGGAGATTTATGCACTTTGGAAAATCATTTTCAACCTCCATGAATGAGATTGGGAGGAGGGGGCACCAAATCAAAATTTGGCTTGGAGCACCACAACCCCTTGAACCAGCCCTGCTCGGGACCTAGCACTGAACCCCTCTGCCATGCAGCAACCCTCCACTGAAAAGAAGCAGTCACTGCCAGAAAAATAAACAGTGACCGTGGCTGCCGGAGCAGGGGACAATCCCTCATGGCTTTCATCCTTTCTCTTGAAGCTTCTATTGCATCTCTGAAATCTACACATCTAATTTGAGATCACCTACATGGAACATGCGGTGATCCCACATGCCATACTCCTGTCTCAAATCAGGATGTATGTCAAGTCTCTAAAACTGCATGTAGTAGATTGGAGTGTATGTACGGGAGCTGCTTGCAAATGGTGACGGGGCGGGGGGAGGACTGGGTGAAGAAATGAGATAGAAGTACTGAAACAGAGGAAGGAGAAGAGAGCCAGTGCCAGGCTGCAAAGAAAGGTCATGGAAGATCCTGTCTGCCGCTGAGCCTGTCCAAGTCCCTCCAGGTCCAGCTGCCTTTTCTACTGCCAAATCCCAGGAACTGAAGCAGCCCCTCTGGGTTCCACTTTCACCTCTGCACTTCATCTGCTCCCTGAGTCTGCATGACTTTCCATGAACACACAATTGTCCACAATACTGTGATGGGAGGGGTGCTAGCCCTCTCTGCTTGGTCTGGTGACCCCTGGCAGTGTGCATAAGGCAGCAGCACAACGGGTATGTCTACACTGTATGTTTAAGTTGACTTAAGGGCCCTTAAGTTGACTTAACAAAGCCCTGTCTACATTGCAGGGCAATAAAGTCAACTTTAGCATCAGCTAAAGTCAATTGTATTACTTCCACTTATAAAGTCGACTTTAAAGTTAAGTCAACTTTATTAAGTCAACTTAAGGCAATATGGAGGGGAAGTTGCCTTAAGTCGACTTAATTGGCCTCCCAACCACAGAAAACATGGGGATGGAGGCTGGCTAGAAGGCACAACACAGGTGGGAGCATTCCCAGATGTGTGGACCACACCCAATCTCCCCATGTTCCCTGACTGATCTCCCCCATTCTCAGCCTGCTCTGCATGTCTCCTCTGTTCTTAGCCCGACCCCGCATGTCTCCCCTGTTCTTTGCCTGACCCTGCATGTCTCCCCCGTTCTTAGCCCAACCTCGCATGTCTCCCCCATTCTCAGCCCAACCCTGCCTGTCTCACTCCTTCTCTGCCCAAACCCATGTGTCTCCCCCTTCTCTGCCCAAATCTGTGTCTCTTCCCTCCTACCCTTCTCTGCCAGACCCTGGGTGTCTCCCCCTTCTCTACGCAAACCTGTGTGTCTCCCCTTCCTCTTCTCAGTCCAGTCCTCAGTGTCTCCCCCTTCTCTGCCCAAACTTGTGGGTCTCCCCGCTTGCCCTTCTCAGCCCAAACCTCAGTGTCTCCCCCTTCTCTGCCCAAACCCTTGTCTCCCCCTTGCCCTTTTCAGCCTGACCTTGCCTGTCTCTCCCCCTCACCAACCGACCCTGTGTGTCTCCCCTTCTCAAAGGACCCCCCTGATATTGTTGTGAAACAAACAAGGAGCCCAGAGGCACTGCTTACGATTAACAAATTTATTTATTAGATGAACTTTCATGGGAGAAAAATTCCACTTCACCAGATAGTTTGAAGATGCGGGAATTTACAGAATGTTAGGAAATAAATGCAGGTGAGTGTAAGACATAGGATCAGGTCACAGTCTAAAAGCAAATCAAAGCAGTTGTTAAGATTCAAACATTGGGAAATAGCACATGGAAAGAAAGAAAGAAAGAAAGAAAGAAAGAAAGAAAGAAAGAAAGAA
>ML682005.1:39262889-39310389 GCA_007922195.1 Podocnemis expansa
GAAAGAAAGAAAGAAAGAAAGAAAGAAAGAAAGAAAGAAAGAAAGAAAGTTGCCATTTCTTTTAGATTAGATAGTGTGAAAACAGGATTAAATCTTGACTATGGATTGTTCCCCCCCCCCCCACACCTCCATTATAACAGGTGATTTGACTTCACTTTCTTCTATGTGCTGTTTCCCAGTGTTTAAGTCTTAACTACTGCTGCACCCTGCCCCTGCGCTGGCAGTTGCCCTGCAGCACCTGTTCCAGAGCCAGAGGAGTCTGAGCAACACAGGGAGGGTGTGGAGTGCTGCGCTGGCACATCGCTGGGCTACCTCAGGCTCCGTGGGCTCCCTGTTGCCACACACAAAATGGAGGGTAGTGTGGTCACTCACTTCCTGTAGTAAAGGAGTGGCGGGAAGAGAGGGGCACCTCTGCTGTGGTGCACTGTGGGCCAGATACCCACAATGCACCACTCCTAGGGCAACCTAGCAGCTGCCAGTGTGGACGTGGGCTGTTTCCTGGCATTTTGAGTGTGGACATGCTAAGCCAGCTTAACCGAGCCCTGTAGTGTAGACATAGCCAATGGGGCTACCCACCCACCCACCCCTTCACATTAGGACCTTGCTATAACTTCTTCTTCCAGCAGATCCATCCCTGAGTTGTATTTTATGGTTACTTAGGCTTTCTAATTTTAGAAAAAATACCATACTTTATAACACAGGTTCCTACTAGAACAGTTTGCTTTTCTCTTCTCTTTTTAATTATCAGTCAAAAAATCTCTGGAGTTTTCATTAAAATCTACAAGTTATAACTTTTGTTGCAAGCAAGGGAATTCTCGACCCACTGAAAAAAGAGGCAAGTCCTAATCTGCAAATATAACTGCAATCCCCATGTCTCAGAAATGGTGGAATAAGGTTGGTGGTCACAGTTTTTTTCTTTTCTTCATTGGGTCTATTAATAAAAAAAACCACAAAGGTTGCTTACCAGTGACCTCCGTCCTTTGCATATGAATGAGAGAAGCCCAGAGAGATCCTGACTCAGAGAGGAGGCACAGAGGTTGTGTGAACAACAATTAGCACCTCATTGTTAGTCCTAATGACTCACCTTTGTTGCAACCCTGATCTACTGCCTTAAGCCAGTGGTTCTCAACATTTTCTCTGCCGAGGCACACCTTGCTACCTTTAATTAATTTGAGGCACACTACCATATAGTTTCCAAATGAACTCATGAATATTCATGAGCCAATTAGCCAATCCAGAGCTCTTTGAGTAGTTTTTCAAAAAAAAAATTGTGGCACACCTGCTCAGGCCTGATGGCACACTTGTGTTCTGTGGCACACTGGCTGGGAAACAATGCCTTAAGCAACTTTCACCACACTCCTCTGGTCTCACAGTAGAGCTGGCCCTGAGAACCAGACTGCCACTTTTGGCCAGCTTTCCCAGTCCCTCGTATGGGGGGGGAGAGGCAGCGGTGCAGCCTCGTGGGGCCCCCCAAAGCACAGGGCCCTGGGCAGCTGCCCCTCTCACCCTATCATAAGGATGGCCCTGGGGGCACCTGTCACCTATTAGAGCTATTGCTATAGGCTGCCTGCATACTAGAGCAGATATCACTGCATCAGTCACACTCTGATCCATTTGCAGGCTTTTCTTCATATCCAGGAGGACTGGAAATATATATTAAATGATAGCTTAGATCCTGATAGCCTCTTGTGACTCCAGGAGGCAGGACACTAGGCATCAGGCTAAAATACCTATGCCTTTATCTACAAAGACAAGGTACATGAGGTAATATCATTGATTTGGACAGCTTCTGTTGGTGAGTGAGACAAGCTTTGAGATCTTCTTCAGGTCTGGGAAAGGTAGTCAGAATGTCACAGCTAACTACGAAGAACAGATGGTTTAGCATAAGTAGTTACAATATATTTCAAGGGATCATTCAAGATAATGTAGGTAGTTAGCACCTCTGCAGTCATAGGACAATAAAAAGAGGGGTTAGTGGGTTGTAAATTGTAATAAGTCATAAATCCATGTCATTAAGTCCATGAGTTTTAATGTCTTGTAAAGTTATGAATTAAGCTCCCAGGTTCGTGTTTTGAAGCTGTTGTGAAGGTTTTCTTTGAAGATGAGGACAGAGAAGTCAGATGTGGAATGATCACACTGTGAAAAATGTTCAATCACAGGTGATAGGATTTGGGTAGGGGGGAATCATTTTCCTGTGTGAGATCACTTGAGAATCTGGTTCATTCAAGAGTTGATCTGAGAATGTCTCATTTGACCCACATAGTTGTAATTGGGCCATTTCATGCACTGAATGAGATAGTTGTGAAAGTATATGTAGCACCCTTGGATTTTCAATGGTGTGTTGTAAGGAATGTATTGATCATGGCAGCAGTGGAGGTCTGGCTACAGATTTCATATCTGTTGTTCTGGTGCATACATTTGTGTATCTTGGGAAGCATGTAGAAACCCTGGAATAGGTTTGTGGTAGATAAGGTTGTAAAGTTTCTCTTGGAATTATTTTGGAAAGGATTTAATGATATCCTTAAATTCTTGGGAGAACTGTGGTGTAGGATTGCATTTGAGTTCTTTACAATAGGTGGTATTAGAAATTTGTCAGTTTTCCTCATTAATGCAGTCGTCATGGCTGAGAACCATGGTGGCATCCCTTCTACTAGTTTTATCACTGTCTGGTGGTTAGAGTTCAGAGACTGTCCTCTTGGCTGTGGAGAGGTTGTGGTAGATGTGACGTTTGTTAGGGATTTTGCAGTCAGTTGTATTTCCTGAAGCAATCAATGAAATAATCAAGTGTGCGATTTTGTCTGCTTTAGGGTGTTCAATCAGATAATTCTTTTTTTCTTAGAACTGTTGGCAGGGGGATGGTCACTGTGAGTGGTAATGTCATTGTTGTGAAAGATTTCTTCGAGGTGGTGGTAGCAAAAGAATTCTTTGAGTTCTCCTCATGTGAGTATGGTATTAGGTTCTGTCACTGGGCAGAAGTCCTGTGGAGAGCACAGATAATTTGGCTCAGGCTAGAGGTCGTCTTGATAAACTGATGTTGGAATGTCATGTCATGTCAATGTGATGGGTCCTGGTGTCGTGGTTCCTCCGAAAGGAGTGATCTGTAGGTTGTGGACTGGTGGTTGGTTCCACTTTTGTATTTTTGTGTTGGATGGCAGGCATCAGGGTTTTTTTGATAATTCTTTTGGTTTCTTGCATGATTTCCAGGTAAATTTCCTGATTTTTTTTTCCTTTCAAGCACGTGGGAATATGGAGATTTCTGATCCCTTCTGGAGTATGGAGCATTCCTGAATCTGTCTCTGGGAAAAGAACTGTCTTACTTCCCTGAGAGTGCACCAGGACTTGCAGGATCAAGGCCTTAAGATAGAACCTTGTCTTTGTGATGTTCAAAATATTTAGCTCTCAAGGATGATTTATTGGTAGACAGAATGTTTTAATTCCTACATCTAAACTCACTATATCTTCAGTCTGTATGGGAGAGTTTTTGAGACATTCGCTATCACCACACAAAGGCTTCAATAGATGTTAAATTGATTTATACCTGTTTGTAACCCTTATTTCTATATTTGCACTGCAACAATAAGTTGCTACAATCAATAATTTCCTATCATTCTCTTTGTGAACAGAACAATAGATAGGAAGTCATTTTTAAGCTGATATATAGTCAGAGGCCAGTTCAGAGTTTTTTATTGTTTGTCGCTGAAGCATTATAAGACAGTTGCCATTTTTTGTTTTAAGATGGATTGTGGTTGTTTTCTTGAACATTCAGGGTCACAAGCATTCAGCTGATGTCCTGTGAAGCCTAGCTAGTGCCATGTATCTGAAACTGTTTGCTTGCCACCAAAGAAAGATTTATGTCTTCAGCCATGCAAAGTGAAATAACTGCATTGTGGAAAAGAAGGCAAATGTTTGCTTGTTCAAGTTAGGCTCTTATTCATCTCCCAGCTGACTAAATCTGTGAAGATAAACATGGCATGACTTCCCCAGCCAGCAATGACTGCATATTGTCTTCGAATAAATACTGCAATATTATTGCTCCACACTTTCCTGGACACTGGCGGACTATGAAAACAAGCTGAAGTAATGCCATAAGTCATACAGTCCCAGCTGTCATTAACCCAGGGATAGGGAAGAATGAAGGATTCAGAAGTCAGCTTGATTTTAACCCTTTGAATCTTAATCTTTTTTTTTCTAAACATGATTGACGTCTCCTAGGAGCTCCCTATCCTTTCATAGATTAGGAAGCATTAAGTAGCTGCACTTTCCACTGGCTGAATCTAATCACATTCCTATAGATGAAGCAGGCTTCCCTGGACACCTGCAGCTTCCAATTTATCTTTCAAAATGCAAACACTTTTGCAGATGAGTACATGTTGTGGGCATCAGGAAGAGGACTAGAACAGAGGATGAGTCTTTGAAGCAACTAGTTCATGGTAGCACTTACTTTAAAAGAACTGTTAGAAGCTGCCCTAAGGAAAAGGAGACCGAGCATTGAATAGGGAAGAAAAGAACATTATGTTGAAGAATTTTATTTTTATGCAGATAGGAACAGGCCATGATGATGATTCAGACCTGTCAAAAGCATTTCGTTAAATAGCTCATGAGAAAAATCTGCCTGGCAAAGTCCATAGCAAAGTTCCAAGGCCTGTTATGGCCACCACCTTCAGTCACCATCCTAAGACATCTATGTAGAGAATGTGACAGAGGACATGTCAGGCCTGTTGCTTCAGCACTGCAGTTGAAATATGTTTCATGAAAATCACATCTGACAAGGTGATGAGCTCAAGAATCACCTACCCAAAAATGTCATTTGAAAAGGTTTTCTCTGCCATTTTTGGGTCAAACCTGTGAAAATAACTCTTCCTGTGGTAGCTGTTTCTTTTGGTGCTTCTGATTTCCAGCCAGAACCAAGAAGCATGTCCTTGCAGACAAACCAAATTCCCATATGTCATAGCCTTAATCATCAACATGGTGTCTTCCAACACTCACTTTTTATACAATGTTACATGGGCCACTTGGGAGAAGAGATAAGAATTTGGAGGTGCAACATAAAGAGTTAAGAAATAGCAGTAATGAGGGCAGAAGATATCACTCTGAGATTATGTCAAGGAATGTCTGGACCGCTAAGCTGAAGTAGTAATGGAGGCCAAGAGTGTTTGCTTCTCTGCTGCAACAGGTGTGAAGTCTTGTCTGGTAGACTTTTTCTGTTTTCAGCAAGTTTGGTTTGCTTTTGCTTAAATCTTTCACACAGAGAGGAATTTTCTGTTAGTCTGCCACTAGATTGATAATATTTGAATGCTATTCCTGGGTTAGATCTGTGCAAAAGAGCCATCTTCTCTGACTGAATTTAACTGAACTTTGTTCTCTATAGTGTTTATGAACTTCAGTGCCATACTATGACACTAGAAACAGAAAGAGAATTAACTAGAACAAAAGTGATAGCGCACAAATTGTTTCATTCTCCAAGATGAGTGAAATGGAAATACTAATCAAGCAGTACAAATGGCAAAATGTTAATAAGAGTTTTGGGGGAGTTCCCTAGAAACTGCATCTCCAGAAGCCCTGAGCACGTCACAACAAAGCCTGGGAGGTGGCGTGATGTAGACAGACTCAAGACTTATTTACTACATAATATTCAAACCCTGCTTGAACTACAGAATTCTTAATTTCCTGTGGGCTTCACAAACTTAATGAATTTGCTTTCACACCACTTTTCTGAGATGAAAAGTTAATATTAGCACCATTTTACAGATGGCTAATTGAGGCACTGAGAGTCAAGAGTATTTATTAACATCATCAGCCACTGTCAGAAGAGAAGAAAACAGAATACTGGACTAGATAGACGATTGATCTGATCCAGTATGGCAGTTCTTATGTTCTGGGTATCCAATTTCAGATGCCTAAGTCCAGGTTTTTCAGAGTATTTTATATGTTGAAAGTGTAGCTTCGATTGACTTCACTTGAAAATGAAATTTCTCACCACTTTTGCAAATCAGACCCCAAGATATCATGTCAAGCACCCAGAAAATTAGGAACATACAACAGCTTTCATAGAGGGAAATCATGCTTTGCCAAACTATTAGAATTCTTTAAGGGAGTCAAAAAGCATGTGGATGCAGCTGATATAATATACTGGATTTTCAGAAAGTCTTTGACAAGGTCCCTTACCAAAGGTTCCTAAGGAAACCAAATAACCACAGAATAAAAGAGAAGGTGTCAAGAACTCAGTTACCTCTAAGCAGGGCCAGCGCTGGGGATCATGGCGCCCCCCCCCCCCCGGCAGCAGCGGGGCGCCGGCGCAGATGAGTGATGTCATCAGGGGAGTGCCACGGCACTATCCCCTTTTGACGGCCCTCAAAATGCCAGCACCCCCTGTTATGCAGGGGCTGCTTACCGCGTAGCGCCGGCCCTGCCTCTGAGCTCAGTTGCCAAGTAATCCAATGAGTCGTAGATGAGGCCTCACTAAGAAACTGTGCTCCCTGACTGATCAGAAGAGCCTACAAATCATTGCTTAAGGCCTGTAGCAACAGCAGCTGAATTGCTGCTCTGTGCATTCCCTGCTCACAGCTCTGAGACATCTGCTTCCCGTTCAGCCCGTGTTCCACCCTTGCTAGCTCTACTTCAGCCCTAGTTCCTGCCTGCTGCGGACCTCCTGACTCCAGTCTGTGAACACCAGCTTTTCTCTTGATCACAACTCCAGCTCTGCCCTTTGGGCTCAGTTCTGGTCCTTGACACCTGGCTCCAACCAGTGATTCTTCTCCTGATCATGACTCCATCCCCTGATTCTGCCCTGACTATTAGATAGATGTCTATAGTCAGCTATACTTCAGTGTGTGATTGTTTGAACATTCCTTATATGGAAAATTAGGACTTTGCCGGAACAGCCCCAGCAGGAACCCAACCAACCTTACCAGACATGGTTGGGGTCCTACAGACACTAAAGGCTCACATTACTGAGAAGCATGACTAAAAAATTGTCTTCCAGTTACAAGCTCAGGCAATGCCTGCTGTCCCAAGAATTGTCACATCTGCTATCTGGGAGCCTAAGCTGCCCTTACCTGATAAGATCGACAAGAATCATACTAAGCTTCATGGGTTCCTTAACCCAGTGGTTCTCAACCTCTTTCGGTTCACAACACACTTGGTGGCATGTCGTGACCCTATGGGACACATTAGCCCACTCCCCACTAGGCCAAATCCAGCCATCTCCCCAGCTCTCTGTGAGACACTTATCGCTGTGTGGCGACACAGTAATGTGTCTCAACACAGTGGGTGAGAACTGCTGCGGGCTTAACCTATGTCATTTCCAGTTTATGTTGTGTCTATAATCATAGCCCACGGATCAGTCCCAAGTGGGCTTAGTACTTGTAGAAGTCGGGGTCACCTGGTCTGCCTGGAGGGTGCCCCCTGTCAGTCTTGTTGGGAAGTTGCTTGAGTCTAAGCCCCCTCCAGGAACCAGATCGCTTGTCCCTTTCCCATGAAGTTCTTCAGTGGGGACTCTCTGGGTCCTAACTACAAAATCTATAGCCCCAGCCCCCAGGCAGGGTGGGCGAGCACAAAGTCTATAGCCCCAGCCCCCAGGCAGGGCAGGGGGCACAAAATCTATAGCCCTGGCCCCCAAGGCATGGCAGGCAGAAGCTGGGCCCGGAAGGGTAAGGACAGCACAGATGCCTTCCAAGAGCTCTGGCACGGTGGTCAATCGCTCTGAATGGGTGGGTCAGGACAGGGAGTGAGGAGGGGGATACAGGCCCACCCGCTCCACTGCCTCCCAGCCCAGGGCCCTACCAGTGACTGTAAGTCAATCCACTGAGCCAGTGGGGCTCCTGCTGCAACATGCTGATGCAGACGGATGCATGGCAATCTGTTCTCCCTGGGCTATTTCCTCCCACCCTGGGGCTCGGGTACTTGGTTCCACAGCGGGTGGTATGTCTCAGTATCCCCTGGGTAGACAGCCTGTGGGATTCCCCTGAAACCCTCTAGGTCCATGGGTGGTAGGTCTGGGTATTCCTCTGGCTCATCAGCGAGGGGCAACTCCTCCAGGTCCTGGGGTCCGTACACCACCGATGGCTCTTCCTCAGCTGATGGAAGCTCCTGAGGTTGCAGGGACTGTAGGTCACAGGATCCTCTGCTTTCTCCAGCTCCGGGTCAGCCTCTTTGCAGGGTAGCCACTCACAGGTCTGGTGGGCTTCAGAGCACCCTCCCCAATCTGCAGCCTCTGGGTTCCCATCTCAGTCATTAGGCCCAGGGAGGCTGGGCGGGCCATAGAACTAGCTGCCCAGAGAGGCCGGGGTCAGCCATCGGGTCTGGACCGCGCCTCCTCTGGCTTGCTACCTCCGGGTAGGCCCATCCTTCCTCTTTGGTGCCTCAGCCCCAAATGAGCCCCCAGCCGGGGCTTTTTTAATTCCCCTTCCTGCCCAGGCCCTGCCCCTCTGCTTCCGGGGCCAAGGTCCTGCAATTCCCCAGTCTGACCAGGGAACGCATTCATGATCTTCCTCAGGCCCAGGCTCTGAGGGTGGCCACAGCTCCTTGTTGCAGTACCCCTAAAGTGGGCATTTTTGTATCAGCTGATTGCAAAAAGAGCAGTCTAGCCTAAGTTATAGTAGGTATCAGGCCTAGTCACTAGTCAGTTATAGTAGGTATCAGGCCTAGTCACTAGTCAGGCATTATCACATATCCTCCCTGGATGTTAGTACCATTTATAGTTTTAGATCTTTTGCATTAACAGGCAGCAGGAGCCAGAGGCTGGATCAGACCCAGGTAGAGGGGTGGGGATATAGGGGCAGGGCCCGTGCCCGTGCCCATGCCCTGGGTCTTTCTCCAGGGCAGCGACACTGCTGGTACCTTGTGTAAGTTCCATCAATTTCCTACCTCCCCTTCAGTGTGGCCTCTTCACTGTGCTACACCATTTGAGGGGTGGTTTTACTAAGTTGGTTTCCAGATTGCTTTAGCATGTCTTAACTGACCACTACGTTGATTTGGAAAGATTGATCTGACAGCAGTGACTTTGCTGCCATCATTGTGGATGCGTCATGTACGTGTGAGTGTGCACTGTCTGGTGAGCCTAGATAAACTGAATTTGGATTTTGTGCCAGCTGCTGATAATTAAAAAAGATGTTAAACTTGCATTGGTGTTAAGCATGGTGTAAGCATAAGCAAGTTGACACGGTCTTTGATGTATTTGGTTTCGGTCTCTGTTTTTTGCAATAGTCACCTATGATAGTGTATTATCATTGCAAACAATTGAAAGGAACTTGAATAGTGCTATGATTGCTATTAAGTAGTTGTTGCAGAAAATTAATTAAATAAATAAATGGCTTTATTATGCCTCTGAGCTTGGTGAATAATTTGTTTTTTGATTCAGTGATTGATTTGAAACATCACCTCTACTCCCCCTAAAATCAGTTTACGTGAACCAAAAAATATTTTCTTCCTCAGTGAAACAAAATGTTTCAAATGTCAATACAAAACATCAGTATTTCTAAAGCAGCATGTCAAAGCAAAATGGTTAAATAGTCCATGTAGTTATTTTTCCAAAGGCTTTTTGGGGCCAAAACTATATTTAATTCAACCTGGATTCACAAATACTTTCATAGCCAAGAAATATGTATTTTAGGTGTAATGTCTGTCTACCACATTCTTGTTGCCCACCTCTGCTATTGAAGGGGCCTCTCTGTCACATGATCTCTTCTCAGCTTGGCTGTTAGCAGCCTTTCCTTGTACTTCTGGCATTGAGATTGGCCTGGAAAAGTTTGAGAAACACATCTTCTTTTTATCTGTTATTTATACTGCCTTGTGCATAGAGACTATAGCCACATTGTGCTCAACTAGTGGTTCCCAATCTTTTTGGCTCTAGGGCCACAGATATAACTCTCACAACACTAAAGGGCCACGAGGCTTTGCCAGCAAGCTTGCTGCACCTGCAGCCATTTGGTAACCATTCAGAAAGGAGGCTGTCTCCTCACTGATCTCCCATCTCCCTGACTGCAGCAGGGAAAATGCATGTGTCCTGTAGCCTTGTGAGCTACATCTGGATCCCTGGGTAGTGGCTCCCTTCTGCAACCAGAGGGACAGAAGATCAGTTCTCCCCTACCTCTGGCTCCAGCAGGAACCTCAGCCCCTGTGGACCTACATGGAGTGTTTTCCTGTACTCCCTGTTACAGACAAGTGGAGGGGAGCACTGATCTCTCATCCCCTTGGCTTCAGCAAGGAGCCTGCACCCATCTTTTAGCTCTGCTCTGACTGGGTCCTTTCTGCAACCAGAAGGAGAGTCATGGGCCATTTTGAAAGCCCCCAGGGGCCACAGGTTGGAAACCACGATGCTAGACACTGTACATCCAGTCACCAAATGGTGTGCCCTTAGTGAACAACATAGGTGCAGCAAAAGCTACCTAAGTAAAAAGTCTACACCAATAGTGTGCACCTGTGATACATTTATACAACCTGGACCTTCCCTCCATACTTACGCTTTTGCAGTCCTGATAAGATGCGAAGCAAATCTAGTTTTTCTTTCTTTGGAACTCTCTTTAAAAAACTAACTTCAGAAAGTAATATGGGTGTGCCCCCAGCTTCACTTTTGAGTACTCCTTTCTCAAGAAGTCTGCCTCTTAAGTGAGCTGTGCTGTCTGGAATGGGAATAAGGAGGGCAGGTCCATAGTTACCCTTCATATGTCCTTATGGAATTTCATGGACCTGAAATCATTCCCTTACTTAGGCCTCTGGAAACCCACTGAATACAGAGGTGTAATTGCTGTTTGGCCAGCAGAATTCTTTTAGTCGTGGTGCTTATGAGAAAGAAAAAAGTAAGCTCTCCTCTAAGGTTAAGTAGAGTTTGGAGAACTGGCAGTTAGAGACACTTCCTTTCAATTTGCAAACAGAGCAAATCTAAAGAGAATTCAATGAGACACAATAAACATGAGCCAAATAAAACTGTTTTTAGCATGACTTTACATGTATCATATTCTTGTATTTTGCTCTTAGTAAAACTGATCTGTAAGTTTTGTGCATCTGGCTTGAGTATAGTAAATTTATTTTCTATACATGTGCCACCTTCAAATATTCTTCACAATAACTTTAATTGCAAGTGTTCTCCATGGACCATGGATGCCAATGGGGGTGGAATTGATCTTCGCTGAAGAACTGAAAAGGTCAATGTGACAAATGGAGAATGCTGCATTTCTGGGCGTGACAAGTGACGATTGAAAATGGAGTACCATCATGATTTTTATTCCACTTGAACCCAAACTAAGCTGCAAATATCTATTCATTTTAATTAGTAGCACAGTACAAAAGAAAACAAATCTTGGTTTTCCGTAACAGCTCAAGGAAATATATGCAATGTTTAATTTGACAGAGCCATCAAACAGGAGAATAAATTACACAGTATAGTACAGAACAAGACAGGTAGTGTAATAACATTGCAAAACTTACAGGCTTTCTAATGCTGGTAATACTTCTGTCTCAGAATTTTTCTCCTGTGAATTCAATACTAAGGCATCAGAAATGAAACAGAAGACAAGATAGATCTATACTAGATCTATCAGTAGGTGAAAAGCAGAGGAGTCTGTACAAGATACCAGATAGCTGTTTTCTTCAGATTTTGGTAATTTACTTGACATAAGAGATGGAATAAAACTAGAGTAGTTCTTCACCACTCTTTCAGCCTTAAATATTTTAGAGTTCAAATTAAAGGGGACCAGGATCTTAACTATCCCTGGTGTTTGTTCTGTATATCAAACTGTAAGTGTGTAATAAGTTTTTGCAAATTTAATCCACTAATGTTTTTGCCCATTTCTTCAGTGAAATTCTATTATTTATAGATTCTCATGATACTGGATCTGGAAGTGACAGAAATATCTTAGAACAGGGGCAGAAAAACCAGCTCGTGAGCCACAGGTGACTCTTCTACAGTTAGTGTGTGACTCATAGAGCCCCCGTTCTTCACCTACCAGACTGGGGTCAGGAACTCAGAGCTTCTACCCCATGGTAGGGTGATTGAGCTAGACAATTCTGAGGGCAGTTTTGAGGGAGGGGATTAGTAAGTTTGGCCACCCCTGTATTAGAAAATAATTAATTGTTGAAAGAATACCAGAACTGACAACAAATATTACTGAAAATGCATTACACAAGCAGCTCTAAATGGTACTACAAATCTATCCTTATGGTGCTTCTGTCTTTATGGTGCATCAATCCCATTTAGAGGATGACTTGTGATCACCATTTTACAGAAATCAAAACACCACATTGCTCTTGGAAAAAGAAAAGCTCTATTTTTTCCACTATTTCTGATATTGAGACACCTGATTCAAAGTAATTCCTCTGGAATACAGAAATAAAAGAGAAGACATTGACTTAACTTTTTCATATACTGTATATATCTTCAATAATTTTTTTATTCAAATTGTATATTCATTTCTCTCTCTTGTACACACACACACAAAATCAACTTCAAACTGCTGTCATTTTACTTCCCTGTTAGCATGTTGGTTTGTTTTTGTATGTTTCCAATAGCCGGTTTAGAGATCACACCTAGATCTTCATCTAGTGTAAATTATCATAACTCTAGAGATTTTTAGTGGCCCTAGCCTGATTTACACCAGCTGAAGATTTGGTAAAATGCAATCCATTGTCTTCTCAATGCACCTGTATAAGTCCCAATGACATCAGTGATAGCAAGAAGAGATGTATGTCATAGCTGAGGTAAATACACACATGTGTGCGCGCGCGCGCACACACACACACACCATTAACTTTAATTCTGGAATACATCTATTTTATTTCAATAGTAACTGCAAAGACCAGAGTGCAAAATGAATCCCATTTACGGTACTGTAAATAAGAAGTGTGTCACCTTAGGGTTAAACTGGTGTAACTAAGGTGAAAATCTGTCTCCAAGGTTATCATTTTACCAGTACATTGGAGAAGGAAGGAAGGACCCACCAAACAGTAACCCTATCTGGAACATCTAGCAAATTGGGGGGGCTGTATCCCCAGTGACCCTTGTAAGTACTGTCCCTGTCAAGCAAATACTAATCAAATTTTGCTGTTTCAATGACAGTCACACTGTGTAATTCCAATGACAGAAACCTCCTGCTAAGTAAAAAATAAGCAGGAAGCATGAATCATGGCACAAGTCCTTTTACTTTGTTATTCAAAACTATATTTGCAAATTACACTGCTTATTAACATAATGATTACAGGAACATCCCGAAGTTTTCCCTTTCAGTGTAGTACTAACAGTACTAAATTTCCTATTTTGTAGGGTATCACAGCACTATGGCCAAAACTATAGCTTAATTTTACATGCTGTGAGCAAACAAAATCTTCACCAGCCTGACTGTTTCATTCCCTGTGATTTTAAAGAGAAGCACTTCTTAAAAGCGATGTAAAGTCTGTATTATTTTCTGTGGAAGTTTCCACTATTGAAATAATGATTGCTAATAGAATTGAGAGAACATTCTGTTTCCTAGTAGACTGAGGTCCTGTGCAACCTTGCACATTTAAACAAAATGATTACCAGCAATCACCTACTTGAAATTCCTCCAAGGGTTTTTGTGTATGTGTATGAATACACAGGAACAAAGACAAAATACACATTCTGTTCTATTTTAGTAGTTCCACTTAGGTTTGAACCAGGAAGCTGCAGAATTGGGAACAATCATTTTGTTCTATTTTTCTGAGTTTGATTAAATTAGTTAATTGCCCTGAGATGGAGATCTTGGGATTTACTTGCACGAACTGTGGCAACACAGTACGTGAGCTGCACACTGAAAAAGCTAAAGAATCTGTTGTGAGCTACCCAAGCAAAATAAAACAACAGTCATGAACAGTTATTTTTGAATCTATGAGCATTTTTAAATTTTCTCCCTCTATATGAAGGACAAATGCATACAAAGGTGACTATAATGGGCTTCCTTCTGCAAGCAACACTGTCATGGACTTTCATGGCTGTTTTATCTATGTACTCACTACAAAATTAGTCCCAATACATCTTTAGAATCAGTGCATGTAATGCAAACTCATGAGTGATATGCTGCCTTTGACAATCCTCTGCTAATTTAGGCCCTGAATCTGTAATAGAATCCAGCCACATGGATCCAATTTAGAGGTGTAAGGTGTGTGTGTGTGTGTGTGTATACACACATGTATGCACTTATGCATAAACTTAAATCCCACTGAAATTAGAGGGATTTAATCATTGTTTTAAAGTTAAATTGCTAAACAAGGATGATCTGCTAATTTGGAATCTTTATAAGTAAACGTTCTTGGACAGCTGAATTCATAAAATGGGTTTTGTTTGTCAGAGAGACATGTTTACTTTACCTCAGCTCAGAAAACTATGAGCTCAAAAGTTAGTATTAACCAAGTCAAAAAGCTTGGACTGTGGCATTAGTGTTAATTATCTTCTGCTTTACTTTTATTTTTGTTTTATGGTGCAATATTTTCTCCTTAAGGTCTGTTTAGCTCTTTGGTTCTCCCACACCTAGCTAATATTCAGCCCTTCACAGGTACATGAGGCTAATAGTTCAATCACGGGAGAGGCAGAGGGGGAGATGAAAGGGCAGGAAATGGCTGTCATGGCCCCAAAGGAAATATTTGTAGGAAACGCAGCACAACAGCAAATAAAGAGCTAATTAATGTCCAATTCCTGCACTGATATACAGACCACAGCAGTAGGCAAAACCCAGCCTGCTGTTCTACTTACAGCTCAAGCACAGCTTTGTGCGGCAGCTCTGTGCAAGTATAGGTCTCTGCTTTCAAGCTTATAAAATTTTCCCATCCAATTCTGAATACAAGTTTTCTGTTCAACTGCTAATTCTCTCTTTCCAGTGAAGTTTTCATCCCCCCCCCCCCCCCGAGTTTCATTTATATATTTAATTTTATCCAGGACCAGTTTGTCTGTGCTGATGCTGATTTGGTCTTTGCATCCTTAAATTTATAGCAGGATCCAATGTAACTAGAAATATACTGTGGGCGGTTAGGTGGGGAGAAGACTTATGTGATGTGCTAAATGACAAAAGAAAAATGAACTGATTGCTCAGACTCAGCCTACATTCTGAAGGGGTTTAATGGCAAATATTACAAGTTATGGTCTGAAAAATAGAGTAACACTTAAAGTACTAATTTACTGGCTTTGTCCCACAAAGGACATTGAGACTGAGCCTTTTATTGAGAAACACAGTGGCAACAGTAGCTCTGTTTTTATGTAACATAGCAATTGGTACATGTAACTGACTAAATGTGTTGTTAACAGAACAACATGAAAGTTGAAATTCGCAAAGGAGTGTCATGATGATCAATTATTTCTGGTGTTCAGTATCTGAGAATCACATCTTAAGGTAAGATGTTATTTGCTGATGACTGAATGCCAGAAATAATAATCTGACTTCAAGCTCTTTTGAATCTGACCAAATGAAAGCATATAAAGGGAATCTGTGGAGCAGTCAGAGTGCACTCATTTCATGAACACACAGCTTTTAGAATATAAATGACTGAAATATTACTCATTACACTGTAATCAGAAGGGAAACATAATAGTTATTTTTAAAAAAGGAAAAAAAGCCCCCCACTTTAACGGTACTAAAATGGCATTAACAATAAGGCTTCAAACAGTCATAAAACAGAAGTCAGGAAACTTAAAGTCAGGACTGAAACATCCTCTTTCCCATGCATTTTTTGTGCATAATATTGCAGGGCTATATGAAACATGGGGGTGATGTTACATGCTATACAATGTTTATTGCAAACCGTTGGCAGAACTAAGGTGGAACGTCAGTGGGTATTTCTGCACTAAGGTTAGACATCTGCAGCTGGCCTGTGCTAGCTGACTCGGGCTCAGATCTCCTGTCCTGTCTCCAGCCCTAGCCCAAGTCCAAAAGTCTATACAGAAATTAAACAGCTCCACAGCCTGAGCCCAGTGAGCCTGAGTCAGCTGGCCTGGGCCAGCAGCAGGTTTTTAATTTCCGTGTAGACATACCCACTGTGAAGACTGACACTCCATTTATCATGCTTGCAGGAAGCAAAGCAGCAAACTTTGGACAATGGGATTTCTAAACAAAATAGTTTCACAGTTCTATTCCGGGCAGCAGTACAATATACAACTCTACAAATAATTATATTCCACAAGCATTTAGGAGAGTAAGGGTCATCCTTGAGGGCAGGGGAAGAGAGGGTGAAAGGGGGGATTGTCCCTTGCCCTGTGGTTCCATGGGTCCTGTGCAGTCCTGCCATGAGCAAGGCATTGCGGGGCCTACACTGCTGCCCCCCCCATGGCCACACTGTCCGCCATCCCCTCCCTGCTGCTTTTGGCACAGAGCCAAAGGCAGTGGAGCTGGGGAGGGCAGGAGTGTGGAACCAGCCTCTGCTCTGGGCCTCACGCCCCATCCCCAGGATGGGGTACAACCAGCCCAGGGATGGAGTGGGTGAGCCCAGAGGCCAGGCTCCACTCTTTCACCCCTTCCGTGGGCCAGCTGTTCCTCCCTAGGGGTGGAGAGGGCCAGCCCAGGGCAGGACAGGAGAGCAGAGCTCCTGGGCCGGCCCACTCCACTGCCAGGGGCAGAGTGGCTGGCTCAGGGAACGGGTGGGAGTGCAGGGACTCCCTCTGGGCTGGCCCGCGCTGTTCCCCCAGCATGTGCTCCCCCACAGGCCGATTGCCCCAGGCCACACACCCTGCTACGGATGGCCCTAAGGAGAGCTTATGTATCCTTGCTTCACACTAACAAATTTCTTTGCTATTAAAATGCTTGACACTAGCCAAAATCATGCACTGTCCCAGTGACAGGTGCCAGCCTAAACTGATCAGTGGATCATGACTGTCTTTAATCTCTGGCCTTTTCTGCACTGGAGAAACGTGGCATCCCACCATGAGGTCTTCCTAATACAGTAAGAATGCACATATTTGCTCCCAAGCTGGTGCACAGGTGTTACAACCAATAGTTGTATTGCTCTGAGTAAAGGTAACTGCTGGTTAGTCCTTCGACATGCCAAGAGCAGTATCAGTGCAGATAGAAATCCCTGGTTTGACAGCCCCAATGTTGCAAAGAAGTCTCCCACTGTCACAGGGCCGTAACTAGGGGTTCTGGTGCACAAGGCAAGCAGCCCCAAAGGCATTCCCCGCGGCTCCGACCTGGAGCCCAACATCTGCACAGCAGCGGGGGGGGGACCCTTCCCTGCTGCGGCCAGAGTTGGCCACGGGAGGCCCTACCCCGCCATGACAGGGAGAAGGGACACCCGACTGCCGGCTCTAGCCGCGGCAGGGAAGTGATCCCCCCTGTTGGCTGGCTGCAGCAAGGGAAAGCGATCGCCCCTGCTGCCTCTGGCCATGGCAGGGAAGCGATCCCCCCTGCCGGCTCCAGCCACAGCGGGGGATCACTTCCCCCTGCAGCAGAGCCAGCAGGAGTGATGCCTTCCCTAGGCATGGCCAGAGCCAGCAGGGGGGATCGCTTCCCTGCCACAGCCAGAGGCAGCAGGGACAATCAATTCCCTGTGGCATCCTTTTAAATTGGCGCCCGGGGCAAAGCCCCTTTCACCCCACTGTAGTTATGGCCCTGCACTGTCATCCCAGAGTCTGGTGTGCTGGGGTCAGGTTGGGTGGAATTCACTTAACTGTATGAATAGTAATGCACAAATCTTAGCTCTCAGTTGCATGGTATTAGCATGCTACACAGCTGGCAAAGTATGCCAGCTGCCTAGTCAGTGTCAAGTATTTAATTTTCTTCCATGATGAGGTTTTCATAAGCTAAGTTTCAGTCTCAGTTGAATTTCTATTCATGAATTATAATAAAACTCTCTCTTCAATTTGTTTGGGTGGGATGAAGATGTTACACTGGAAGTAAATATTAATAAAAATTAAAATGGCACCCAAAAGCTTTCACTGAAAAAAATCATATTTATTTGAGGACACATTCTGATCTCCTTACTCTTGGAAGCACTTTATTGCTAGACTCTTTGGACCGGGTTCTTCACAATCTTGCATATTTTGTAACAATTTGCACCCATGTAAAGTTAGCACAAAATGGTATAGAACATTAGTCAGTCAGAATTACCCACTCATTTGCACCAGTGGTATATCATTTTACACCCATTTTGTACAGGCATAGATGCCTACCCAGCTTTCAAAGCAATGAAATATCAGACCCAGTAGAACTACTTATACAGCAAAGTACCATCAACATGAATCATGGTGTCTGAGTTTGGCTCTTGATTTGTATTCTGACAAGCTGATTTTTAGTAAACAGCTGTAGCCCTTCACTTAACCTTTGCTTGGCTTACATGCACGTATTCATCTATATATCATTTATGTATCCTTTATAATTTTAAGAACTCTTGTTATTAGATTTATAGGCTATGTCTACACCAAAAATCTTAGCACGGTTTTTTTAGTTCAAACTATTGAGTTTAAACTAAAAAAGCATGGTTAGTTTGAACTAAAAGTTAGTTCAAACTAAAATAAATGCGCTTAGTTCAGACTGAATTTTGAAGTAAGTTCAAACTAAGCAGTTAGTTTGGACAAACCAGCCAAACTAACTAGTTTGAACTAAGCTTTGCTTAGTTCGAACAAAAACTGTTTTAGTTCGGACTAGGCAAAAACTCATGTAGACATGGCTCAAGTTGACTTAAATTAAGGCTCCTTAATTTGAACTAATTTGCTAGTGTAGATATATCCACAGAGGCTTCTATACTTAGCATAAGCTTTAAGTTAGCATAACTTTTATATTGGTTGCTGAAACAAGAGTTACCTTACAGGCCTGTATAAGAAATTACACAGCTTGTATGAACAGCTGAAGGGCATGGGCATAAGTAGCAAACTTAAGATCCTTTTAGTTTAGAAACTAGATAGGTGGATCCATTTGTTCATCAGTGTTCAGTGATGCATAGATCCAGGAGATTATAGTTTGATCATGACACCTAAGTCAGTAGACAGAAAGACAACTCGAGACTTTTCAGTTCAGATCCTTGAAATTTGGTAGAACACCACAAAACCCACAAATATATCAATAAATATTAATGAAACACTTTCAAAGGCAGACATACACCAGTTATACATCAATCATACACACAAACCCCTTGACCAAAAACATAGATATACCCCTAAAATTTCTGGGGTGATCTCCCCATCTTTGGGTGAGAGAGATGGTTCTAACTTGTTCTACGTTAAGAAGGGTATAAAAGCCCAAACCCTGTTACTAAGGGCAGCTTTTAGCTCTTTGCTCTCAGCCTCTAGCTCCTAGCTCTTCAGCTAGTCTGTTCTCTAGAAGAACACAGACCAACTTTATTTTATGTCTCTTATCAGCAAGTTACTTCAAGTTACTTTCGTAAGTCTAGAGCTATTAGCTAACGTTACTAGACTCCTTCCTGAGCACTCTTTGTGTCAATATCTCTCTTGACCAAGCTGAGAAACCAGGTTGTGAGTATCAATTATAGTGTTTTAAATATCAAACTTATAACAGAGATTCAACTAACCCTTTCTTATTTCTGTGCTTACTATTTATGATTTTAGCAATAAAAGGATTCTATAAAGTTAAATACAAATATCTGTGTCACTTTTCCTTCTAAACACCGCTGTCGGCTCCCAGTCTAGATATCATTCTGTGGTTGGATTTGGGCAATAAGACAAATTCCATAGACAAATTCCCTGGCAAAATCAACTGGCAATCCCAATCCAAAAGCCAAATAATAAAGGATCAGGCTGCACATCTTTTGAATTTCTAAGTGTCTACAATTCTGGAACAGTTAACTTGTACAACTTCACTGTTGTCACAAGGTATAGTATACTTGTACAACTCCACTGAAGTCAATATTCACTTCTGGAGCCAGTCAGTAGGATGAGGTTAACTGATGGAAAATATTGGACCTTTATGTTTATAACAGTATAAAAAAGAGTAAAAAATCACTGATCCTCCCTCCTTCCCCTCCCCCCAACTTCCCCTTTTCCAGAAAAAGGGAATCCAAAATGTAATGCCAGGAGTATAATCAAGAACTTCAAATCTTGTTGGTTCTTTTTGAACAGACAAGTTACTTTTCTTTTCTTTGTGTTATTTTAATCTTGCAGATTAAAAAAAAAAGAAGAAGATAAAAAAGATCTGCAGAGCACTTTAGTAAAGTAGATTAGGATTTTTCACCTTTCAAGAACAATTGCAATTCTGGTGAGGCACCTTTTGAAATTGTCTCCATTTGAGTTATTGCTTTGACACTGGGAGTGGCTTTTCAAAGGATGAATACAGAGGTTCAATAAACTTCATTTCCTGATGTCAAATGTATTGATGAAATTGAAGTGAAAAGCATGTGAGAGATGAAATTTCTTTCCCAGGCAATGGGATGTGGCTCTGATTGTTATGATGACTCCTCCTCTGACAGGAATTCCCAGAAGTTGGATAAACAGTCATTCTAGGCTTAGACTGGCTGGTAAAATATACGGTTCATATGTGTGTTCCCATACCATACAAATAAACAGATAAACATGTCACCAGAGAGGAAAGTTTTATTGGACACATATCAATTTTACTTTTGAACAGTCAGCATATTTTACTGGCATTAGAGGTTCCAAACCATGCAACTATGCTGCCAATATCATTTTTTTTTAGACTGATTTATACTGAGGATTGCATATCGTGCATGCTACTTATAACCCCCAAGATGACAGGACAACATTCACCTATTATATGTGCTATAGTACACATAATTTCTCAGCTACTTTTTCCTTTATAAGCGATGTAAGAAGCAAGTTTCCATCTGTTCGACCAGC
Organism: Podocnemis expansa; assembly: GCA_007922195.1. Lineage (NCBI taxonomy): Eukaryota > Metazoa > Chordata > Testudines > Podocnemididae > Podocnemis > Podocnemis expansa. Next base: position 39,283,627 of record ML682005.1, read on the forward strand.
AGCCTAACCATTTTTTCTTCACTTCTACTGGAGCAATACGAAATCACTAACTTTTGTTTGCAAAGCTTTGCATGTGTCACAGGAGATAGGTATGTATTCACAAGAATTTGGATGAGGGCAAAATGTGATGACTTATCTTCAGATTTGCAACTGAGGTCAAAAAGTAAAATGTTTCACTAGTTACAAAAACAAAGAAAACATGATTGGTTTTAGCAATAGATACACGTTTTGGGGAGGGGGTTGGGATTTTTCTTGGCATTAACTAGTACATTACTGGTTTTTTCACTTTCACCTATCTCACTATTATAATCTATTCATTATTGTTAATTAGTAGCACTGAGAGGTAACAATCAGATTCAGGTTCCCACATGACTAAATGGCTCAGTCAACTTTCAGTCGCTTGGCTGAGGATCTCAGAACAGCATATACAGCTTTTAGTTACTGCATATAAATGATCTAAAGCAGCAGTTTTCAAACTTTTGTGGGTCATGACACACTTGGTGGTGTATCACGACCATACAGGACACACCAGCCCACAGCCATCAGGCCAAATCCAGCTATCTTCCTACAACATTGCTGTGTGGCAAAAAAAAAAAACACAATGAGTCTCATGCCACTTTTAAAAACTAACAGATTTATTTATCTCATGAGCTTTTGTAAGGAAAAAAATACTACTTTGTCAGATGCTTTGAAGATGGAGGAACTTACAGAATGGGAGGAAAATAAATGCAGGGAAGTGTAAGTCATAGGATCAAGTCACACTGTTCCCAACACAGTGATTGAGAGTTGCTGCCCTAGACTAGTAGATGCACAGGTCAAGTCATACCATAGGAATTATCACAGACACATTGAAGCCAACAAAACTTGTACAGTTATCAGTCTAGTCACACAGGGGTGGCCAAACTTATGGAACTCAAGAGCCACACAAATCAATTATTAAACCTTCCAGAGCCGCACTGACTCATGTAGCCATATACTTTTACCTACTCCAAAATTACTAAGCTTAAAATTCATTGCCCACTTTAAGTTTGTCATAAAAAGAAGGCAAATATTGATCTGACTAATGTCAGATTCTAATAATTAGTTAAGGTTACCATGAATACTAGGTCTATACAGTAAAAACCTAGCTGTTGCCCGATGTAGAAGACTGCAGACTAATGGCGAGTTTTTTTAAAACCTGAACAGTAATTTGTCAAAGGAGTACGTAAAAGATCTCTCAGGTACTGATCTGTAAGTATTGCACAATGTTTCAATTTCACAAATTTCATTGTGGAATACATTTCACATTAGTAAGTTGTGCCAAAAATTGAAAGTAATCTACAGCTGACTTTCTTCAGTTGATGATATTTAGTTTCAGGCACTAGTTTCCCAAATTCAGTTGCAGACTTGGAGCTTTTGTGCATCATATTTAAATCAGAATCCTCTTGCATTTCAGGTTTTAAACAATCTATCTTCTTCATATTTTTGTTTCCTTTTATTCAACATCATGTTTAGAAGGACTTGTAAAACAATTTTATTTTAACAACAAGTAAACTGCATAAGAGCCTACGAGAAAATCTAAACATGCCGAGCTTCTCCCTGCCATCCCAACCATGCCGCAAATGTTTGTGTTTGGGAAATCAATCTGAGAAACTGATTTGCTGATATTCTTCCATGAACCTCAATTTTTCATTCAAGAGCCGCACGTGGCTCCTGAGCCGCACTTTGGCCACTCCTGGTCTAGTGTTATTCCTCCACCTAACTTCCAACATCACCATGCAGCCAACAAACTGATCAACAAGATAAAGAAAATGCTGTTCTTCCACTGTTCAGGGATAAGTAAGATGAACCCCACCATTGAGTGCATAGAAAGAAAGCTATCTAGATTGTGCTGCACATTTTCCATCATTCTGATCTCAGCCCACTGTAGCAGACAGAACTGGAAAGAGCTTTTGCCACTACCAGGAACTTGCACACTTCACTAGAGTGGACAAATAGCTACTTAGTTTTGGGCTCCCATGCCACCTCTGGAGCCAGCTCAGGAGGTTCAGGTGCCATATGATTCATTGTGACAAGACCAGCCATATCTGGAGGCATCCACAATAGCCCATGATGAATCCATGGAAAGTGTTGCACACATTTTAGATAGTTGCTTTTTTCATATCTTCCAGGAGGTCTCCCCAAACTGAGCACTGTGGACTCAGCAGTCACTGACTAGTTTGACCCAAAGAAGGAAACTCCAGGAACTGCCAACAAGAACAGCCCAGAAGTTCTTAATCATTATGATCAACTACAGGGAAATTTTGTTAAGCAACTAGGTCCTAGACAAATTATAGCTTTAAAAGTCGTAACCAATATTATGAAGAATTGTGGGAAGCAAATGGAAGTCAGTGTTATGGATAGAATACCACTGTTGTAATGTACTCATAGGCGCTAGAACTGGTCCAAAGATGGGGAATAAGAAAATTTTGACCAGCTTTAATATCAGTCCACCAGCTGCATTCTGTGCGCTGCTGAACGCAATTCACTTGTCTCCTCATAATTATACAGAGATAGTGAGTGAGGTGATATCTTTTATTAAACCAGCTTCTGCTAGAGACAAGCTTTTGAGCCACATAAAGCTCTTCTTGAGATTCATCCAGGAAAGGAACTCCAAGTGTCACAGCAAAATACTAGGTAGACTAGATTGTTTAACAAAATATGTTTTTCTTTAAAAACTTTCATTGAGCAAATTTTTCTGTTTGAGGATGGAATTTATGATATAAATGCCCAAAACCTCAAAATCTTTCATGAAACAGACTTTTTGTTCTCCAGCCTACCCTATTGAGAAGGCTTTGTTTACAAGATCCTTCCCTACCACTGCATCCAGCATGTTGGTCAAATTAGTCCAGATATGATAAATGCTACCAGCAGAGCTTTGATAATTTTGCACAGTTAAGCTATGTCTACACAAGCAAAGATATTTGAAATAGTTATTTTGAAATAACTATTTCAAAATTATTTTAAATAATTACTTCATATAGCATTATTTTGAATTTATTGTTTCAAAACAGGAATCTAGTGAAGACTCTATTTTGAAATAAGGTAGGAATTATTGTTTTGAAATAGAGAGTCTTCATTACACTCTCTATTTTGAAATAGGAGAAGGCAGGGGAAAGTATTGGGCCATTATTTTCAAAAAAGCCAATTCCACAGCTTGGAATGGCTTTTTGTGAAATAATTATTTCTAAAGAATTGCTCTTTCAAAATGGAGGTTTGTTTTTTCAAAGTAACGAAGTGCTTATTTTGAAATAACAAAATTCCTGCATGGACAGCTAACAAGTTTTTTTTTTTTTTTTTTTTTTTTTTTTTTTTATAAATAAGCCTCCTTATTTTGAAAAAACTTTTCGGTATAGACATACCTTGACAAAATATCAAGTCTGTTAGAGCTAAAGCAAAGTGGATTTACCAGACCACTTCAAATGGTGCCAATGGACAAAACTTTGTTAATGGTACAATAGAAGAAAATAATTTCTTTGCTGTGACCAGAGTCACAGCATAGGAATGTAAAATACAGTTGTCCAGTAATGAAAGAGTATCATCCTTCAACAAAGCACAGAAACCTTCAGGATCCATCAATTTAATAGGATGGACTATTAAAATAAATCACCATACTGACAGGAAATAAGAATATTCCTGAGTCTATTTTGGGAGTCATGATCTGACTGACCATGGTCCAATCTTTATACTGAACCTCCAATTCCAGCCTCATCCCATGGATCAGATTGAGCTTTCAACTGTCAGTATGGGCTAAACCTGATCCATATGGGATATTCTTGTGAGCTTTCTCCATGTCAGAAGAGCCCTCATAGGTGTGGACACTACAGCCAACTAATGCTATTAGGCAGGTCGACTGAAAGTCTGTCTGCTTGAGCAGAACTCTTGAGGGAGTAGTGGAATGATGTGTTTACTTTCTTACTCAATTTCCAAAGGGATAGCCGTGTTAGTCTAGTTCAGCAAAAAAACAACAAGGAGTCGTGTGGCACTTTGAGACTAACAGATTTAGTCTCAAAGTCCCCCACGACTCCTTGTTGTTTTTTTACTTTCTTACTTTCATCCTGAGATTCACAAATCAGATTAAACTAGTCTTTTCTCAGGGTTAGTTTGGAGGAGTAGTCTGAACTACCCATTCTGTCAGTGGACACACTCTTGATATCTCAGAAGAAAAATGCCTAGGGCACATGCTTGCTAGCTGGTCTGTCCATGCTCAAGTTAGCTAACAGATACTTTTTAGAACCAGTCTGGAGCCCATGTCTAATCTCAACACCATATGGAAAAACTTTTCCCTATTGTTTAATGAGATTTTATCTCAATGTACCCTAAAAAACCAAGATTAAACAGTACTGTCACTTGTAGAAGTATACTGACATAATGTATAGATACATACATAATCCACACAGTGCTTTAATTTCAAAACTCAAGGAAAGCTAAAGTTTTCAGATGGGATTGATGTGGCAGTTGGGATAATCATCTCCTGGGCACCCTCTTCTGTACAGCCCCTCTCTCCCCCATCCCCAATTTCCCCCTGCCCTCAAAGGTTTATTTTCAAGCCCTTCTTTTAGGATTGTTGGAGGTCGCATTTCACTGGGCACTCATGCTACCTTGCCACTGCTGAGGAGAACAAACGGCATCCCAGCCTGTAAAACTGTACTTCCTAGCAACATGTTTGAAACTACAGCTGCCTGATATGGCTAATGAATTTTACAATCAAAAGCTAAAGTGAATTAGCTGTAGCAGATGTTTTTACTCTGGGAACTACCAGACCTTTCTGGCCGCTCATTTATCCTTCAAGAGGATAAAACTCTGCACTTCTATTATGTGTTGTCATTGGAGCATTGCACAACTTTATCAAACTTTTTATTCTGGAAACTGAATTAATTTTCTGCAAGGGAGTTTTTGTGTGGCTCTTTAATCACATTTACTGGGGAACATGTGTACTGTAAAGTTGGAGAGCCGATTATGGCTTCCAGAAAGGCCACTTTCAAAAGGAAACTGCCCTCACTCCTGAGGCCTCCATTTGAAGGTCTTCGGGTTTTGTGAAGAGGAAAAAATTAATTACTATTTTAATAACGAAGCCAAGCCTGCTGAAAATCCTCTTAGAGAGTAGCTGGATGATGTAATGGCTAGCAGGGGGGATATTGAAAACAGTGACCACACAGTCTGCCCTTCACTTTTCTATTCACTCTCTGTAAGATGATACGGACTGCTGGGTCACACATTAGGGAATTAAAAACGTAGCACTGCTTTCTCAGTGAGAGGGGAGATCCAGAGATAGCAGGTCATTTTAAAATTAATGTTGGACTTAGCCTGCCATATAAATTTAACTGTGAAGTTGTGGTTGGAAATACTTCTATATTGCTAACTTCTGCTTCCAGTCCTAACCATTTGTTAGTAGCCCCAAGAGGCTGGAAGCGAAGCATGCATGGAGGTATAAAACTTCAGTTTTAGGGAATGTTCTGACTGGCCAAAGAGCATATGAAATGGGCAGCTTGTTCAGTGCATACATCCAACAGCCTCACAACACAATGTCAAATGCTGCGTAATAGTATCTAACCCTTCAGCTGCACCTTTATCCATCCCCCAAATGGAGCAAGTTTCCCTAAGAAGTTTTCATAAGAGAAACACTGTAGATAAATCCTGTGGAGCCAGAAGTCCAATCATCATTCTACTGTAATCACACCCCCTCCTTTGAGATTTAGAGGCACCCAACTGAGCCTCGTGCCTTTTAATGTCCTCAAAGCCTGATTCTCAGTCCCAACTTCATTGTATCTTAGAGAGAGAGCGAGTGTGAGAGAGAGAGCGAGAGAGAGAGAGAGAGAGAGAGAGAGAGAGAGAGAGAGGTCAGTGTTTTCAGTACTGTAATTAAATGGATGGAAAAAAACCTGTTTCTCTCAACCTTAAATCAGGAGCTGATGGTTTAAATTGTGAGTAAACCAAGCAAAATCATATGTCTATAAATACAGACCTAATTAGCAGATTATACTTGTCCCATCTCATTAAAGAAGAACCCCCACCAAAGCAAAATCAGTTTCATTCAACCCCCTAAGGAATGCTTCAGGGGTTCCAGCCTTTCAGCTGAGATCAGACCCATTTAGAGCCAAATTTGTCCCTGGCGTAATACCAGCAAAGTCAATGGGGTTACCTTAGTGCCTATACACAACTCATTAATGGACCAGAGGGGTTGCTACTGAGTGATGCATGGCACTTTCCCCCCTGCTGAAGCTGAGCACCAAAGAGCAAGAGACTGGAGTGAACACAAGTCTCCTGCTGAGAAAGTGAAGGCAATAACAGTTTGCCTCAGAGACTGCCCCCAAAAAGAGATCACTTTATAGGGCTTTAAAACCTTTAGCCATCATGAGAAAGGAAGGAAAGAAGGGGAAACCCCTCCCAAACACTTGGTTTTCAGTTAGCTCTGAGAGGCTTACAGACCTGGTACCATCTCAACCTTAATTGTCCTTCCCTTTTTCAAAACTTAATATAAAGACACATTAGAAGAAGAAGAAACACAGCATAAATGACAAACATGGAACATATCAACCCAGAAAATAATTAAGAAATAAATGAATAGGTAATATTTTTAAGATAACCAGAAAATGAGATTATCCTCTTCTGTTAAATGTATATGACCTGACTATGTTCCACCTTGAAAGTACCCTGGATATCAGAAAAGATTATAAATCCCATTGATATGAATCTTCTGAGTTAAGATTATGAATCCTGTCACAGTGCAATCTCTTTGACATCAAGCTGTATGGGGGGGTGGGGGGCTGTTAGGGTATGATTTGTACAGAAAAGCAGGTGTATAAAACAAAATGCACATAAAATATAAATAATTGTGGCATTAATGCCAGCCATAGTCTCCAGCAATTTGTATATTTTCTATTACTAGGAATGTTTACAGACTTTTTTAAAAGCAGAATACATGGCTAATAAATAAAGAGTATGTGTTTATGGGTGGCAGGATGGTCTCCTGGTTACAGAAAAGGCCTGGAATTCTGTATAGTACTAGATTTCCTGGCTCACTGGGCTACTTATTTTCTGTGTCTGTTCTTGGCTTTCTGTAGGGGTGAAAAATTCCAGAGGAGCAGCTGTGTTAGTCTAGTCCTGCAAATCAAAGTAGTGCCACAGGGGAGAAAGCCACTGAACTGTACACCACTAAAATCCTATTTTAAAGGTTTTATTGAGCCTTACATGGTACACTGTACTGCTCTTTGCACAGGGTAGGTTTCACCCAATGTGTATAAGTTCCACTGACATCTGTGAGTATTAAATATAGATAGGAGAAAAAGAATGGAAATTATTCTGGATGGTCATGAGATCCGCGAAACATAGGGCCAAACCTTGCTCCCTTTATTTCCATGACTACCATCTACCAAAATATAGTATGGGGTAGAACAGTCAGAGCTTTCAGGAAAGAGCTACATTTATAGATATAGTCTGCATCTGAGTTTTCCCTCTTGTTTATTAATTTGTTTAAAGTGAAATCCTGGCCACATGAAGTCAATAGCTGATTCCCACTGACTTCAGTGTGGTCAGTATTCACCTTCTGGAAAGTAAATTAGAGGTGTCCTGTTCCACTCAACTTTAACAGAGAATGGGGAGAAGGAGAGTGGCCCTCGGTGATGGAAGGTCATCTTAGAGCCTACTTACTTAGAGAAGTTGGATGTGCACAAGTCTATGGGGCCGGATGAACTGCATCCGAGGGTGCTGAGGGAGTTGGCCAATGAGATAGCCATACTGCTGGCCATTATCTTTGAAAACTCGTGGCAAACGGGGGAGGTCCCAGATGATTGGAAAAAGACAAATACACTGCCTATCTTCAAGAAAGGGAAGAAGGAGGACCCAAGGAACTACAGACCAATCAGCCTCACCTCAATCCCTGGAAAAATCATGGAGTAGGTCCTCAAAGAATCCATTCTGAAACACTTGGAGGAAAATAGCATGATCAGAAACAGTCAGCATGGATTCACCAAGGGCAGATCGTGCCTGAGCAAACTGATTGCCTTCTATGATGAGATGATTGGATATGTGGATGCAGGAATAGCCGTGGATGTGATACACCTCAACTTCAGCAAAGTTTTTGATACGATTTTCTACAGCATCCTTATCAGCAAGTTAAGGAAGTATGGTTCAGATGAATGGACCATAAGGTAGATAGAAAGCCAGCTAGATCATTGGGCTAAGCAGGGAGGGATCAATTGCTCTATGTCTAGTTGGCAACCAGTAACTAGTGGAGTGCCCCAGGGTTCAGTCCTGGGGCTGGTTCTTTTCAACATCTTCATTAATGGTCTGGATGATGGTCTGGATGGCATGCTCAGTAAATTCCCAGAAACTGGGGGGACTGGTGAACATGGTGGAGGGCAGGGATAGGATTCAGGGAGACTTAGACAAATTGGAGCTTTGGGCTGAATGAAATCTCATGAGGTTCAACAAGGACAAGTGCAAAGTTCTACACTTAGGATGGAAAAATCCCATGTATTGCTACAGGCTGGTGACCAATCAGCTAAGTAGCAGTACTGTAAAAAAAGACCTGGGGGTTATGGTGGATGGGAAGCTGGATATAAGTCAACAATGTACCCTTGTTGCCAAAAAGACCAATAGCATATTTGGCTGCATCAGTAGGAGTCTTGCCAGTAGGTCGAGGAATGTGATTATTACCCTCTTCAGTGCTGGTGAGGCCACATCTGGAATATTGTGCGTAGTTCTGGGCTCCACACTACAGAAGGGATGTTGACAAATTAGATAGAGTCCAGTGAAGGGCAACGAAAATGATTAGGGGGCTGAAGCACATGACTAACGAGGAGAGACTGAAGGAACGAGGCTTATTTAGTCTGCAGAAGAGAAGACTGATGGGGGATTTGATAGCAACCTTCAACTCCTTGAAGGGGTGCTCGAAAAAGAAGGGAGCCAGGCTGTTCTCAATAATAACAGAAGAAAGAACAAGGAGCAATGGTTTCAACCTGCAGCTGGGGTGGTCAAGGTTGGATATTAGGAAAAGCTTTCTCACTAGGAGGGTGGCGAAGCATTGGAATGGATTATCAAGGAAGGTGGTGGAATTTCCATATTTGGAAACATTTAAGGCCCAGTTAGACAAAACCCTGACTGGGATGATTTAAGGAGAGTGGTCCTGCTTTTAGCAGGGGTTTAGACTAGATGACCTCATGAGGACCCTTCCAACCCTATGATTCTATAATATAACTAATATTTCTGGCAACTTTTTTTCAAGAATTGGTCAATAGAAACCTGAGTTAAGATGTGAAATCATTACTTTGTTAAAGATTTTCATAGAATCATAGGGTTGGAAAGGGACCCCACGAGGTCATCTAGTCCAACCCCTACCAAAAAAGCAGGACCACTCCCACTAGATTATCCCAGCCAGGGTTTTGTCCAGCTGGGCCTTGAACATCTCCAAAGACAGAGATTCCACCACCTCCCTAGGTAGCTTATTCCAATGCTTCACTAATGCCTAGTAAGAAACGTTTTCCTAATATCCAGCCTGGACCTCCCCAGCTGTAACTTGAAACCATTGCTCCTCATTCCATCCTCTGTTACTACTGAGAACAGTAGAGCTCCATCCTCCTTGGAGCATCCCTTCAGATAGTTGAAGGTTGCTATCAAATCCCCCCTCAGCCTTCTCTTCTGCAGGCTAAATAAGCCTAGTTCCTTCAGTCTTTCTTCATAGGGCTTGTGCTCCAGCCCTTTGATCATTTTGGTTGCCCTCCGCTGGACTCTCTCTAATTTGTCCATGTTCTTTTTGTAGTGGGGAGCCCAAAACTGGACACAGTATTCCAGATGTGGCCTCTCCAGTGCATAATAGAGGGGAATGATCACATCCCTCGATCTGCTGGCAACACTTCTTCTGATGCCCAGTTTTAGGAATGCAGACAGATTTTGCCCAGTTTTAGGAATGCAGACACCATTCCAGACCTAACACCTGGTGTATAGAGCAGGAACGAATACCATCCTTCTCCTGACATCTCCCCTGCCTCTTACATAAAGCTGTCACACACAAGAACTGTACAATCCACTGTGGGAGTGTGCCTGTTCCCTGAATAAAGGACACAAAGCAGAGAGAAGTGTAGCCAGAGCTGGGCTTAATTATGCCCTATCTGATTACAATGTACATTTGTTTTTAAAGTCCTTACTTGAGTCACTAATAATATTGTAAATGACTAAAACTGTAAAAATTATCAAAATCTAATTTACTGTTCATAATGTAGGCTGTTGGTGTATTTTTGGCTTTTCTCTCATTTTGGGTAATGACAGCAGACAAATTAGGTTCTTGTCAGTTACTTCCTGGCTCTCATGCACCAGAACAAAGCTTCATTATTCAGTTTAGAAACAAGCCATTTTAATAATAATGTCCATGTATGAAGGAGCATTTTGGTTACTCTGTCTCTGGATGATGTTCTAAAGGGGTTTTTATAGTCTTTAATAAATTACTTACCCTATTTGAATCTCAAGATGTTCTGAGGCCTCTTTATCTGAGCCCCCCCCCGGGTTTGGCAATTGGCAAGAAACTGGTTTTTTTTTTTTTTAACATTGAGAATAGGGTTGACAGGTGGATGTTTTGACAAGGAAGAACAAGAAGAAACTGGTCTTCCACACAAATCTGCCTCCAGATTAATTAATTAAATAAAGATGCTAGCCATGTGTACTGAGAAGTAGCAAATAAATTTCAATGTATTATATCTTCCAATGAAGTCATGGAAAACTGGAGCAATGCCAAAAGACTGGGAGGTAGGGAAGCAAACATATTAATCTTCAAAAAATGGAAACAAGGGAGCTCCTGGGCCATTACTACTCAGAAATCTAACTTCTATCCCTGTTACAAAAACAGAACAAATACTAATCAACAAAATCACTAAACATGTAGAGAAGGATGGAACCATGAGTTATGAAGCTGCATTGTTTTATAAAGAACTACCTCTTAGCAGATGAATCTGAATCATTTCTTGATTTTCTAAGGATTTGGGGATGGGGGAAATAATTGTACAATTGTTTGTAGGAAATGTATTATGTATTTGGATATCAGTAATCTGGTAAACATAGTATTTTTAAAAATCTTTTTTCCTAAGATGCCTTCCAGGGAACCGGCCCTTTAAATCTGGCAGCTATAAGGCCTTGCAGCTCTAAGGTAGCCATTTTGTAGTAGGCTGCTCTATATTGCATTTTTCCCTCTCTGCTAGTTGGTAAGTACTCTTTCTATTAATATTATTATCATCAGTGCCAGTAACATCCTATTCCCTAGTTAGTCAAAAACCAGACCCCCCCCCCCCACACACACACATTGTGCTGGATGCTGTACAAACACAGACTAAAAAATACCATCCTTGCTCCAAAAGGTTTGTAATGTAAGTAATGATTTCCTAATCTCAGGTGATGGCACATTTTCACTCTTGATTTAAAAGTAATTCAAAGTGACTTGCCTATAAACACGGGTGTTTGACTTCAAGCTTTGTTATCCACTTTTCAATCCACATAACAAAGCACTGACTCTTGAGGAGATCTTGCAGACATCAGTGTTAGGGTTTGGGATTCTTTGATATTTCCAGTAACAGTCTATAAAAGAGTAAACTAGAGTTTAATATAGTTTTCTGATAGTAATAAATGGCCAGGAATTGCTCCTATCAGCAAAGACTAAGAAATAATATAAGGAAACCTGGAGAGACTAGAATCTTGGGCAGAAAATGCAGAGAGATTTGAGTGGAAAAATAGGGGTCTACTTAAAGGGCAAAGTAAATGTAAACATATTTAAGAGGTGGGAAAACTCTTGAAAGCAATCGTGGTAAAAGAAACCTCTAATTAATAGCATATAGCAAATTAAACTAACTTTGTAGGAATAGTGAAATAATCCCAACCCTGGCACAAGGGAGGATAAGTGAATGATGCACTCATGAAAGATAATGTGACACAGTTTAAAGCTGGTTATACACAAGCATTCTGTCACAGAGTATAGAAGTCATGTTTCTGTCAGCTGTGTTGAAACTGTATGAGGAATATCGTATTTGTTACTGAGCACCTGATTATTGGAAAAATAGCGGTAAATTATATGGAATCTAAAGAGAGCAAAAAGGAAAAAATAGGGAACTAAATAAACAAGGTTGTAGGAGGAAAAGAATTAATTATGATGGCTAAGCAGGGAACATGATAATGATCTATAAATACTATCAAAGGCATGTTTTAAGATTGTATGAGAGAGAAGTAAAGGAATGAAATGAAAGAGAGAAATATTAGGCTAAGTACCAGACTGTGAAATGTTCAAGCTTGTGGAACAAGCTCTCTGTGAAGTGGTAGAAGCACTTTAGCACGGGACATTTAAAAGCTAGATTGGACAAAACATTTGTGAATACACATTAAGGAACAATCCTACACTGGTAAGAAGAAAAGCTACAGGGTGTAATGGTTCTTCTTTCTCTCTAACATTTATAATTGTGTGAGATGATTACTTACAACAAAATAAGTAGACAGAGATTTTTGGCCAAATGTTACTTTTTAGAACTAATGAAATAACCCTAATACTGACTTAGAGGAAGGCAACTGAATTACATGTTCATGAAAAGTAACAGGATTGTTTGTAGGTGGAAAATGGACTTTAGCTGCAGACCAAGTAAAGCATGGACAGGGGTGGTGCATGTTTTGGCGTGCTGTCATGCCCCTCTTCCTCCCTCTGACCTGAAAAGATGAGTGAGAATAGTATTTATGCCTATTCAGTACGTGGTTTCCCTGCTGAGATGAGTGTGAGCAATGGTGTCATTTAAGGCCAAACTGTGGAACAATTCACACTTGGGGAAACTGATGCACAGAATTCAATAAACTGGCTTGCATGGTACTAGTATTCTTCCAAACTAGGAGCGACAGGCCCAAATCTTTCCTCTGCTTGACATGGAGGGTTGAGCCCAGGTGTCCCATCTTTCAGCCGGGGCCATCTCCAGGGTAGGGTGAGTGGGGCAGCTGCCCAGGGCCCTGTGCTTCAGGGGGCCCCACGATGCCTTCACTGCTGCCCCCCCCCCCATGCTGGGGATCAGGCTAACTAGCCAAAAGTGGTGGCCTCGTTCAGCGCTGCCAGTCCCACTCCCCCATGCTGCTTTCGGCTCTGTGCCAGAGCAGTGGGGAGGAGGTGGAGGGCAGCACAGGGCCTGTACAGCTGCCACCTTGCCATGCTGCCTCCCACACCCTCCCTGCTGCTCTGGCACAGAGCTGAAAGCAGCGTGGGATGGGGACCGGCAGCGCTGAATTGGGCCACCGCTTTTGGCCAGCTAGTGTGGTCCCCCCCATGGGACGGCCAGCATAGGGGCCTGCCCCTCCCCTGGGCCGGCCAGCCCTGCCCTCCATTCCAGGGGGGTGAGTGGGGGCCATGCAGAGGGCAATTTGCCCAGGGCCCCGCATCCCCCTACGGACAGCCCAGCTTTCAGCTATAGGCTTTCTCAATTTCACCTGTTGAAAGTGATCCACTTTGTACAAATAATTAGTCAGTTGAACACAGGTTTGAACTTTGGTCTCCAACGTTTCCAGGGAATATCATAATCATGGGACAATAGGGTCATTCTAACACTTCCCTTTACCTAAGTATTTCATATACAGTGGTTTCAACAGCAGATTACAAGAGAGGCCTCCAGAAGACCCCACAGCCTAGTGTTGGGAGACTCGTCTAAGAGATAGGTGATATGGATTTAAATTCCTGCTCTACATTAGGCAACAGGGTGATCTGAACTGGGATCTCCCACATCTTGGGGTGATCATGCTAAGCATTTGACTAAAGGAAGGCCACAAGAGGGGCAGCAGCAGGTATGTTTTGTTCAAGAAGCTGCTTTGGCTCCTAACTTCAGCAGAGTAGCTGAGCGAGAAGCCAACTCCCCCTCCTCAGCATTTCCTGTTGCCTGGGTCAGGCAGTTCTCTATTCAGCTTTCTGGCTCTTGTGGATCCCACTTTTAGGTGCCTAAATTTTGCCATGCATTCTATGGAGAACCTGACTGCCTAATATCCTGGAGCTGTGGATTCCACTAGGTGATAGCCTAAGCTCTTAGACATTACAATGTTGGGTCTGTCTCCTTTATGGATCTGCCCCTTAGCACTGAGTGTGGTGTAGACACCCATACTCTATCAAAGGAACTCATTTTAGTTAGGTCACTAAACAGCTGTCAGATGGCAGTGACACTTAGTCACTACCAATGTGATCATTTTTGAACCAGTGCCTAAAGATCAAACTTTCATACCCCCGCTATTAATCCCCCAAGCTGTCTACTCCATTTCTGGCCTTTAAATGCCACAGAAATTATATGCACTTGATCTCTGAATTGGAGGACATCAAAAGTACCGTTCTTAGACCTCCGTGGCAACTTGTAACAAGAGGTAAGGATGTGCACACAATCTGGAGAAAATTTCCTGCAAGAACTATGAGAATGAGAGAGAGAAAAGCAGTTCTGAAATTAAAAGCTAGACAACAGCACTAACTCAGAAATTGGACCCCCATACAAAAGGAAAACTAGCACGCTAGAAAAGATGGGTTTATTTACATGGTAAAATAAAGCAAAAAGTGAGCATTTGCCAGGATTTAAAAGCATCTGATATTTGCTGCTGTAAACAGAGTGTTTCAGTGTATTATTCACAATGACAAAAAAGATAAGTCATTCAGTTAATTTAGAACCTGCTTTATTATTTCTATAAAATAGTTGTTATATGGGGAGGTTTTTTTAAGCTTCACGTACTCACTGCTTTTTGAAAATATAAAAGGAAAATCTGTATGACTTCCTGATTTGCTAGAATACCTGATGAGGCTGTTCACTTTACCAATCAACTTACCAAATTAATTTGTATGTGGGAATGAAGGCCACAGATAATAACTTCCCTTCTTTTATGGCAGAGCAGCCATGCAATATTAATTTAATTTGCTCTTGAGAAAGATTATATGAATAGCTATTTTGCTTGTGTAGCCCACTTAACAAAAAACACAAGAAAGAGATGGCAGTGCCGATAGACTGGATTGTCTCTTGAAGATGGGAAGAGTATTTTAAATGAGTTATTTCAAGCACTGAACAAAATTTTCAGAGAAGTTCTCTACTTATTGTATCTTTTATAGGTACAAGCAATAGTAGCCTAGGTTGAAACTCTCCTTCATGACTAATCTCTAGGCTGTTCTTTTCTTTAAATCCCATAGTTGACTGAACTAAGCAAGGATGGGGGAATCCATTTTGAAATTACCCAAACTTTCTTCCAGAATCCATGTCAAATATTTGAATGTTTAGAAATTCTGTTAAACACTTGGGGAGAAAAAACAAATAAAAAAAATATGCTCTTTCTTGGTATTGATAGTAGGTATCGAGGTACCATAAAAGAAGTTACAATCAATATGTAGAAGCTGAAAAGTTTGTCCTAAGTAATGGGTATCAGAACCATTCAGATCTTTTGGGATTCATTTGACATTACTGTTACCCCAAGTTTCCAGGTGTCTTTAAGGCCATCTGTGAACATTTCCATGTTGTTGGATTCACTCATAATTAAACTGATATAGGAAAAACTTCATGCTTGGGAAATAGTGTATTTTCCCCTCAAAACTTAAGTGGAGGTCATTCCTGAGCTAGCCTTAATTTAATAAAGTGCACAAAAGTCTCAATCCACCTAAAGATTTTTATGGGACTTAATGATCTCTAATTAATATAGGTTGTATCGTTAAAGCTGTTACAAGGGCTGTGCTGTAATCTCTGGGCCAAACTCACACTTTCCAGATAAGCTTTCTCAGGTAGAGGGGGCATTCATGTTTTCTTACTGAAAGTACCTTCCTCTTCATGTGGAAGATTAAAATCAGAATTATTTATTTGAAATACAGATGGCTGTGGATTTTCACCAGTGGACAAGAAATCTAATAAGCTAGGTTCTTATCCTGCAGCTGACTGCATGTGAGCACAGTAATGTACCTACTCAAACCCCAGGAGAATTTAATGGTGCTTTGGGCAAGAATGGGTGGGCAACCATGTTTAGTCAAATTCGGGATTTGTGGCCTTTATGGAGGAAATCTGAATAGCTCACTCAGCACTAGGCTGATGTATTCAGTGTTGCATACTGGTTGGACCATTGCTATCATATTACTTACTGACCTGAAAGCAAGAATGTTAACTCTAAAATCCACAGCAAATGCAAACATTCTTTTTTATACCTGTGCACAGGTAAATGACATGCCACATATAACTTCACCTTGGAGTAAAAGATGAGCCAAAACAAATTACTAATGTTTTAATAGAATATTCATGCTGGTATTTTAAGGGCAGGAATGGAGGTAAAATAATATAGTGTTTAATTTTTAAATCACTGACTCTAATTCATTCAAGGTCAGTAGTGAACAAAAATATTTATCTACATGAAATGACTTCATGGCATTAAAGCATTTCCTAGTGGGTATGTGCCAAGTTACAGAAACCACAATCACCAGCAGCAGTCTCCATGAAAGACCAAAGACTTAAAGCCATGAAGACTAATGTTTCATATGAAGAGGTGCTCCTTTTAGGTAATTACTGGGATGCTAGAGGAAGCTTCAATCCTTTCTGTAGCTGCTGTGTGTATAAGCAAAGGATTCCAGTCACCAGAGCTGTCAACCCACCATTTTTCACCAACACTAAAATCAACCCAATATATATATTGATCCCAGGAACAACATCAGAGCTCTCTGTCCAGAAGAGTGCAGCGCTAGGAACAGCTAAGATACTGCGCAGAACCCTCAAACTCCCAGGCCTCTGGTAGAGGACCCGAGGTTGAGGATGACACATACCACCCATAGGGGGTGAGAGAGGAATTTTATTTTTTTTATATATACACACGCTCCATATATATATATATATGCTCCACTATGATACTTTCTCAGGTTGCAGAACTAGTTAAACAAGGCTTTATTCCATAAAGCAAAAGCTAAAATTGCATCTGTAAAGAATGCTCTGAGGGTGCAGAGACATTAATACATATGGGTTAAATATTGCTATCTTTAATGATATGCCGTATGGTATAGTTAAACTCACAGTAGTTCCTTGGAATACATTCTACATCATAACACTGTGTGTGGTTTTTGCTCCGGTAAAAAAACACATAATAATAATAATAATAAAAGCCACAGTAACCAAGATGCCTGTTGAAGAAGAAACTGCTGGTATCAAAAATAACAAACAATGCAGCATTTTAGAGGAGGGAACACAGAGGCAAAAGAAAGCCAGAAAAACTAGATAGAATCAACTCCAGTGGAAAGGGAAGGTGAAGGAGAAGCAACGGGAGTTTTTCATGTAATAGATTCCATGTAATGCTTGAAAAAATATGTGCTAGGAAATCTAAATCAGGCCATGGCTTATAATATCTGTACATGTGTGCATAGATTTATAGAAAAAATGTGTATATAAATGCATATTGTGTATCTTGCACATATTCATACACACATACTAACTAAATTCTGTTAAAACTATACAGAGAACAAACATAAATGGGGCCTTCTGTAGAGAGCAAAGTTCTTATGGTGTGTATTGTTTTGGTGGACAGTTATTTAAAGAGTCCATATGGGGAACAGAACTTTTAGTCCATGCTGATACTGTTCTGAATAGTCCTTTCTGAGGTGGGTCTTCAGGAAGAGATCTGAGAAGCAGTGGTGAAATGGCCTGGAAAAGAAGAGTAGCTTTAATTAAACTGAATTTTCATCGACTAAGGGCCAGCTTCTGGAACTGCTTTGTTCGTGGAATTTCCATTGATATCACTGGGGCTTTTGGGCATTGAAAGGTGACAGAATCAAGACTCCAGATTCTAGGTACATCTTCATAAGGGTTTGGAAGAGAATATTATCCATGTTGTAAATGAACATTGGTGAGGAGCAGGGCAAATTGGAAGAATGAATGAATACGTGATGGATATGACATAAGTAGGTGCTAGCAGTGTATTATATATGAACAGAGATCAACATTGGCGGAGGTCCCACTGTCTTTTTAATACTATGTAGTTGTCGTTCTCAGCAGTCCATCTTTAAACTGTGTGGCAGCATGGCTTATACTTCCAGCAAAACTGCAAAATTAACATAGCCTGAGCAACAGAATAAAACATCCAAGCAAGTTCTGCCCCTTCTATCCAAGTAAAACTTTGGAAGGCTGTGTAAACAGAGCACTGTCTCTTTAACTGATTTTATTTTCTCTCCCTCTCTCTTTATTTTTTTTTTTAGTTTAAAGATTACATTTAATATCTATTTCCCAGCAGTGTACAAACTGACATCATCTACTCATAAAAGCAGAATGCTTTGCTTTTTTAAGCTTCAAGCTGAATAACAAATTGCCACAGATGACAGCATAAAAGAATAACAGAATGGAATCAAAAGAAAATTCATTGTCAACAGAAACCCCCTGCTGAGGAATTTCAATTTCATATATCTAATTATCCCTGTCAGTTGGAAGAACTGACAAAAAGCATTCTTTGTTCTCTCTTTCTGCCTCCCGCATCTCACTCTCAATTAATTCCGGCATACAAATATGACTAATTGTCTTTGCAGTGCTCAAGAGCTCTGTATATAAATGTTCATGAACTGAAAATGATTTGGACGGTATTCATGCATCGATTTATGATATTTGAACAGAATAGACATGCATAATTCAGGTGACCATGTTAGCACCCTCACAAGCCCTTATTACAGAGATTAGACGGGATTCTCTTTTCACGTCTCTCTTTCATATATGCTTTGTGACAATAACTCACTTTGCACCTATTAAAAGAGGAAGCATTATATGTCTGCTGTGGCTCATTGAAATTACCATGAACATGATTATCAGCATTTAAATAACATACTAGGGGTGGCCAGAAAAATATTAGGCACTTTGAAAAGCACAACTAGGTTCACTTGATGAAGGTTAACATTTTTTTTTTCTGCCTAGGTCAGTTGAATCCTTTCCAATGTCCTATATTAAGAAATATTACAGGGTTAAGATTTCTCTGGTGCTGTCTTTTTGTAACTTTTCCTCTGCTGTTTTTTGAGGTGATTTCTAAACAAATGCTATGATCATCATATCATAATGCGGAAAATACTTGGAAAGGGGAAAATACTTCAAGGAGAAAGGGGTTTCTTTGCTGAAAATTAATGATGCCCAATAGAGTGTTTTGTGGAAAACTTTGCTGCCTGGCTTCATAATGGAACAGTCTCAGACTTCTGATGGATTTTGTGTGACTATTACTAGAGTCATTAAAATCATTTTAAAATTAGCAAAATACATATTGGTGTTTGATTCTACACTACATAAGGGCAAAACAAACAAGGAATCCTGTGACACTTTTAAAAACTAACAAATTTATTTATTGTGTGAGCTTTCATGGGAGAGAATCCCACTTCATCAGATGCTTGAAGATGGTGGGATTCTTTCGCATGAAAGGTCATTTGATAAATAAATTTGTTAGTCTTTAAAAGTGCCACCAGACTCCTTCTTTGCTTTGCTGGACCAGACTAACACAGCTACTGCTTTGGTACTTAAGGCAGAGTCATTCCTACCTAGGGGAGTTTTGCTGAAATGAAAAGAACAGGATCAGGCCCAGTGGAATTAGATAATATACGTTTGAAAAATGTATGTGGACATGTAACAAAACATTGTAATGGATATGAGCAGTGGAGCAAATCTGAGGTGTGCACAGCTTCAGTTTTCATGTGTACTAGTTTTGGAGTGTACAACAGGGTTGCTTAACATTGCTGCTTTTTCTTTTTTCATGGAATTTTACTGGAACGCTATTTATAGCAGTTTTGAAAGATTTGAAAGAAAAAAGATAGAAAAACAGAATTTCCTCGTATGACAATATTTATGTACGTAAGAATGTCCTGTCTTGGGCATCTTTCTCATCTGTTGTCAAAATGTTGCAGAAAGTCTTTGTCTCTGACCCTATGTTTGCTTCAAGATGAGCAGTGAATGAGGCAAGGACTTCTACCTGACCTCATTAAATGCTTGCCTTACAAAAATGCTCAGAAACTTGTGTGGAAAACTGTGCACACTGTGCATAAAATTTCCCATGACAACAAGCAATTTATGTGCCTTTTGCATACAGATTTCAACAGCAGCTGGATCTTACCTCTGCACACAGAAAATGGCATGAGCTCAGCAAATTGAGGTTTCCATATGAAGCAGTGTAGTGATTTATGCATTAGCTCATCATCACAGAAAACCTTATGAGAAGCACATGGAATAAGGAAAAGGCTTCTGCAGAAAACAGGGGTTTAGAATAGGAACAATTATGCTGCCTTAACTGTAGGATTCTAGCATGATAGAATTGTAACAAGAAGGTGTAGTCATTACTGTTAGGAAGCCTTTAGGCTAAATTCATTAGTGGCAAAAAGAGTAGGACAAAGTTACATGTTTACAACGAGGTGGAAAACCAGTGTGAATGGTAAAGTGTAAACAGAGACACAAAGCTACTATGGATGGTAACTATGGAAATGCATAGCTAAACAAATTTGCAACACATTAGCACTTGCTGGGCCCACACCTAAGCGTGAGTGGAAGAGGGAAGAGCCTGCATTGAACTCTGGTGTTGCTTTCCCATCACCACTCTTTGGCTACTCTTACAGCCTGTGCACTGCAATAGTTTAGCAAACCCACTGAATGTGCAATAAGTGCAAGTTATTTTGCTTTAACATTTACACTGTTTTCTCCTGCCAGTTTACACTGCTGTCCATGTCACTGCTCAGTTTAGCTCTACTGATTAAATTATTGTTTATTATTTGTGTTACTGCACCTAGGAGCCTACGTCAAACGCTGACCTTACCAGAAGTTGTGCCTGGGTTTTGTAGGATCAGGCCCTTCAGCAATAAGTATTTAGCACTTTTTCTCCTTTGCAAACATCTAGTCATATTTACTAATTAACAGTGAAGAGTTTATTTCAATTTAGACATGAAGATTTCCCACATTTTTTCTTTATAAATCTTAAACATTTACCAAAAACATTCCTAATCCTGAATTCAGATCTGATGTAAGTGGGTGCAATTCTGCTGAGCTAAATGAAGATGGACAAAATTGGTAAAATTGGGCTTTTATTTTTGAAAAGCTGCCTAAAATACCTAGGAAACTGGTCCCTCGATCTTGAAGATGACCAAGCTGTTGTCTCCTTTGCCCACTCAGAGTGCCACTGAAGTCAGTTCATCGTCACATGATTATTTGCAATATCTTTCACAGCGATATATACAGCGTGCCATACTGTACCTGTTATTCACCCAAGGCTACAGGCCTTTAAAGAGAAATTAATGGGTAGACCCTGGGTTCAGTCACATAGTTATCTTTGCAAAATCACAGCCTTGGGTAACTAATAGATGGTACTGTATGTTTTATCAGTGCCTATGAAAGATATTTGGAGCTATATTCTGCTCTCCATTAAACCTGTTTAAAAAATCAGTAACATTACTTCAGATTTCCAGAGGGGTAGCCATGTTAGTCTGACGAAGTGGGTTGGAGCCCATGAAAGCTTGTGCCTGGAGAAATCTGTTAGTCTGTAAGGTGCCACAGGACCCTAATTGCTTTTACTTCAGATTTACATTTCATAACTCAAAAGCTTCTGGTCCTTTGTCTTTCTTCTAAACAGTGAAAGTGCTTCAGAAAGAAAGAAAAAGAGAAAATTTCCTGTAAACATCATGTAACTCAATTATTATCTTAAAGCCAGAAACTTCAAAATTAAGACACCATCTCAATGTTTAATTCACCCTGTTGGTTTTTTATTTTCGTTTAGTTTAATTTTGCAGCTACAGGAGTTAATGATGCCATACCTTTTAATTTCCTGGCTTTTGCCACTTTAACTCTGATTTGTATCTCTACAGACATGGCTAAATCCTCTTTAGAAAAATGTTAAAACTTAAACACTCTAATGTTCCTATGAAGCTCTCATTTCAAATCTCAGTTGAAAATATATCTTTTCTCCCTTGCCTATACCTGTTAATTTTGCTCTCCCTCTACAATTATTTATCTCTGTAACTGTATTGTTTAACTCCTGTAAAGCGGTTTTGGGATACACTTTGGATGAAAGACGCTATACAACATAAAGTTGTTTTGTTTTGTACAAGCTGGCACATATTCGGTTGCACATAAACCTGGGCTGGGATCTCTCTTGTTTCTTACATTCTCCCCAGCCATTTCCTCAGACCATTTCCACCTCCTTTCTTTGTCTGGGGTATATTAGAAGAATATCTCTCTTCTTAAAATTAATAGGTAACTAGAAATGTATTTGCTCATTTCCCATTAGAGATGTGTTTTTGAAACACGAAAGATTTAATCAACGGAGAGGGTCTTTAACACTGATGCAACTAACATCTAGATGACACGATGGGGGTAAAAATCATAAGTCAGATACTGAACAACTATTATGGATGTTTTAAACCTAAAATCTATTTTGATTTTATGAGCAATCTGAAGTAATTGATGCTTGGGAACTCTGTGCATTACATGAGCCTTTCTGTATCCTTAGTCAAATAAAGCAAGCAGGTGCAAGTCATAGGAGTTACTGATTATTTATGGCTTTTAGGTACTTTGTGGGTTTAGCTGGTGAGAAAAGTTTTATTCCACTCACATGGACAAAACCCAACCAACTGTCTGGACTGATTAAATTCGCATTGTTGCATGAGCACATGGCAGGCAGGGGAAAAATTATGAAATCTCACCGCCTATGCCATGGCAACTGAGCAAACAGCTCATGGGAAGAATGTGAATAATAGAAAATAGCAATATTTCTCTTTGTGTTTTCACACTTGACAGTTTTATCCCCACATCTGTCTGATGTCCAGTGCACAAGTAAAGTGTCTGCTGTAGCTACTCTGTCTCCCTTATTTGAGTCACCTTCTGCTATATATTGTCTTGAAGATTATCCAAATACTCTTAAAGCTTCAGAGAATACATGCTGGGAAAGTTTTTATACCACAGGTAACTCAAAAAAATGGAGGACTCTACTTACACAAAGGATTTTTAAAGTGGCTGTGGCCTTTCTAACAGTTTTGTTGAACTTTAAAGATTTCAAGTTTCTAAACTGAATAGTGAAAACACTTCAAATGGATGGAATCACACCAAACTAAAAGATGTTTATAAAATGCTGATGAATTTTCAGGTTCATCTATTTAAGCAGTTCTTAATCCATGACAGCATTTCAGTAGTTCCTAAGAGACATCAACAGTATTGCAAAAGATGAAATGAGAAGCAGGCTCCATTTTTTTAAAGAAAGATATAAATGGTTTCCTAACAATGTCATAGTACCCAATGTGACTTTTCCATTTCTGTTACACTGTGCATATAAAAGAAACGTGTTTTCCTACAGTAGAGGAAACTTTCCTGAGTGAGTTGGGGAAATTACTTGGAATGGGGGGAAAAAACAGAAATCCAAAATAAAACCCCACCAAAACTGAGAATAAATATATGACATGGCACAGGTGGCTTATCCAGGCTCAATTTGAGTGGTTACTACTGCAAATGTTTAACATCCAAAGGTAAGAAACCAATCTGTATATGTGTTTGCATAAGGCCCTGATTCCAAAAGTTCTTAGGCATGTGTTTATAACATAAAATATGGGACTAATCCTCATTGGGAATACACATACGAGTAAAGTGAAGCATGTGCTGCTTGCAGGAGCAGAGCCTGAATGAAGAGACCACACCATATGACTTAAATTATGTCCTACACTCCTTCATTTTTTAATTTGCAGCCAGGCTTATGTGGGCTGATAGTTATGTTACTAGCAAGGCAAATGTTATTGTGATTCTCAGTATAGCATGACTAAAGCAAATGAAGATGTTCTGTGCTTTTTCTCTTCCTGCCCTAATGAAGAAGTGTGGTAGAAAAATAGGAATGGATATTTTAAATAGTATACTTTTATGAGACTAGAAACATGTATGTTTACCTGTTCTGCCCTTGTTGCTTTGGTGAGGACGACAGGACTTCAGGCAGAAAACGTTAATGAATACTGTCCCCTAGGGCTGATTTAATATGAATCAAACAGTCCCGTGTTTCATAATTATTCAGAAACAAGAACACCCTGAGTTCCTGGGAGCCTAGCCCTGGGACAATGAGCCAGCAGGCCTTTAAGAAACACCATCCCTTTAAAGAATAGAAAGGTCTGTGGGTATCTTGAAAAAAGGAGGGAAAGCTAGCAGTGGGGGGAGAGGGAAACGGGGAATTATAATACATAAAGAAAGGAAAGCAAAAAAAAGTGATATACCACATAGAATTCTTCAAGAGGAAAATTTCAAGTGATACACAGGTATTTATGTATTTATTTATTTGATTTATTTAAGGCATATTGTTCTGGGTAGTTTACTACTTTAGAATTAGCTACCATAAAATAGTTCCAAAGGGATAGCTGTGTTAGTCTAGTTCAACAAAACAAACAGGGAGTCTGGTGGCACTTAAGACTGAAGCTATGTCTATACTGACAGCAGCAACATTGCTGCCATCAGGTGCGCTCTTCTGGGCGCACCTGAGCGCTCTGTCAAGAGCAGTCAATTGCTCTGGAGTTCACATGAATAATTCCAGCCTCAGAAGTGGTGTTGCGCAAAGGAGATGGGACAACATTGCCATTCACCTTAGCACAGTGTGTAGGGGAAGGTAAGTGGGCATTAGTAAGGCAACAGGAGATACGCAAGGTATTTTATGTACCTTGCATATCTCCTGTTGACTGCCTCCGAGAAGTGCAGCAAGTGTACACTCGGGCTAACAAATTTATCTATCTCATGAGCTTTCATGGGAGAAAATCCAACTTTATCAGATGCTTGAAGCTTCAAGCACCTGACGAAGTGAGCTTTTCTCCCATGAAAACTCATGCAATAAATAAATTTTAGTCTTTTAAGTACCACCAGACTCCTTGTTTGGTTTTGCTGCCATAAAATGTTGTACATGTGTACAGGTCCCCCTTGGAAGGCTATTTCATAGATTCAGATATGATGATCAGCATGGTGTGGATGATATCAACAGTTAAATTTTGTTTTTTAAGTGAATTCCCCTCTGGATTAGTTCACCTCTTTCTTTGGTAGCTCAGCCTGGACAAGCACAAATACAAGCAAATCTGTATGCCTGTTAAAAGTGTAACCTGGATCCTGCTATCTCCTTTTGTCTTTTCATGGATTTGGTTATGGTTCTGTGGCAAGTTGTGGAAAGAAAAATAATGGGCTTGGGGAATACTAGATACTTCCTAAATATATAAGGCCAAATTTGGACCTGACTTTAAAACCTTGTATTATCCCTCTGAGGCTATAAGTGTTCCATGGGATGTAAGTCAGGGCTGTGCTTAATAATGTTAGTCTGTTCTCAGGTATGGCAGTGTAAACATGGAGGAACTCCATTGACATCAGTGGTTTTAATGTTACTTTTATACCCTTGTAAAATGAGAACCACAACAGTCAGTATTTACACTGTCAATGCCCTCTGCAATTTTAGAGCAGGAGTGAAGAGTAAAAGGAGAATTTTAAAAAAAATCAAGTAGAATTCTGCCACTAACTTGAACGAAAGCAGGATGTAGTCCTTACGTGCCAATTGCCCCTGTGAAGTAACTGGAGGTTGGGGAGTGGGCTCAGGAAGAAATACAGTAGCAGTGAGAAGGAGTAAAAAGAACATGATATCCCTTCAGCTCACCAAAGAGAGCTCTCCTCATAAAGGAGTATATTATTCTCTTATATGTATGTGGCTTCCATTACCAGTAATGGGAGTTGATCCCACACAGAGAGGAGAATAGACTCCTCCATCTGACATCTCATTGGCTGCCTTGTATAAAGCCCATGTACAATGACAAGTTATTCTGGATTAGTCTACTAATTGGTATCATGTCGTATATTGCTGGAATTTGTTTGTTTGTATGAGAGCATTCAGATTTTAGAAGCCCATCATTTGGATGTCTTGTGAATACACGGGCACATGCTATAGGCAGTGTTTTCTGTTTACGTGCCATGCACTGGTATGGCATGCATACTGTCTCTTTTGTATTTTGCTGTAGTGGTCTAGAGATGGCAGCATGTGAAATTATAGCCCCTGCTGTGTAATGTTTTTAATATGTACAAATGCACTGACTGAATTAAAGGAGCAGCTTTGCTAGCTCAACCCAGCACACAATCCTTTATATGTTAACCACAATTAAATATAATTGAAAATATCAGTATGCTGCAAAGCCTGCTGGTCTGGTCCTTTCCACACAATGTTGCCATGGTCCCGGCTCTCTAAAAGACTCCTATGCGACATTATTGGGCTGCAGTGTCTAAAGTCTCAATACAGTTTAAACAGTTGAATAAACTATAGTCTCTAAATGGTGCTGCCCCACAGAACTGCGCAGAGGCTCAGGGTTAAAAGGATGATACTCTTAAGGAATAACACCATATTCAATAAGAGATACTTTGCTGGGAGGAAGGTTACCATTGCTAGTCTGCTGGTGCTTTTAACAAAAGGAATAAAATACAGGCACCTTCTACACTTGGAACCCTGCTTTAAAAATGCGAGACATATCTGCTACACTAAAGCAGGCTTCCTTTTTTGCCCCTTTTCTAAATTTCATCAAGGAAGACTTAAGCTGTGTGAGTTTACCCAAAATGGGAAATAAAATGCCTTCTGCCTCATCCCCTTATTAGAAGTGTTAAGTAATTGTAATGCCTAGCTATGAGAACAATAGGGTTTTTTTCCCTTACAGATTACCCTGATTTTTATACTTCTATAAGAGGCTCCAGAACTAGAGGGGGGATTATAACTGATTTTGTGTTTTACAAAATACTTATTTCTGATGCTTGTTTGTATATCAGTACACTA
>ML682005.1:39315389-39393239 GCA_007922195.1 Podocnemis expansa
AAGCCAGAGTAACATCTCACCTCCAAATCGTCTCCTGAGTTCCCTGCTACTGGACAGTCAAGACTTACAAGCTGGGGTTAAAGTAAGCTGTAACACAGTGAAACACTGTGCCAGGACCCACTGTTTTAGGGGCTCACTGTTCTGGGCCCCCTAAAATAGAAAATGGAGCCAGAACTCTGCATTCTGGGGCACCCCATTTAAAAACAGCAGGCCCTGGAACGCAGCATTCTGGTTCCATTTTCTAGTTTTAGGGGCCTGAACCCTGGGCCCCTAAAAATAGCAGGCCTCAGAACAGGATTTGCTGCGTTCCGACACGTAGGGGGCAGGGGCATTGCTGGCTAGTGCCCTACCTCCCGCTCAAGCCCCGTCCCAAATCCCTCCCCTTCCAGGCCCTGCCCCAATTTGGGGCCTCCCCCACTCCCTCCTCAGCTGATTCCAGGCTGCGCTGCTGCCCCAAACAGGGCCCTGCTGCCTCCTCCCCAGCCGCACCGCTGCCCTGACCCGGGGTCTACTGCCCCACCTCGCCAGCTGTGCCACCGCCCCAACCCAGGGCTTACCACCCTCACCTCCCTAGCTGTGCCGCTGCCAGTAAGTACTGGGGCAGCCTGGATTGCACTGGAGGGGGGTATTGGGGGCAGGGGGTGGATAGTGGGGATGGGTATTGGGGGCAGGTATTGGAGATGGGAGTGGGTATTGGGGGCTGAGGGTGGATTTTGGGGATGGGAATGGATATTGGGGGCAATAGCTGGGGTGCTTGAGGGGAGCCCAGACATGTGGCATGGGGGCCCACCCATGTGGGGAGGGGGACCACCCATGTGGGAAGGGGTCCTGCCCAATTAGGAGGGTTCCGGGCCCCACAAAATTATACTTTAACCCCTGCTTACAAAGGAGAATATATTTCACTTTCTGCATTGCTATTATGCCTCCCAGTGCTGGGTGATTAACACCATGACACTGTCCTTCCTGGAAGGCTGCCCTGTGCATTGCTGCGTCACCTTCAATGCAGAGCTATGACTTAAAGGCATAGTTTGGCTTTTAATTAGTTCTCTGAAATATAGGCAGTCATATGAGGATCTCTGTTCCTCGTGGCTAGAAATGCATGGCACTGTTGCAACACATTTTAGCTTTGCACAGCATCTGAAATCTTCTCAGATTGACAAGAATTTTTTCTGTGCCGATAGAAAGTATTGGCCTCACCAGTTTCCAGCAGTAATATATTCCCATCAACTTCTTAGAATCCACTTTATCTGGAAAAAAAAAATATGAAGCATTTGTTAAGAAAATTCAAGTGGGTTATTTTATGTTAGAAAAGTGTGGTTAGCTGTTTAGTCACATTAAACAACATATGATTTGATTTAACTGGGTTCTTTCTTCTTGGATTCATAACTCACATATAGGAGCACTAAAAAAGAACGGACTATGGCCTTGTCTGTATTATATTTGTCCTGAAAGATTTCTTTCTTTCCAGGAGCAGTGCAGCTCCATCAGTGGTAGCAAAGGTGAGAGGGGTATCTTTACTCTTTGCTTGAACCTCTCACCTTTGCCTCTTCTCAATTTGCCTTATCCTTTTTGCTATCTCCACTCCAGTAACCATCTTTTAAAAGAGAGGGGAAACAAAAACCATTAAAAACTGTTTATGCTGGGTGACAGGAGAGTGCAGCTAGCCTCTTAACCTGGAGTTTTGTCAGACCCAGTGCATCTGGGAAGTGAAATTCTTGTATCATATGAGGCATGCTGTTGCACTTACAATATAACCAATCATGTGATACAGTGTTACTGCTTACACACATTATATTTAGCAGGATTTGACATTTGTTTTCTTGCTCTTCCCTTTGCCCACTAAAAACACTGTTCTGTTTTCAATGTACTACAGCTTAAATAATTGTGAATTTTAGTCTTTTTATACTTCACTCATACCTACATTTCCTCCTCCCAACCCAGAACAGTAGCACAGCTGACATTTTGTGTGTGTCTAAAGCATTTCTGGGCTATCATTATAATCTCCTATCATGTTTCATCTATCATAATATTATCATACAAGCTGATTTGTCAGACGTGATACTGTCACAATAACACAACACCTGAATAATACTCGCATAAGGACTGACAGCAGCTACCTCCAACTTCAGCAAGGTCATAGGGACCAAGCCTGAAAATAGTCCATAGACAGCAGAATAACGTTAAATGTAATAAGTACCCCTGAACATATGAAAATGAGAAACAAAGTCCTGCTTGGTGGTCCAGGGGAATATTGGGTTTTGGTTATTAATTGGAGATGGTGATGACCTGAACTCAGTTGATTCATGGGTGAAAGCTAGAGCTGACAATTAATTTTAATAACAAACTCAAATATGAACAACATTTGACAATTATGAATTCAGAAAAATATGTGAGAATTAGAAGAAAAAAAGTTGATCAAACTGATTTGTATTAGAATACCCACTGCAGATATACAAGATCCAATAACTGCATTTGACTATAATTGAGAGAACAATTTAGTCCATAGTTCAGGGCAAGGGAAGTTCTGGTATTTCTGATAGTGTTCAGTTTTTAAATATTACAAAGGAGACAGCCCTACCTAGAGCCTGGATTTCATCCCAAGCCCAGAAATCTATAAAGTCAGGGGATAACTGAGCCCTGGGCTGTTATCTTTAAAAAATCAAGGAAGACAGGGCTGAGAAAGAGCAAATATAATGCCCATCTATTTAAAAAAAAAAAAAAAAAGGGGGGGGGGGGGGACGACAATCCAGGGAATTACAGACCACTCATCTTAACTTCTGTACCAGGAAAAATAGTGGCGCAAATAATTAAGGAATCTATTAGAAAACATAGAAGGCAATTGTTAAATGATAGTCAGCATGGATTTGTCAAGAACAAATTGTGTCAAACCAACCTGATAGCTTTCTATGACAGGGTAATAAGTCTTGTGACTAGAGGGGAAATGTAGATGTGGTATATCTAGACTTTAGTAAGACCTTTGATATGATCTTGCATGAGGTCCCATCCAACTCTATGATTCTATTCTATTCTAAGTGCCACCCCATTAACAAACTAGGGAAGTACAATCTAGATGGAGCTACCATAAGACAGGTGCATAACTGGTTGGATAACCACTCCCAGAAAGTAGTTATCTCAGAGAGAGAGTTAGGTTCATAGTCATGCTGGAAGGGCATAAAAAGCAGGGTACCACAGAGATCGGTTCTGCTCCAGTTCTGTTCAATATTTTATCTGTGATTTAGATGATGGCATAGAGAGTACACTTTTAAAGTTTCCAGATGATACCAAGCTGGAAGGGGTTGCAAGTTCTTTGGAAGATAACATCAAAATTCATAATGATTTGGACAAACTGGTAAAATGGTCTGAGATAAATGGGATGAAATTCAATAAGGGCAAATGCAAAGTACTCCACTTAGGAAAGAACAATCAGTTGCACGCACACACAATTGCAAATGATTGCCTAGAAAGGAGTTTTGTGAAATAGGATCTGGGTGTCATAATGGACCACAAGCTAAATATGAGTCAACAGTATCACAATGTTGCAAAAAACATAAGCACCATTCTGAGATGTATTAACAGGAGTATTGTAAGTAAAACACTAGAAGTGATTCATCCACTGTAATCCATGCTGATTAGGCCTCAGCTGGAGTATTGTGTCCAGTTCTGGGTGTTTCATTTCAGGAAATATGTGGACGAATTGGAGAAAGTCCAAAGAAGAGCAACAAATATGAGTAAAGGTCTGGAACACTTGACTTACAAGAGAAGATTGAAAAAACTGGGTTTGTTTAGTCTGGAAAAGAAGGGGACTAAGTGCAGACATAATGGATTCTAAGTACCTGAAAGGTTGTTGCAAGGAGGAGGGAGAAAAATTGTTCATCTTAATTGGTCATGATAGGGCATGAAGCCATGGGCTTAAATTACAGCAAGGGAGGTTTAGATTGGACATTAGGAAAAAAAATTCCTGTCAAACTGATTAACCACTGGAATAAGTTGCCCCAGGAAGGTTGTTCAATCTCAAACATAGAAAATTTTTAAGATGAGGTTGGACAAACAACTGTCAAGGATGGTTTAAGATAATACTTGGTCCTGCCTTGAGTGCAAAGGACTGTACTTGATGACCTCACATGATCCCATCTAGATTTTGTGATTCAATACCAGAGTTTCCCAACCTTTTCAGCCAACAGAACAGTTCAAAGAGACAATTCCATGGCACACCCACTTTTTTTCAGCTGAATTGATTGCTCACCAACATTATGGGATGTGATCATTCCCCTCTGTTCTGCACTGGTAAGGCCACATCTAGACTATTGTGTTCAGTTTTGGGCTCCCCACTACAAAAAGGACAGGGATATGCTAGAGAGAGTTCAGAGGAGGGCAACCAAAATGATAAAAGGGCTGGAGCACAAGCCCTATGAGGAAAGACTGAAAGCATTAGGCTTATTTAGTCTGCAGAAGAGAAGATTGAGGGGGGATTTGATAGCAACCTTCAACTACTTGAAGGGATGCTCCAAGGAAGATGGAGCTCGACTGTTCTTGGTAATAACAGAGGACAGAACGAGGAGCAATGGTCTCAAGCTGCGATTAGGGAGGTCGAGGCTGGATATTAGAAAAAACTTTTTTACTAGGAGAGTGGTGAAGCCTTGGAATGAGCTGCCAAGGGAGGTGGTGGAATCTCCATCTTTGGAGGTGTTTAAGGCCCGGCTGGACAAAACCATGACTGGGATGGTTTAGTGGGAGTGGTCCTGCCTCTGGCAGGGGGTTGGACTAGATGACCTATGAGGTCCCTTCCAACCCTATGATTCTATGATTATATTTACTTTAGATTTACTATAGTTACGGTCTTACTAGAGAGGTATGCAACATAGTGCATACTACAATCTAAAGAAGGCTCAAATGCATTAATTTGAAATCCACTGGAAAAACATCTTAATCTTGCCCTTTGGGCACCTACATTTAGACTGTTCACATTTTAGAATCTAAAGACCTATACCTTGCTTTTAATTTGATGATTAATTTTCATAGTTTTAGGAGTTGTAATTTTGGTTTGATAGAATATTTTTTAAGATGAAATAATGTTTGTTTACACTGATTTTCATTACCTTTCTACAAAATTTCATGGCACACTTGGACAGTTATCATGGCACACTAGTTGAAAACCACTGTTTTATATGTCACTGAAACAACCCCAGAGTCTGAGCCCTGTGAATCCAAGTTTGCTGGCATAGGCCAGCCTTGGGCTTTTTATTGCAGTGCAAACATACCTAAAAAGACTGACACCTACTCCACCTCCATTTAAAATTAACATAGGGTATGTCCACACAGGGCTTTTATCTCAAAACAACACCGGTTGTTTCAAAATAGAAGTCCCTATGTCCAAACAACTTCTCATTTTGAAAGAAGGGAGCTCCTTGTTTCGAAACAAGAGCCCTCCTTTCAAAACAGCTTAAACCACTTTGCTTTCAAAAGGAGGGTTATTTCGAAACCAGTTGTTTTGAAATAAGCCGCTTGGACATGTTGTTTCGAAACAATCCTTGTTTTGAAATAACAAGGACCTTCCTCTCAGGGTGCATAGCACCCTGGGGAGAAAGTCCCCCCCCCCAGCACCCTGGCCATGGATCAGCACCCTGGCCAGGGTGCTGAGTGGGGTGCAGGGGGTCGGAGGGTGCCCCAGCTGGCTTCCCCCCGCTTCCCCTTGCTGGGAGCAGGGGGGGATGGGAGCCTCAGCCCCCTTCACCCACCTACCCCCAGGAAGGGGGGGAAGCCGGCTGGGGCTGCCCTGCCCCCAAGCCCAGGGCGCCCTGCCCCCGGGCTTCTCCTCCCCCCCCCCCCCCCCGCCCCTGCCCGCCACAGGGGGGGGGGGAACCCCCCCGGCCCCCGGCAGGAGCCACAGGGGGGGAGGGGAAGCCCCCCAGTCCCTGGCAGGAACCACAGGGGGGCAGAAGAGGCCCGGGGACAGGGCCTCCCTCCATCTCCCATTTCGAAATAGCATGTCACAGTGGACATGCTATTTCGATTCCCTCTTTTTTCCTTATTTCGAATTAACTTTTTTATTTCAGAATAACTTGTTTCAAAATAAGGCCTCATTTCGAAATGGCTTATTTCAAAACAAGCACTTGTGTGTGGACATAGCCATATGCTTTTCAAAACAACAGAACAAGACATAAATTAAAATCCCCGACAAGGCCATGGCACTCTGAATAATGGCCTAACTCCATCAAACACTGCTTTTCATCTCACTTGCTACCTTTGCCTGAATGTTTTCTCTTTCACTCTTTATAGTATAAGTAAAGCCAAGTACTTTTTTTTGGTTGAATTGATCATTTGCTGAAAAATGCAGCTTCAGGGCAACCAAAACTATTTGTGAATTTGGACTGAACTCTGCAAATATTTTGAGCCAAACAGAACTTGGGGGGGGGGGACCTGAAAAGTCAAAATGCTTCTTTTAGACACTTTCTAAATGAACCATTTTAATTTGTCACTTCAACATGATGTTTTGTTAAGAAATGTAGCTAGACCTATTAAAATAAAAAAAATTAACAGGGTAAAAAAATTCCTGAAAACATCATGAAATAAGGAGAAGGGAAATGTTTTGAGTGGGGTAGAAAAATTTAGTTTGTCCTGAGTTTGTTTGTTTGTTTCCTTTCAACAAGGAAAAATTTTAAAGTTTTTGTATTACTCTAAATAATTTTTCCTGGGTGTTTTTTGTTTTTGTTTTTGCTGGGGGAGGGGGAGTGTAGTTCACTGAAGCAAAATAAATAAATCTCTCTGCTCTGAATATAAATTCTTCAGGAGAAAGACTCTATCTTCAGACCCATTGGTATAGCATGCAGTACAACATTGCCGCTTCACAATAAATAAGAATGGCAAACTTATTTCTTTTAGTTCTCAATGACTGAACAGTGAATAGGACAATGATCTTTTTCCTTCTTTCCGCATATTGGATACAAACATAATGTAGATGGTTCTGTAAGAACCTCTAGGTTGGTCATGTGGCATTCCTACTGAAGTCAATGGAAGTTTTAGAGAAGCAGCCATGTTACTGTGGCACTTGCTTGTTTGTTTTGCAAAATACAGTAATGTGGCTACCCTTCTGAAACTCTTCACCATAGATGGCACTGAATTTAGCCACATGAAGTGGAAGTCCATCAGCTTCATGAAGAAACTTGCATAGATACAGACAGACATCATCTTCCTTTCTAAGTACAAACATTTGGAATCTTGCCAAACAGCCTGAAAGTGAAAAATCCATTATATTTGACATACTACACAGACTATGGTGAGAGATTGTTATAGAGTCTCAAAGAAACTAAGAAACCATCTGATCAGCATCCTAGCAAACAGAAGTAGATCAAGATCATTGAAGATCTACCACCTATCCTGGAAGATGACCTTTCCACTCTCTCAAGTCTTGGGTGGTAGGCCAGTCCTCACTTACAGACAGTCCACCATTCTTAAGCAAATATTCACTTGCAACGACACACCATACAACCGAAACACAAAGGCAGATACCTTGCAACAAACCCTATTGCCAGCTCTCCCTGCATATCTGCTCAAGTGACTCCATCATAGGACCTAACCAAATCA
Organism: Podocnemis expansa; assembly: GCA_007922195.1. NCBI lineage: Eukaryota > Metazoa > Chordata > Testudines > Podocnemididae > Podocnemis > Podocnemis expansa. Next base: position 39,322,971 of record ML682005.1, read on the forward strand.
GCCACTCCATCATCAGCGGGCCATTCATCGGCACATCTGCCAACATGATATATGCTATCACGTGCCAACAATGCCCCTCTGCCATATATGTTGGACAAACTGGACTGTCTCTGAGCAAAAGAATAAATGGACACAAATCAGACCTCAAGAAGAATGACATTCAAAAACCAGTAGGAGAAGTTTTCAACCTCCCTGGACATTCTGTAACAGACATGAATGTTATAAGACTATGGGGGGGGGGGGACTCAATACCCATATTCCTGTGTGAAACTGCTGAGCTGCAATTAATTTGCTCAATACCATCAGATTAGGTCTGGATAGGGACTTGTAATGGCTAATTTATGAAATGAGCAGTAATTACCTTTTGTAATATTCTCACCTTCTCATCTACTGCTGTTACAGGGCCTACTTCCACACTGTTTGACTCAGAACAACTTGTTCCATTTGCTGAAATAAACTAACAGACTACCCCTCTGAAACTGTTTGAATTGAGCTTGTGTATATATACGTGACATATTACCACCCTTCTCTGCTTGTGCATAGGATCTGACATAGTGCAAATTCCATTTCCTGCATCTGACAAAGTGGGATTTTCTCCCATGAAAGCATATGCAATCAATAAATTTGTTAGTCTTTAAAAGTACCTCAAGATTCCTTCTTTGTTCTAATGGAAAGTATGCCATTCATGTTAATCACAGCAGAGTTAGGTCAGTAGTCAGTGCTTTGGAAAATATCAGTCTTACCATAGAATCATAGGGTTGGAAGGGACCCCACAAGGTCATCTAGTCCAACCCCCTGCCAAAAAAGCAGGACCACTCCCACTAGTTTATCCCAGCCAGGGTTTTGTCCAGCTGGGCCTTGAACACCTCCAAAGACAGAGATTCCACCACCTCCCTAGGTAGCTTATTCCAATGCTTCACCACTCGCCTAGTAAGGAAGTTTTCCCTAATATCCAGCCTGGACCTCCCCAGCTGTAACTTGAAACCATTGCTGCTCGTTCTGTCCTCTGTTACTACTGAGAATAGTAGAGCTCCATCCTCCTTGGAGCAACCCTTCAAGTAGTTGAAGGTTGCTATCAAATCCCCCCTCAGTCTTCTCTTCTGCAGGCTAAATAAGCCTAGTTCCTTCAGTCTTTCTTCATAGGGCTTGTGCTCCAGCCCTTTGATCATTTTTGTTGCCCTCCGCTGGACTCTCTCTAATTTGTCCATGTTCTTTTTGTAGTGGGGACCCCAAAACTGAACACAGTATTCCAGATGTGGCCTCACTAGTGCAGAATAGAGGGAAATGATCACATCCCTCGATCTGCTGGCAACACTTCTTCTGATGCAGCCCAGTATGCCACTGGCCTTTTTGGCAGCAAGCGCACACTGCTGACTCATATCCAGCTTCCCATCCACCATGACTCCCAGGTCCTTTTCTACACTGCTGCTATTTAGCTGATCACTCCCCAGCCTGTAGCAGTACATGGGGTTTTTTCGTCCCTAGTGCAGGATTTTGCACTTGTCCTTGTTGAACCTCATGAGATTTTTATTGGCCCAATGCTCCAATTTGTCTAGGTCTCCCTGAATCCCTTCCCTGCCCTCCAGGGTGTCTACCGTTCCCCCCAGTTTGGTATCATCCACAAACTTACTAAGTGTGCAATCTATCCCATCATCCAGATCATTAATGAAGATATTGAACAGAACTGGCCCCAGGACTGACCCCTGGGGCACACCACTCATTACTGGTTGCCAACTTGACATGGAGCCATTGATTCCTACACACTGAAACCATTGATCTAGCCAGTTTTCTATCCACCTTACAGTCCACGCATCCAACCCATACTTCCTTAATTTGCCAATGAGAATGCTGTGGGAAACTGTATCAAAAGCCTTGCTAAAGTCGAGGTATATCACATCAACGGCTCTTCCTGCATCCACAAATCCAGTCATCTCATCATAGAAGGTGATGAGGTTGGTCAGGCATGATTTACCCTTGGTAAATCCATGCTGACTGTTCCTGATCACTCTGTTTTCCTCCAAGTGTTTGAGGATGGGTTCTTTGAGAAGCTGCTCCATGATTTTTCCAGGGATTGAGGTGAGGCTGACAAGTCTGTAATTCCCTGCATCCTCCTTTTTCCCTTTCTTGAAGATTGACACTATATTTGCTTTTTTCCAGTCCTCTGGCACCTCCCCCATTCACCATGAGTTTTCAGAGATAATGGCCAACAGTACTGCTATCTCATCAGCCAGCTCCCTCAACACCCTCGGATGCAGTTCATCCGGCCCCATGGACTTGTGCACATCCAACTTCTTTAAGTAGTCCCTAACCTGACCTTCTGTCACCAAGGGCCTCTCTTCTCCTCTCCAATCTACCGTACCTAGTGTAGTGGGCTGGGAGCTGACCCTGCCTGTGAAAACTGAAGTTAAAAAAAGCATTGAGCACTTCAGCTTTTTCCTCATCCTCCATCACAAGGATAGCTGCACAATTCAGTAAGGGACCCACACCAGCCCTGATCCTCTTCTTGTTATTGACATACTTGTAGAACCCCTTCCTGTTATCCTTCATATCCCTTGCTAGCCGCAACTCCATTTGTCCTTTGGCCTTTCTGATTTTATCCCTGCAGTCCCAAGCAATGTCTTTATATGCCTCCTTGGTCATCTGTCCTAGCTTCCACTTCCTGTAAGCTTCCTTTTTATGCTTCAGCTCAGTGCAGAGCTCTCTGTTAAGCCACTCTGGGCGCCTTCCACATTTGCTATACTTTCTATTTATTGGAATGGTATCTTCCTGTGCCTGAAATAAACTAACAGACTACCCCTCTGAAACTGTTTGAATTGAGCTTGTGTATATATACGTGACATATTACCACCCTTCTCTGCTTGTGCACAGGATGCAGCCAACTCTTTTGGACACATTTCCCCTTCAAATCAGCCTCCCAAGGGATCCTGCCCATCAGTTCCCTGAGGGAGCCAAAATCTGCTTTTCTGAAGTCCAGGCCTGTGTTTTGCTTCTTTCCTTCTTTCCTTTAATCAGCATCTTGAACTCAATCATCTCATGGTCACTGGTACCCAGGTTGCCATTCACTTCTATTTCCCTGATCAATTCTTCTCAGTTTGTGAGCAGCAGGTTGAGAGGTGCAAGGCCCCTAGTTGGTTCCTCCAGCATTTGTACCAGGAAGTTGTCCTCAACACACTCCAAAAACTCCCTGGATTGCCCGTGCACTGCTGTATTAGCCTCCCAGCAGATGTCAGGGTAACTGAAGTCCCCCATGAGAACCAGGGCCTGTGATCTAGAAACTTCTGCCAGTTGTCCATAGAATGCCTCATCCACCTCCTCCTTCTGACCTGGTGGTCTATAGCAGACACCCATGATGACATCCCCCTTGTTGCTCTTCCCTCTAAACTTAATCCACAGACTTTCAACTGGCTTGTTTCCACTTCCATAATGAAGCTCTGAGCAGTCATAGAGCTCTTTTACATATAGGGCTACTCCTCCCCCTCTTCTTTCCTGCCTGTCCTTCCTGAACAGTTTATACCCATCCACTGCAGAGCTCCAGTCATGCAAACTATCCCACCACGTCTTGGTTATCCCAATTATATCATAGTTCTTTGTCTGTGCCAGTACTACCAATTCTTCCTGCTTGTTCCTCAGGCTCCTCGCATCCGTGTGTAGGCACCTAAGATACCAGGCCCATTGCCCTACTTTCCCATTTTGATTTGCAATTCTATTATATCTACCCCCCTGCATTTTCTCTTAGTGTTGACCTCCCCCACTTGCCTCAGGTATTAGGGCTTCATTAGAGCACCCAAGATGATTATTTGATTCCCCCTGCAAGTTCCAACTACCCTCTCTTCTATCCCTGGAGTTAAAGCCCTGGCACCCCCCAAGCTCCATGCCTTCTCCCTGGTCTCCCACATTGTCACTTACCTGTGGGCTTTGGTCTCCTTCCCCCGTCAGACCTAGCTTAAAGCTCTCCTCACTAGGTCAGCCAGTCTGCTTCCAAATATGCTCTTCCCCTTCCTTGAAAGATGGAGTCCATCTCTGCCTAGCAGTCCTTCTTCCTGAAACAGCAACCCATGGTCAAGGAAGCCAAAGCCCTTCTGATGACACCATCTTTGCAGCCAGGTGTTCATCTCCAGGATGTATCTATCTCTGTCTTAATCTATATCACTGTCATTGCACAGATAGTACAGATATGTAGAGGAGGACTGGACTAGTCTAGATTCAGAGTCACTGCTGTTTGCCTTCACTGGCACTAAATATGTCTACAGGTTGGAGAGAAAACAAATGTGGAGCAAACACAAGCCTTACTATTAAGATATCAGAACAAATTCAGTAACGCTTAGTCCCAGTGTTTGAGTAACTACTTTGCGAGAGCTGTGGCATGCTCCATACTCAATTGTGGCTTAAAGAGGCAAGGAGAACTAGGCAAGGTGCAAAAATATTTCTTTATTTTTTTCAAGAATAGAAACCCTGCACTGGTCAGTGTCATATCTTAAATTGATGGCAAGCTGCACATCTCAATATTTATATTCCTTGATTGTTTGGTAAGGCATACAATCATCAATGCCTTCCATATACAGCAAAGTAACTCTTTAGGAAGGAATAATGTACTTTGCCTCTCTCTAATTATCTAAATGTAAAATTTAAAAGGTGCAGTTATTTTGGACTGTTTCTTTCTTCCTTGTGCCAGTTATACTTTTTAAACCTTGTAAGGCGGTCATGGGCAACCTATCTGTGCTATTCAAAGTCTTTAATAGTACAGTCTTCCACAGAACTGCATTTGAAATATTTTTTGGAGCCTAATGCATGAAGTCACATCGACTTCAGTGGCATTTGATACTCTAAGCATTTGTCCAGAGAAGTCGTCTTACTCATCTGTGAGACTTGCATTTAATCATTATGCTTCTGGCCTGTGAAAGATTTTCAAAACAAGAGAAGGAAACAAAAATATAATTCAGATCCCATCTTTACCCCCAACTTAGAATTTAATAAACAACAATGCTAATGGTAGTTATCATATGTAGAGATCTTTACAAACAATTTATAAATAATGACCGATGGCAAGCGCAGGAGAGAATGTAAAGAAAGCAAGCAAATCAAGCACATTTTATAAGGGTGATGCTGGCTCAACCCAATTCCCCTCCTCCCCCCAAAACAGTCAAATGCAAAATTTTCACTAAAAATGTTTCCCAGGAAGTCTCCAACTGAAATGAATTTTTGTTTTGATTCTATTTTTTCCTTAGACATTTTTAATAATGTAGTAGAAGGAGGAAATTTTCCTGCCCCCAAAATTCTGCAATAAGGTCAGGCCAGAGGGCTACAGAAGGGTGTGCCAGGGGAGATATGTGAGCCCTAGGCTGTTAAAGGCCCTTTTCCCTGGCTGCAGGCCAATTAGAAACACCTGGACCCAATCAAGGGCTGCCCCAGACCAACAAAAGCTGCTTCTACCAGAAGGAAGGGAGGAAGACTGAAGCTGCCTCTAGGCCTGGAAATTCCCAGGAGAGAAGGAGACCAGACCAGACCCAGACCCCAGCATACTAGGGAGTCTAACAGAGCTCCAATTATATGTAAAACTAGTGGATTTCTCCTATACTGCCCTGAAGTCATCAGAAGGAGTTAGCTGGAACGCCCAGGGAGGACTCCCAGAAGACCTACCTGGGCTTGGGCAGATAGGCCTCAGACCCATACTGCCAGGGGAGAGGTTAGAACTGTTGGGCCAGGCCCCAGAAGTGCCACAATTGTTCTCGATAACGCACCATTTTTTGGTGGGAAAATGTTGAAAAATTTCAGTGGGCTCTCATTAGGGCCAACACATCTGTAGACTGCACGAACAAGGAGACCCTTCTTTTCCTCTGTCATCTTCAAAGTCTCAGCCATTCATTTGCTTATAAAAAATATTGTAATCAGATTTTTTTTTTTTTTTTTTGCCCCCAGAGACAGGCCTTTAGTGTGCTTTCACACCGTCAGTTCCCTGTGGTGCTTAGCCACTTCTTCATAGTTGCTGTCAGGAGATGCTGTGCATTTGGTGGTGCAATGTAATGATCTCTGATATTTTACCTGCTGGACAGCAATAAAGAGTTTGGATGGAACATGGAGGGAATGGAATAGATGGGGAATAGATGAAAATATCATTAAGGAAAATTAGGCAAGATAGCTAAACAGCCCCTTATAAATCTCAACAGTTTTGTCTGAATAAGAACAAATGTGTCCCTTTAAAATAAATATATTCAAGTATTTAAGAAAAGTATCTGCTTCTTCTAAATAAGAAAAAAAAATTGTCTTGTGGTGCAGCATGGGAACACAGTTAAACGACAAGACAGCTAGCTGGAGTGCTGTTAGTAGAAGAGAGGGGGAAAAAACATAATAAAATGCAGTTAGCTCCTTGTTTCCATAAACAAAACTTTCCATTCTAGATTGACCAGACCCACTTCCCAAAAGACAGAATTGCTCTGTGGGATCCACCCAAAAATGCATAGAAAATTGAAATGCAATTAAGATTGGCCTGAATAGTAGAACTTCTGTCATGTAGGCCTCATAAACTAAACTTCCATGTTGTTATGGAGTATTTTACTTTTGATATGCCCCTGAGGCTTTTTAGTATTTATCTGAAATCTAGCAAGACTCAATAGACACCAGTGTGCTCTGTTCACATCAGCAACAGCTGCTTTGGTTAGCCAACACTAAATATATTAATTTGCCATGAAACCAATGACAGTGATAGCACATCAAAAGGAGATTCTGTGACTTATCAGGGATTCCTAATATGCTTGGAATGACAGATGAGGTGTTTGTACACCTCACAGAACAATGTTGCTTTTCCAAACAGAAAATGGCATGTGCGACCATCAATATCTTATACTGAATTATTGGCTTCTGTCATGACGCCTGTGTTTTAGCCAAGTCTGGTCTTGGAAAATTATTTTTATTCTAGTGACATCTCTGATAGAAGAGGCATCAGTAAGTATTTTACCTGAAAAAATGCATTACAGAGCTCTTACAGGTAACAGGAACCATCCTATGAAGTCTGCGTACAAATCTCACCAAATAAAATAAAATAATTTTTTATACACATTTCAAATGGAAACACTGAACTGGGCATATGAGCAGGTCTTGAAATGATCACTATCTATGCTAAATGGTCACTGCAAGTGTTCTTCCATTGGTGGCATCTTCCTTATAGGCCAAAGACAGCACTTTGCATCTATGTAATGTGCTGTATTCTTCATTATATTTTGTTGTTCCATTATGCTTTATATCATTGGGGGGATAAAATGGTTTTGATTCCCAAAGGTGGTGTCATAAAATACTATAGTACACTCCCTTCACCGTGGCTTGTCAAGATAATTTTGGAGCTGTTACAGGGACATCCCAGTGAACCTATTGCAGACTGAAATTAATCATGGTCTTCAAATTCAAAAGACCCCAAACAATCCAGAGAGCTTGGCAATTCTGTAAAGTAATGGGCTTTGCCAAACAAAGTATTGATAGGCATTTAGAGTTTCACTGTGCCTGCCTTCCCTCTACCATTTAAAACTTAATTCTCTTCTTCCAGGGTTTTCAATACACCCCTCAAACAGAAAACCCTGCACTGCAGACCTACAAGATGAACACATTGTATGACATATATTGTTTGCCACTTAATGACAGTGGTTAAAGTGCAATTTGAGAGGCCCCGGAACCTTCCTAATCTCTGGGCCTCCTTCATGCATGTGTGGGCCCAATTTTTCTAGATTCTGGAATCTGGGCCCCAAAACTCTGGCCCGTCAGATTTTTAGGCCCCGGAACTGTGTTCCAGGGCATTTGGCTTACTTTAATCCCTGCTTAATGGCACAGAACTACATGTTATGAAGAAGTTAGGCATTAGGGAAATTGTTGTTTCAGAGACCAGAAAACACAATCTTAAAGCATGTCCAGTGAGGGAACATGATACGTGTGTTTTCTCTTTCTTACAAATCATCATGGTGAAACTATCTGGAATTTTGTCACAGTCCACTTTTCAGCTGCCAAACTTTGTTTCGCATGAAATAACAGATTTTTTGCAATTTTAATGTCTTATTGAAACATTAAAATATTTGAGTCTTTGCACTGTCTAGTTTGAACATTTGGACATCAAATGAAATTCTGCATTTTGGAATTTGAAATAGCGAACATTTTAAGGAGTTTGCTTGCAACTAGAAATTTTGAGTGCAAATGAGCTCATTTGTGCTTGCTTTCAGAAGGAAAATGGCATTTCACATGGTGTGCGTGTGTGTGTGTGTAAGTGTAACCAGGTAATTTTCATGAAATTGAAATGAGATCCAAGCAGCTTGCATTCCTAGGCTTTTTAATTTCTTTGCAAATGTCTTCTAGAGCTTTACTAAAAATCAGTGACCACTACCATAAATAGAAGGCACAGTGTCTATCAGCACAACAGGAATGGAATAAGGTAACCAATTTAACACAGGACATGTCCTTTTTATTAAATTCCATGTTTGCCAGGACAAAAGAGAAACTAAATGCAGTGCACAATGTACCTGTAACAACTGTACCTTGTCTGTCTTTCTGTTTTTAAATTTTCACTAGCAAATACGATATTACAAGAGTAATATAATTTCACAGTTTTGTCTGCAATTCTTAGTGTATGAGCTTCACGCTCTTTGGATAATTTTTCATCAGGTTGGAGGCCTGAAGAATCATATGTAGTGTCAGTAGAGTGTAGACCTGCCTGACCAAATGTTCTGTAATAGCAGCAAAAGCCTTATTTATACCTGTCAACCTCCTGTCAGTGTGTCTTATGGGTGGGACACAGATCCTGACCATAAAGATTTCTAAAAACTGGTGGCTCTAGATGCTGATGTCCTTTCGTCCTGAAACTGATTTTTTCCCCCCTTTTTCATCTTTCCTTCTTGAAGTTTGCATTATCAGTCTACTTTTTCCAGCTTAGGATCTTTGAAAATAACATCAGTTCAGCAGCAGTCTGGTTTGGGGCCTTTATGCATTTCTGTGCCCAACACATATACCCTTGAAGAGTTCATTAGGATAGTTTTACATTGATTTGTGTAAAGAGTAAATGTGCTGCTTAGGCTGGATTTTTCTCTCTCCTGTGTTTTTGGGCCTTTCTTCCCCTATCTATTTGCCAAGCATTCCAAAAAGTATGAGTCAACATCCTAAGATTGGTTTAACAATCATGAGATTTTAAAACTAACACAGTTTGGGGTTTTATATTGCTATCTGCTGTTTGACATTTAGTGGTCACATTTTCAAGCTTTTCCTTACAACCATGAGAACTAGACAGTTTCTCTATCTGTCTGTCTACTAAATGTAAAAGACCTAAAAAAGTGATCTCTCTCTGTGTACACATCTGCAGAAATTGGGCATAGACAAAAATACCAAATACTCACAAGACTCTTGACAAAATTGCAAGAGCTGTCAACAGATCTCGTCTCTTCTCCCTTCATACCATACAATATAGAAGGTGGCCATCTGACCCTAAACTGATATTAGTATGTCTGTCAATGTCTATTCAAACTGTACATTCATTTCCCCCTCATGCACTTAATTGCTTGATTTATTATTTTCCACTTATTCTGATTATTTTTGTGAAGTCTGTGGATCATCCCTATTCCTAATCCCAACTTGTTTCCTTTTCCTCAGAATGAAACAATCTCACCTTCAGAAGTTCAAAACATGTCATCTGCCCTTCTCAGCTGGCACTAAGTCCTCCTTCCCTTCCAAAATATGGTTCTGCAAAAGGAAAACAAGTAATTAGATTTGTTTCATGTGAGTCTTTGCCACCATTCATTTCATATTGTATGCCCATGAGTAGCATGAGTAGGTGGAATGGTCTTCAGCTGTCAGTTTTTGAAAATGACTGTCCATTACAAATGGTTGTTTGCAAGGTCATGTTGTCTGAGAGCATAAGAGAGAAAAGGTACATGAGGTAACATCTTTTATTGGCTCAACTTCTGTTGTGAAAGATAGAAGTTTTCAAACTATACAGAGTTCTTTTCCAGGTCTATAATCAAAAGCTAGCGTCTTTCACCAACAGAAGGTGGTCCAATGAAAGATGTCACTTCATACACCATGTCTTTGTGAAGTTCATTACAAAGGCTAGTCAGCACCATTATTTGCCTGCTAGCCTGCTTAAAGGGGGTAACTACTTTTTATCTCCTCCCTGCCATTCTTCTCTATTCCAGGGAAGTGCAGGACTGAGGTCACCATTTATGATAAGCAGAAATCAAAAGCAGATACAGGCACATCACGTTTGACCCTAAAAGTAAGGTTCTCCCTGCATATTTTATTCAGTACAATAGCACTATATGTCTAATACTGTAAAATGCCACACAAATAAATCTCCAGACAGGGCTGGCCCAAGGTTTTTTGGTGCCCTAGGTTCCTGAGATTTTGGCGTGCCGCCCCCACCCCATGGCCCAGGTTGGGCTGGATGGTGGGAACCTTCCTCCTACTCCTCCTAGCACCCCCCCCCCAAGCCTGACTAAGTGGCGGGCAGGCACCATGTGGCTTGCCAGGCTGAATAGCAGTGATGGCACCAACAGAGCCCAGCCGGATGCTGGCAGCAGTGCTGCTCCCCATCAGGGCCTCTCCCGGTCTCCAGTCATATCCAGCCAGAGATCCGGGGCCTGGCCACCCGCGGCTGCGTCGGCTGCTTCCAGCCCCTTCCTAGGCCAGGAGGCCCTGCGGCCGCGGCTGCAGCTCCCTGCCCTGTCCCTGGCCAGGAGCGTGGCCTGCAGTAAGAGGGCCCTGGGGCAGCGACGCTCCTGTGGACTGGTCCTGTCTCCAGACGTCAGACCATATGTATTCAAGGTGCTCCTGTTACTTGCAACGCTCCTTTTCTTTTCACCACCACCAACCTCCCATTTCATTTCCACCTCCTCTGGACTTTTAAGAAAAGAAATAAGCACCAATTAACATTTTTAAGGTAAAAAATGAGATAAGAATAGTTAATTAAGTAATTAAATGTCTTTTAGCAGGAAGGCTCATTTTTGTTCTTGTCCTTTAAGAGTAGACACAGGACTGCACTGAAGGTTATATATTATGTATTATTTATCTTACAGTAGTGTCTTGGAATCCTGGTTATGAACCAGGAGCCCATTGGAATATGGACAGTCCTTGCCCCAAAGAGCTTACAGTCTAAGATGGGTGTATTTATTTCAAAAGATGATCTGCTTCACAGAGGTATTGTAAAGCATCTCTGAGCACCTGCTTTCATAATTATGACACTATTGCTATTTAGGGATGATTCTGCCATCTTTATTCATGGACTTGTCTGAGTGAGGTACTTACTTGCTACTGCTTGTAGCATGAGGGACTCTATATAGTTTGAACAAGAAGAGCAGAGTCACATCTGTTCTTTTTCAACTTTCAAGCAACATTGTTGTCCATTTTGGGGGTGTTTGGGGTTTTGTTTGTTTGGTTTTTTTTCCAGCTTGCTAAGACACCTACAGAGGCAACTGCTTGGCAGCTTTAAATTTCTGAAAGGTTACTTACCTCTTAATACATTTTTATTACTATGGAAATAGATCTTTGGGCTGTAAATATGCACCAAATAATAATTCATCATTATATGAATCTTTAAAAAAAAAAAAAAAAAGACCTACACAAATACAATAAGGTGATCTTAGGAACCTTGTATTAGAGCTGAGCTAAAAATTATGTTGACCAAATAAAGGAAATAATTTACCTAAATCACATAGTTTGCATTAACTTTACATTTGGTAATTCTATATAGTCTACATAATAGACTGCGATCTTTCTTCTTTTACCTTGTTAGTTAAAATCAATCCTTCAATGGTAATATTGCCCTTCGGTTACATGCCAGCCTATGGAATTATATGTTTGAACAGAGGGCCAAACTAGTGGTTATTCCCCTGCCACTAAAGGTGAAAAGGTTCCCAGTAAATCAGGTTACTTTTCCACAGGGTAAACAGTGTTAAATACAGTCTCTCTTAGTACTTCATCAATATGATTAACCTATTGGCATTATGGTTATCAAATTACAGTATGAGAAGTCATACAGTCAAAAAATAAATCTGTTTTCCACAGAGGAAATCTATTTATGTGGAAGCTGCTATATTAAATGTTTGGCATACATATAATGGAATGATAGTTCACTGAGAATCACTACAGCAATGGAAGCTTTCAGAATTAAGTCTCTTAAAAATGCCTTACAGAGAAGCAAAAGATACTCAAGGGATTCAAGATACATCCTTATAGGGCCATTGTCTTATTACTCTTGTACTTCTAACCCTATTAGCAGTCTCCAAAATAAGAACAAATATAGTTTTAGGGCTTTAGAGATATTTCATAGATGCTTTGCAACTAGCCACAAAAATGTCCACCTTGGGAGCATGGCCTCTGTAGCTGGGTTAAATGGCTGCCCTAATGTCACCACCATGGCTTCAGCACTCTCTCGGTGTTCCATAAATCCAGTCAAGTGTTTTTGACCTCTCTATTCATTGTCACTATAGCTTCTGAAAATGTCAGTTGTGGCAAAGGGCCCGCAAGAACTTGACTCTTTTGACAAATGTGCAGGAAAGTAAGTTAGTTGCCTGCAAAATGTGATTGTGGCTGTTACTGTGGAGAGCAGAGAAGCAGTAAGGAGGAACCAGGATGTTTATATGATGACGTGGTTGGTCCTTAATAACATTGTGCTATGTGTAAATTATTAATCCTGTAAATATTTTAAATTGCCTTAAATGTGTCTCATGATTGTGTTTAAATATTAAAGGTTCTTCTTTATGGATTCCATGTTTCAAAAAGGAAGAGAATTAAAAACTAAGCTGACAGAAGAAGAGCGACTCTGGGCTGAGAAGCTTGACATTGTTGAAAGAATCCTTCAGCATAAGGAGTGCACCTGTTGTAAATCCTTTGCAGTAATGCTGGTTGGTCATCCAAATGTTTGCCTACACATCTCAGCCTTGAAAAGCCCTTCCAGAAGCAGCTACAGTTTTTCATACAGATCCTTATGGTAGCAGTGAGGTTAAAATGTACGTTTTTCATTAGGCTATCCAGCTCAGCCATGTCCCTTTTTTGAGAAACAGGAATTTTCACCATAGCATTTATAAGAATTATCTGAACACATTTAAGCACTTCTCAAACATTAGTAGATTAATTGGTTAAGTCTCCAGTCAGCCATCTTAGCTAGCTACTGTTTTTGTTTCGTTATACCATATTCTTAGATAGGTAAGCTGAGACACAGTGGGAAGCTTCTCTCAGAGCTCTGTCACCCAGTGAATTGGTAGCAAAGATGGGAATAAAATTCATATCTCATGATTCCCAGTCTCTTGCTCTATTTGCTGATGACAATGGACCCAATTCATCAACAAGTCTAAGGACAAAGGGAGACTAAGCTGGCATAATTAATACCTTTTTTCCATCCCCTTCAAAATCTGTGGCTCACTAGCCTAGGCTCCTTCTAGATTTGATTAAACTTATTCTGTCCCTAGTGGAAAATATATCTGCTGTTAACACTTGTGCAACTGCATTCGGTATCTGTGAAGTTACAAGAATGACTGACCTTAAAAGTTCTTAATTCTTTAGGCTACTGCTACACTACCAGATAAAGTGGGGGAGGTGATTCCCAGCTCACATAGACATATTCATGCTAGCTGTCATCAGAGCTAACATGCTAAAAACAGTAGCATAGCCCCGGTTAGCAAACATGAGCACATATGCAGGGGGATCAGTTGGCTTCTACTTGGGACTGCTATTCAGTGCTACCGCTGCCCATGCTACCATGGCTATCCTGCTGTTCTTTAATGTCGTAGTTCAGATGAGAGGTCACATCAGTTTGTCTATGGAAGCTGAGAATCATCTCTCTGGCTTGTGCTGTAGACATAGCCTTAGATTCAGTTAGCAATGTCAAACATATACAGCCTCTTACAGCACCCCTGAAACATATATGTTAGTGGCTTAATATTGTTTGTTTTTTAAAATGCTTCTCAGTCAAAGTACAACATATTCTGCTTTCTATGACTATCACTTTTTAGACTTAAAATCATTCCAAACTGTGAACTTCTCTTTTTTACCAGTCAGTTTTAAGCTTGTAATTAGGGATAGGCAAATGCAGTCTTTACTACAAACCTCTGTTATCTCTTATTGTGCATTAATATTACATTTTTCTGCATAGTCAAACTGTTATAGTCATAACAAATTTGCAGATTCTCCAAGAAACTTGATACTGCCCCAGAAATCTTAGAGAAGTTTGGATTATGTTTATTAGCTAAATTTGTTGTGTTGACTCTAAAAATATACAGTTCTTAAAGCTGTTGTAGAGAAATTACTGCACAATGCCAGGACATTTCCCTTGGCTGAACTTTGCTATTCCTGGGTGGCAGCTGACAGTCTGATGCAAAATGGGGGCACTACTTGACATACAAAGTTAAGATGCCCAGAAATGGATTGCAATTCACAATTAACCTTTTTGCTGCTCTGGTCTTTGATGGTCAGGCCCAAAAATTCACTCCTGAGGGGGTCTAGAATAAGTGGTAGACCACATATCTCACTCAATCAGAAAGGCCAGCTTTATAGAGTGTATCTTCCTTCCCCCCTAGCCCCCCCCCCCCCCCAAGTTTCTTCCAGTTTACCAGTCAGGGTTTAGAATATGGCCAGTAATCTAGGCCAGGGTTTCCCAACCTTTTTAAGGCTGGTGACCCCTTTCAAACTAAAATTTTGTGGCCCCCTTTAGTGTGTTTGGTGCCGCCATCACCCCGGACAGACTGTCCCGTGCAGGGCAGAATTTGTCCCACACTGGTCTCCTCCCAGGGAGTGGGGGCTGCTGGGCCATGACCCCCTTTCCTTGCTACGGGAGCCAGGAGAGGCCATGGCCCCCTCCAACGGCTGGGAGTTGGGAGCGGCCGTGGCTCACTCTCCCCCCATGTTCCCCACCCACCAGCCTGTTCTTTGCCCCACCCACTGGTTTCGCATCCCCAATCCCCCTAGGGTCCCTTCCCTCCCTTACCTGGCCTCACCCCCCCACCCATGATGCTCTCCCTGAGCAGGAAGGAGTTTTAAAAACTCCCTGCCTGCAGGAAGCTCTCTGCTGCCCAGAAGCCTGGGTCTCCCTGGCAACTGGAGACCCCAGCAGCATCCAGCCCTAGCCTGTCCACAGACCGCCTGGAGCCACACTCCGGACCCGCAGGGGTCCACAGACCCCAGGTTGGGAACCACTGATCTAGACCGCTTCTCAAAATCTGCCCTGTCTGTGAACAACCAGTCATTCAAACAGTGTACCACATGGTATAAGTCAGACTCACAAGCCACTCTCCATTCCTGCATTGTTCTGAATTTTTGCTGAACAGGAGACAGACAATCCTCTTGGAAGTGACTTCTGAAAATACAGCTAGTTCTCTGAACAGAAATCCACAAGGTTAAAGTCAGAAAAATGCACTCGCAATAATCAAAAAGACAACTTGGTGTCATGTTTTGCAAACAGTGCCCCTAGGTCACAAGTCTTCACTATGCACAAAGCCTCATTGAAGAAAGAATAATGTTCTGAACATAATTCAGAGTCTGTTGTGTGACTGATTCAGCTGTCGCATAGGTATGACAGGTGGTGGATCAAGCACTATGTACTTACTTAGGAACCAAGACAAGAGGGAGGACCACGGAGATTCTTCAGTAAATAATTGAATGGACTTGCAACTCTATTAGCATGTATTGCCTGTGCAAACTTTTTCTTTACAATGTCCTCCAACCCTTCTATGGACTTCACATTTGTGGACAATATAAGACTTGTTACCTACATATAGGAAGTCCTAACCCCAGATGTAAATACGACACATAAATATGACCCATGTATTCTGCTAGGTAAGGAGTACAAAGGAGTAACTAACACTTTAAGCTTAACTAGCCAAGAAGCTTTGCCACTACACCTGCTGCTAGTTTCTCCACCCTGTCTTTGTACTCTGAGACAAGCAGGAGGGAGATGGATTTACCTCCCGGTCTTCTACTCTGTTGGGGTCTATCCCAAAAACTGTAGCAGTTGTAGGCCACATGCCCCCAGAGCAAGCATCTGCACTTGTTAAAAGCCCAGAAAACATCATTCAGAGCATCAGATCTCTGTTGGGCATGCCAAGTAATAAATCAGCTACTGTCAGTATGAACATTTGGCCCTCACAGTGTCCCAGTCAGAACATGGGATGCAGGGTACCCCACTGAATTCCAACCTGTGTTAGAGGCCTTGGTGTAAACTGGTCATTATAGTTAAACAAGTCCATGCCCCCAAATATATTAAGTGCCCACCAAATTACATCTATATATTGAATAATGCTGGGATCCTTTCCAGGTGTGGCTGTGCAAAAACACCCATGTAGATTGAAAAAGCTTCTTCCCAGATTTTCTTAGATTCTAGCTAGCATTGCTTGTTTGGCTTTTATGTTGGCAGATGCAGATTAATCTCTGGGAAAACTTCATAACTGTAGGCACAGTGGGACAATGGAACAGACTGCCTATGGAGGTTGTGGAAGCTCCTTCGGTGGAGGTTTTCAAAAGGAGGCTCAGTAGTGTTGTCAGATGTTATAGCATTGTTCAACTGCATACGTGTGAGTGTGTATGTTAGCTCAGTTCTGTGTGGATAGGCTGAGACACCACTCACAAGCAAATAAATCAACATAATGCTGGATCTTTGCAGAAGTGAAGGCACCATGCTAAGCTTTATTGCACAGTAGTGCAATGTTAAGTGATCTGAGACCTATATCAACAGGTACACCTAAAGCAGGGGTATCAAACCTTTTTTGGATGAGGGGCCACACTACAATACTTTCCTCAGTCAGGGGGTCAGTGAGAAAATTTTTGATAGATGAGACATAGAAATCAATCTTTATTAACAAACTTTAATAAAATAATTAGTGTGACATTTGGCATTGACTTTGCTTCCACTGTTTAGAGTGGACAAGGGGCAAGGATGCCTGTGCAAGGGGACAAGGCAGAGAGTGGGGAGCAAGGCAGGATGGGGAGCATGGGAGGGGAGGGAAAGAAGGGTGAGGTGAGGGGGAGCAAAGCAGCTGGGTGGCAGGACTCAGCTACTTCCTGACAGGGACCGCATCAACTCTGCACTCCTCACTCCCTGCCAAACACTGCTCAGGGAAAGGAGAGCAGTGCTAGAAAGAGGGAGAGGAGACCAGACTCAGACAGAGACAGGACAGAAATGCTGGCAGTTCTTCAGGGGTCACAGGTTTTGGCACTGGGCATCTCTGTGCCAGAAACATTGACGGGTAGCAATCTCTACAGAAGAGTTTGTAAGGGGAAGGACAGGGGTGCTGGGTTTAGGAGTGTGGGAGGAGAGCAGACCGGGGGACATGTCCAGGTCAAGATTTTAAACTGATCAGGGCACTCCCCCTTTATCTGACTCCTGCTCACTCAAAAGGGGCTGAATCTAGAACCTGAACAGCTCTCCAGCCATGCCATGCCATGCCTCCCTGTAGCAGTGCTGTGCACAAGGCAGAAAACTGACAAGGGTCCTGGCCAGCCCCAGCTCCCAGGCTCTTGCAGCAGCACTCCACAGGCCAGATGAAAGCCCTTGGTGGGCTGGAGTCTGGCCCCCCACGCCACAGGTTGGAGAAGCCTGACCTAAAGCATGCAAACTCATAATGCAACAGAATGGCTCCACTGATGGCAGGATGCTTCATCACCTTCTTCAGCTACACAAAATTGGTCTCTTAGACTCCCTCTTTTATACACTGTTCAGACCATTTGCTCTGCCTCCTTTGGCACCAGATACTACCTTTTTGATAACACTCATTAACTTTCTTGGTCAATGAATCTCCATTTATCATTACCAAAAGACAACTTCAAGGCGTCATGTGGGGCAGTGTCAGATGTTCCCTGTTTTCTCATTGCCATTAGGATGACCTCCTGTCCTCTGTCTGATTTGGAAATACGTACCTGTTTGTATCAGCAGTTGCTGTGAAGTTATAAATTGACAGCTTGACTACTACTTACTTGGCTGCCTAGCGGTTTTGACCATCTTCCAGTTTAGGTCTTAGTTGTTTTGCAAGGCTTTAAGCCTTCTGCTTTTCCATTTTACAAATAGCCGTGTGCTTTGGGTAGTTTGGATGAAACTACTTTTCCATGTTGGTAAGCAGTTAGACTAGATGGCGCTTGCAGTCCGACTAACCCTCTGGTTCTATGGTTCTAAAATTAGTTCTCATTTTGTGACAATGTAATTAATTAGCAAAGCTTGTTAAACATTTGATAATATAATGTAAATATAATGAATAGTAGTTCAACTTTAACTGTTCAACTATAATGATTCAGTTTTGGCATATTAGCAAGTCTGTTAGCCTAACAGAATACTATTACTGAATTCTTAATCTAATTAATCTGCTTTTCATTGGATCAGTTAGCCTCATATTGTACTTTGTATGAATGTGTCAATAATATTTATTATATACCAATAAGGTAATAGCATTTTGTAATGGGCCAGTGTGAATAAAGAGTGCTGGTATGTGTTTATTTTCAGTTATAGTTCTGGCAAGTTTTTACAGATTCAGGAATATAGGGCCCATACTGGTCAGTTTTCTGTAACAGGCACAACTCCCATGAACATCAACAGGAGTTGCACCTCTAAAACTGAGCTCTGAACTGGAAACTAAAGTACAAATAATTCCCGTTTGCAATAAGAAAGAACACTGGTAAGGGACTGGCTTAAAATTATTACTAAAAAAACTCAGAGTGGGAGCTGAAAATTTAACATGATGCTTTGACTTTATTTCAGTTCACTGTGGGAGAATGAAAAATTAAAAAAAAGGAGTTAGGATTACATTTTTGTAACAAAAGTTAATAATTATGTCTGTATTGTGTTAAATTACCAAGCATGTTAATTTGAAAGTAGGCACTTCCAAACCCAAGTGATTGACTGATCCATCTAGTATAATACTGTGAGTGTAGACAAATCTGCTGCTTCGGGGAACAATCACTAACCTGATCAACAACTGCCCTACACTGTGTAACAGCATTTGTTCGTGACTTCCCAATCCTTGCACAATATCATCTTATGCTCTGAGGATTGGAACATTTGCTCTAACTTCTTGGAACATTTGATCTAACTTCTAGTTTTGTGGGAACACTCTGTTAAACTTATTCAAGTCTATATTCAAACCTTGTTCATGTTCTCCCAAAGTTGTTTGTATAAATGATTTCTTGTAGCAGCAAATTGTTTAGACATTGTATTCTGCAAAAATAAATGAAAATAAGTTTTGAAGAGCGACCTACATCAAAAATAGCTCCAACAGTTAGGACCATCAAAGGCAGAATGAAAACAAAAGAAAATACAGGATTTTACTTAACTGACTTGTTCCAATGTCCCTGGGCCAGATCCCACAGTTTTTACTTAATTTTTATTGTAGAAAAATTTCCACTGAAATAAATGTGAGTGTTGCCCAAGTAAGGACTTCAGGATATAGCCTCCAATACTCAATCTTCTCTCAGAATGGCAAGCATTTTGTTTTTTCTGGCCTTTGACATTTGGAAATGCTGCTTGTGGACTGAGAACGTCATATGAAAGTGCCCTCAAAAACCTCACTACTGGATTGCAAACTATAACGTTCAGCCATGTTCCAAACCAACTTCCTTGCTTTAATTTGCACCCATGTCAGTAGGGAGCTGTATCTCACTTTATGACCTACAAGATCTATGGCCCTTGTGCAGCTGCCTGGGGAGGGTGGGAAGCAGACACAAAAGGAGACTTCCTTCTATTATGCAGTCATCCTGCACAAAAAATCAGGGACATTTGTAGTTCCTGTGTACTCTTCCCCCACATTTTTTCTTAAGGTGTTCCAGTACATCAGAGTGGGTGGGGGAGAGACAGAGATACAGATGTGTCCCCTTTGAAATATCGCCTTCGTAGCCTCGTATGCTCCCTGTGAACACCAGGTAGACATGTCCCCTTTCCTAGCTTCTCCTGAGACAGTGCAGCTTTGCATCACTTCCAATGAGAGCACAGTTCAGCCCAATCATAGTAATACATTTGGATATGACTGAGAATGATGGCAGATGTTAGGCCTTAGATAGTTCTGGGTTGCAATTTAGAAATACAAAATGCCAAATAAAATGCATCTGATTCATAATAAAAAAATATAATATTAAATATAAGTATCGGATCTTGCTGCTGTGATCATCTTGTGACATTGGCACTGCTGTTCGGTAGGCAGGTTTGGCTCAGGCTGGCAACTCTTTATAGGGCAGCCTATTCTTTGACTGTATTTTACCACTTATTTCATAGAATAAGAGTATATTAGGGCTGGAAGGGACCTCATGAGGTCATCTAGTCCAACCCCCAGCTAAAAGCAGGACTACTCCCACTAAATCATCCCAAGCAGGATTTTATCCAATCAGATCTTAAAAGTTTCCAAAATGGAGATTCCACCACCTCCCTAGGCAACGCATTCCAGTGCTTCCTTCACCACCCTCCTAGTTCCTTTTTATACTGGTTCTACAGATATTATCATTGGGTTTTAAGGTATCAAACACCCTGACTTGAAATAGGTAAAATTATTGTGTTTATTATAATTACTGGTTAACAATAAAAGTGGGTAATTTGGTATTTTGGTGCCGTGGGTAGGAATGAAAAACCACAGTGTTTCTAACCCACACAACTTTGAGTCTAAGGTCCCAATAAGCTGGATTTTATTATTTTATATTTAACAGAAAGAAGAAATTATTAGGAACTAAAGACACATGCAAAAACCTGAGTTACATATAGAAAGAATATAAGCTTAAATAAATATTACCTGTAACTGATTATACTACAAATCTACTGGGAGGGACAAGAGAATAATTGTTAATGCTTTTATAAACTTGCTGGCAAAATACCATATATTATCATTTATGGCACAAATTATATATACTAGTACAATGGGTTCCAATAAAAATTTCTTCTTCTCACTTTGTAGTTTTTATTCCTGATTTTGCTTGTAGGTATTATATTATTTATGGAATAACCAAATACAGATGGAGGAAATTAGATTACTGCATATTGCTTCCACTATTGAGGAAAATCCTGGTCTCTCTTTATTTGCAGAAGGCCTCTTGGATCTGACCCCCAATAGAAGGTGGGACCCAAACAGATTATTCAAGTGGTTGAGATAAAATAATGTCCAAGGATTGCTCCACTTCTATTCTGCAAATCCAAAAGCAGAGAGACAAATTTCCTCTTTCTCATAGCACTGGGATCCTCAGGACCCAAATCAATTTCTCTTTTTCTAATTGATTTTTTTCAAATGGCCAGAAGTTAAGAGAAAAAACAAATGTGTGATGCTTTTATCTACCTTGTGTGACATAACTTTCTTTTAATAGACCATTGCCAGAACAAGTATGCGGTGTAAGTGAAAAGGGAAGAATGACTTTTCTATTTTCATTCATTATAATAAGCGATAGACTTGAACTCTGGATCTAAATCTGCTCAAGATTTATGGAAGCTGGGCTCAGGCCCAAGTCTGACAAAGTTTGTTGCTTAGGCTCATCTCTGTTAACCACCAATTTTAAGCCTACATTTAACAATGTGCAATAGAAGTGATTTCAAGAAATCATACCAAGTACCAAAGGGGCAGCCATGTTAGTCTAGTAAAGCAAAAAAAAAAAAAAGGCAAGGAGTCTTGTGGCACTTAAAGACTAACATTTATTTATCGCATGAGCTTTCATGGGAGAAAATCCCAAGTCCTCAGACACTTTGAAAAGGTGGAATTTACAGAATGGGATGAAAATAAACACGGGAGTATAAAACATGCGATCAGGTCATACTGCAACAACGAATCAGAGCATTTGTAAGGATTCAAACTCAAGGAAACAGCAAACAGCAAGGGTGAAGTCAAATTACCTGTTATGTGAAAAGAATCCATCGTGACAATTAAGTTCTGCTTTCACACAATCTAATTTGCATATTAGTTGGATTTCAGCTGTTTCTCTTTGAAGTCTTGATGTCTCAGGACTTAATCATGACTATGGATTCTTTTCACATTATAACAGGTAATTTGACTTCACCTTCCCTCCGTGTGCTATTTCCTAGAGTTTGAATCCTTACAAATGGTCGATTTGCTGTTGCAGTATGACCTGATCCCATGTCGTACACTCTCCTGCATTTATTTTCATCCCATTCTGTAAATTCCCCCTCTTTGAAGCATCTGATGAAGTGGGATTTTCTCCCACAAAAGCTCATGCAATAAATAAATCTGTTAGTCTTAGGTGCCACAAGACTCCTTGCCCTTTTATTTTTTTTCAAGAAATCCTACAACCACTTTCCTCTGTGCTAATGCCCTACCTTTTTATTAAAAAGAGAGAGAGTAGTATGAAGGGACATTGCTATTAAAAAGAAAAGTGTGTGGAGGATGGTGAAAGAACTGCATTTCTTTTGTGCAACCTTTTTAAGGTAGATTTGGAAACAAAAGCTTCCAATGGGCAAGTAAGACATTATACACACAGATAATTCTATGATTAGATCTCTGATAGGATTGAGTCAGCCTTGCTCTCTAAATTAATCCTGATGAAGAGTGAAGAAGTGGGTTTTTGTGCCTCTTCTCATAGTTTTTAAATGACTTCTCAAGTGCATCTCAGAGTTCACTAACGTAGTTAGAACAAGAACCTCACATTTCTAATACTTCTCCAAATATTCACCTGGGCTATCCAGTCTCTTATGGTATTTTAGAACTTCTGCTTTCAGAGAGCACAAGGAATTGTAGGGGTCTGCAGAAATAAAAAATAATGATGATAAAAAATGCAGAGCTCATCAGACTTTCTGACACTGAAGAAAGGTTTGATTTGGGCTATGTGTGAAAGTTTGGGTCAGTATTTAGCTAAACTGTTTCCCTGTACCTAATAATCCCATCCCCTAAAGATAAAGAACCATACAGTTGGAGAGTTTAGGTCGAGTAAGTCCCAACTCACCCCCAGAGATGGTCAAATTATGCCAATTTGAGACTAAGTAATGACCTGTTCCAGAGCTGAGTAACTACTATTAACATCTTTTAACTACTATTAACATCTTTTTCTCATTGTCTGACTTTAGGTTGGATCAGGGAGCAGGGTCTAAGATGAAAATTCTAGCCACCCAAAAAGCCATGCAGGCACTTGAAAGTCATTTATGGAGTGTAGATGATGAACGAATCTAAATTTCTCATTGGCAAAATTAGTATTTATTAAACTAGTGGTAGAACAGAACTAGCCAAGTGGTTGCACTAAAAAAAAACAAACCTCAGAAGTGCAGGGGGAAGGAATGGAGATTTTGCTCATTTTCCCTCCCACTGCTAAAGCACTGTATTTAATTGACTTACAATTTTTTCCCTAATATATTTCTTTATGAAACCTGCCTTGAGCAATGGATACATGATTGTTCACTGAGAGTTGTGCCTCATTTGTTCCTGTAGATTGTGCCTAATTAACGCTAACTTGTCTGTACATAAAAAGTACAATAGGCTGTCCCTTCCAATTTAATTCCGACAGCTTAATCGAATCTGTATTCTTTCAAAAATAATTAGATCATTTACACTTCATTAACATGTAATGTAATGTTGAAGCATTCATCATAATGATTTCTTATTTTTCTAGTGCAATATTATCTCCTCTAATGAAACTGTTAACACCATGCATGTCTTAATTAGCTTTATCATATCACTGACAATTTCAGGAAGAGACACATTTTTACAAATGAAATTGAACTAATTCAATAAGTATATTTTAAGAAGAACCTGTTCTGTTAATGCAAAAAATACAGCAGGTGTTACCTTTATACCCAATCTGACAGTGTCTAGTCATGTTTTTTAACTTGTGTCTGTGTTTTGACAAAAAGATGCATAATCTGCCTGGATCATATTCCCCACCACCATTCCAGTACAAAATGAAGCAATGCCAGGCTTATTGAAATAAATATATAAATTTGTCACATTAAATAACTGTGATAAGAATGCACTAATTTTAATTTAACTAGATATTGCCCAAAATTGAAACCCTGAATCTCTAATCACGACAAATTCTGGAGAAGTTCAGATTCAGATTGCAACTTTGTCAGGGCATGTGTTTAAGGCCAAAGTATAACATCATATAAAAAAATAAAGTTTATGGGAGATAGATCCATCAGTGGCTATTAGCCAAGATGATCAGGGATTCAACCTCATGCTCTGGGTTGTCCCTAAGCCTCTGACTATCTGTGCTGGGACCAGATGATGTCTGATGGATCACTTGATAATTGCTTCTGTTCCATCATTTCCTCTGCAGCACTTGGCATTGGCCACTGTCAGAAGACAGGATACTGGGATAGACCAACCATTGGTCTAACCAAGTATGTCCATTCTTCTCTCTTATTTCTTGTCCTTTTGTTTCAGATTTATCTATATAATTATCCTTAACAGAAACCCTGACTTCAAACACCTGTGAACAAAGGGATGATGGGGATTCAAGATCTAGTTCAAAATTTTACATTTCAGAATGATTGACACCTAACTAAAGAAATAGAAAAATAATAAAGGCCCAGCCCTTCAGTCTTCCATCTGCCTAATATTAAAGACAATGAGGGGCTTGCCTTGGTTATGACCACAAGATACTGCTGAAAAGGAACAGCAGCAGAAAAATGGTGACTCAGATTGTTGAATAATACTCTGCCCAACTTCTTGGAAGATGTAGTCTTTGTATTGGTATTTATAAATGTTTGCAAAAACTAGTGGGTTTAGGGCCTAATCTTGTGAGATGCTAAGCATGAGACCAGGAAACTTTGTGTGAGCCCATCGTATGCTCAAGTATTTACAGGCCATTTTCATTTTGAAAATTATTCTTGCAACCAAAATGTATTTGTACATTTGGCGGGCAAGCAAATTGCAGCGGTGGCAAATTATGAAAATAGCCCCTCTCAAAGGATCCTGAGTGTCCACAACACCCAAGACAGTAAATAGGAGTTGATGAGCACTCATCCTCTCGCAGGAGGGGTACGTCCACACGTCTCTTTTATTTTGAAATAACACGAGTTATTTCGAAATAAAAGAGATTAGGTCCTCATACGTATTCTTATTTTGAAATGACGGGCTCCGTCATTTTGAAATAAGAGCCGTGATTTTGAAATAGCTTAAACCTACCTTAAATAGAAACAGCTGTTATTTTGAAATGGTTATTTTGAAATAACGATTATTTTGAAATAAAACTTTTGCCCTTCTTCCCAGAGTGCCCTCCTTTTAGCCTATATTGGGTGGGGGCATGGCCCAGGAAGGGGGCCATGTTGCCACACCTCCCATGGTGGCCCTCTCTTAAAGAGAAATAGCAAGTTCTGTGTTTGGACATGTTATTTCGCTTTGAGCTTTTCCCTTAATTCGAATTAACTTATTTCGAAATAAGGACTTTATTTCAAAATAACTCATTTCAAAATAATGATGTATGTGTGGACATAGCCGAGGTGTTTTCAGCACCTTGGAGGTTGGAACTCTTAACCAGATGAGGGTTTTAAAATGCTTTAGATGCAAGGCTCCTTTCCCACAACTCTTACTGTCTTGCCACACAAAGGAAGTGCTGTATTCTTATGTATTACAAACGTTTACAAGTATTTACAAACATTTCTTGGAATAAAACAAACAAGTTTTGTTTCACTGATATTCATAACTCTTTTCGTTTGTTTTCCATGAACACTAATACAAACAGTGTTTTTGTTTACAAGTGTCTCACACAGACGTGAAATCTTTGGGATATTTGTGCAAAGATGAGATGCATTCACACAGTCCAGAAGTTTGGATAGTTTATTTGATATCTCTTTGACATCTAGCTGTGGCCAACCCATCAGGATAAACAATATCCTGTGTCTGAGGTGAATGAATTGCAGATCACACATTTAGATGGCCAATAATAAATGAAGGTTTGCTTGATCCAGACAGTTCATGAACAACTCGAAGACTGAAATATTTTTGCATAAAATATTCAGTAAACAGTTGTGAAAACCCAACACTTTTGCAGATAATATAGTCCGTCTGTGGGTAATTCATGAACAAATCAAAGAGCTGTATTAACCAAATCATTTTCCATAAATAGTTCACATTGCTAACTGTCACGCTTTGCAAAAACAAAGCGATTTAGAGAAAAAAATGCCCAATTCAGTCGAGTTATTTTTTTAACCTGCTAATTGTATTCATTTCTCTTTATTTATGTAATGTCAAAGGTTGTTGTGCAAAGCCTGTTGGAGCATTACTGATAAAATTGATAATGATAGCGCCCTTCAGTTCCAGATGTCTTGTCAGCCATTTGAAAGAAAGGGTGACTGATCACTTTTAATAAATTTAAACACACCTTACTAAACTCCATGGACATAGTATAGATCAAAAGTCAAATCCTGACCATTTCACAGTAATCCATAATAAATTGCAAACTTCTCTCAA
Organism: Podocnemis expansa; assembly: GCA_007922195.1. Lineage (NCBI taxonomy): Eukaryota > Metazoa > Chordata > Testudines > Podocnemididae > Podocnemis > Podocnemis expansa. The sequence goes on from ML682005.1 coordinate 39,349,292, forward strand.
CCTATTTTATGTTTTAAGAAATTAAATAATGTGCCGAACCCCTAACATTGATAGCAATCTCCTTCCTAATGTTTAATGGATGGTGCTTCCTTTTTACATGAGAAGTGTGAAATAGACAAAAGTGAATTATGGAGCAGAATATCCATTGGGTAGGTAAGGCTGAAGGTAACATCAATCCAATTTTCAATACCCTTTGGGCTAAGGTTCCAATCCCATATGAAGCATTTCAAAGACTGATACAGTATGTATGTAATACCTCTCATCTTCCACGCACTTTAAGAATAGCCAATCCTCACAATAACCAGATGTTTCACACTAGCAAATAGCCCTTAACTATGAATATATACATTTTTCTAAAAAGTCAGCGGCTAAATGAAACAAGTTCCAAAGGGGTAGCTGCATTAATCTAATTGAGCACAATAAAAAAGGAGGCCTATGGAACTTTTAAAAACTAACACATTTATTCACCGCATGAGCTTTCATGGGAGAAAATTCCACTTCGTCAGATGGTTTAAAAGGGACATCCCTGGGCGCAGAGGAGGGGAAGGGCGAGTGGGGCGACTGTTCCGGGCCCCAGGGTTCTGTGAGCCCTCTGCTGCTGTTGCCCCCAAACACACTGCTTTTGGTGAGAAACCAAACTCATGGGGCAGGTTGGAAGTGTGAGGCCAACCTCTGAGTTGGCCCACCCTCCCGCTGGGGACAGAGCAGAAGCACAGAGCCTGGCCTCTAGACTGGCCCACCTCCCACCCCCAGCACGAGAAGGGGAAGCAGGGACCCCAACTGGCTTCTTGGCCCTGGGCCCCACTCAGGACAGCCCTGGCTTTGAAGATGGGGAAGTTACAGAACAGGAGGAAAATAAATGCAGGGGAAGTGTAAGTCACTGGATCAGGCCAGACTGTCTGTCTGATAGTCTGATCTGATCCTATGACGTACACACCCCCTGCATTTATTTTCCTCCTATTCTGTAACTTTCTGATCTTCAAAGTGACTGAAAAATTGGGATTTTCTCTCCCAAAAGCTCATGCGATAAATAAATTTGTTAGTTTTTAAAACTGCCACAGGACTTTATGATTGTGGTTTATTGGTTGGTTTTTTCTTAATAAGTGAAACAGAATGCCAAGCTAATCCAGATTGCGTCTCAATATAAAACTGACAATGATTTTCTTGGAAAGAATCTTCAGTTTATTAAGCCTAAACTTCTTTGGTTAATATTAGGTTTATTTGTCATATTCTTCCACCTATTTCAGTAACAGAAAAGTACAATATAGGCCATTTAGATTGAGTCAGAGAAACATTAATGCTGAATCCTTTAACTGTAACTTTCATATAAAACAATTGAATATTAAAATTATATTTTTGATTGTGGAAATTTTCTAGAGCATACAGGGAAAAACAAGTAGAAACTACAGCACCTGATGTATTTTCCTTTACTATTTTCAATGTTCTGTTATAATGGTAAATCATTAAATAGTAAATGTATTTCACAGTTACTTGTTTTTGATGCCCCCTTTTTGGTGCAATTAGGGTTTGACCCCAATCTATTTATACTAATGGCTGTTAGAGAGGCTCAGTACCTCTCAAAATCAGACTACATTTATTTATGTGTTTAAGAATGAATTTAGGTACCTAGTTTTAGGTAATCAAGATTGAAAATTTTGATTTTGATTGGCTTATTCATTTTTTTAAAATTCTGTTATTTGTACTCATGTTCAGATTTCTTTGTTTAGTGTCATTATTTTCTTATGGTAATTATCTTTCATATTCCATTAGTGATCCCTATGCAATTTTAGAAATTCTGGCATAATGATTTCTGTGGGAATGCTAAATTAAATCCGTTTGTTTATATGGTGTCTATTTGATTTACATGTATATTTGACTGTAATTGTCTTTACGGCATTTACCATTAATTAGTGAATCAATAAAACAATTTTTAAAATGAAACTAATATATAGAATAACATTGTTTAAAATATGTAGTGGTATTACTATACTCCAATATTAATATTCAGTACTTGTTCCACTCTTTCTATTTTCATTATGTTCCTAGAATTTGTGACAGGAAACAGAAATTTCAGTTTCTTTGCTACTGTATATCATTACAACATTTTAGAATTTTCAAACCCAAGTGATTATTCTTGACTGAAGTTCAGCTTGAGGTTAGTTCAGCTCTACCCTTAAATCTACCTGTATAATTTTGTTTGTTTTTCAATTCACCTTTAAGCCATCTGCATCACAGTGCTTCTCCTATGTCCTACAATACTGAAAGTCCCCCACTGTTGATCTCCACCCTTTGGCATTATTTATCCATGTAGACCTCAGTTCAGAAAATCATGTAAGTGTATATTTAACTTTTAACGCATCCGTAATATTATCTCTAGTCATCAGTGTACTTAAAATTAAGCATGTATATAAGCTCTTTGCTAACTCAGAACCTTAAAGCTCTACAAAAGGCTTCAACACCAATTTCACCTCTCTTGGTATGACATCATCCCTTTAAAAGAATAGTTGTCTTAATCTGTGTGGTGTCTATTTTTGCTGGGAGAGTCCTCCAAAAATTAGACAGGATTTGGTTCTAAACAAACCCCCAGAAGTGGATGGGATAATAAAAATATAATAGTGCATTGCACTAAGTCATCAGAAGAAGGTGGAGTCCAGTAGGGTTTATATGTTAGTCACTTATTAAAATCAAATTAACTAAGCTAACTTGAGCTTTACATTACCTATGGCCACAGTCACTCAGAGGGAGTTTTTAAAGTATGTGTGAGGGGAAGACAAGGTTCTTCTTTTGCTTTTTCCTGTCTCTCAGGCAAATCCAGGATCCCAAGGAAAAATGTAGCATTCAGAAGTACTAAATAGATTTTGGGCCCTCCCTGTGGGATTTAGACTCGAGAAAGAAATGAATGAGTTGCATGGACACACAAGTATCATTCCATAGAAACATATGTCAATAATAATGTACTTAACACTGCTGCTCTTTTCCATTCTAAGACTGATTTTTTTTTTTGTCTCTTAATCATCCACTCTCCCTCCCATGAAAAGTTTGTCCAAACTTCATTTCCCTAAAAACTCTTACGTCTGCTCTTCTCTCAAGGTACATTTTTTCAGGAAAGTCAGCAGCAAGTCAGACAGGTGGTTGTGGAAAGAAGAGCTTATTAGTGAGAAAAGACTGAGTGGTTTTACAGTGAATAGGATTATAAAATGTGAATAGGATTACATGTATTGGGGAGGTAGCACTCTTATGAGACAGACTGGAAATAAGATGCCAGAAGGTAAATCTCCCCTTTTGATGGCATAACTTCTGCTCTCTCTTTTTTTCCCCTCAAGAGCTGGAAGCAAGGAACTGATATTTGCCTACATGAGCTCAACAAATAACCTGAGAAATATTCACATGTATCATAAAATGGGTTGTTCCAAAATTTCCCCCTAAAACGATCAGTTTCCCCAAAATCCATCAGTTACCACACCTACATCAACACATTGATTCTCCCTTCCCCAAACTCCATTCACATTCTCCATGGCCTCAGTGCATTATTACATAGCCAATATTTATTTGTAATACCATATTACCTAGGAGCCCTAGCCCTAGACTAGGACCCCAATGTGTTAAGCAATGTACAAACAGAACAAAAAGACAGTCTTAGACTGGAAGCTCATTGGAACAAAGCCCTAGTCTATATTTGTTGCACTTTTCCACAGCAGTCAACAGGTGATACGCAAGGTAGGTAAAATAGCTTGTGTATATCCTGACAACTTACTAACTATTCCCTACATTCTATGCTAAGCTAAGCTAACAGGAAATGCCTTCCAGTCAGCTTATCGATACGCCAGTTCTGGGGCTGGAGTTGCTAGGGTGAATTCTGGATCAATTGAGCACATCTACATAGACCCCACAATTGAACCCAGAAGATCATACTGACAGTGGTGATTTTGCTGCCATCACTGTAGACTTAGCTTAAGTGTGTGTATCCATCATCCTTCATGCACTGTTCTCTCCTCCAGTACATTCTTTCCATCCCAAAATACCTTCATTCCATGACACTCTTCTAAAGTATTTCTAAGGGTCCCGTCTCCCAAGATCCTTTCTTATGATCTCAGCAGCAGCAACTGCTCTGCTTTGCTGTCCCTCCTCCTGAAAGAAGGACTGAACAATGATGTTTCTGTCACTACTCCCATCAGTACTTCCCCTCCTTGCTGCTCAGGGCAGCCTGTACTGGACTCCCTTAGTGCTTTGTGGGCCTCTCATTGGAGGAAACAGAAGAACTGAAAGTAGGGAGGGAGCCTGATTGGCTGCCAGGGAAAGGCAAGAAGGAAGTCTTGGCCACAGGTCCCAGTCACAATGCTCCCCTGCCAAAAATATTCACTTAATGTGATGAAGCATGAGGCCAAAATCCAAAGTTTCAGTGATTCTCAGAGTGCATTTCAAGGAGTGTGTGCAAGCAGTGTATGATAGTAATGTTCTGTATTTGAAGGAACATCTTTCTGGAGTCTAATGACCCACAATCCATAACAATAAAGAGCTTGTAAGAAGCATTTTACCATGTAACTCGGCTTCCAAGCATTGATCTGTCAAAGAATCATGCACTATAAATGTAAAATTCTGTAGTAAAGGAAAAGTGTTGTGAGACAGCCCTTCAGACAAGCTATGTACATTATTTATCCTTAGCTACCATAAAATATGCGCAGTCATTCCTAGAACAATGGCAATACCAAAGGACCTACACAGAGACCTGTGTACAGAGACAAACACTGAATCTAGCACCACTTACGTGAAAGAGAAGTAAATCTGCTGAAGTCAATAGAGTTAAAGTAATTTAAATCTAGTGACAGAAAATATCAGAGCTATAGGCTCTGTAGACAATAGAGAGAAATCAGTGTGTCCACTGCTGGTTTCTCCCCACTTTGCAGGCATTTTTATTATTGATATGCAACAGTATGTGTCGTGGTGTTTGGAAGGAAGCCCCACCTTTCCAGCTTCTTACCTACTAAAGCAGTCTGTGGGGAGACAATTTCTCCTAATTATTTTCATTCCTGCCTCAATGTTTTACATTGAAAATAGGTTAACTCAAGTGAGGAAGATGGCAAGGATATGTGGTCATGAATGGTAATCATCAGCCATGTGTCCTCGCTTTTAAGTTCTGTAGACATTATCTTGCAACTGAGTCAGGTTTTGGTGTTCTACCCTAGTGAAATAGTTAAATGTGTAACAACATTAAATCCCATTAATAGAAAAAGCAATGGCAGTTTCAAGTGCTCTACCATGTAGGTAGGAATTCAGAATGAAGAGGTAGCTTCAAGAATGCTCCTTTCTTGTGCTGATATTTTCATTTCGTTTTTGGTTTGGTTTGGTTTGGCTTTTGTTTTTCTCCTCAGATAGCCTAAGCTTCAGGGGAATCATCTGGGAGCCAATTCTTCATGCGCCCTGCAATTTGTATACCTATTTAAACTTATCTGATGTACCATGACAATTTTGCACTGGTATAAATAACTATGTAAGGTTGAGCACAATCGAGAATCAAGCCCAACATGTCTGTGGTATATTTTTAAAGTGCATTCTGATAATTATAGGATCTTGTGTTGTCTAACTCCCTATCTAACATACTGCTGTCACATGTTTTTGGCCAATAACTCCCAGTACAGAATCCTAGTTCTCCAAACAAATTCTCTGTTACTCAAACTAGGTAACATGCATTTCATTGTATTAGCTTCACTTCTGCTTTTCATGTCACAGGATGCTGGAAACTCTTTATATCAAGTCATTAAGATTCATATAAGAAGGCTTCGCTTCCCATGCCTGCACTTCATGGGTGGGTACATGTACATCTCTCACTGTGTTCCTCAAAGTTCTGTACTAGTATGCATTGGTCTCAGTGTAAAATCTGAGCGGGCTTCTATTTTTCAGGTCGGGTTGGGTCTCAGAAGGTCATACCCTCAAGATATTGTTGTATCATTTGTAGAACCTCAATAAAACTTAATTTGTCTTTGAAATATATAGTGCCATTTTATATTGTACTGTCCTATTTTGATGCTTTCCAACGATCCCAGAATTACAACAAGGATTGAATGAACTGGCCTCTTGAAACAGATTTTAATCCCCTATGGAATGCCATTGCACTTGCCCAGCATTCTCTTGTTGTATAATCTTAGCATCCAAATGTCATCTCAGTTATACCAGTGGAATTCTGCAGTAAACATCAGTTTTATATTGGTGTATGTGAGAACAAAAGGTAGCTGATCAATGATAAAATAGTCAGAGGATTTATATCGTGCCACTATTTTTGTATAGAGGAATTCTTAAAGACAAGGGAGGATAGTTAAAAGTATTAGAAAAGAAACTTGAAAAAACACTGATTTTTTTTCCAACCATTCCTAGAAAGTTTATCTCCTAGAGTTTTATTGTTCCAGTTGGAGGTGCCTGACAACTGCAAGTTAGCCCTGCCATCCGCAAGGAAGGAGCCAGAAGCAACATGATGGGAGCAGTTACCTGGAACTAAAGGGGGGATTCATTGAAATAACTATGCCAGGGGGCTTGGAAGGCTGAATTGGCTGCCATCTGAAGAGATGGCTTCACGGCCTGTTTACACACATTGCTGAATCCAGAGCATTGATTCTATGTTTGATGTGAAAAGAAATTAAAGCCCTGGTCTCATTAGATAACCGGTTATGGTTAAAGATCACAGGGAGACTCTCTCTTCTTTTGTATGACACTGAATGGGTCTCAGCAGGCAGCTCCTTGTGCACAATTGATTTCAAGCAGAGTTTTGTCTGAAAGATGCTTCTAGATTATGGCAAGAAAGCATTCTATAATCCTTCTGCCAATGTAGTTATGTTTAACAGACATTCAACTCTTATCACTGATTGATAACACTTAACTCAAAACATATTTAAGCTTTAGGAATGTCAATATTTTGCCGCCAAGTGAAGGTGACCCTTGCTCTTCTTGTTTGCTAAGTGTGCGCAGTGGTTTGCTGGTAAATTTGTAAGGGTGGTTATGTGGGCAGGCTGTTATGGATTTGCTATCTTAGCCTGAAGTGTTTGCTGCTGATTATGTGATTAAATCAATAATAATTTCTGTTTGGATCCTGTGCTTCTTGATTCATCTTCTTTTCCATGCTGTGGAGCAGAACAATGAGCCCCTGCACTTGTGCATGAAGTGTTTTGTTGCTAAAGAAATGCCAAAGGTAAGGCAGGTGGCTTCCAAATCTCTTTACAAAGCAAAATATTATAACAGCACTACAGGTAAATAAACAAGTCGGGCCTTTGTGGCAAAGGAGGTGAACATGACAGGTGCAGAATAGGGGGCTCCTTTTAATCAATGTTACTGTTTATTCTGGCTTACCTGCCAAGCTGCCTTCATTCCATATTAAACAGATATTCTTTTATTCTGATAAAGGGGGAATTTACATTTAAACAGGCACAGTATTCACATTCATGGCATATGGTCATTCTAGCCACCCTGGCAGTTTTACATTACAACACAGGAGGTCTGTGTGATGCACTTCACAGGACAAAGAGGATTTCCTCTCTCTCCCTTCCCTCATCCTCTTGCAGACACAAACATACATACACATTAGCATGGAGCAAAACATATTAGGAATTCTTCAGAGATCTTCATATAATGTGGCAATAGCAATCCTAAGAGAAAAACAGTATATTTTCCTTAACTTACTCTGTGCTGCTCCCTGTCTGCTTTTTCTGTAGTGTCGTTATGGCAAAGCACATCAGTAAAGCCATTTATAATAATTCATGTATTAATCCGAGCTGCATTAGAGGAATCTTCAACTCTGAGGGGGATTCTCCCTTAATCCCTTTTCCCAAACTCCTTACTGACTGAAGGAGCTTTACCTTGCAAGCAACTTTTGTGCTGCTCAAGCTCTCAGCAGGAAAATCTGGGACAATTCGGTGTCCCAGTGGAAATCACTGGGACACCAACAGATCTTTTAAAATCAGAACATCTGGTCAGTCACCTTATCCCATATGGGTAAACAGAACTTTGTTAATCAGGCTGTGTTAGAAAACTGATTGAAACTGAAGGTAGTTTAATGGTTATAGGATAGCACTTGGCTAATGTTTTAACACTGAGAATGTAGCATACTGTGATGGACAACAACTGTGCTAATCAGTTCTTTTAACCAACAAATTGCTTGTAGCAATGTTGCATATTACTTACAAAAAAAACAAAAAAAAAACTAGGAAAACAACTTCAGAAAATGTTCATCACTGTTTTGGAAAGAAAAGTTTCCTAAGGTGACTGTAGTTACATTAAAAAAAAAAAAAAAAAAAAAAAGCGCTTTTCAACCAGTATATTTAGTTAACATTGTAACTGAGACCATGCAAACTCATTTTATTTAATTTCAACCCACTTGAAAATCTATATGAAACTCCAACTTCACAAGATTCATGTCCCATTTAGCAGTGATTGGGGAAAAGGGATCAGGGAGATGAAGGACATGGGAGAAAAATAGGCTGAAATATGGACCAGAGAATGAAAAATAAAGAAAGATAGGAGAAGAAGAGAGGCATTCAAGCCTCTAGATAAGGAGTTACTCTGTCTCTAATGACAGTATGATGAGAGTTGAGCATTACAGAAATGTATAGAAGTAAAAATGGTGGTCATGATTATAATAAATATAGAGCAAAGACTCCCTTTAGCTAAACAAAAGTTAGGTTTTTAAACTAAATCAGCCTGGCCAGGGGCAGATCAAACTAGTGACACTGCAAAATAGAACTTTACCTATCATTAACTGTAATGATTGTTTCTCAGCCTGGACCTTTGTTTTAAAGTTATTATTTTGTTGGGGACAAAAAATAGGTTTGTATTATACATTTGTAGACTAATTCCCCAATTACATCTATGCTACAGAGAGCTTCCTTCATTTACCTATGTGATATATGGATCTGAATTAAATGCATCTCTCAGCAGTCAGTGTTGTGTGACCTTTACTAAACGTGAGGCACTGAAGGTGTATATAAAATACAAAGTTACAACTGTGTGGGAAGAATTTTCAGTTTGCTTGTGGGAGAACTTTGTGCACTAGTTCACTAAAAATGAAAGGCAGGTTACTGCAGGCAAAGAGCATTATTCAAAAGTTTAAGAGCAGCTTCACTGAAAATAGTAAAATTGCCCAATTCTTGATCAGATGGAAGATTCATAGTTTCATTCAAGGTAAGATAAATGTTTGTCCCACATATCCCACCAAATAAATAAATAAAAGACTTTTCTCACAATAGATCAGAAGCAACTCCATATAAATCAATGGAATCACATATGCGTAAGATTAGAGTCAGACCCACTGAGTCTGCTATTAAGCTAATATTTCACAAAGGATCAACCTTACAAGTTCTTGGGAAAACTGACAAGAATCTCAAGTTCTCAACGAAAGAGGCTATCTGGTAGTCACCCACTGATCTGGCTCCCATTTTCACAAAGAAAGTCATGCAAAACACTCGGGCAAATTAGAACAGAACTGTGCATGGAATAAGGGAATGACTAATCATTGTGAGTAAGGCTGACAGAATATGACCTTTGGTAGAGAATTCATTTAGGTGCCCCTTTAATACAATGAATTAGAAGCACCGTCCTCAGATGAAATGTGAAAACTGAAAAGCGCACTGACAAAAATTAACTCAGTCTCACACAGAGCTCAGAAGTCTCAGAATCTATTGCAAGGTGTTGGCATTTAGAGCGGCAGAACTAGTCTATACAAAATGGTGCTTTCATTTTGTGGACTTGATGCTCACTGGAGGGTTGACGTCTGTCTACGACCAGGAGTTTTGGATCCCACAAAGGGTCATGAGTTTATTACAGGAAAAAGGGGTGGGAGGGGAGTTGTGAGCAGTCAGACCCTGCACAAGCAGGCCAGACACAGTCCTTCAGACCTGGCTGACCAAAGAACACCAGCTACTGGATGGGTGTTCTGAAGATAGTGCCATCCTACTAGTAGTGCAGAAATAAGGATAAATGACATTTTCAAGTACTTAAAAGGTTTTCACAAGGAAGAGGGAGAAAAAATTTTCTCCTTAACTGGCGTTGATAGGACAAGAAGCAATGGGCTTAAATTATGGAAAGGGAGGCTTAGGTTGGACATTAGGTAAAAAACATTCCTAGCTGTTTGGAATAAGTTGTTTAGGCAGGTTGTGGAATCCCCATCACTGGAAGTGTTTAAGAGCAGGTTAGACAAACACCTGTCGGCGATGGTTTAAGAGGGTACCTGGTCTTGCTATGAGTGCAGGGGACTGGATTCAATGACTTCTCATGGTCCCTTTCAGTTTCTATGATTCTGTAATGTGGGGGGGTCATCGCTTTTTTGCAGAGAGAGTTGTCATAGCCTGAAATATTTTCAAAGAGGGAGGGCAGCAAAACATGAGAACTCTGTCCTATTTGACGCGCACACGGCCTCAGAAAAGGAGTTAGTTGGAAGGAATATGTAGCCATAAGTTAGCTTAAGTTTCATCATATTTATGCACATGTTGCACTGCATAAACAAGTATTCATTCAGTGGCAAAAGAAGGATATATTTGAATGATTGTTAGGTGCCGTTTAATATCATCTGTATATGCTCATTGTTTCTCAGAAGAAATTGTAGCAAAAATTATGAAAACTAAGGATTTCACTTCATCCTGAATCTGCTGGTATTGTAGAGTCATGTTTGGGAACATACGTTTTGCAGTTGAGTAGGCTTTCCAAAAGATCTCTTTTATGGCTTAGCTCTGCTATAACTGAAGTCAGTGGGTAAAGAGCTAGGTCAACACTGAGTACTTTTGAAAAGCCCGCTGCATATTTTAAGGGAAGATTTTCAAAGGCACAGATGCAGCAGGGTATTCAAATCCCATTTGTACCTTTCAAAATTCTGCTCTTTTGTATTGATATTGAAACTGAAGAAATACTCAGATAAAATGTCTAAGCTACTTTTCTTAAAAATTTTTATGAAAGATGCTAAATTGATATTCCTGGTCACTGATGTCATCTAGTTAAGGACACCACAACAGAGATATAGAACATGTCACAGTAGGGTGAGCATTTTTGAGCAATGATTTAAAATAGGTTTCAATCTTTATCTGGACCAGCTAAGAGCCGTTCTAGCTCTACACCCATTTAGCTCTTGGGCTATTTCCTGAGGCTTCAAACTAGGATGTGAGAAAGTGCAAGATAGTGACTTCTGAAATGTGGACATGACTACTGAATACAGCATTGGGGCCACTAACTGATTTCAGTAAAACAAACAAGGAGTCCTGGCACTTAAAAACCAACAAATTTAATTATTGCTTGAGCTTTATTGAGATAATATTTGGTTGCTGCTGACCCAGGCCAGATTCGGAACTGGTGACCTACAGGTCCTAGGCCAGGTCTAAGCTGGCAGTGAAATTTGGCAGTAGCTGACTGGAGTTGCACAAGCTATACAGAATAGCTTATTTAACTCCTGTTGACTTCATAACTTCACATCTATGCGCTGTCTTCACTGCACTGATGGGAAATGCATTCCCATCGACACAGCACTATACTACTTATTAGATTGACTTCCACATCAACCAAGTGGGTGTTTACTGATCACTTAGCCTTTTTGCTGAGTAGCACACTGCAGAAGAGAATTGCATGTTTTGTGGATTATGACCATATTATTTTATATGGGAATTACCCACATAGTGGCTGGATATTTCTGCAATTGCCTGCAATGTTTCTGTGGCGTTGTTCCTTCAGGACACCAGATTTGCTGTCCTCCCCAAACACAGACCAAATAGGACATGGCCCCCAAAACTAATGGATTCCCAAGATCTTTGCAGATCTCAGTGGATTTCCAGAGACCCTTTGTCTGATCTTATATTAGCTCCTGTATCCCCCAAGTATCTTTTGGCTCCCCTACAGCATGGAGTCGTTTCTCAAAGTGGAGAAAAGCAAAACTTAGCTATCTACCAGCCTCATCCTTATTTTCCCAACCCACTCTTTCCTAGCACTGGAGCCTAATGGAATCGTGTAGAGCCCCTAAACAGAGGCATCCTGGGTTAGAAGGAAGGAGAGACAGATGCTATCCCATTTGTGTTCCCCAAGTTTTCATCTAACTTCCCTGTAAAGGCAAGAGGGGACACAAGAGAACCTCAGAACCTGAATAATTACATTCAGGCAGTGTCACAAAATGCATACACTTTTCAAAAATTACTATTTTGAAAAGTGTGTTGTGCAGGCTTTTTTATTTCCTAAATCACAACTCATCCTTCCAAATATCTTTTTTCCTTTGCCTATTCCTGGCATTACAATTATTTTACTCCCAGCAAACTAATTTGTTCCTCTCTTCTGAGGAAGTTCAAGGTATAATGAGCAAAACATCCGGACTGATTAAGAAAGCTGTTGCAATATTTTTCCCCCTGTAGAATAGATTGGACCTAATCCAAACAAAGGCAGACCTTCAAGTCAGACTCCAGCCAACAGTCAGTCCATACCGTTGACATCCAAAGAATGGTTTTACTATATAAGTGATAGGGAATACCCTTGCTAAGACAAGAAGCCCTTTACAGGTATTAGTGTCACCTTCTCAAATGTTTGCAATGACTCCAGCCTCTTTCCAAATACTGTACAACATTTAGAAACTCCTCTGTTGCCAAGAGTCCCAATGAAATTTGATGCCTCAGAGCATATGAACTGGATGCCCACAGCATCTGACTCTTCCAACTGTCTCAGCACCATACACATAGCAACACAGACACACTGTTTCCTTTTTATTTATAGCCATTTAAACTTGAGCAGCACCAGGTATGTCAAATTACCACGATCATGAATCTTCAGGAAATTATTGCTCTCTCTGCATAGAGCAATGTCCTTTAAAATGTGCAAAGGGGAGGGCATCATATTCCCAGCTGTGGGGCTGCCATTTTAATGCATGTAACCGATACTGATTTATGCTGGGGACAGAATTTATAGCAAGAGAGAAAAGGTTATGTTTTCACTGAAATTTTACTTGCATCATTTTCATTAACCATGTATCTTTATGCAATGTCAGAGACTAGCTGAGTCAACTGAGTGAGTCACCAATCTCCACCATACTGAATAAGTACACAGCTGTATTTTCTTTACATACCTCCTTTTTATAACATCACTGCCATTTCCTGCAAAGGGCTTATTTAAAACACACACACACACATTTTGTAATGTTATATGTAGTTTAAGTTTGAATATTAGTATATTTACTTCTAGGAGAAGGTCTGCCTACTACACAGACATGTCTATATTTTTCTATAAGCAGGAGGTGTGATACATTGCCAGCTGAGATGGATAAACTATTAATGCCTTGGTCACTTGGGGTTATTAACTTTACTGATGTGATAGGATAGTTCTGGATTGAATTAATGTGTCCTGAACACAGGAGGGTAGATAATGCATAATGTTCTTATTTTGCATAGTGGAACCATATCATTTTATGTTACAGGGAGGCAGAAAAGCCCTAAAGATAACTTTGAACAGAGGGAAAGCATAAGATTTATTTATTGCTATTTTCTAAAACAAGAGTCTGCAGAATTAAGGGACCTGGGGATCCATTCTCTAGCTAAAATCATTAGAATCTTCAATAAGCATCTGCTATTTGGCACTCTATCTGCACCTCCTACACAGCAGTGACTCTCTGGTCAGATGACTTCTGCAGACTTTTGATGCTATTGATTGGTAGAAGAAAATCATGCCATATTGTCCTGTATCATCCCACTTCATCTCATGTGACAGTTATAGGGAGGGAAGATGTTAAAAAAAAAAAATCTCTAGTGATGGTAACTGCCTAAGGGTGAAATGGCAAAATGACCCAGTCTTATCGCACTGTCTACATAAACAACTGAGTCTGAATGCTGGACTTAGCTTTGTGCGGCAAAAGGGTTGCTCTGTCCTCTTCACAGCATAGGCACTGTGCTGCAGAACAGAATAGTAGTTTGGAGAAGTGGAAGAGTGGGCTGAAAATGTAAAACTTAAAACAAAAAGGCCTCAGGCAATTCCAAGGATGGAGAAATGTTTGTTTAGCATTAATTACAGCAGGAAGGCTGATGAAGTGTAAAATTTCAGTGGTCTGCAGGTTGCTGACTTCTCCAGGATAAATATGCATAAACCACACACTTTCAGTGAGAAAACCTGCTAACAGGTGGCAAGTTGTATAAAGTGGTCAGTAATATAAAGCTCATTTTCAGAATGTCACCAGACAGGTAGGATGCACATGACTGTGATGACAGGACACACTTCTGGAGGGAATGAAGGTAGAGGAGATACTGGGACCTCCTTAGATTTTAGGCCTTTCTTTGCCACCATTAATAGTGAATGCCTGCATTTTCAAAATAGAGTCCCTAAATTAGGCACCAACATCCATATCCAGGAACCTAAGTAGTAGGTTTGATTTGCAGGGATGCTGTGCACCCATACTTTTCACTTATTTCAGCTAGAGATCAGAAACTCTGCAAATCAGTTCACCATAATGTCTAAATATAGAGAGAAATGTCTTAACTTAAGGCACCACACTGAAAATGTTGGACCCTTACAGAAGGAGATGTATCCCATGCTAATAGGGAGACTAATGTGTAGATGAAGCAAAGTGAATCATAAAGTAGCAGAGTCCACAGTCTAATGAAAAACATAATGCCCTTGTTTAGCGGTGACCTTCAGCCTTGACTACATATGAGTATGAAGCTATGTTGTTCTTAGTCTTCACTTCACATAATGTCTGAACAGGATCTTGGATGCTAATGCCTAAGACCAGAGAAGCATCTTATCTTCCACAAGGAACAGAGCTGAACTTCATTTCTGAAGCCCCAATAAGCATGTGATTAAAATGATTTTCAATTATTCTAATAGGGATAGGACTGAGCAGTGTGTCTGAAGACTAAGGGTTGCTACTTAAAACATTCACTTACTGTAACTCAATCTTTATTTTTTTTTCCTTATTATTGTATGTTCGCTGGACTCTGAGGAACTTCCTTTGCCAGTTACACCACACATGCTACCAGGGTGACCAGATGTCCTGATTTTATACGGACAGTCCCAATACTTGGGGCTATGTCTTTATATAAGTACCTATTACCTCCCACTGCCCTCCCAATCTTCCACACCTTTTAGTCCAGTCACCCTTACACATCATTTTCTTTTTATGCTTCCCTTTTGTGCAATACTTTCTGATTTAAAACTATTTGAGCTCAGTTTTCCAATGAAATTAGATCTCATAATTTTCACAATTGTTCTTTCTAGTGCTTGAAATGATTGGCCTACCCAGCTAACATTACAATGAAGAAAAGATTCCACTTCCTGCATTTCTAGATCTTCAATCTTCTTCACAAACAGAAAGCATTGCTGTAACTCTTACTAGCCACAGTTTTGTCAAAATCCAGTAGTCACTCACTGATTGATCAACCTTTTAGTAAAAGTCATTTTTAATATTTATACTAAAATCTCTCCGTAGTAAATGCAAAATCATATTAGGCCAAATTCTGAAGTCCTTACTTGTAAAAGACAGCAAAACTTTGTCTAAGAATGAATTTCAGGAGTTGGGGGTAGATCCGGCAACCTCCTAAATAAATATTTATAGCAGGTTGAAGGAGGAAAGATTCAAGATACACTCCATAAGCTGAAAGAGAAAAGACTTTTGGGAGAATGTCCATCTTCATGTGCTTTGTTTTATTCATCAGTTCATTGTGTTCAAAGTCACTGTAGTCATCTCTGCACTAGCTAGCTGCAGCCCGGAATGAGTGCCATCAAATGGTTAAAAGTTAATTGAAACCAATGTATGTTGAGATCATAGTGTGTTTTGTTGTTTTTTTTCTGCCCTTAGCAAAGTGCTGTGTATTATTCAGTCACAGAGCATAAAACAGGTCAAAGTCAGCAAGTCGTACACAGAGCAGGATTAATGCACTGCAGTGCCAGTGGGCTAACGCACTGCAGCAGCACACCGGTGGCTAAATATTTAAATTATATGTATGTCAGAATGCAGAACAATCTGAAAGAACCCTGCTCTTTTCCTTCCTATGATCCGACTGTGAATTCTGAATAATACCCAAGTTCAGTGAAGTCACCCCCTCTGTATAGCACAGAGTGAACTGGCCTATTGTGGAACTGCTTCCATTTCCCTCTCCTCTCCCCCTCATTTGTTCCCAGCATACTGGGGACATTTTCAATTAAGAAGAATTCAGTTTTGGATCACAGTTTTGTGAAGGGTTTAATGCTAATGGATAAACATAGGAGGACTAAGCAATAATAATTCATAAGCAGCAGGAAGAAAAATGCATGCTTTTGTTGTTGGACTGGTTGGAGCCAGTTCATGTTATAGAATTTCATGCTGGCTACACACCATAAATTTTTCACAAAGATCATAAAATACCTTTTTATTTTATTTTTTCGCCTTTTGTTGCTTATTCATTACACATGAAGCATATCTGTGCTGTGAAATCCGTTACTAAATACCTCAGGACTGTCATGCCAGTGTAATTTAAATTGAATGTAACAATAATCCAGCCTGATTGCCCAGCTCACTAGTTAATGTGAGGATATTTGACTCTGTTAATCACCACAATAGCCAGGTCACATTTCCACCATTGCATAAGTAAACAGATTAACCGGCATGCAGTGCAGCCCTAACAACGATATGCTGGTGACATTAGCAACACAGCAAGCTGCAAACCTAACCCAGAGCACAAGCAGTAGGACCTTACAATATAAGCAACAGTTTTTAATTATATTTTTAAAACTCTCAAAAGTTTTAAAAGCTGATGCGCACGTGAGTTTAACATCTGGAACATGATACCTAACACAGGCATTAAATTAAGGTATGAGAAAGAAAGAGAATTCAGGGTATTTGATCTTATAGCCTAGTTGCCTCTTTTAGATACAACCCAGGCTACAAGGAGATTTAGGTGAATTGATTTTATATAATGTGAGATCTGAACGAAATGCAGCCTTGCTTTATGGTGTAATAATCAGGTTTTATTTTATTTTACTTATGTTGTTTTCTGAGCTTATTCTAAGAGAACTCTAAACAATTTTTTAGCTCATAGTTGTTAGCACTCTTTAATTAATCGTGTTTTTTCATTGAGAGAAAAATTAAGAAAATTGCCGAGGTAAGAATGTTGCCACCTTAGTGTGGTACATTGGGAAAAAAAAAAAAGACAGAGAGCGAGAGAGACGCTGATGGGGAGAGCTGATAAGATCCAATCAGTTAAAATCACAGACTGGCTTTTGTACCACAATTTTTCAAAATTGCCCTCCCCTCTCTTAATCCACCATGTATACCAGACAGCCAGGATAAGAGCTCAGAGTGGATAATAACATTTTGTTTTGTCGCAGCAATATGATGCTATCAAGGGTTGACTGTGCTGTTAATTAAAGGAGAGTACCCTAACATGTTCGACAAATATACGTAATAAATCTATTTCTGCATTATCTGGTGAGCAGCACTGTATAAGCGGAGATCTTGAAGCTAAATCTAGGCCTTTGGGATCCTTCTTGTTCCCTGGTGTCTAGTGCTGAGGAAATGTTCTGGCTTAGCAGTAAATAGGTTATTTATCTACAATGACTTTTTTTTCCAGTGCATTTTATTGGAAGTGCTAGCTCACCAAGGTCTCATTACATTAAACATGCCTCCACTCAAATATACTAGATTAGTATTTTTGACAGAATATTCTAAATAATGCTACAGGTTTAGCTATGGTTGTGTTTGGCTCTCCTTCTGTCAACTTTTTCCCCACCTGTTGTTTATTGTGGGGGACAGCAAAGCTAAGCAGAAAACCATTATGGTTTAGCTAGTAGTAAAATTTCTTTTATGGGTTGGCCTAGTAGCAAATGAGGATTTGAGCAAGAATACTTAACAGAGGAATACTCAGTATCCTGCACTGCTCAGCTTCATGAACTGAGGGAGGCACTGAAGGAACTGTCCTCATGTTTTTACCACCAGAGAAAGGATTGGTTCAGTACACATCCAGTGATGACAAAGGCAAATGAAGAGAATGGGAGAGGTTTGGGTTACTAAATGGGGCTCAGAATACGGGGCCCTATCAGTGAAAAAAAGAAAAATAATACCTATTACAGGGGAACATGACAGAGGGTCTAAAGCAGACATGAAAAGCAATACAGATTTGGGCACTGGGGTAGTATCCCCTAACAAAAGAAAGTTCTGACATATTTTTTCACCCAAGAACATGTTTATAGTTCACAACATGTCTAAACCACTGCCTCTATCGTATGAGTGAAAAACAAAGCTAACTTAGTGGTTTCAGATGCTTTTATGTAACCCTATAATTTTTAAAGGCCTTTGTTTCATAAAATGAAATTATGTAGGCAATTAGCATATACTGTGCACTAACCCCTGTTATGCTTTGGCTAGGAAAAAAGAATTTAAAAGAACAGAGTTATTTCATTTTAAAAACAGGTTATTTTCCATGCCCAGGTTGTTTTTCATCAAAAATGTATTAGACTTATTATTCAATAGAACTGCTCTGTTAGTCTGCCCAGCTAATGATTCCAGAAACATGAAATGATAGAATGTCGTGGGTCACGTCTCAATCCATAACAGCATAAATGGACCATTTAAAGGAACTCAGGGGGCTGAATGGCTCAGGGATTGGTAATTCAATGCAGAGCCTTTTACCTTTTGGTTACTGGTTTGATTCTAGCTACAAGCTAAAGTGACCCAAAGTCATCATATTGTAATGGTTCTCTGTCCACTAACTCGTGTGAAATATGTTGGCAATCCAGTTCCTGTGAACATACATCCATGGTCGGAAAACTTCCATTATAATTGATACTAATTGTCACCTTCATTGCTCGTCCCATAACACAGATAAAAAACAAAATGGAAGTCGTCACTGACATACAACTTCAGCCCTAAAGGAGCTGTCACTGGCTACTTTTGTGTAGGGTTACCAGATGTCCGGCAAAAAGAGGACATGTCCTCCTTTTTACCTTCATGTCCTCCATCTGGCAGGCATTTTAAAAATACATGATTTTCTCTAGTTTTTTGCTTGCAGGGGTTAAAGTATGCTGGAATGCCCTGGAACACCCTATTTTTAGGGGGAAGCATTCCAGAGCCCCCTAAAAACAGAAAAATATCACGATAATACGTTTTCTCCATATGTCCTCCAGTGTCCTCCTTTTTGTATTTCCCTGTCTTTCTTTCCATGCTTTGGTATCTGGTTGCCCTACTTTTGTGTGAAACCCACAAATTTTGGATCATGTGCATAGTAATGAAGTACAGTGGCCCCTTATAATTAGCAGGGAAAGTCTGTATCAGACTACTTTGTTCCAGTTTTGGCAGAGACAGAGCTAGATATTGAGGGGAAATAGTCCTATGATCATATTTGTTGGGGAGGGAGAAGTCTTTTGTTCTGTTTTGGGCTCAGGATCAGAAGCCATAGAAGTGTAGGAGAAGGCATGGCTCCCTACTTTCTCAGCCAACCAGGGTGGGTTCCATGAAGATAGCATATATAATTTGCTTCCTTCCTCACAGAGAAGGAGATGTTGGTTGGAAGAGGACCAGCTTCTAGCCTCTTAAAGGGCAGGAAAATGCAGTTGGACAGTTTGGACTCAACCTCTAGATCACAAAGGAGAATCGGAAAAACTCCACCCTGCAAAGACACTTTGGTTTATTCAGTTTCTTGTAGATGTTGCAACCAGCCTAGGCGGGTTGAATGAAGTTGATTTAAAATGCCGGTTGGGTAGGTCTGGCTCTGATCTGCAGCCAACTACCTAGATTTTGTGAACAAAGACAGATGTTTGCTGGGGAGGCCAGCAAAATGGAATTTTTGGTTCACGTGAATTTATCACTTCACTAAAAATATCTTGCAAAACTTGCATGTTTGTAGAAGAATGAGATTTTCCTAAATCTACTTGCTCCGTAATGAATGTGAGGTATGAGATGTCTGTCCCCAGAGTACTGAAGTAACCTCCACCAGTTAACTAGGGAAACCTCTTGGCTCCAAGATCAAACTGTAGTTCAGGGTAGGCAACACCCAGCACATGTGCTGACAGTGGCATGCAAGCCCATTTGGAGTGGCACCTTTTGCAGCACCACTGAAATTGCCAGTCCCAGCTGCCCCTGAAAGAAGCTGCCTGGACATGGGGGGGGAGGGACAGGAGTCATCACCATGCCCATATGCTTCTCTCTACAGTGTGCTGCCACCAAGAGGAGCCACTCTGGGCAGTTTCTTTTCATGGTGTGCCTGGGGACCTCCAAGAGGAGTCACTCTGAGCAGTTTCTTTCCATGGAGTCCCTGGAGACCTCTCCTGTCCCCAAGCACACTGCCATAAGAAGCCACTCCTGGCAGTTTCTTTCCGCAAGCAGTTCCTTTTAGTGGCATGCCTAGGAAGCACCCCACCTCACACCTCATGACAGCCATGGCCACTGCCAGATTTTCAAGCAGCTGACTTTTTTTGGGTACAGAGGCTGTCAGCACTAGCTGAAGGTTGGGAAGGAGGGACCATCACAGAGGTTGGCAAAGATTGCTGAGCCCTGTTGTAGTGAAAGTCTAGCTTTTCTACCACACTGTTGCAGAATGAAATGGGCAGGAAAACTCCTTGACCCTTTACAGGACTAGAAGGGCTGGGAAATCTTTCAGAGGCATGAGGAAAATGAGGAAAAAATCCTGGCACCCTTGGAATCTCTGAGAAGAACCAGCCCCAACTCCCAGAAAACATCTGAGTAAAAGGAGAGATGTTGGTCACTGGAACATACTCAAGAAGACTTAAAGGGTGTCAGGACTCATTGGGACAGGAGCTTGGCTTTGAGGACAAGACAGGAGGATGGGTTCAAAGACAAGTAAACCTCACTCAGCTCAGCCTCATGATAAACTTTCAGCCAAGCTTTAGGTTCGGAGAGAAACCTGAAACTAAACAAATTTCATGTGATTTGGGTTTAACAGTGAACACTGTACCCATCTTTGATGTTTCCAGGCACATTAATGGGGTAATGTGGAGAACAGAGCTGGCACTAGCAGGTATTAAGCAATACTTATTGCCCTGAGCAGCTCGGGGAAGGGGCAGAGTTCACTTTTATATTAGAAGAACTTACCTCTTTGAGTATTGAGAGGGGACCAAAAATATTGCTGCCTAGGGCCCCTCGCACTGGCTCTGGTGGGGAACTTTGTCATTCTTCCCAGTTTATAGAAAAACAACAAAATCTAGCTACCATGTCCCCATTCCTTCCCCTTTCAAGAGCATTCAAACAAGAATTTGAAAGAAAAAGAGAACTGGTGCTCCAGAACTCTACCAATTCCTTATGGAAAAAATCAGACATAGAAAGACTCACATGGCTTTTCCCAATATGAGTGTTCAGGGGTCGGGGATTGAGGGTAGCTGAATTGTAAGAGAGTTACATTATATATGACAATTTTCATCTTCATTTTAAGTTATGATCTTCACTGGAGGCTGTTCTGTTTTTAAGTGCCGTTTCCCTCAAATAAGACAATAATATAAGGTTTTCTTGGCATTTTTGTCATCCAGTGCCCTATCATTTTATGTTCCTAAAGGCTGCTGTTGCAGACAGGCTAAGGCATATTACATAACCTTTCTTTGAAAATGTTAATACCACTCAAATGCCTCTCATACCACTTCAAATCAAGCATTAAATGATACACTTTTACTGAGCGATGCAGGGTTTAACTTGCTCCATGAATTTGTCTAAGTACTGGAGTAGAAAAAAAGTCATGAAATAATAACACAGTGGAGTAGATCAGGTGGAAGGAATCAAACTGCACGAAGAGCTCTTCAGTCTATTCATGTTTTCAGGTTCTGCCAATGACACCTGACATTCCAATAGCAAAATACACCTAGATAATTATAGGTGTCAGTGAAGGGCAGAACTCTGGAGAGCCACTCACTGAAACACTACCTACTGATTTTCCTCTTCAGCTTATAGCAGCTTGCATGCTTTTCCCATAAAGAGCTGGTTGGTTTCCAATTTGAACTGTTTCAGTGGGACTGATATAATCAGCATTGCTAGCCAATCTTTAGTTTATTCCCTCATGCTCTGAGTCTCTTTTCCCCACTGCCCTTTCAGAAATAGAGAACTTCCCACAAAGAAGAGGAAACAAAGATGATGTATGCATAGCCTTCCTCATGCAGATGAAGCAGGCCTGATCGCATTGAGAGAGCTCTTATTTCTCTTTGTATTCATAGATTTATAGATTTTAAGGCAAGGAGGGACCATAGTGATTGTCTAGTCTGACTTTCTATACAACACAGGCCACAAAATTTCCTCAGAATAATTCCTAGTTCATATCTTTATTAAAACATCTAGTTTTGGTTTAAAAATTGTCAGTGATGGAGAATCAAGCACAACCGATAGTAAATTGCTCCAATGGTTAATTACTCCCACTGTTAAGATTTTTCTCCTTATTTCCAACCTGAGTATTTCCATTATTCTTGAGGCACCTATAAAAGTTAAAACAATTTGTTGATGTTTTAAGGTGGTCATGCACTGCTGGAAAAATGGAAATCAACCCTGATTTTTTCTTGTAACTTTATTCTCATAACTAAAATCAACAATGCTGATTTTCATTTTCCTCAATCCAGTCTCCAACAACCTTCTAGCCTTCTGTTTTCCAAGATTTGACAGAAGCCAGATGTACTTGGTAAACTTTGTGATGTGGTCATCAAGAAAATATGCAGCACATATATTCCTTTATCACAGGGTCCCCCAACACTGGGCAATGTTACTTACCACTAGGAGGGAGTATGTTTGTTTTGCCAAGATGGTCTACAAGTATATTTTGTGATTATAGTATAATCTCTTTGTAAAGATATAACTTAGTCCAGGGTTGTGTGACTGTTCTGGTGAAGGGCCATATGTGCTACAAAGTTAAAGTGAGATAGGATTAGGGTAAGTTTTCTCAGTCTGTATTTGCTTTGTTTCATATGTTTATTTTTGTCTCAGTCACAAATGCAATTTCATATTGTATTATTATTAGGAAGAAATCAAAATAAGGTATTGAACTGTAATATGGTACACTCAGTCTATTTACTTTTCTGAGTTAAATCACATGTAATATTACTTTACAGTAATGTTATACAGACAAATTTAGAGTGGCATTTTCAAAGGAGCCTAAGGAAATTAGGTTCACCATTTCTGTTGAAAAATCAAATTAAAAATCATTTAATGTTATCAGCTCTAATGCACTAACCATCCAAGGCGGGAATGGGAGAAATGGGTTCACAGCCCTAGTACCCATCCACACTGCAGGCAAAAGCAAGAAGCACACAGAGGCACTTACTGTTTCAACATGGGTAGGTGACCCAGATGTGACGCAGAAAGTCAGCACTATTTCTTGGTGTAATAAAGCCTCTGGCTAACTCGTTCAATGCCTATAGACCAAATATTTGTGACTGACCATCCTTGTGTCTTGTTCTCCTCCAGTAAGGAAGACTGAACCCCTGTGGATGCAAACACTGAGCTTTATCTAACTGTATAAAAACATACTAAGGATACTTTTCTAGATACACCATCCAAAAACACTTCATGCAACACCTGTATTGCTCTTATATGGAAGCATAGTTGTAGGTACCAATTGACTTAAACAGACAATATCTGTTTATTTCCCAAACTGATAAGTTGTAGCACTATCACTTTCCTAAATGCTACCAAAGTTTCCTGTTTTATACCCCACTTGCTTCTGTTCTAAAATGATGACATTTACATTTACTGTCTCATATCTAGACAGAATTTTGGGATCCAGGTTTCCCAGGTGTTTGCCATTTCCTCACTTTTCTCCTGATACTCTAGAACATCATGTTTTCTAATATAGTTTGATGGGAGGATAGCCAGCAAGTGGGGGAGAGACAGCATGTTTTCTGTAACAGGGATGTGTGCCTCTGGAATTGTAGTATTTGTACTGTATGCCACGTTGTTTTATACAATGCTGCGCATGTATAATTCCCTTTATCATCTGCAAAATCTAACTCTAGGGTTTTCATGGTTGATGATATTAAAGCTCATTGAAAGAGAGAGTATTTTCCTGAACTACGAGACAGTGAATATTTGGGCAAAATCTGTTTACCTTTTTAAGTAAACTCTTAGTTTTTGATAATGTCTATATATAAGTGCATATAGAGTATCTACAAACAACCCAATATGCTGGTTTCAAGGCAAAATAAATAAAATGCTCTTTATTTATAAGTCTCAACAATTTCACAGACAAAACAGAGACAGATAATCTAAACAGGAGCCCTGAAATGCTTGGGCCATGAAAAAGTAAGTTTGCACTCTCAAGTCACGTTACTTCAGTAGTATAATCACTATTAACAAATGCTACTACTACCCTCTGCATAGAAAGAGGAACAGAATTTCCCTAAGACAGGACTAATGCACTCCATGTTTATAGTTGCTGTGGAATGTAGCCAATTTTTTTGATTTTTCGCAAGTTCCATGATATTTGGTGTTTTTCTTTCTTAATGTCCCAGCATCAGAATTCATGTAATTATGTGAGAACATGAACTAATCTTTCCTTGATATTTTTCATGCATGGCTATTTTTTGTCTCCTTCTCCATCCCCCATCCCCACTTTGCCTCCATTAACATAGACACTTAATTTAAAAATAATGCTATGATAATGAAGGTTAGAAAATTTAAAGTTAAAATTATAATCAAATATGACACTTAAAGTATTATTTTAACTGGTCTTCCAAAAAAAAAGCATGAGAGTTAAATCATTGTTTTTATGTACAGTCTGATCCAATGTCCACTGAAGTGGATTGAAAGGATCCAGTTGATTTCAATGTGTGAACGATCAAACCCATTAATTGTCTAATGGTAAAAAACATTAATTTAAATATCTTCCCATGGTGATCACTCATAGTGACTGTTATAAGAAAGACTGCAAGGGAGTTTCTGTTACAAATACCTTCATCATTATGTTCCTAAAAATAATTAAATATCATTCTTTGGGACTGAAGTGATCCATATTTGGTCAGTTCTTATAACTCCATTGTCGTGAAATGTTTGAGCAAAATTTCTTTATCATTTTTGAATAACAGGAAAATGCTGGGAAAAAAAAACCCTGAACCCATGATTTCAAAATAAAATTCTTAAGGCTAAAATACTAGATAAAGATTTTCTATATATCGGGGCATAATGCTTGAATCATCCAAATTACAGGTTTTGGTTTTAAAAAGTTATAAAATACTTAGGGTATGTCCACATGTCTCTCTTATTTCGCAATAACACTGGTTATTTCGAAATAAAAGAGATTAGGTACACATGACATATTCTTATTTCGAAATGACGGGCTCCGTCATTTCGAAATAAAAGCTGTCATTTCAAAATAGCTTAAACCTCTGTTAAATCAAAACGGCTGTTATTTCGAAATGGTTATTTCATCCAACCAGTTCCTGTTCATCCAACCAGTGTCCTGCATTATGTCTTCCTCCTTTCCCTTTCCCCATCAGAGTGATGAGTTACCTTGTTAATTAAAAGTTTAGGACAAAACTCTTTAATCTGTCTACTTATTTTAGATGTCTCAGTTTTTGGGTGTTCAGCTTGACCCAACGTGGTCGTGTGTTGCAGGAGTGCTACACATCCACAATGCCAGGTAAAGACAATATGACTTGAAAGAGCCCAGCACAATTAGGGCCTGAAATCAGTGGCCAGTCTGATCTGCATACAGATCTTCCATTATTATCAGTGTGAACTCCACTGTGCATCAGAGGTGTAGTATATGTCTCAAAGTGTATAAGCAAGGACCACATAAAGGTCATTAGAAATTGAATTTGACCCTCTTCACAGCAAGATTTTGACACCCTTTCATTAGCTGTTCTTACACCACTGGATTTTGCACTGAAAGTCCATTTGGCATGTCAGCTCAGCATAGTAAGAGTTCCCATAGTTTTCTTACTGACTCAGTCTGGACGTCTCAGGGGCACTGCTCCCTGAGAAACTGTCACAGGACACCTCTATTGCCACCTGGTAAGCCACACTGCCTGGCCATTTCAGATGGTTTCACAGCCACAAACACAGACTGGCCTGTTCATCTTACATCAAGGTATGGATTTATTTCCCTCTGACATAGTAATACTGTGCTGGACAGCCTTACAGCAGAGGTTGGTTTCCCTGCAGCCCTTGCTTCCCAACCCCTTCTTGCTATTCCCCAACACCTTCTGTTTTCTCCCCTTATATTCTCCGCAGTTACCTAATGAACCCGGTGATTGTCACCCAGGTGCTCACAATCTCCCCAGTAGAAAGTGTACAACTGCACTGTGCTGGGCCTGCAACCTTCTCCAGGCTGCAGCAATGTAGGTGATCAGAATTCTGCAGATAGCACCCTGTGACAGACACTTATCACCATTTATAGCATATGCTATTGTGAACACTGGCTCAACAGTGCTAGTTTATGTGAGGAAGACAAGGCCCTTCCCTGAGTCCAACTTCCCTGCCTGTTTGGGAGACTAGGACAGTACTATACCAGCTGTCTTCTCACTTGCTGCTGTGCCAGGGCAAGGAGCAGTGGGAAAGACTTATTCCAGCCTTCCATACTGCCAGAGCCAACCACAATCTGACCTTTGAATGTTATCAATGCATTATGCTTTATAAAGTGTTCTCTTGAAATTTGGATTTAAAAGTTTGCACTAAAAATATCATTAAATGTTTACAAAAAGGCATAATTATGGCAGCAAACCCATTGGCTAGTTAAGATATACAGGATGAAATTGTTTGCGAACTTTTATCATGACAAATTATGATGCATAAAGATATAACTGGGCCATTAAATATTTACATGCTCTGTTAAAAATTATTTTAACATACTTCTAAAATATTTACTGCATCTTTATGAGATGTCTCCCTGAAATAACAAGTTATAATAAAACTCAGTATTGAGATAATATATTCATCTGGTCTATCAAAACTTACATTTTATTCCAGGGAATATTTAAGTACTTTTAGAACTTTACTACATTGTGAATATTTTCCATATGCAGAAGCAAACAAAGTCAGTGTAAAAATGTGCCTGTCACAAAACAGCTACTTTCCAAAAGAAAATGCTACAGTTTCTTTCCAAGAAGCCCAGGGAAGTTACTAACACATACTTGCATTCTATGTAACTTCAGCAGAGCTTTCCAATATGACTCAGGATACAGGATTCTTTCTGACATCTTTAGCACAGGCAAAATGCCCATTAACATCCATGAGATTTTTACTGGTGTGTAAAAACTGCAGAATCAGGCCCTCAATTAGCTCATTTCTTACATATGTGTGCTTAAATGCTTTACTGAACTAGAACCACCTGCAACCGTGCTAATGGCAGGCCCCAAACTCACTTAGCGTGGAATAACCATAATTGTTCACCAACTCTGCCTGGCCTTTACCCAGCCCCCCACCTTCCTTTTCCCATCTCCCAGGCTTGTATGGCACAGCATAGAGCCAGGCATCCATAGAAACTGGGAAATAGAGGAAGTGTTCTATGTCCAGTCTGCCCAGCTTTGTTCCCATGCTGTCCCTGAAAAACTGGCTGGCCATAAGGCAACATGTAAACTCAGTCCAGAGCAGCGGCAGTGTATGACAGGCCTTGCCCAGTAACAACTCTTTGAAGCAAAATTCCTCCTAATATTCCCTCTAGTTTAATTGAATTCTGTGCTGTCCCAGTGTGGTGCTCTTCCTGCAAGGCAGTATCAGTCATGTGGTGGACCTGAGGAGGACTCATGTTCCCAGCTTTTTACTATCCTGTTTTAGTACAGCTGCAAGACTTTGGCATTCTCATTCTACATCCACCCAGCTTATGTGACAACTGCTCCATGGTCTGCAGCACATTCATCCAAAGCAATGTCACCAAGACTGCCACATAGAAAGGTTACCTCTGGTGCTGATTTTATAATAGTGTAAATAATCTTTTTATTTATAAAACTACACTTATATTTACAGACTCTGAGAATGGGGTAAATATGAATGTGCTGAGCATTTGAATGGGGAGAATAAACATCTTAGGAGAATAGAGTAGAGGGGTAATTATATTGATAGAGTGCCTGAATGTATTAGGGAGTGCAAGTAGAAGAAGGCCAAATTTATTTAAATGTATACAGTTAAAAGAAATGGAGGATATAGAAAAGGAGAGAATGTGAGGGACAACAAAACAAAATACAAACTCACATATGCATGGAAAGCAGGGAAAGAAAACCACACGAGTGGAAGGAGGCTGGAAAGTAGAGGTAGGAAAGAAGGAAAGAACAGGCACTGAAAAGGCACCAAGAGAACAGAAGGAGATAAAAAATAGTGAGGACAATAAAAAGAAAAAAGTCAGGCAGAAATAGTAAGATTTTATGGTAAATTATCAAATAGAAAAGCTTGATCATAAATCGGTAACAATAAATGACACATGAATGTTTGAGTGTGGGTTTATGGGGATTCTCAGCTATTGTAGCTGAAGGTTGCACCCTCATAGTTTAGGGATTGCTTTCTAATGCTCTAGTTGTGCATAGCCAATCTTCAGTTTGTTCTATAGCAATGGAACTGTCCATGGTCCTTGTGACAATACAGTGATACTTTTCCTTGTCCAGTCAATCAGAAATCTGTGGTTGGTAACTTTTTAGCTTGATGAGTGTGACATACAATTAGTAACGTTGTGTAAAAGTGATGAACATTTTCTCATGAAATTTCACATGATTATTTTAGTCATTTTATTCTAGGCTATTTCATGACCAAGAACATTGTTATGTTAAATATCCCTGAAATGACGCTTTCATGTCAAAAACATGTAATATTTGAAATTGCTTATTTTCATAAGGATTCATTTTTCTTTACAATTCAAAACTAAAATACAATTGTAGGTTTTCTTCTGAAAAATAGTTATTTTTAGTGTGGCCTATTTTTATTCAAAATGATCCTATTTTGGGGAGACAATGAAATTTTATAGACAACCCACCCAACACTTGGACCATTTTTAAAAATAGAAACTGAACTGAGAAACCTTGATCTGCCACTTTATTTTTTTTAAATAATTACCTAAATTCCAGGGGATAAATAATTTCCTAATAGATTACCAGCAGCTTATATAATTAATGCATCACATCCAATGCAATGGAGCTCTCAAATTTTGTTTTCAATTCCATATCCAAATTAACAAATATTTTTAAAGTTTTTTTTTAATTTTTGCCATTTTTAAAAAGGGATGAAAATGGCAAAGTTGTTATAAAATCATCGTAAACACAAAATGTCCTGGGCTGCTTTCTGGTCCTATGTTTTTTGTAGTTGTATATATGTAATTATCTTGGAAACCAACTATTCAAACATTAGCTATGTGGTAAAGATCTTACTATTATTAAATACCAGCTATACTAATATGAGGTCTAGTTCTGCCTTCTGTTATTCTGGCACAACTTGCTGAAACCAACTAATGGGAGCTTTGTTTCAGTAAAGGAATGCATGATGTCCTTTAGTTAGAGAGAAGAACTTTATCCAGAGTAGCAGTTTTAAGAGAGATGGATACTTATTGCTAAGGATAGGATCATAGTATAGATAGAGAAAATTTTATTTCTAAAGTGAGGTGTTGTGTACACAAAATGTGGATTCATTTCACTGTCCTCTGCACCCAATGAAGATTCAAATCTATAATTTGGGTTTGGACTATGTAGATCAACAGCAATGGCTAAGGATGGTTTCTAAATCCAGAATATCTCTGGAATATTATGTTGTATGATACACATTGGCTTCATTGCACTGAAAAGGGACACTTAACATTCATGATCAAAGCCCTTGCATCTAACTGTCAATCTTGCTAGAACTACAACTTTACTTCGATAAGACTGAGTGGCACCATAAATGATTGGTTAATCGTATCTGTTTACATTCACAGGATGCATTTTGGTTTGTTTTACTGACTTGTATTAGATATTATTCCATTCTTCTGATATCTTATGGCTTTTGCAACTGTAATAGCTCTTAATTTACAGTATTTATCCTTTCATTTGTACTGTAGCCCTGTAGCAAGAATGTAGGACAGTTCTTTTGCTCTAGATGCTGAAAGTTCCTCCAGACAAGATACTGACTATGAAGAGGGGGCAGTATTCAGCTTCTATAGGTCAGTGGTTCCCAAGCAGTGTGCTGGGGCATGCTGGTGTGCCGCGGGAACACCCAAAGTATGCCATGAGCATGCCCAAGAGCTGGAGTTGAAGTTTCCTCCCAGCTCAGCCCAGCCACGTAGACTGTGCAGGGCTGGGAACAGGCAGGGCTGAAAGTAAGGGGAAAGGCACTGGAACACAGTTCCAGGGACCCCTATTTTTAGGCAGGCAGCATTCCAGCCCTCCTAAAAATAGAGGAAGGCACTGGAATGTGGAGTTCCAGGGGTCCCCCTAAAAGTAGCAGGAGCAGCCAGAACGCAGGGTTCAGGTGGCTCCACTTTAAACCCTGCTCCACCTTAACCCAGCCAGCAGAGACGGGCGGGAGGCCTGGAGTATGTGAATCTCCCCCTGTAGGGCGGAGCAGCTTGTGTCAGGCAACCTGCAAACAGCCCAGGTAAGGGCTTTGAGGTGCTGCTGGAGGTTGTGTGGGGCAGGTAGCAGAGTAGCAGAGATGGATGCGTGCAGCAGAGATGGGTGTGTAGCAGAGGATGTGTAGCTGTGGTTGTGGGGTGGCTGTTTGTTTGGGGTGGGTGTAGCTGGGGCGTGAGGTGGATGTGTGTGTGGGGGGGTGTAGCTGGGGGCTGGAGGCCTAGTTCTGGCCCCTGCAGTGATGGGAGGGTCCGTCACAGGCAGCAGGGGGCTGGGGGAGGGGAGGACAGGACCCACTGGGGTGGGAGGGAGCAGCAGTGGAGTGAGGATTTGCCCTGGGTGGCAGGGAGCCACTGTGGAGAATGGGGAAGTGAGTGTTGTGCCATGCTCCCCTGCCCTACCTTCCCACTCCCCAGGTTCCCCCTTGCCCCACCAAGCCACTCTTGTTCCCCTTTCCCCTCTCTTCTCTTGCCACCCTTGTGCTGTTCCCCACATGGCTGCCCTTGTCCTCTTTTGCCACCCCTGCCCTGCTCTGCTCCCCACACTCACTCCTGCCACTGCACATGACTCCTGACCTCTCCTGTTTTGCCACCCCTGCTCTGCTACCTCTACTATCCCACATAGCAGCATTTCCAAAACACTGTGCCATGGTTCATGAATATTCATAAGTAGTTTAAGTTAATTTGAATATTCATGAGTTTAATGGTGGTGTGCCTTGAAAAATTTGAAGGTACCAAGGTGTGCCATGGCAGAGAAAAGGTTGGGAACCACTGCTATAGGCAGCCTAGCTCCTGACTGAACTATACTGCACAGGAGCAGTGCACAAAAGCCTGCTCATTTGGATGCCCTACGCAGACCTTCTGGCATAGGTATCTTCATCTTCAGCTATGCCCACACTAAACAATGACAGCATCTGTGTCTGAGTCAGCACAAGATTCACTTTCTAATCTATCCTTCAGCTTGGTCCTGAGATTCAGATTCTGAATGTTTACTGATCAAGCCAGACTGATTTGTGTGTGGAGAGAAGTGGGGCTTGGGCTGAGACCTTACTCAGATCCTGGATTTGGTATACTCTTCTAGCAGCAAATATTTAGCAGTTCATTCATGAGATGTTTTAGTGTCAGCTATATCCTTGCACCCACTGACTTAATCTGGCCTCTCCATTCCATGTATGGGATTGCTTTTGGATTTCATGTGTTATTTAGCTGCCATCTAGTTTTAACAGGGTATTTTATAATGAGGAAAATTATGTAGCATTCCATTTTTCTTCAGTTTATATCCACGATTTTGGAGGTCTGTATCATTGTCTGTGGCTTTCCTCCCACACTGTTTTCATTAAGAAAATAATAGCATGCCTAACAAAATTATAAAAGCTGCTTGGACGTTTTGTTCAATTGTTGGTTCTTGCATCTCTTTTAAATAAAATCTGCCCTCTTGTGTGATGGAAAGGACCTCTTCCTGCTTCCCTACTTAAATTTACTGGTCCAGATTTTCAGAATTGTTCAAATGCAGTCACCCTGATTGCATGTAAAGTGATGATAAATACCATGGACTGATGAGCAGTTGGATGTCTAATTGGGAAAATCTTGGAGACTCTAAAACAGGGGTCTCAAAGTCAAATCACCATGAAGGCTGCACCACTAAAACCTTTTCATACAATGATATTGCAAATACCAATAACAATAGTGTCATTGAGGGCCTCAGGAAATAACTTTAGGGGCCACAAGTTTGAGACCCCTGAAAAAGAAAACCAGAAAGAAATTGTTCTGTAGTTTACAATATCTGTCCTCCTTGCATATTACTCTTGTTTTGTTTTGTTTTGTTTTGTTTTGTTTTGTTGCTATCTGGTTCTCTCTTATTGAAAATGATGAGCTTCCAGGGACATAGACTGTCATCTGTTCTGTATGTGTACAGTGCCTAGGATGATGAGACCCCAATCCTGGAAAGGGCCTTTCAAGTCTGCCAGAGTACAAGTAATAATTGATCGTTTCATATACAGTTACCATGATTGTGTACATAAAACATAAAGGATCATAAAGGAAATTAACCACAAAAAATCAGTGGTTATTTCTGCATGTGGAATTTTATATGTCCAGTTCTAAAGTAGGCAACACTGTTTATACTAAAACACTGTTCATGCTTCACCACAGCTGCAGTCTTTGGAGAAAAGACGTGTCCTTGCCTGAAAAATGCCTGTTTTTATGGGACTCTATTTCAAATGATTCCCCTATGAGAGTGGCTCATTCTCATTTTAAAGGACAATTATTTTACAAATATTTTTAAATGGCCTTTTTTACCAGAAAAATGTTTGTTCCTGTTTTTCAAACAGTGTTTTAGGTCATACATATTCCTAAATCTGAAGCAATAAATTTATGCTGAAATAAAATAAAATTAGTAACTAAGTGAATGGTATAAAAAAACTTGCAAATCCATTACAATTTTCTTTTGCTCATCAGTCTTTCCTGAACTAGCAGCAACAATAGAGGAATATGAGTACATTAGTTTTAAACACGGTATCACAGTATTTTGACATAATCCAGTTCTAAAACAATCCTACATTATCCTTTACATGTACAAGAGAAAATTGGGTATGGCTCTGTAGGGACAGACTTCATTTCCACACTTTATGCATTCCTCTAACCTCACAGTTCCCAAGTGTGTGCCCTGATGCATACGAAGAAGGATTAGGGGCCTGGTACACATGAAGGGTGATGGTACACAAGAATGGCCCACAGTCTCTGTTTTATAGAACCCTCCATTAACAAATTCTTGTCACTATGCTTAATAGCAAGATTAACTGGAGATAACCTGACCCAACTTGTTATAAACAGGATGAAATGATAAACTCTTCTAGGAAATGAATATAAATTCTCTCTTCATGAAGCACTTTATAAACCTTTGCTACTATGTACATGTTTTTATAATAATAAAGTAATGATGGTGGCCCTCCTGCTAACTTGCTTTGTACGCTGGCACCACTTCTCTTACTGGGCTGTTGCAAGATTTGGTCTGCTATGTGTGTTGTGTAATGTCTCAGTTCTGCTTTTTCTGTTTCAATTCTGTGATAATCCATGATTTAGAAAATGTTTTACACCTTTCATTCTTTAAGGCATGGGTTCACAAGCCATGTTTTGACATGTTCACTTTCACTCTGAGTGAAAGTTGGTGTGCGCGTGATATGAAATGCACAGCATGACGGGCTCGCTCCCATGCTCATGTGCAGGGCAGGCAGCCTGCTGTGCTCTGAAAAGTGCCAGCAGGCAGCCAGGGTGCTTTGAGGTGCTGCACTGCCAGCCACCTTCTGCAGCTCCAGAGAGCAGCTGAGCCAGCCAGGCAGCTGCTGGGAGCCTGGGGCTGCTGGGGCCATGTACCCACTGCACAAGGTGGGTGTTAGAGACCTGGACCATGCAGCTAACGGGGCTGAGTGGTGAGTAGATTGGGGCTGCATAGACTGGAGATGCCAAGCTGGGGGCTGAGTCCCTCAAGGCAGGATGGGGTCCTGGTGGCAGCCACTGTATGGATGGTCCCTGGTGCCTAGCCCTGCTTTAGCCCCTTCACGTCCCAAAATCTGTCCACAAGCACCATACTCCCATGTGCCCTTTGGGTGTAGCTCCAGCCTTCCTGTCCCAGCCCCCAACTCCCCTGCATCAGGCCTTCTCTGCCCCCATCACCTACCTCCTGCCCCAGCTGCAGGCCCCCACCTCCTGCCCCACCCACACCTTCTCTGCTCTCATCTCCTGCCATGCCCCTCTTCACCACCCCAGCCTCCTATCCCTGCCCCTCACCTCCTGCCACAACCCAGCCCTTCTCTGCCGCCATCTCCTGTCCATGCCCCCCTTCACCACCCCCACATCTTTCCCCTCCCCCATACATAAAATACATAAGCATTTCATAAATTCCATTTTGTCGTCCCCCCCCATCATTTTTGATGGGTTACAGCTAGTAGAAGTATAAAATGTGAGTAGGGCAGAGGGAAAACAAATCTTGCTATGCAGATTCTTGACCATATCTCTAGTTGTACACACAAGACCCAGTTCATCCTTTGGGTTCTGCCAGCAGGAGCCTGAGGCACCCAGACAGCAGCTTCTGGTCATGGGAAGGAGGGGAGTTTGCCTGGAGAAGGAGAGAATGACACAAGCCACCTGCAACCCCTACTCTGAAAGAAGTCAGATGTTGGCTGTTGCTGCTCATCATGTAGGTGGGGTTAGGTCTCCTGTCTGGGAGATGCACTGATTGAGCCTCTACTAGCAGCTCTCCTGTAGAGTCCAGGCAGACAACACTTAAATTTGCCTTCTAGTGAATGTGAGTCCATCTACTGTTGGGCTGTCTTCAAGGACAGAGTTGTAGCAAATTATACCTGAAAGTGAATCAAACCCCCACTGCCCATGGGGAAAAAAAATGCCTTTACTCCACTTTTATAAGTGTTTATATTTCTTTTTAGCCAAGCTATTTTTTAAGAGCTACACAAGAGCTCTCTGCAGTGTTTTCAAGGGACCATTAAGATCCACCCCACTGTATTTATAAGGCTTTGTTCTATAACATTAAAAGGAATTGATAGGGAGAATGCAACAAGCCCCTACACAAAACATCAGTCTTCTGTACTGATACTAAGAAAAATCCTGAATACCTGCAGATGTTATCACTTAAGTTAATGTGTTTGCATTGAATTTTTTCAACACAGTAACTGATCTGTAGTGCCAGGCTGTCTAACTTCATAGGTCATAAGCAAGCTGAGCAACTTTCATCTTTAGTCAAAATTTGGGTGCCATATATACTATCCAGGGGAACCTAAAGGACCAGAATAAGGGATAAAACTAGCAGGCTGATTTAGTCTTCCTATATGAGTGAGTCATTCCACAGTGTTAGGGAGAACTCCCTTTGCTGTAGCTGTAACTGATGAAATTGGGAGGTCTTACTACTCAATCCCTGACACAATCTATGAAACAAAACAAAAACTCTAAATGTTATTAGAATTAGAATATTGTTTGCTGCATCTGCACAACATCAGCAAACATTAAGACTCAGCTTCAAATTCTTATCCGTAAAACTAAAGTACTGGATAGCCATTGGGGCTCTGTTTTTAGTAAATCTTTGTGCATGGTTAGCACTTGGACAAGTGACCTCCAATAAAAGCCCAGTTGGCCACAGGAAGTGGGATCGATTCAACAGACACTCCTACCATTCAATTAATATTGAGCTAGTCCAAGATTTCCAGAAAGGTGATACTGGGACATAGCTGGAGACCCTAATTTTTGAATGAGATGGAAAATCAAAGTCCAGTCATGTCTCTTGAATGTGTCCAATATCCTGTGAACTTTTTTGCAAGAGCAAGAATATCAGCCCATTGTTCCATCCAAACTGCATTTTTGGTAACTACATTCTCCTTATATTTATACTATGTATATATCACACCCATTCATTCTCTCTGTCCCTCTACCCCCACTCCGAGGCCTCCACATTACTGAGCTCAACTAGCCTTAATCTCATCTTTCATCTTTCAAATAGCCTTCTTGCCTCTTTATTCACCTTGGGTTGCTGGGCCAATTGGTTTCTTATCCAGTCCAGCTTGATTGTCTAATTAACTCTGTCAGCTTTCTCAAGAGGAACAAATTAACATCTGAGTGATCAGAATGCAGACTCACCTGTTTGCTCCCTGTTCGCTGTGACAGAGACCAGTCTTCCTGTTATGTCTTATCCATATGCAATGTTAAACTGCTACTTTGTTCCACCATTCACCCAAGGAGTGTCTGCATTTCAGTGACAAAGTGGTTGCTGGGTTGCAAATACAAAGACAGAGTTCTTTAAGTGCTTTGGGATCTTTTAGAATAAAGGATGTACTAGACATTTAGAACTATTCATCCAGCATTCTACTGAAAATTTGACTTGTATGGTGACCTTGTCTTTTATATCTTCTATGAAGCAATGCTTATGGTCATTATAAAATAAAGTAAATTACTTATTTCCTGGATTCTGTGATTTCATAAGTAATTAATAATTCCTCTTGAATCCTATTGATTTTAGATGGTAAGCTCTACAGAGCAAGGACTATATCTTGACTTGTTTCTGAGCAGCCTAGCATGCTATATTGAGCTGTAAAAATAATAAATGCTAATAACTGGTAATCCAATAATTTAAACTATTTCAGTGATCCTGAATTTAACAGTAGATTACATAGTTAGAATTGAAGAATTAAAAAAAAAAATTAGTCCTGTTTGTGGTATAAATTTCAACAAAATAGCTGGACAATCATTTTTAAATGGATAATTAATAAATTTCAGAGATTAAAAAAATCAGTTTAATAGAGAAATAGCCCAGTTTACTCTGTTAAATATTCATTTTAGGGCATCTAACAGTCAGGGCCATCCCTAGGGGGGTGTGGGGCCCTGGGCGAATTGCTCTCTGCGGGGCCCCCACCCACCCCAGCACTGGGGGGCGAGGCCAGCCAGCCCAGGGGAGTGTCTGACAATGAACATCATTCTGTAACCCCTCCAGGTTCCTGTTGCTGAATATCAGGAGCCAAAAAGCTCTCCAATTAGGAGTAGGAGGGAGGGTGAAGGATCATACTGTCCCTTGGACTTCCAGCCCTGCCCCTCCCATGATCTTTGCTGTGATGTTTGCCTTCCCTACAATCTTCTGAGTGGCACCATGAGAGTGGGGAGCAGGGGAGGATAGAGTGGGGTATCAGGAAAGTAAGAGAAGTGCAGCTTCCTCGGTGGCAGGCACCAAGGAAGGCAGCACAGCATCTGCAATTTCCCATGCTGTTCCTGCCCTAAGCCAAATGCCTGGACATGCTGCAGGGCAGAAAATTTAAAAAGGCTCTGGCCTGGTCCCAGCTTACAGGTGCATGCAAACCAGGTGGGGGAAGTTAGGGAACTCATGAGGCAAACAAGTCCATTTCACTCAGGATGGGAAAAGCAAGAAGGATCCACCCAGAAAGAAAAAGAACAAAATACAAGATGAAAGTCATGTCTGATCACCAGCCATATACAATGATCACACAGGAGCTCTGAGGAAGCAAGACAAGGGGAAGTTCCATAGATTTACTTGAGAGTCAGCAAATATAAAAGATGGGTAAAAAGATGAAAACTTACCCAGTATCTGTGGTAGAAAGAACAGGAAACACTAATTGTCACCTACTCACCCTGGGATGGGCAGGGGGAATTCAAACATCAAGAGATTAGTTTAAAAACACAGTATAATCTCCCCCCCCCACCCCCACCCCCGGACTTATTTTTGCCATTCTTGTGATTTTTGATCTCTTGAAACTGGCAATACTGTATAAATTAATACCATATACTTCACTCAAGGAATTCCTTTCCCTAACTGTATTCTTTGTGCTACTGTAGCAGGATTCTGTAGCCACAATGTAGGGACACAGAGAGATAAAATTAATTGAATGTACCTTTTAAAGTATCTGTTAGGCAACACTGTATCTGTTTTTTAATATCATAACTGAAATAACTAACTCAGTTTAATAGACATTGTAACCAATGTCCAACAAAGCTTGATGTTGTAAATTTAGAACTCTATTTTGTATTCTTGATCAAACTTCTTTTAGGTGTATACTCTGGACTTTCATTTAAATGTGTGAACAAGATGTGTGAATGAAGCGTGTGTATGATGGAATCAGTCAATACCAGCCTGTCCTGATGAACTGCAAGTACTACCTTATTGACACAGGCTGTGTTCACATGGCAGTCTTATTTTGAAACAACAGAGGTTGTTTCGAAATAAGAAACGCCACGTTCACACAACGTACCATTGTTTCGCAACAATGGGTTCCGTTGTTTCGAAACAACGGCGCTGTTTCGAAACAACTTAAACCCCATTTGGTGATGAAACAACGTTCAATCCTGTCAGAACATGTTGTTTTGAAACAATGGTGACTCGTTTCGAAATAACTGTTGTCCAAACATGCTATTTCGCTTTTAGCTTTTTTCCTTAATTCGAATTAACATTTTCTTAATTCGAATTCACTTATTTTGAAATAAGGTGTTATTTCAATACAAGTTGTTTCAAAACAACTTGTATCAAAATAACCTTCTGTGTGTGAATGTAGCCTACGTGATGCAAACAACTCCCACAAAAGCAAGGGTCCACCCCAGAAAGAAAAGAAGAAAACACAAAGCGAAAGTCATGTCTTTAAATGGCTGGTGATCAATGATCACACAGGATCCCTGGCCCAGCTTGCCCTCCAGCCTCACCACTTGGTCGGGGGGGAGGTGCAGTCCTTGGCCTGGCCTGCCTGCCATCCTCTTGCCTGGCCATCAACCCAGCATGACCCGGGGCCCACAGGGGCATGTGTGATGGTGTGCACCCTGGGTTATGATCTACATGATTTTCCTGTTCACTTGTACACTGGAATTGTTTGATTTGCTGCCAATTACACCATGCAGTGTTTCTGTGTGAATGCTAATAACTTATTCTACATGATTTCTATGATGATATGTTTCCTACAACTTCATATGTGTGAACAAACATGTAACATGCTTTCTATGGCTCAGGGATAAGGAAAGAGACAGAGGTCTCTCCCAGCAGCAGTGAACCTGAAAGAGGCAAAGGAATGCTAATGGCGGTGTCTGTGAAGAGACAAAAGAATCCACTCAGCCCTGAAAGGGAGGGGCGTAGGGGTTTGGAAACAAAGACTGAGACAAGCATCTGATGAAGTGGGATTTTCTCCCATGAAAGTTCATGCGAAAAATAAATCTATTAGTCTTGAATTGCCACATGACTCCTTGGGTGTGTGTGGTTTTTGGTTGTTTGTTTGGTTTTTTGTTTTTTTTTTTTTTTTGCTGGACTAGACTAACACAGCTATCCCTTTGGAAATTGAGACCTAAACGTTTTTTGAGCTGGGACTCTCCATCTTGAAACAACTCCAAGCAAGATATGGGCCCTGCCTTGCCTCAGGCAGAGACTGACTATGCAAACATCTAACAGCCAAACACCTTGAGCTAAACTTGTTTGGTCTATGAGGTTAGTTTAAGTAGAAGTATTAGGTTAGCATGTGTCATTTCTCCTGACTTACTTATACTGTGATTCTGTCATGCTTGGCCATATTCTCATTTAGAATTATAATCTGATCAATAAACTAGTAGTTGTTTTACCTAAAGCTGTATGATCTTTAGAGGGTGTGAGTGAAGGAGGCTGGTCACAATCCATTTCTTTCTTAAATGGACGGACTTGAGCATGTGGTGTTTGGGAGTGGTTCCCAATCTCTGTAGACAGGGACTCTGGGTGTACTAACAGGGGCCAGGGTTGCTTGCTGGGGGACCCTCCCTCCAGTAGCCAGGGGGCATACACCCCCTGCCTGGGACCGACTGCATGCAAGAGGCTGGAGTGGACTGCCCCAGGAGTGAGTGGTCACTTGGCAAAGCGAGATGAATCAGGGTTCAGGAGTGGGAATTGGGAGGTCACAGCAGCACACTGAACGGGATCTGGGGAGTGGTCTGTCACAGCATGATCCCTGATCTACCTGCCCCCCACTAGCCTAATGTGAATCAGGGCCCAGGGAGATTCTTGGATCCCCAGCACCCTTGTCCCCATCCAGGCTCAAGTTCAAGGTCCCACCAGACTCCCCCCCAGTACTTATGTGGCTGTGTGTTCCCTGGGCTGGGGCTGGCAGTGTCTGCTGGAGAAGGAAAGGGTTAAACCTCCC
This sequence comes from Podocnemis expansa, assembly GCA_007922195.1. NCBI lineage: Eukaryota > Metazoa > Chordata > Testudines > Podocnemididae > Podocnemis > Podocnemis expansa. The sequence continues at coordinate 39,389,355 of ML682005.1, forward strand.
TCTCCCCTCCAGCTAACTGCTCAACTGGAGGCTCCAGAGGGAGGGGAGGCAGGCAGCCCAGCTATTCACCTGTGGAGCAGCCTCTCAGTGAGCCTGTGTCTGCCAGCCAAAAACATTTGGGGCTCACTGCGGGAGATGTGGGACTCCTGCCGATCCCTGCCATGGGGGGAGGTGTGGGCCCTGCGGGGCCCCCCAAAGCGCGGGGCCCACGTCAAATGTCCCATTTGACCTACCCTAAGGACGGCTCTGCTAACAGTGTACTGTCAAGGAAGAAACAGAGTTTGGAATCTTTATAGAATGTGAAAGTTAATTAATGTATGTATACTCCCATTACATGTGCTTTTATATTATTACTAAAATGAAAGATCTCTTTGATATTTTACAAGTTATAGAGTTTCTGTCAGGCAACATAAAGTCTCACAGGCTATGTCTACACTGGCAAATTAGTCTGGACTAAGGAGGCTTAGTCCAGACTAATTTAGCCCATGTCCACACTAGGCTTTTCCTAGTCCAAACTAAGAAATTTCGTAGTTCAGACTAAGGAAAACTTAGGTCCAACTTATCAGTACTGGGGTTAGTCCGGACTTTTACATGCTTAGTTCGAACTTAAGAAGCTCGAACTAAGCACTTAGTTCAAACTAAAAATGTGTTCTAGTTTGAATTAAACATTAGTTCAAATTAGAACATGTGATTTAGTTTGAACTAACCAGCTCATGGTTAGTTTGAACTAAGCTTGAACTTCTTATTTCGGACTAGCAAATCCAAACTAAGTTTCCCAGATGTAAACATAGCCATAGATTCTTGTATAGCTAGTATATTCAATTTGTTGTATGAGAGAGATGCTATTGTAGAGAGAGAGGGTGAAATAAAGTTAGCTACTTTACCACAGTATTTAGGGATTAAGCAAGTGTTTGATGAGCATAAATTATATAAACTCAGTTTAAAATGTGCATATAAAAATCAATAGGAGAATTTTTTATAAAAATAAATCTTTTGGTGTTAGAGTCAGCCCTCAGGTATGGGGGCAAAATGCAGTTGAAATAGATGGAACTGCATCCACTTACACAAGGAAGAATGGAATTTGACTTCTTGATTCTGCTTAAATTTAATTGGATGATCATAAAAGAATTAGTATGGGCTCAAGCTAGACACAGCAGAAGCCAAAGTTCTGTAAGCTTCTTTGCTCAACTCTGCTAAAACACCATAGTCCTCATCTACAACCCATCCCTTTTTGCATTTTGACTGGAGTCCAACAGTTGTTCTTAAGTGTGTTTTAGTTTTATAATATGGAAGATATTTAAGACTATTCTCTTCTCAATGCATGCACATGAATAGGCCTGTTAATGATTGTCCAATTACAGTATGAAAAATATCAATGTAGTTTGAAATGAATTAAGTAAGCAGTAGAGGTACCACTAAAAACAGAAGTGTCTTAGTACAGTAAAAATTTTAGGTACAAAAGAAAGTCTATTTCTGACCTACTAAATGTCAACACCATCTATGGAAGATATAGGGAAAGATTTTTCCCTTTTCAGTAAAAGATGTGATTTAAAGGTTGGAAAGAAATGTCTTAGTTTTTTGGCTAATATCAGTTGCCGTCAAATAGCAGGAAAAGACTTAAAGCTATATAAAAGGGAATGAAGATCACCTAATCTAGCCAAGAAAGTATTTTCTAAAATTGTCAAAATTTCAACTGACGAGGCTTTAATTTTAGGAGAATACTTGACACTTATGTACTTGTTTACAGTGCATGTGCTCAAGAAACAAAACCTAGGCTTTTGGCAAGCGGGAAAAGATGGTCCAGTGGAAGGCTGTACCCACCTCCTCTGGGCAGTGGAAAGACCAGTGTTCAATCCTCTGCTCTGGTATAGACTTCTTCTGTGACTCTGGGCATACAATTTAGATCCTCTTGTTCCTCAGCCATAAAACTTTCCTACCACACAGGAGACTTGTGAAGATAAATCTATTAAAGATTGTGAGATACCAAGATGCTGCTGTGTTGAGGGGTTGTATACGTACTACACATAAATAGCAAAGTTCTTTGAGCATTTGTGTATCTTGAAAAACAAGCAAGGAGTCCTGTGGCACTTAAAGACTAACAAATTTATTTACTGCATGATAAATACTGAGCTGTAAAAATAATAAAGGCATGAGCATGAGCTTTCAAAACATCTGACAAAGTGGTATTTTCTCCCATGAAAGCTCATGCAATAAATAAATGTGTTAGTCTTTTAAGTGCCACAGGACTTCTTGCTTGTTTTGCAGAACTAGACTAACACAGCTACCCTTTGGGACTTGTGTATCTTGAAGTATCTGAGTTGTCCTGTTGCCTTCAAAGGGAGTTAGTCACATGCATAAGTTATGCATGTGCTTAAGTACCCTGATGAATTGAGGCCAAAGAGGATAGCTGCACATCCATGTCCCTTTCTAGGTGTATATATAGTACAAGCTACAGTCTCCTATCCCGTCTACCTTGTGAACACATCTGACAACAGGATGAGGCAAAAAGAAGAAGAGATGTTTAATTTTGGTTTTTGCACCTTTAATTGTGAAGGATCCAAAAACATTTTATTAGACTAAAAGGTAATTGAAATGTAGCCACTTCTGGGGGAGAAATTGGCAACCAAGCAGACAATGGGTATGTTGCACAATTGCTTGACAAAAGCGAAATTTAATCTATGGATACTAACGCAAATCCATACTCCCCTCATAAATTTCCCTAAATTTCCATGGAGACATGGCTTTAGTTTGATATCCTAATGACATGAAGCTGACTGCATCATATTCAAGTTATCTAACTCAAAAAGATTAATCAACTCTTGCAAAATTTGAACCCACTGTCCTAAGGAATCTAAGCATTTACAGCTGTTTATGTCAGCCCCAATCCACTAATGATAGGGGATCACTCATATATTAGAAGTAACTCCCAAGGGGGAAAGTACATACAAGAAAATAGTGTTTTAAAGTGTTTTGAGAATTGATTAATGGGTGAAACATTTTTATCATTATATCTGAACAAATAAATTTTAGTTTTAAGAGGACCTCTTGTAAATCTGTACGTGCATTTTCAGGATAGAAGGAAAGCTCTCTCCCCCAGTGGGGAGTATTAGGAACTTTGAGTATTACTGAAGTTAGCTGTTGTATGAGGCTTTTATCTCTTTTTTGAAAATGATGTCTTGGAATGCTCATGAAATCCAACCAGCCAGAGGCTTTATGCACCTATGGGCATAAGTAAGAGAAGGGGAATTAGATAACAGCTGTCTAATGGGCTCCATAGATTTTGTCACTTTCCATTGGATTCTATCATGCACATAAGAGAAGCACTTAAAAACAGTTATCTTGCAGCGGTTAGAATGCATCATGTTATCCCATGTCATCCTAGCATCATACCCAACTGTCACTGTGACATGACAAAGCAGATGCCCCAAGTTTTATACAAGATAAAACCTTTTTTTTTTGCAGCTGTGAATCAAATGTTTACAAGAGCAATATGTATATGAAGTGCCACATTGTTCTCAAATGAAGACATTCAGATCTCAAACCACTTCTATGGTGTTACTCCTTATGGGAGTAAGTGTTAGATTTCAGTACAGAAGGAAAGGATTCTCCCTCACATTCAGCAACAAGCAGGAAAAGTAGGAAGGCTTTCTGAGGGAAAATGAAAAAGGGTTTTATATTTGTCAGCCCTTTGTTGAGAACTTGAAGTCCCACATAAGGTTCATCAGTGGAAATGCCTCCCCTGCTTACCTATGTTTTCCAAGAATCGCTCCTTAGCAGCCTGAATTCACATTCTGCTCATCGAAGCTCACACCACTCCTGGATGCATAGCTATCTGGCTTACACACACACACACACACACACACACACACACACACACACACACAC
>ML682005.1:39393249-39452566 GCA_007922195.1 Podocnemis expansa
ACACACACACACACACACACACACACACACACACACACACACACACGCTTGCTTACTCACTCTCTCTCCCCCCCTGCATGGGCTTTGACTTTCCATAATCAAAAAAAGGAACCTCAGCAAATGTTGAAATAGCTCATCAGCAGAGACGCTTGGAGATTTATTTTCAATGGTTTGGTGAATAGACATGAAACACGTACAAGCACTTACAGATACAAGTCTATTTTCTAAAACTCGCATGCAAAAAAAGCTGTGATTTTGCTACTCATGGAAACAGTCAGGTATAAAAACGACGAGAGTCCTGTGGTACCATATACTAATAGATTTCTTCAAACATAAGCTTTTGTGGCTCCAACCCACTTTGTCAGATGCATGAAGTGGAAGCTACAGTTGAAATATATATATAACCATGCCAGGATAGAAGAGGCAAGTGTTAGCAAAGTCAATTAGGTTAGGGCAGATGTAATGGTCCCTGTTCACACATTGTAATTGTCCTTGTTCACACATTTTTCTCTCTCTAATCAACTAGTGTGATTGGGCCTCATCTTCCCTAGCTGAATTGACTTTGCTAAAACTTGCCCTCCTCCATCCTGACATGCAGGGCCAGCCCTAAGCAGTAAGCAGCCCCTGTGTTGCAGGGGGGTGCCAGCATTTGAGGGGGCACCAAAAGGGGACAGTGCTGTGGTGCTCCCTTGATGATGTCATTTGTCTGCGCCGGCGTTGGTGTGCTGTGGGAGGGGTGCCACAATCCCCACTGCCGGCCCTGCTGACATGTGTATATATCTCTCAACTCTAGTTTCCACTTCGTGCATCTGATGAAGTGGGCTGGAACCCACAAAAGCTTATGCCTGAAGAAATCTGTTAGTCTTTAAAGTGCCACAGGATTCTCTTTGTTTTGCCGTACACAGGCTAATGTTGAAGGAAATGTTTTTGGTTTTTTTTGGTGCAACTCCTCTCAAATGGCAGCTCCTTCCCACCAATAGGCACTTATCATCCTATCACACCCTATCTTGTGGCAGTGGCTCACAGAACACACAGTGGCAATTCATTTGAACCAGTAAATGTTTGTTATTGGGGAAAACAGAGGTGTATTAGAACCAACAAGGGAATGAATTAAGATGGTAAGATGCGCCCTTCAAAGATCAAGCAAAATATACCCCTTACAACAACATTAAACCATAGACTTACCTGGACATACAAGTATGAAAATACGAAGACATTAGACAGAACCTTATTCCATTAACCACAGCCTCATTCCATTAACCTTAGTAACCAAAACCCTTTTTATCTTTGCAAGGTAACCACCACACAGAGGCTCGAGAATTCAAGTGCCTGATGGATTTACACAGGTAAGTAAACTTTCTTTTCATCCTTCCCCCTCAGATGTGTTACCTATCCTTCCTTTCCTTAGGGCATATATAGGGCTTTCAACCACCACACCATGACCCACAGCTCAGAGCCTGGTAAACCAGGGCCACATGCAGAGGAGGAAAGCAGGCGCCCCACCTTAGTGAGATCCAGCATCCCACTGTGCACCCTACTTCCTTGCTCGGGAAGTTTTGGCTCCCAGCGTGTGGAGCTTATGGTTGACTTCGCCTGATGGTGGTGACTGAAGCTGGATTGACGGTCAGGGTAACCTGCAGATTTCACCTCCAAACTTGGTCCATCTGCTTCCAGGCCCGTCTGGCCTGTCCTTAATAGCAATTGTCCATTCATCCCTTTGACAATGTTCGTAATACAGAACCTGCCTTCCAAAAGCTCAGTTCAAGGCTCTGGGCTTTGGGGTCTTCTGGCGCTCATCCTCTTCTCGAAAGCTATCGGAGCTCCTGGTTCGACTGAAGCAGGCGCTCAGATCAATTCTCAGTCCCAAGACTCTGAGGCTTCCCAGTCGGCATTAGAGGATTCCAGAGAATCTGGCTTCCAAGTCAGACTTCATACAGTCTGAACAACCCAATCAGCCCATTCTGACGTGCAGAGGAAACGCAGCGAGCCCCCTTCTCCTCACTTAAATACGAACCACACCAGCCAATCAACAGCGTTCTGGGTTTCGCACCCAAACTCTCCCTTATAGTCTTGAACAGGGAAAGTTCCCAAAAGCCTGCACACGGCCATGCCTTTCAAGAGGGTGCAGCCCTGTTGTTGCTGGGCAGATTCTGGGCTCTGGGCAACTGCCGATAGCCCTTAACCCTTTGCTGTCACTCAGCCGAACATGCTGGCGTAACACCCCGTGCTGGGGTGGAACACACTCAAACATACTCAGCATATAACAATTTACCATGTAAACAGTAAAATTACCAGGTAAGTACACAATTCATAAATATACATAAAACCATTAAATACAAACTCACATTTAAAAATGAATGCTGGTTAAACTTAAGGAAAATTCCCTAACACTAACATGGCTACCCCTCTGGAAATTGTCAGTTTTAATTGCATTCATTACCCACTTATTAATGCTCAGTTTCAAATGATTTGGCTTCATATCCATTGCATGCACCAGAACTCTTTGAAAGGAGTCGTGTAGTCAGTCAGTACTATAGATGCATGCTATGCAGAGAGATGGAGACTATACATCTCTCTGATGAGTTGACATCCTATTTCCCCCGAGGAGTTAGTGGCCACATTGCTCTCATAAAGTGTTGAGGAGTTTATCATTGAAAATAAAATTTAGACACAATCACACAACTCCTCAGAAATATCCTTGCGAGTTGTGTGTGCTCTAATTTTTTTAAGTCCTACTAAGTCAAGAAGTTAAAATCTGACAGTGACGCAAATTTGTCAGTTTAGGTTCAATTACATATGCATGCATTACAGACGTGGAGATGAGTATTACTGATGAGCACATCTTTTGCCTTGAGTAGAATTCTAAGTTCCTTTTGATAAGTGTAGGCCTGAGAAATCAGCTTGGCTTGAAAGAAACAGGATGTCATTTGTAGAGCTGAACATGGTATCTGATCAGTACTGCATTAAAAAAAACCTATCATGTAGGCTACTAACTGTACTAAACAAGTGAGGTTTTTTTCATGTGAAATTGTGTTTTGTTTCTTGGAAAAATATAGATCTATGGTTTGGAGAATGCATAGAATATCTACATTTTGTATATTCCTGTTAAATAAGTATTTTAAGGCCTTGTTTCTGTAAGTGAGCCACTAGCAGGACAAACACAGAGGTAAATGGAACAACTTCCCTACTGGAGCTTAGAGTATGAGACAGAGTATACCATGGAGTATGTGATGCAAGAGAAAGAAGATGCTATAAAGATTTTGTCTCTTTAAGTTCAGGATGATGATATGACTGACAAAGCAATGTCACTGGTGAGTTCTACAATGTTCTCTGAAGGATAATAAAACATAACCAAGGCTTTCAGCACCATATAATTAGTATAACACTGTGTTCAACCTTGATAGCTTACTTTTTCTAGTTGTTTAATGTTCCCCTACTTTCTTCCCTTTAAATACACTGCAGCAATGACCAATAGAAACCATAATGTCATTAGTACGTGCAGCATTTCCTGAGGTCCATAAGTATGATATCAAGTCAATGGGCCAAAGAAAGAGCAGAGATGTATTCCCATTTGGTCACGGATTTTTTTAAAAAAGTATTAAACAAAATTATAGACTTAATAATTTGACTGAAAAATTCAGGAGCTTTTTGATGCTGGCATAAAGTCAAAAGCTATTGATATCTTTTTAAGAAGAGGTTTTTACTCATCTTTATCCTTTTTATTATTACTGGGTCAAAATAAATGGACACATTTATGATCTACTGTAGACAGAAAAAATCCAGTTAGGGATCATTTCTTGCACAGTATCTAAACTGATGCAGGAGTTATTGGATGAGGTTCTTTAGCATGGGTTAGGGAGAAAGTCATAGAATCATAGAATCATAGGGTTGGAAGGGACCTCATAGGTCATCTAGTCCAACCCCCTGCCAGAGGCAGGACCACTCCCACTTAAACCATCCCAGTCAGGGTTTTGTCCAGCCGGGCCTTAAACACCTCCAAAGATGGAGACTCCACCACCTCCCTTGGCAGCTCATTCCAAGACTTCACCACTCTCCTGGTAAAAAAGTTTTTTCTAATATCCAGCCTAGACCTCCCTAACCACAACTTGAGACCATTGCTCCTTGTTCTGTCCTCCGTTACTACCGAGAACAGTCGAGCTCCATCTTCCAACTAGACGATTATAATGGTCCTTTCTGGCTGTAAGATCTATGAATTTCTTTCAAGGAATCCTATCCCACACGTGGTGCTGTAGGTTTAGGCATCCTGTCTTCTGCTATTACTAAATGTCAGTGTGTTATGTACAGGAGATTATTATGGAAAACAGTTTCCGATTTTAGAGTGCTTAGCGTTCATAAGTTCACTCCATTATTGTCTGTGCTTGTGGGACTTTTTCTGGCCTTAAGAGTTTCTGTTTCCAGTTGAAAGTGAACATAAAGACTGCGCACAACATTAGATGCCAACAAGGCAGAATCTTTACAAACATTCAGTGGTATTCTACTACCCAACAGGACAGATTATAGCAGTAAAACTGCCTGGCTGCACTGGACAGAACGCAGAAATGCTCATCCCAGCTGGAGCTACTGAAGGCATTGTGCCTCATAGGTGAATGTGAATTTCCCCTGCCTTCTGCAACCCCCCCCTCCCCCCGTATGTATCCTCGGCAGCTAAACCCATGTGTTACTTGTACTCAGTGGTCCAGACCATCCCATCCCTTGAGCACATTTGTCTGAAGTAGAGTTGCATGCCTGCAAGTAGTCGGAAAATTGGGTGTTCCCTGAGCCCTAGTGCCATTCCTGTGTCTGGTGCCTGGGTTGCAAAGCAGGAATGTTTTCTGCTGCCTATCCTCCCCTGGGGCACTTACAAAGTGGATATGATCTGAGTCCAATTTTTATAATAATCTCTCTGTAACCAAAGGCAGTTTTTAACATCACATTATTTTAGGGTGAGCCCTGGTATAAGCAACACCAATAATCCTTTCCAGTGCTCAGCTCCTAGTGGAGAAATGTTGATGAAGGTGAAATGTAAAGTGAATAGTCCTTTTTCGCCTTAACCGCCTCTCCTGAGAAAAGCCGGGAGCTTCCCAGCCACCGGCAGTGTGCAATAAAATGGATGCTAGGATTTGCATAAAGTGCAGTGGGCATTAACACTTTTGCGAGAGACTTGTCAAAGGACTGATGTTTGTTTTCCCTAAATTATTTTTATTCTGTTATTTTTACAAATCACTGGTTAATTTTTAGTACCTGAAAAACAAATATCATCCAGTAATTCCAATTGTGTTGTCATAATGAGTATGCCCCTATTTGTATAAGATGATTCAACAAATCCCATAAAAATATTAGCCTCAGCAATTCCACACAAGGCACAGTGATCTGGTTTCTAAGTCCTGCCCTTAGTTCTGCCATTTTGATCCACATGGTTATACCTCTGTGTCCACGGAAAGCCACCCTGAAAGCACTTCCATGGCTCTTATTGCAGGATCCAGGACTTCAGTCCTGAACCTGGAGAAATAAGTTCCAAAGGGAGCAGCCGTGTTAATCTAGTTCAGAAAAACAATCAAGGAATCCTGTGGCACTTTAAGACTAACAGATTTATTTATCGCATGAGCTTTCATGGCAGAAAATCCCACTTCGTTAGGTGCTTTGAAGATGGGGGAATTTACAGAATGGGAGGAAATAAATGCAGGGATTGTAAGTCATGGGTTCAGGTCAGACTGTAACAGCAAATCAAAGCCATTGTTCAGATTCCAACACTGGAGAACAGCATATAGGGCACGTCTACACAGACCATTTTATTCCAGAATCGGTCCTTTCGAAAGGACCGATTTCAAAATAAAACCCTTATTTTGAAAGGGCTCCTTTAGAAATAAGGGAAACCGTGGGATCGAAAAGATCGTTATTTCGAAACGGATGTTTCGAAATAACAGCAATGGGACCGCTGTTTCGAACCGTTGTTTCGAAACAATGGTGTTGTTTTGAAACAACGGGTCTAAAGCCGTTATTTCAAAACATCCATTTTGAAATAACGGTCTTTTCGGGGGGGTAGGTTTTACTTTTTCGGAAGGATGATCCTTATTTCGAAAGGACGAGGTCCGTCCTTTCGAAATAAGGAAACGCCATGTAGACTAAATTTTTTTTATTTCAAAATAACGTGTGTTATTTCAAAATAAAAGAGCCGTGTAGACGTGCCCATAGAGGAAGATGAGGTCAAATCACCTGTTATAATGAGATTAAAATCCAAAGTCCCTATTAAGACCTCAAGCAATGCAATCAAATTTGCAAATAAATTCAGGGCTTCTTGTTTGTTTTGGAGAAAATACTGGTAAGTCTTGCCAGTAGGAGAACACATCAATCTCCCTGGACAATCAGTAACAGACTTGAAAGTTGCCATACTTCAACAAAAAAAAAAACTTCAAAACCAGACTTCAGCATGAAACTGCAGACTGGAGCTGATTTGCAAACTTGACACAATCAGACTGGGTCTGAATAGGGACTTAGAATGGTTAGCACATTACAAAAAGTGATTGTCCCTGTTCACACATTCTCTCCCTTTGATCACCTGGTGTGAATGGGCCCCATCTGCCTCCTTAACTGACTTTGCTAACACTTACCCTCCTCCATCCTGAAATGTGTATATATATGTCTCAACTCTAGTTTCCACTTCATGCACCTGACAAAGTACTTTGTGCCCCACGAAAGCTTATCCCCAAAACAATCTGTTAGTCTTTACAGTTCCACAGGACTCTCATTGTTTTTGCTGTGCACAGACTAACATGGCTACTCCTCTGGAAATTCTCTCCTTTTTATTTATTTGGATTGTTGTGGAGCAATTTTGATAATACAAAAGCTAGAGGAAATATTGGACATGACAAAATAAATTAATAATATAAATAAATAGTGGAACTATCAATCTCCTTTTTTACATTTGCATCTTGTTCATCATCCCCTTTAAACTGATTGGACAATATTTGTCATTTTTTTACAGTTAGCCATTATTGGTGGTGATGAGTGTATGATTGAGTCTGAGGTTAGTTGGTATAACTTGTGTGTGTGTCTAAGATCTGGTCTATACTACAGAGTTAGGTTGATGTAAAGCAGCTTATCTCAACCTAACTATGAAAACATCTACACTTAAATTTCGTTCCCACCTACATATCTGTCCCACCATGCCGACTTAATAACTACATCCTCAAAAGTGGCATAGAGTTAAGATAGATGTAAATGGGTCAATGCAGCATCAGTGCAAATGCTTCATTGCTTGCATCAACTGTTACTGACTTTCTGGAGCTATCCCCCAATGCTCCACAGTGACAGTACAATCCATACAAGTGCTCCTACTGAGGACCTACATGGCCAACACAAGGAGCAAAGTACAGACAAGCAAAAGTGATGCAATTACGGTGAGGTCAACTTAATTTTGTAGTGTAGACATGGCTTAAGTGATGGCAAGGCATAAAAAAACGTGTGGTGCCATTTTACAAATTGAAATATATTTAGGGTCAGCAAACATTCAAATTCATATGCACCAGGTGATTTGGAAGTCCATAAAAAAACACTGTGGTATTATGATATTCAATTTCAGAAGCAAAAGGTAGGAGCAGGTATTTCTCTTCTCTTCTCCTTTATCTGCCAAGAGAGTAAGGCAGAGAAAGCTTTTATCTCTCTTTCACTGCTGGACACACACTCACCTCTGAATGGGCATGAGCTACTATATTTTTTCAAATAATTTTATAGACTTTTGGTAATTCCCCAAAGTGATACCCTCAGACAACTCATGAAAAGGAAAATACTAGGTCAAGAGTAAAGTTTTATCTCCATTCATGCTATAGGCAGGATCTTGGACTAGCAATAATGTTATTGTATGACATTACCTCGTTTTTATCAGGAGAGAACAGGAACCAGTAGGGATGGGTGTTTTTATATTGGGAGTTGGAAACATAGAGCCATAGTTTGAAATTCTCCCAGCCTCTGATCCTGCAAAGACTTAGGAATGTACTTAATTATGCAATACAAGTTGTCCTACTGAAGTTAATAAAATTACTCTCAATGCATAAAAATATATGCATAAGTCTTTGCAGGGGTCTCCGCTAAAGTCCTAGGGTATAAGAGTCATTCCCCATCAAATGATCCAAAGGAGAGTCAGCAGACATGGCAGAAATTGGGCTATGCTGTTTCTCCTTGCTTTGTAATTGCATTTGCACACCAGCATGTGTTGGAATTAGATACTGTACTAAATAACAGAGGAGACAGTAAATTGACAATAAAAATGAATGTCTCTGAAACTGATGGAGTAAAAGGGGTATGATATCACTGGCAGTCAGTCTTAGTGCATACAAGCAGACAGAATGCAAACATTACAAAGACAAGAAACTTTCTCCAACCAGGAAGTGCTGTCTGGCTGCCTCTCCTCTTAACACTATTGATTATGCTCCCAAAAGGTCATAAATTACTGGAAGAGTTATTTTTAAGAATATTTGCTGAGCTTGACCTGTCAAGAGAGGTTAATCTAATGACTTCCCTACCTTCAGCTAGTAATAGAATAGAGCTAGATTTCTTCTTTCGGGCTGTTAAAAGCCTCCTTGTCTTTTAGGTTTATCGCAACTTGTTAAAAAAAATAAAGATGAGTCAGATGACAAAATGGACAGTTGACGGAGCAAAAGACTGGACCTAACATTTCCACTGATAAAGAATGGCTGGCTCATACAAATGGAGCTGCATCATATCTTTAGTATGGGAATCTGCTTGCTGGATTAATCTTTCCATTCAGAAAACATTCTCTGAAATAAAGCTTTGGAGGGCTTAATTCATGGTTGTTTCATAGAAACAACAAATGTTTATTTTAACTAGTAGGGCTAAATTTTCTTTAAAAACTATATTTGTGGGGCAGGAGGAGTAATAAAACAACAAAACGAAACAAAAATCCCAACCAAACCAAAGGCATCAGTTATAACTAGGTATGGATCAGTTGTTTCTTTTCCATCTATTTTGATGTTTTAAGTTGCTATCTCTTGAAGTTCCCAATGGGTAGCTGTGTTAATCTAGTTCAGCAAAACAAGCAAGGACTCCTGTGGCACTTAAAGACTAACAAATTTATTTATTGCATGAGCTTTCATGGAAGAAAATCCCACTTCATCAGATGCTTTAATGAAAAAGTGTCTGATGTAGTGGGATTTTCTCCCATGAAAGCTCATGTGATAAATAAATTTGTTAATCTTTAAGGGCCACAGGACTCATTGCTTCTATCCCTTTAAATAAATACATAGGATGAAGTATGCAACACAATTTATGCCTTATCTACAGTCCTGTATGCAAAATTTGAAAGAGAATTATAAAGAGAATGATACTGCAAATAAAAAGAAGGATGAATTCTGATTTGTTGCTCTGGAGTAAATATGTAGTTACTCCAGGGTAACCAAGATCACAGTTTGGCTCAAAGTTTGGGAAATGCTTTGCAGAAAGAGTTAGACCATTGAGGGACTGAGGGTACAACGGCTCTACTATGGTCAATAAAGGGAAATAACCTATCAAGATGAAGTGCTATGGCTCACCCAGTCTTCCACCTCACCTGTAGTTAACCTGAGATCAAAAGGGCCTACAGTATGGCCATTCCTGGGTGGAAGAGCTTTGTATGGATTCTCTAGCCAGAGCTTAGGAACCTTTGGATGTTTTTGCTCTGGTCTTGTTTTTCACAGTAATTTATTTCATTAAGTATTTATTTATTTCATGTAGCATTCAACAAATGGAAGAATAAAGCTTTAAAGCCTGCATAAGTGCTATTTGGTTTCAATGGTACTTTGATTTCTTTTTTCTTTCGTACTTAGAGGCAGATCAGATTAATTTTACGGCAGCTGAAAATCATGCAAATATAGTTTAGAAAGAGGCATTTAATTCTTTATTGCTCTTGCACACAACACAAATATCACCTCCAGTACTAACACTGCTAAGTGTTTTTAGTGTTATTCCACTATACAGTACATCACAATGTTAATTTTCCACATTACTTTATTCCTTCTGTAGCCCATATTTTACAACAGAGAAAACAAACGGCTTGTAATTACACTGCATGCCAGGACAAATTAAGTAAACACGCATTTTTAATGCTTTTGGCTGTTAGGGTGAGAAACAAAGGGCTCTGGTTAAGGTCAATATTAGAGTTATGCAATTGCTCTGGGATACAAAAGACAAACGCCAGTGATTGAATGCTGGTAAAATGGAAACTGTCCATTCAGTGCGATGTGGCTGATCTCTTGAAAATAATGCACTGCCTTTGAAACTAGGTCACTTCTCTACTTTGTTCTCATTTTCTTTCAGAATAATACTGATACCAATAATAAATAATAATAATAAACTAATGGGAAAATCTATTGTGTCATTAGTGAAGTGATTAATCAGCAAAAAGTAAATTAAAGTGTAAATTTGGGCTCAACCTATAGCTGTACATGAAAACATTACTCTTTCAGTACTGGTGGGTGGTGCTGATAAATCTTAATAGCAGCTATAAGGGAAACCAAATTTTGCTCTCATGGATACGTGTATAAATTCTATTTAAATGGGGTTACACTAGTGTAATGGAGAGGATATATTGAGTGGATGATTTTAATATTTTGGCTGGGGAAAGAATGCTAAATAACATTAGATGTTTTCTTCTTTAATGGTAGAGGTGGCCTTGGTTCACAGAATTTAAATGCACATCAAGATTTTGAACACCTTGCATTTTGGAGGATATCAGATCCCAGGATTTTGTCAGCCAGTTACAGAGATAGGGATGTGATCCAAACTTTTGGTTCATGTCCATGTCTAGTTAGTTTCATTGTTTCTCCTTTGTTCCAAGCACAGGGCACCTACTTTTTCAGTATCACCTTCACTAATGAAGACACCAAGCACAGGTTAAAAATTAAAAAATCATGTCATAATGATCCTTGGCAAGAGGATGAGACACAGAAATAACTATATGTGATAGATGTCAGTCACATCACTTAAAACTGTAGTGGATGGTGTGCCCATACCATAGTGATGGGTCTGGTAACAGAATCTGGGCTTAAGAGGAGTCTTTTGTAAAATTTCAGCAGTCTTTTAAGACAGTCAAGGTACATTCCCTAAGAAATAAGGAAAAACAGAGCTGTGCCATTAGGCCCATATCTGTCCTGGAATATATGTGTTCTGTTGCTGGAGAGATTCATTCAGAACCAGCTCATGTTACTTTCACTTTTCCTTTTCTGTGTCTATCATGCCATGTCTACTGTTACTTTAATGATATAAGGGAACATTCAGAAGAAACACACAAAGAATGCATCTGTGCCAGCACCTCTTAAAATCTAGAATGGGAGCTGAATTAAAGCTGCTATAATAGATGCTGTATTCTGAAATATAAATTCAGTTTCCTGCATGATAAGAAAAATAAAGCAGGTTGTCTAGTAACTTCCTTTAGCTTCTTTGCAAATTATATTCTCTTGCAAAAATAATTGTCATGCTATAAAACATTCTGTACTTGAATATGTGCATGATGTGTAATTCTCTGTGTCTCCCATTCAGTGCAACTCCTGTGAGTGCAATTCAGGCTGTTGATCAGGGTGAATTTGCAGAAGTGGGTGAGGAGTTTCAAAGGAAAGCAGGAGAAGATAAGAAAAGAAAGGATGTCTGAGACATAGGAATAAAGTTAAGACTTAGCACCGGAGAGTCGGAAGGTAAGTGTTGAGAGATGATAGAAGACTGGATAAGAGGTATGGATCTTGACTAGGAGAAGGCCATAAGTGACTGAAAAGAAGGATAATAATGTGGTGAAGATGATAACATATGTCCATGTACTCGGATGCTGGGTGCTCCTACTTCTGTTGAACAAAATGCACCTGGGCATAGATAAACCTATGATAAATTACTGCACCATACCTAAATATTAGGAGCTAGTTTTAAATAGGACAGTCCTCTGTTCTTGAAAGGAATTGCTGAAAATGCTATTAATATCTGCTATTGGAAATGTAATTGCTATTTAGTATTCTTACTGCCTTATATCATAATGATAATTATAATACCTTACATTTATAAAGCAGTTCTCAGCCTGAATAATTCCACTGAATCAATATAAATCACTTCACACACCACTGAAATGCAACCACCTTTGCATATGTTTGCTAGCACAATGAAAATGCATTCAATTGCTAGGATATTGATCCTAATTTAGTAATTGAATATATTTCCAGGGAAGAGTCTTTAGTTCGCTAGCTGTATTTCAGGATGGGAGCACATTTTCTATTGATGTGTGTGACTCTATATTCATTCCTATAATAATACAGTTCTGAATGATTTATCAAATTTTGCCCTACTATGTGAAAATGTGTCTCACATTCAGTGGCTAATAGTGCATTCTATTTACAGCAGTGTGTGTTCATACAACAAAATGGTTTTAAAATGCTGTTTATTTTAGCTTGCATATTGACCTTTTTAATTTTCCATTTGGACATTTTATAGCATATGATCTGCTGAATATGCAAACTGGAAATTTGCAGTACTGCACCACTAATTTTCTGAATTGAAAAGCTGTTTTCTAGAATCAAAGGTCATAAAGCCCTTGTAAAAGTTTAGTGAATAGGGCCCATAACCTATTGATTCCCTTGTATTTAATCCAATTCACTTTAGTCAGTGCACACAATAAATAATGATACTGGTGTTATGAGGAGCTTTCCTTCCTTATGAACAACTATTCACTTGTATCCTGCAATAATGATGTCACTGATTTAGAGAGGTTGCCCAAGTTACCTTATTAATTAGACGATGCATTATGTCTATTGCAAAACATTGTTCTGGCTGTGAACTATCACTGCCAAAGGACCTCTAAAAGACAAAGAATTCTATTTTGCAAAATCTAGTTAACATATCAAAGAGCAGTAAATGTGTAAATTGCTGTCATAAGGAATCTTTTATTGCTTTTCCTTTTCATGATGGCATCCCTCCCCCATCCCTTCTATTCTATCCACTTTGACAAGATTACTCATTGGAAAGAAGAGCAGCTATTTATGTTCTTCAGATGTTTACCTTCAGCAAAAGACATTTCAAAGAGAGTTTATGGGACTTCCCTCTCCCAGCACACATTTAAAACCCATTGTTGTGATTGATGGGTCTTTCCTGCAGATTTAATAAATATAAGCAAAAGCCAGACCCTTTTTTAGGCCAGCTGCCTGAATACTAGGCACATAGCTCATGGGTGGCCTAGATAGGTTGGACTCTTAAAGAAATGCCTAAATGACTGTTGAATGCCTTCTTTTTGTTTCCACACATTTTCTGCGGGAGCATGCACAATATTTTATTCTGTTGTCTTTCGCTGTAGATGGCATTGATCTCTTAAGTGTATCCCACAATACTGTTGTGATCTTGTATGCAAGAACTGCATAAGAGACAAGACTGTCCAGTGTTAGATTTAGAATGAACTGGTTCAATGAACTGTGGGAGCTTTTCCACAGAATATTACGACGAATGTATGGAGTTAAGGATTTTCAGAACTTGAGCTAAATGACTGGTCAGAGCAGTGACACTTTAAAAACAGTTATTTCCAGAGAGACCATCTAGAAGAATGATTTCGAGTGAGGGCATTACAGCATCAGCTAGAACTAATTGATAATATTATGGCATAACACTTCCATGGAAGTAGTATGTCATGCAAGCAATATTTAGTGACGAGCTTAACAGATGACTGTTCCTTTTGTCAGTACACCCAAGATGATACAGGTACAGATAGTCAGTATGTTGGTATTGCCAGGTGGGTCCCATTCTAATTATATGTAGAATGTGTGTGTGTGTGTGTGTGTGTGTGTGTGTGTGTACATGATCATGTCTCTATGTCTTTATGTTTCACTGAGCAACAGATCATCTGCAATCTTTTTCAGTTTCCAATGTGAAATGAACATAGTCTTTAATTTTCAAAAAAGCTGACAGAACTGATTTGAGTCAGGCCTTCTACAAGCTTCCACCATAACTGCAGCAACACACCTCAGTCATGACCTGTAATGCCTGAGTTACTAAAGTCATGTGGCTCATGGGGTAGAGGGTGTCAGTTATATCGTATAACTAAAGAGTCAATAGCAGGATGCAACCACCAAGCTTGTATATGAAAAATCACTTGTAAAGCTATTGCTTCATCTGCTGTAGCATGTTTCCCCATAAAATCTAAATTATGTGCTGCATTTTCAGGTGCAATTCAAATTATTGCACTTAAATTTCAGATTCAAATACACTGCTTCTTTTCAAGTTCCAAAGGGGCAGCCGTGTTAGTCTAGTAAAACAAAAAAAAGTAAGGAATCTTGTGGCACTTAAAGACTAACAGATTTATTTATCGCATGAGCTTTCATGGGAGAAACTCCCACTTCGTCAGATGCTTTGAAGAGGAGAAGCATCTGATGAAGTGGGATTTTCTCCCATGAAAGCTCATGCGATAAATAAATCTGTTAGTCTTTAAGTACCACAAGACTCCTTGCTTTTACTGCTTCTTTTCTTCTTTTCAGGGGCAAACATGCACAAGGTCTGAACATGGGAGGGAGGGGAGAGGAGAATGCGTTCTGAGTCATCCTGAGGTGCACAGAAGTGCAGCTTGTCTTCCAAAGTTGGAATGCAGAGTCACTGTTAGGGATGGAGCCAAGGATCTGCAGGTCTGGGCTCTAAGCTGGAAGGGGCATATTGACTAGCCAAGTTTAGAACCAGTTATTATCAGTGGTGGGGGAAAGGGAGCGAAGCAACCCACAAGAGAAAGCTAGGGGAGTAAGGGCTAGGGGGGAACTCTTGTAGGGCTGGGAGCTAAGAATAAAAGCTGCTTCCTAGTATAGGTGATGCCTTGTATGTTCTTCTGGTTGATTCTGGCCCTGACTGCACTAAACAGCAGCAGTTGTGCTATGAGTTTGAGTGCAGTCTGCAACATACAGAAAAAGTGGCCATTCCATTCTACATCCCTACCCAGTCCAGCACAGGTGAGTCTCTCACTTACTTCTATTGACCAAGCAAGCCAGAAAAGGAAAATGTAGTCTATTGGTCATGGCTGATAGCATCTCCCCACTCTTTCAGCTCTTTGCTGTGACCCTGATTCCTTCAGATAAGAGGGGGACAGCCAGAGGGACCTTAGCAGCTACTAAACAGTAAAATGCTATAGCATCTTTGTCACACTGGAGCTGGTGTATCCCCTAAGTGACAGTTTAGCATTGGTATCCTAGCTTTAAACTTTTATGGTAGCAACTGAATATTGTATATTGGCAATGCAAAGATCACGGTCTATAAATACTGCACCTGTGTGAATAGGGCCTGCTTAGGGAAAATGAATGTGTGCAAATAAAGGAGGTTCACCCTGGATTGGGCTCAGCCCCTGTATTCATTTCTTAAGTTTGCTTTGTATGTTGCTAGGTGGATCTGAGCTCCAAAATCCTAGTTCAGCTCTGAATTTCCCCAAAGAATGAGTAGCTTTGGCTCTGGTGTTGCCATCTGTATCCATCTTCTGCATCTCAGAGAGGTTCTTTAGATCTTCTAAACCACTAGCCAGCTTCTTGTGATGCCCTGAAATACGCACTAGTTGAAAAGGGCAAAAATAAGTTCTCTCTTCTACCCGTTCCTCTCAAATATGGCTTAAAGAGACTATGGCTTGGCAGTTGTTCTTATGCCATATACTAGTGCCATGCAGAAAAATTTGTATCACTCTGGATCTAAACATACTAAAGTTTGAGGATATTGCCATCCAAAATTGTGGGTCACACCTATCTCTGACATTGCCGTGAGCACAGGTGCCTTACAACCAGTGGCAAAACATTCAAAAAACAAAGTATGTTAGATTCATTTGAGTAATCTGACTTGTCCCCACCCACCTTTATGTTTAGATTTTCTCCTAAATAGTGCAGTATGGAAAATGTATGCTAAAAAGAAAAGTCTCGCAGTTTTTATACTTGGATGTTTTAGGGTGTATTTCCAAGGGTGATAGCTAAGATCAGACTTGCTTACTTGCCAGTAGGGGAAGCCCTAAAAAATAGGGATTTCAGGGACTGGACAGACTGAGTTCATCTTACCCAACCAGTAGGCAGACTGCAATTCAGCATCTCCATGGCTGCTATTCCAGCCAGTGTCTTGAAACAGTGGCCCCTTCTCCTACACGGCTTACCCTGTGATTATGGGCTTTCAGACCCTTTAATATGTGTGAGTACAAAGTCAGTAGGTCTATCCCTAGTCTGCTTGGGGCCAGTGTGCAAGAGAGGAGGAGTGAGAGATGAAGACCTGCGTGACTGCTTACCCTGCTTCACAGAGAGAGTTTAAACAGTTAAGAGAGCCTTGTGCATTCCCACCCTACCCCCACTCCCACAAACCTGGGTGAATTTCATCCTGAGAGAATAATCTGCAAGATTTATGTATGTCAGCTACTTGTTTACATCTCCTCCATGTAAATTACAAAACTACTTAAGGAAATCTTCCACAAGACTATTGGGACTATTCCTCTTTTGTCACTAACAAGAAAACAACAGCTTGTATTGTATCGAAAGCGGGTGAAATCAATCTTCAAATGATCCCTAATTTCTCTATGCTGCCCCTCTTAAATTATGTAGCACATCAGTGGAAGTGGGACAGGAAGCATTAAAGATGTCTGAAACCATTGTTCAAGATTGCTGATATCTTGCTATATATCTTTTTGTTTTGCTTTTAGTTTCCTCTTCTAGTACGAAAAAGTCTTAGAATATTTAATGGAACTTCTAAAGCAACCTACAGAATATTATATCTTGAATATCGTTCTCTGCTGAATACGGTATGTTTTTTCATAAAAGTCTGAGTTAATGCCTTCGTTTAGGGAAATGATATGATGGTCCATAGTCCAATTGTGTTACATAAACACTCTAGCCTTCAGTACAGGCTTGGATTTCAACAATATCAACACAACACAGATCACAGGCATTGGAGACGTCTAAAAAAGAAAAAAGAGATCAGATACCAAGTCAGATTTCTTCTTAAACAGATCTGGATTCTCTTCTTAATCATAGCAAAATCCTTTGAATAATCTGGGCATATGTTCACTTTTAAAATTAAAATGTGTTCTCTTCACAACTAAGCACTTCAAACTGCATCTGAAGGAAAATAAGTTACAACCTAAGAAATTTGTTGGTTTTTGAGTGCAAGTATTAAAAATTCCATGAAGTCACAGTAGCATCTCTAAGCATATTCAGCTCAGTTAAGTGGTACCTGATGGAATCAAAAACACAACTGCAAAGTCACTTTCAGATTTCATTTAGGCTTTTTTGGGATGGGGGGAGGACTTTTAGATACAGTATTGTTCCAAAACTGTGTCAAATGAAACAATGACTGAACTGCAAAGACTACAGCACTTTAGCTGGCAACTTCTGCTGATTAGGGGAGAGAGTATGTTTATCTGAGTCAGGAAGAGTGACTCTTGTTTTATAATCACTACTAGGACTTGTGTTTTTTCCAATCTGTTAAAATATCACTGATTTTTATGTGCAATACCAAAGACTGAAAGAACAATAATCTGTGGGGTGCAAAGTCCATGAGTGTGCCTCAAATAATTTGTGAATGAATTTTCTGATGGTTATTGTAAGGCAGGGGTCGGCAACCCAAAAGGGGAGAAGAGCCCTTCTCTTCACCACCACCACAACTGCATGAGCCAGAGCCGGCCCTGTGGCTGCGCTGTGGCCTCTAGCACTGGCCGGGGGGTAGGCGGGTACATGCTCCCTCTGTCCCTGCCTCCGTTGGCGGGGCAGAGCAGCGCTGCCCCACCTACCTCCAGCCGGCTGCTTCTCCCAAGAGCAGCCAGCAGACAGCTGCAGTTTGCGGAGGTGGAGCCCTGGAATGGCCCCTCTGCGGAGTTCAGGCCGCGTCAAACCAGCCACCCCAAGGCTGAACGGGCCTGATCCAGGGCCTGGGGGTGAGACAGCCTCTGTTCAGGCCTGGGGTGGTCAGGTTGAAGCAGCCTGAATTCTGTGGGGGGGGCCATTCAGGGCCTCACCTCTGCAAGCTGCAGCTCTCCACTGGCCATTCTTGGGAGGGACAGCCAGCTGGGGATAGGCAGGGCAGCGCTGTTCTGCCCCAACAGCGGAGGCAGGGAGGGAGGGAGGGAGCATGAGCCTCCTGCACGCTCCCTGCTGGCGCTAGGGGCTGCGGCGCAGCCTCTGGGCTGCTTCCAGCTCATGCGGTTGTGTGAGAGGGTGGGGGTGACACCAGGGCCTGAAAGTGGGGGGCCTACACCAGCTGGGAATCCCTGGAGCACACCTGGGTCCCTGGAAGAGATTGCAAGGGAGCCAGAAGGGGACGCTCAGTGAGCCACAAGTGGCTCACTGAGCCTTCATTACCAATCCCTGTTGTAAGGATTTGTTTCATACATGATGTTTGAAGTTTCTTAACCACATTTTAATTTAAATATCATCTGAGGTTTTAGACATGTACATACATATTCTCCCTCTTTCCTTTCTTTTCCCCCCAGCAGTTGAAATATAAATTTTTGGAATGTAAAAGCCCAGTATACTCAAATACCTAACAAGACTTCTTCATTTGTTTTGCCTTCATCCACCTATCTAGAGGCAAGTTCTGACATTCACATCAGTGGGACTTATAGGTGCTCAGTACTTGACAGGATTTGGTTGAGGTATTTGTACAGCAGCCAGCACCATAAAATCTGAATAAATCATGCTTCTAGTTTTTAGAGCTGGTTTGAACCAAAATACTATGTGGAGATGTATCCATTTTAAGAAAGTTTTCATAAGAAAGAGAGACACTCTAGAAACTGGTGGTTAGGAGACCAACTTTCAATCTCTATTTTGCCAGATTCAGAATGATCTGCATTGAAAAACTGCACTGTGCAACCATGAAAGTTGCTGAAAAATGAAATATTTGTCCTCAGATCAGCTTTGTATAGTCCAAACTGTTCATTCTGTAAAATGAAAAAAATACATAGGCATACTATACAAAACAATCCAGTCCAGCTAGTGGGATAAAATGAACTGACCTAAGAGGTCTTTTTCCATTTCTAATTCCTCTGATGCTATGTAACATGCTTTGTTTAAGGGCATATTTTTTTTCCTCAAAGTTCTGCCTTCATAGTTGGACTTCTGAAGTGAAATTGACTGGATCCCATGCTATTGTGGTATATATTAAGAGCTGGAGCAGTACACAAATTAATTGAGCTCTGCAGAAGTTGTAAGTGACGCTGACAGAGCTGCAGGATTTAGAGTAGCAGTACAGTGATAGTCACCAGAGCCCTAAAACAAATAGAAGTGTTGAATGGTGAATATTTAATATTAAAAATGGCACTGAACATGGCTTCCCTCCTGTCTAAAGAATGGAATTCCCAGGGTGATATATAAAAAACCCATCAGACAAGGGTAAAGTAGGAAGTCTGTAAAATAGCTCTCTAATGAATTGAATAGAGTTTAATAGTCTATTGGCATGAGTAGGTGTTTATGCAAACAAATTCATTCGTCACGTGTATTGTGAATACAAACTCCCTCTGTCTACAACTGTACTATTTTTCTATAACTTCTTGTGTACAGAGAGGTGTATAGTCAAGATCACCAGAATGTTTTCTTGACACTACAACAAGACAGAGGGCTAAGGCAGGTTACACTAATTGGTTACGATTTACTGTGAAGTAACAAAAACTTCAGCACTCTTTCTTCAGTACTGAGTGTTAAAAAGTGTCAGTGTTTGTTAAATATCTTAGACATTCAAAGAACATGTGTCTTTCATGGTAATGGTTAACTCTTGATGAAATTCAGACTTAAAGCAGTATAATTAAAACCTTCAGATGTTGAGCTAGATTTCATGGTAGCACAGGAGTTGTGTCCACTTGTCCCACTGTTAAATTTGGTCCAAAGCTCTGATTATATTTATTTTTTTGGCAAATCTCAGTCTTGAACTCTTGAGTGAAATGAATCCTGCACTACAGGCACAGTATTTATTTATTTGTAGAAGATTCCCCTTGTCTTTGAAAGAGCATCATGCATCTCATCAACCAGCAGTGCACCGTTCCTGACAATGGTGTAGAAGATGAGTTAAAAGGGAGATTTTTGCTAGTAAGCCTGAAAGAAGTTACTGTTCTTTTCAGCCTGTTAGGCTTCTGTTTTGACCAGTCAAAATGTGTAACTTCATCCTTTTGGATGTATTGCAATAAAGCCATTCTTGACTGATGGCACAGAGGCTGGATCCTGCACAGTGCAAATATATAGTGCTACACACACAATGACAAGGTAAAAGAGAAGGAACTGGAGAGGGAGCATATCGGAATACTGCATCGAGACTAATACTTCATTGCCACCCAATTACTCCTGTCCAGAGGAAGCATATGAAAGAAACCATAAATATTCACTTCATTCATATGTCTCCTCAGATGTTCCCATTCTTCTTTCAGACCCTGCTTTCTTCAGCACGAGGGAGTAGGCATACAAAGGGCTGTAGGTTTATGCTTTATGAAGAAGAATTTATCTGTGCCTGTAAAGAACAGAACAGCTTAGTGGCTCCCATGTGCAGCTTCCACTTGCACTTACACTGCCTGTCATGTACCACATAGATTTGCAAGGTCAAGTCTTTAGAGTATTGAGAATAATCCACAATACACTTAAGTTCACAAGATAATTATCAGCATGCTGGTTGGTTGTTTTGGGTTGATTGGTTTTTGTTCATTTGTGCTGGGTTCTTTGCTTTGTTTATATTTGATCCTTGTATCCATCATCAAGAGCATCACTATCCCTAACTACTGTTACTGTAGTATTAAGGAATGCTGAAGGTGCGAAGGCAGGTTCTAAATAACCAGGAAATCTGCAAATGGAGTCAGATGAGTTGCCTTTGTTCTATGTCAGTTTGACCACAATTAAGCATGCACAAGAGACACATAAGAATGACCTGTAAAACAGGACATCTGGGCAAAGCTGCCTAGAAAACAAAAGACATTTTCACTGGAATTTTCCCCTCCTGTTTTTGTCCAAATCCTGTTTCGACGAAATTCTCTAACCATATCTATCTCTTATGTTGTTTGAGTTAACTGGTGGTGGACATTCTTGAAGCCCAAACCCAGTACTTTCCAAACAATGGAAATACTTGAATCCAGATCTGAATGTTGCCGCTGGTACCTGCTCCTATAATAGGCCTAAACAAGAATCCTAAATTCAAACATTTTGGATTTTGGGGAAGTCTTGATTCAGATAGTTATCTCTATCTAAATATTGTAATTCATGGAATTAATGAATAACTGGTTTCACTATTGCAAATTCTTCTTTCTCCCCCAATGTACTGAGTTATCTGATTCTTTTTTTCTAAATAAAAGGCAGACTGGGCCATATTTACAAAACATGCCCTCATTTATGCATGCAAATGATGGTACTTGCAAAAGCAAAATCTGCAAATCCCCTAAAGGCATAATCTGCAACTTTTATTCACTTTGAGTAGTATTTCCTTTCATAAACAGTCCCAGTAAAGTATGGGTTGCCAAATCAGTGCTCTAAAAATGTGTAAATGCAAATGAAAGTACATTAAGAATTATAAGACTAAATGGTTTGATATCCCCCCTAAATTTGCCCAGATTTGAAGACCAAAGTATGGCCCCTTTGACTATTTGGCCGGTTATGTTTTTATTTTACTTCAGCTTACTTCATGTGACTTTGTAATTTTAGAATTTGTACAATTAAAGTATCTCTGAATAACAGTTTTTCATGAAAATGCTTCCATTCAAGCATGGGGGCCTCTTACTATTCTGTGGATGACCTATTAACAAAACAAATAATTAGAATCACAAAGACAGTCTATTTGGGAATGTTAACTAACACTCCTTACCCCTGTCACTCTCCATCTTCTATCTCTGCCCCAGCTTCCCCAGCAGCTGATGACAATTAAATCTATGGATGTAAGGAACTCACCTCACACCAGTCTGCTGTAATTATAACTTTGCTGCCGACTTCCAGATCTGACAGGCTCCGTCTTGTCTGCCCCTTGACGCTGTGGCATTTATTTACAATCTCAATAACATCTTGCAGAAAATGAATTGTACTAGTGCCAGGGATCAGTGATTGATATATTGTGAAATGTTAATAGGAGCAAACATTGAAAGACAGAGAATAAGGGACTAGGATAATGGACAATTATGTAAATTTTTCAAAGAACTTTAAGGAGGTGAAGTCCTTTGCAAAAAAAAAAAAAAAAATCAAAAACCTATTGGCATTTAGCAATGAAACATAAAGTACAAAGAGGCAAGGAGAAAATTCCATTCAGGTTTTGTCCAATGACCACTGCATTTCCTAAACAAAATTGCTGGACTTGTTTTATGTGTAAGCATGTGTGCATGCAGACAAACACAATGGAACCCATTTACACTGAACTTGCGTACAAAGTGAAACTCTGTGAGGTATGATTTTATTCAAGAAAGTTTAAAATTGCTTCAGTGTGCTCAGATGCTATAGTGATGGGTGACTTTTCTTATACAAACACTGTGCAAATTCCAATTCACTTGATAGTGGACCACCATTTACGTTGAGATGTTCCAAAGGGGTAGCCTCCTTGCTCATTTTTATTAAGGTGGTTCTGTGGACAGTGTGAATTTACCAGAGGCCCATTCTCTGTCATCCACTCCCTCCCAAGGATGTGCACTGCTCCAAAGGAACAGGTGAAAGTCCACTGTATGGAATGTTTGAGATCTCTCTCTTACGAAGCGATGAGAGGGATTGGGGAGGTGCAGTGATCTTTATACAATCTACAGTTATGTGAAAACATCCATTTGATGTGTAGTGGAAGTCAAAAAAGCTAACAGTATTAAGAGTCATTAAGAAAATGATAGATAATAAATATCATACCACCACTGCGTAAATGCATGGTACTCTGTCACCTTAACTGTGATGGACAGTTGTGGTCACCCCATCTCAAAAAATACATATTAGAATTGGCAAAAGTACAGAGAAGGGCAACAAAAATGACTAAAAGTATGAAACAGTTTCCCTGTGAAGAGAGATTAAAAAGACAGTGACTAGTCAGCCTGGAAAAGATGCAATTAAGAAGAGTATAATAGAAGTCTATAAAAGTATGAATGATGTGAAGAAAGTGAAAGTTTTATTTATCCTGTCACACAACACAAGAACCAGGCAGCACCCAATGAAGTTAATAGGCAACGGAATTAAAACAAAAGGCAGTGCTTCTTAACGAAATACACAGTCAACCTATGACACTCATTGCCAAGGGGAAATTGGGAATAGAAAAATTATAACTGGCTTTAAAAAAAGAATTAGATAAGTTCATGGAGGATAGGTCATTAATGGCTATTAGCCAAGATGATCAAGTATGCAACCCCATATTCTGGGTGTCTCTGAACCTCTGATGGCAAAATGCTGAAACTGGATGACAGGGGATAGACAATTCAATGCTTAATCTGTTCAGTTCATTCCCCTGTAGCATCTGGTTCTGGCTGCTGTTGGAAAACAAGACACTGATGTTTAAGAAGTAGCCTTAACCAACACTCCACTGCTACAGAAGGGCCATTGGTCTGACCCAGTATAGCATTTTAGGGTTTTTATTCCATGCAGGCAAGACAGACTGCATAATAAAAATTTAATGACTGCAAACTACAGAGGGCTAGGTAAATAGAAAATCTTTTGCCTTAAAAGGTAAACTCTGTGTTCCAAAAGCTCATCAGTGCTCATGTAGTAATTTTCCTATATTCTACTTGTATGAATCTCAGCTGTATAAAAATAATTAGCTCTAAAGCAAATTTATAACTTAATTCTGCAGTCTTAGGGTTTGTCTACATTGCGGCTGGGAGCATGCCTCTCAACCTGGGTAAACAGACATGTGCTTGGTCTGCTCAAGCTAGCATGCTAAAAATAGCAGTGTGGACATCACAGTAGCCCAAGCCACCCACTGGCGTGTGGACCCAGAAAGTTAGGTGGGCTTCTGCTTGGGTGGGCAGCCTCTGCTGCAGCCTGTGTTGTAGTTCCCACATGGCTATTTTTAGAACACTAATAGCTCAAATCTAGGTCATAGAATGGCATAGAATTATAGAAACTGGAAAGGACCATGAGAGGTCATCAAGTCCAGTTCCCTGCAGGACCAAGTACCACCTTAAACCATCCCTGATAGGTACTTGTCTAACTTGCTCTTTAAAACTTCCAATGATGGAGATTCCACAACCTGCCTAGGCAACTTATTCCAGTGGCTAATTACCCTGGCAGTTAGGAATTTTTTCCTGATGCCCAACCTAAACCTCCCTGGCTTTAATTTAAGCCCATTACTTCTTGGTTTATGATCAGTAGTTAAGGAGAACAATTTTTCTCTCTCCTCCTCTTGACAACCTTTTAGGTTCTTGAAAACTATCATATCCCCTCTCAGTCTCCTCTTTTCTAGAATGACAAACCCAACTCTTTCAATTTTCCCTCATAAGTCGTGTTCCGAACCTCTAATTATTCATGTTGCTATTCTTTGGACTTTCTCCAATTTGTCCACATTTTTCCTGAAATGAAGCATCCAGAACTGGACCCAGTACTCCAGTTGAGGCCTAATCTACCTGGAATAGAGCAGATAAATTACTTCTTGTGTCTTACTTACAATACTCCAGTTTATACATCCAAGAATGACATTTGCTTTTTTTGCAACCATGTTACACTTTTGACTCATAGTTAGCTTGTGGTCCATTATGACATGCAGATCCCTTTCCACAGTATTCATTCCTAGGCGGTCACAACAGTCATATGTGTTCCAAGCTGAAAGGAGAAGCTTTTAGTTTTTAGTTGGTGGGATGGTGGCAGTCATGTACCATGGGCCTACACAGCCAAGGGGCCAATGCTTGCATATGCCCCTCTCCCCCATCAGTGGCAGTGGCAGCTAAGTTAAGAGCACTGTAAGGGCAGGGGTTTGAAGGCTTGTTTTCTGCTCTCAGCAACTCCCCCCTTCTCCACTGTGGGGACAGTGGGTGCAGGATGAGAGTGGAAGTGATGGGGCAGATGCCTCCAAGCTGCCCAGTAGTGGAAAGGCAGGGGTCATGGCAGGCTCTGCTCCAGAGTCTCTTTGTTGCCCCAAAGCCCATAAACAGCCAAGGTCCTGGCAGCTCTCTGGTGTAATCACACCCAGCTCAAGGCAGAGAGGCCAAAAGACTGCCTGCTACCCCTCTCAGTAGGAGCAATCAACCCCCAGCAGGCCTGAGCTGTGGTCGTCATGGTCATTGGGAATGTCAGAACCTGGCAGCTCCTGGCCACCTGCAACTGTCAGAGATAACTAAAAGAAGGAGATCCCGGCTGGTGCCCCACTCAGACTGGCGCCTGGGGGTTATGGCCCCATCCAACCCCAGCCTGGTCAGTCTGCCGCTTGGTGGTGAGAAAGCTTCCAAAAGTAAAGACTCAGTGCCACTTAGGCCCTGTTGACATTCTTCCATATATTTTTCCATTCATTTAGTGCATACTCAGTGCCTCAGGCTGGTCTCACTCAGGTAAGCCAGTGCAAATAAGGATAAATTCTGCTGTTGACATTAATGGCTTTCATAATACCTGCACTATAGATCAGAATTGGGCCTTACTGATTCCCTCCTCTGTTATGCATTTTAGGACATTCTCTCTCCTCTTTGTTTAAAACTTCTTGAGTAGCTGTGCCAGGAGTGGGAGGAGGGTGAGAGTTTTTTCTATTAGAATTTGCTGAAGAAAACTAAAGAATAATTCCCTTTTGCCTCAACTTGACAGGCAGTGCATAGTGATCTCAGGCATCTCCAGTAATCAGCGATGTGTGTAAGAGTCTCCACCCACAAGATGAGAGAATAACTATGGGGGAAAGAGACCTATTGCAGGAGTGGAGTGTGGGTTAAGGGTACTTCTTAAAAGTTAGGTCAGAGAGCAGGTACATTAGCCAAACATGAAGGACCACTGTTTGTACAGAATCCTACTGAATGTTCATAGTCTCTCCTGTTCGCTAGGAAGGAAAAAAAAAAAAACAAAAACAAAGTAACTGGAAGTGTGAATACATGCAGAAAATGTGCAGTGTTCCCAAATAAGCGACATAGCAGTGCTCTTCTGAGCAGGGTTGCCCACTAGATTGGGACCAGAATAATTCCCCCAGGTTTACTTTCTCTCATAAAAAAAGGCTGCAGTTTTTAAGACAAAGCCCATGAAAAGCAAAACCTACTCAGATTTTGGAAATTGATTAATGATTAAACATATTTAGATGGGTCCTTTGCAAAGTAGTAAAGATTTGCTGATGACACAGTTGCATTCTTAAGGGAAATGGATGTTAATTGCTGTCTAGACATTTTATTACTACAGTGGGGCACTGGTCATTGACCATCTCTCTTTCTTTTTTTACACCATAAACTGTAGGTCAGGCTAAACTGTTTGTTTGTTTCTGTGGAAGATAACAATATGGTTTCAGGGTGGTATGTAACTGAGAACTTTTAGAGATACCAATCTCATCTGTCCTGAGAGAAATTCAACAGGCAAATGTGCATGTGACAAAGACTTTATCTATTTTGTAAGCATGACCTGCAAAAGGAAAGTTCATTTCATCTAATTTTGAATAGATTCCACTAGCTATACAATGTAGTGCGTGCATTTGAAAGTGTTACCCCCTCCCCCAGATTTATAACACTGTATAGTAACAGTTTAACTAGTTTCAGTATTGGGCTAGAAGCTATGACTTTGTATTCACAATATGTTACAATGCACTGTTAAGATTCAAGCAAGTGTCATTTGTTGCAGAGATGAAAGGCTAATCGCTATTAATTCTGTTTGTGTAGCAAGCAAGTGGTTAAAGATTAATTCTGATGAAATGTGCTACCAAATGGCTTCCTGTTACCAGAAATCTTCACAGAGGCACACGCATTAATTCCTTGAGTCTGATTCTGATCTCATTTACCACAGTTTTACATCAGTATAAATCTGTTGACTTCAGTAGATTTACTCCAAATTTACATTAGTGTAACCAAGCCCTTCATGTCAATTTTACATAAAATAATGGGCATAACAGATCAAACCAATGTTTCATCTAGTCCAATATCCTGTCTTCTGTCAGTGGCCAATGCCACATGCTTCAAAGTGAATGAACAGACAGGGCAATAATTGAGTGATCCATCCCCTGTCATCCACACCCAATATGTGGCAGTCACAGACTCAGGGAAACCTGGAGCATGAGGTTGCATCCCTGACCATCTTGTCTAATAGCCACTGATGGACCTATCTTTCTTGATTTTATCTAATTCTTTTTTTAATCCTGTTATAATTTCTGCCTTCACAACATCTTCTGGCAATGAGTTCCACAGGTTGGCTGTATGTTTTGTGAAGAAGCACTTTTTTGTTGTGTTTTAATTCTGTTGCCTATTAATTTCATTAGGTGGTCCTGGGTTGTTTTCTTGTTATATGGAAGAGCAAATAACACATTCCTATTCACCTTCTCCAACAGGGCCAAATTCTACCCCTCACCATGGGGCCCCATCCTACCTGGGCCACCCCTGACTTCATAGGCTGGCCCCCATGCCCCCCAGCCCCGCTCTGGTCAGTCTGAAAGGGGGGTGGCTGGCTGGTGTGTGGCATAGGGGCTTCAGATTCAGGTCCCCAGGGCCACGAGCCCTGGAAGGACTTGCTAGAGCAGTGGTGGACTGGCTGCAAGCAAACTGCCCCTCACCCCCAGGCAGAGCAAAGAGGAGTTGACCCAACCAGCTCTAGTGCTAGACTAACTAGCCCAGGGGGAAGGTTATAGCTCAGAGCCTGGCCTTTGACTTCAGGGCCCCGCCCCCAGCACTGGCAAATTAGGACCACTCTCAGCACTTCGGCCCTGCCAGCACTGAGCCGGAGGTGGGGGCGGGAGAGTGCCAGATTATTAAGGGGTTAGGGACTGTAGCCTGGGGCCTGGGGCTATAGACCCTAAAGCCGTTCTGATAATCCAGCCCTTTTCTCATTCATGATTTTATAGATCTCTATCATATGTTTCCTACCCACACCCCATGCAATCATCTTTCTTCCAACCTAAATCTCTTTAATCTTTTCTCATGTTGAAGCTGTTTCATACCCTCGGTTATTTTTGTTGTCCTTCTCTGTATCTATCCAGTTCTTAACAGCTCTGGGGTAAACAGAACTGTAAGCAGTATTCAAGGGCTGGGCATAGCATGGATTTATGCAATGACATTATATTTACTGTCATCTTATCCATCTTTTTCCTACAAGTGCCTAACATTCTGTCAGTTTTGTTGATTGCTATTGACACTGAGCATATGTTTTCAGAGAACTATCTACAATGACCGCAAGATCCCTTTCTTGAGTAGTAACATCTAATTTAGAACTCATCATTTTGTATTGGGATTATAGTTTTTCAGTGTGTTATTACTTAATACTTATCAACATTGAATTTCATCTGACATTTTGTTGCTCAGTCACTCAGGTTCATGAGATCCCTCACAGTCAGCTTTAGGCTTAACTGTCTTGAGTAAGCTAGTATCATCTGAAAACATCTTCACCTCACCATTTATCTCTTATCTCAGTCATTTTATGAATATATTGAACAGCATAGATAGATCACAGCACAGATCCTTGGGAGACCCTGTTATTTACATTGTGAAAACCTACTACTTATTCCTGTCCTTTGTTTCCTATGTTTTAACCAGTTACTGATCCATGAAAGGACCTTCCCTCTTATTCCATGACAGCTTACTTTGCTCAAGAGCATTTGGTGTGAGACTTTGTGGAAGGCTTTCTCAAACTCCATAAGTGCTATATCCATTGGATTATCCCTGTCCACAAACTTGGTGACTCCCCATCCCCCCCAGGAATTCAAAAAATAGATTGGTGAGGCATGATTTCCCATTACAAAAGTCATGTCAATTCTCACCCAAAATGTTGTGTTCATCAGCCAATTTGCCTGATACTGAAATTAAAGTTTACCAGCCTAAAATTTTCAGGGTTGTCTATGCAGCCTTTTTTAAAAATTAGTATTACATTAACAATCCTCTAGTCTTCTGAAGATATCTATAGAGGTTGATTTTAATGATAAATTGCATACTACAGTTAGTAATTCTGAAGGAATACTAACATGAAATTTCAGAACACCTAGTGAATACCGTCAGGTCTGGTGACCTATTCCTATTTATCTGTTTATTCCAAAATCATCTCTAGTGACACCTCAGTCATGAAAAATTCCTAAGATTGTCACCTAGAAAGATAGCTCAGAAAACTCCCTCAAATCTCTGCAGTGAAGACTGATGCAAAGAATTCATGTAGTTTCTGTGCAATGGCTGTTTTCCTTAAGTGCTCCTTTAGCACCTTGATTATCCAGTGGCCCCACTGATAATTTGGTAGCCTTCCTGCTTCTTCTACTTTAAAAAAATTACTTTTCGTTTTTCTGTCTTTTGTGAGTTGCTCTTCAAATTCTTTTTCAGCCTGCCTAATTACACTTCTGCATTTCCCTTTTCAGAGTTTAAGCTCCTTTCTTTAGTAGGATTTGGCTTCCAGGTTTTTAAAGGGATGCTTTGTTGCCTTTATACATCTCTTTTTACTTGATTGTTCAGCTATGTTGACTTTTTTTTTTCAGTCCTCTTACTGACTTTTTCTTAATTTGGAGTTTATTATTATAGTGAACCTCTATTACAGTGGTTCCCAACATTTTCTCCGCCTGGCACATCTTGCTACCTTTAATTAATTTGAGAAATACCACCATATAGTTTCCAAATGAACTCATGAATATTCATGAGCCAATCCAGAGCTCTTCGAGTAGTTTTTCAAAAAATTTTGTAGCACACCTGCTCAGACCTGATGGCACACCTGTGTGCCATGGCACACTGGTTGGGAAACACTGCTCTATTACAGTATTTTTAAATAGTTTCCACACAGACATTAGTTATTTCACTCTTATGATTGTTCCTTTTAATTTCTCTTTAACTAGTTTCCTTTTTTGAATTTAAGGCTATTGGTATCCCCAACACTACCCCCAAAGCATGTCAACTTTAATTATATTATCATTGCTGTTATTGAGTGGTTCCCATCTTGCACCAGAAGCTGTATTCTGTTTAGGACTGAATCAAGAATTGCCTCTCCTTTTGTGAAACAGTCATAAACGGTGTCTATAAATTCTCTCTCTGAATCCTGAGGTGACACATACATAGTCAGTATGGGGATAACTGGAATCCTTCATTTTAATAGCTTTCCTGGTTTTGTACCCTCTCTGATCTCCCTGAGCATTTCACAATTGCCATCACATCCTGGTCAGGTGGTTGGTAGCATGTTCCTATGGCCATGCTATTCTTATTCAAGCATGGAATTTCTATCCATACTAATTGTATGGTACAGTTTGAGTCATTTAATATTTTTCTATATTTGACTCTTTCACATTTAGTGCCAGTCCCCCATGAGCAAGACTTGATATCATTGTGTCTTATTGATTACCATTATTTCATCATGTTTCTATGATGCCTGTTATATCAATGTCCTCATTTAATCCCAGGTGCTCAGGTCTACTTTCTTCATATTTAAACTTGTAGAATTTTTATAGAAGTACCTGTAAAATTTGTCAATTTTTAGTTCCCCGCCTTACTGTGATGTAATTGAATGGGACTTCTTTTCATCTGTTTCTCTTTGGTTCATATCTGTCCCTTATAAACTTCTATCCTCTCCTCTTCAGCAGGGGTGGCCAAACTTATGGAATTCAAGAGCCACAGAAGCTGATTATTAAACCTTCAAGAGACACACTGAGGCATATAGTCGTATTTTACCTACTCCAAAATTACTAAGTTTAAAATTCTTTCCACACTTTAATTTTATCATAAAAAGAGGGCAAATATTGATCCCACTAATGTCAGATTCTAATAATTACTTAAGGTTACCATGAAAACTAGCCCTACCTATACAGTAAAAACTTAGCTTCTCCACACCATCTTGACCATGCCACCGCTTTTCCCCGACATCCTGACCATGCCACAGCTTCTCCCTGCCATCCTGACCTCCTCCCTAACCTCCAGGCCCTGACGCTGTCTCCCCTGGGTCGAATCCCTCCCTCTCCAGGGCCCCCTTATCTGGCCACTCTGGTAGCTAGGCACAGGCTGGAGCTCCCCCCCCAAGAATGCTCTGAGCATGCTCAGGGCAGCAGATTTAAAACTCCTAGGCGGGGGCTGCTTTCCTCTGGCTTTCTTCCACGAGCCACAATTTTTCATTCAAGAACCGCATGTGGCTCCTGAGCTGCAGTTTGGCCACGCCTGGTATAGAGTATCCTCTTCAATAAATCTTCCCCTAAGAGATGTCAGTCTGAACCATGCATGGACTTTCTCCCAGCCCTTACTTAAAGAACATCCTGCAACCTTTTTAATTGTACATGCCAGCAATTAAGTTCCATTTTGTTTCAGATGGAGCCTATCCTGCCCATATAGGCTCCTCCTTTGCCAAAAGGTTCCCTAAAGTTCTGTCTAACTGTCCCTGCATGTTGAACTAGAAGCACTTTGGACAATGCTGCCAAGGAGGTCTTGGACTTCGCTCTCACCTTGCATCCTAAATCTGACTTCCGTGACCTCTCATTCTTAGCTTTCCCATTATCACTAATATCTACATATACTATGAACACCAGCTGCTAACCTGCATGACACAACTGTATCTAGTTGTCCCAAGAAGCCCACTAAATCAGAACCAGTAGACAATTCACCACATGATTCTCCCACACAGCACAAATCCAAATATCTATATTTCTAATAATTGAATCCCCCATTGCTCTACCTGTCTCTACTAATAACTGGGGTCCCCTCCCTCAAAGAGGTATCCTCAGAGTGAAAAATACCATAACATCATCTGGAAGGAGGATTCCAACTGTGGAATTGTTTCGCTCCACTTCAGCCTGATGTTCTTTCCCAAGACTTTCATTTGCCTCAACAGCCCAAAGGCCACCGTATCAGAGGTAGGATTTCTATACCCTGTCCCTGAAAGTCTTTTCTGTGTCCCTCTGTCTCCCTTAGCTCCTCCAGTTTATTCACTCTGGTCTCAAGAGCTCATACTTGGTCTCAGAGACCTCCAAGTTGCTTGCATCAAATACAGACATAGGCCACCTGTCCATAAGGGAGGTAATTGTATGTGCTGCATTCAGTTCAATAAACTGGATAGCCCGCATTCTGTTGCTGAATTTATGCCTGCATTAATTTTCATCTTGCACGGGTTTTGGTTGGGGTATTTTTTTTGTGGGTGGGGAGGAGTTGGTCTAAGTTGAGCATTCGATTGTTAGATGCATTTGTCTCTCACTCTCCCTTTCTAACCTCCTTTTGCAAAACTCCCCTGTTTGCTAGCTCTTCTGATTGATTAGAAGGTGATTCTTTAAATCCCTATTCTCCCTGAATTAGCCCTGCCCCCTCATCAGGTATTCTAAAGGGATTATAGATCAAAGGATAGGAGAATAGCACCTGGTTAGCGAATTCCCACCCTTGCCTAACAGGTCACTTCGTTCAGCAGACAGCTCCCAAAACAGACAACTTTATAAATTTCAAGTAAGCACAAAACAGATGACAAACTCACTATAAAACTTATCTCTGGTGAAACAAGACTCTAATTAACCTGAATTAAAACAAATCCATGCTCCACAAATGGAGTGACAAGAATAATTAAAGTAGTGGTCTCAATGTTGTTTGTCATCCATGAGAAAGATGATTGAGAGAAACCTTATGAGGTCTTGGAAAGAGAGCAACCACAGTGCACACATTTCTTTTCCACACCTTCATTAATGTTCACACCAGAAGCACCCCTGGCCTGGAAAATACCTGGGGCTTGGGCACTGGGATTAGGGGGTTCACGTGCTTTAAGTGTGCTGCTACTGCAACTGCTGCCACACCAGACTCAGGGCTCTGGTGCCGGACCTCGGGGATCGAGCCCTGTAAGCCCGACACCAATGATGCCCTTGGTTCACACCTCTCAAAAGCATCAGGATGACAACAGGTGCTGTATCACCCACCTGTTCAAGCCTTTTACAGTAAGATTTTTAAAATACTGAAAACATAGTAACAGCTAGTTCTTATCCTGTGCTTTTCATCCTCAGGTTTCAAAGTGCTTTGCAAAGGAGTTTAGTACCATTTTATAGATGGGGAAAATGAGTCACACAGAGCTAAAGTGACTTTCCCAGGATCACCAGGCAAGCTAGTGGAAGAGCTAGGAATAAAACTCAGGTCTCTTGAATCTCACTACAATGCTCTGTTCACTAGGCCATGTTGTTTCCCATGCTGGTAACTGCTAAGCAAAAACTAGAAGAAAAAAAAATTGAAAATAAAAAAAGAGAGAGAAAATTGTTCGCCTCAGAGGAGAACCCATCTCACCATTAAAATCTGATTTTAAAACTCGATAGGAAAGTTGTTTAAAAATTCCAAAGCTAATTGTCAGTAATTCCCACCACAAGCGATGACCATGGTCTTATTACAGATGTCCAAGCCTGACTTTACAAAGAATTCAACGTTTGTGCAAGAACAGTCACATACCAAGGGCCATACATCCCTCTCCTTTTTACCTCAAGAGTCATCCTGATCAGACACTACATCCTTCACAGAACCTGTTACCAGCAACCAAAGGTGCAGAGAAGAGACTGTAGGAAAACAGACCACCAAAGAACAGAAGGGAAGCATTGCTAGTACAGACCGCTGTCTCTCTTCCATATAATCCACGGGGATGATAAAACTAGGGAATACATGTTACAGGAGTCCCACGTAAGCTGTGAGAGGCTATGTCCTAGTTTCTCAAGAATGTGCAAGAGTATATGTGTATCTGTACATCCCCACCACAGTATTTCACAGTAATACCCTTCCTCCAAAGCACAACTTGCAATAATTTCATGAGCGTATTTGGATTCTTTAATACAAAATATTTTTATTTTGCTTTGATGGAGGCTAGGTCCAAAGACTGTCAGTTAAAGTTGATCAAAATTCCCTGAATTTTCAAAATTTTGACAGAATTCTTTTTTTACAAACAAAAAAAAAAAAATCAAAAACATTTCCACCTCCAAAAAGTACCCATTCTGAGCAGCTCTAATATAATGCCATGTGCATATGCCTTCTTTATCTAGTAGTTTTTTCAAGCCCAAACTTCAGTGAAATCTTGGTGAAAAGGCTTTGGGGGGCAGTTTAATCTAGCGGAAATTGTAACGGAAACTTCTTGGGTTCTTTTCCCAGCACTGCCATTGACTTGCGGTGTGAAGTGGGACAAGTTGCTTATTCTCATTCTATCCATCTTTAAAATGGGTATAACTATACCTCCCTGCCTCACAGAGTTAATGTGCGGTCTAACCAATTGATAGTTTTAAAGCACTTGTGGGAGGAGTCACAAAAGATATCACAAAAATCTGAAGTGATGGTGGAATTATTATAAAATCCACATAAGACATAATGAAGTTATTAAAACAAAGACAAAAACAAAAAAAGCTGAAAATAAATTCAGGTCCTTTCCTTCAAAGCCTGCAACATCCTTGCAAATACAACACACTGTAACTGAAATCTTCAGCATACAACATGGCCTCATCTCTGTTATAAAACTGTAAATTCATCTAGTTTAATGGCTGCTGACCCCCTAATTTAGACACATCTAAACCTGTTTAACCTGTGCTTAAATTGATTTAGCTTAATTCAGTACTTTACCAATTTAAAGACTAAATCAATTTAAGTATGTCTACGTTAGAGGTTTGGACTGGTTTAATTAATTAAAATATATTTAGTTATACTAGTGTAAAATTTCTTGTGTAGCC
Source organism: Podocnemis expansa (assembly GCA_007922195.1). NCBI lineage: Eukaryota > Metazoa > Chordata > Testudines > Podocnemididae > Podocnemis > Podocnemis expansa. The sequence continues at coordinate 39,427,900 of ML682005.1, forward strand.
AAGACCTACATCCTTCAAGAATTGGCAAGGTGGGGCTAATTTTGTTAAAGAATCTTTATCCTGTGAGATCAGTTCTTTGCCATGCTATAAGAACAAAAGTCCCCAGGCCTATCTGTTCCAATAAGTCAAACGATCATGCCAGAGCTATTGGTGCTAACTTGTCACCTCTTTATATATTAAAAACATTATCTATTTCATTAAAGAAGCTCAGACAGGCAAAACATAAACTTGCTTTGAACGGAAAATGCCACTCATCTGAGGTGGTGAGAGGGTGGTAGAACAGAATGATATTCCTTGTATTTGCTGTGAAGTGAAGTTTCCTCTTTGGCTGAGCACAAGGCAAAGTGGAAGTCACAATTTCAGACAGCTTGCACAGATGGTGACTACCCTCGGTCAACATTCTCGTAAAAATGGCTATATGCATTTTTTTTTCTCTCAGTGTACACAGAGGATTATTTTAAAAAGCCTCAGTATGAAGGTGCTTAAGGAGGTAGTTTGCATGGTGGGGAGACAGAAAGTCACATGTTCCATTGGCTTTCTGCCTCTTTGAACCTTAGTTCCTCCCTAGTGTCATTGGATACAGCTATTCTGTCACTTGTATTCTGAGCTATTCTGTCACTTGTATTCAGCAGCTAAAATTCTACCTGCAAATACTGAACAAGATTTCTGGTCAAGCTGAGTTTGTGGACAGCACTGAGGGTGTGAGGGATGTGGTTGTGACCTCTGGATCCTGGAAAGGACAAATGACAGATCCAGTTACTGGTTTAAGTTAAAGCAGCCCAAAAGCTTTTGCAGTGTTATGTGACCAAACCAGGGGCCAGAATCTGGCCTATTCTTTCAACACATTGTATAATACACACACACAAGATGTACCATTCATATACACCCTGTACAGGCATTAAAGCTGTCTTATTTACTCCTTTTTTAAGCTACAGTGTTGCACTCAGGTCTGCACACACAGACAGCAGCTATGCCATGGAATGGGTAGTAGGCTGATTTGGGTTATCACTCTTGGGCCTTGCAGAAGAAGTGAGACTATAGGGAAGCTGTTTAGTTAGGAGAGAATAGAGGCTTGCCATGCTGGGAATGAGAGTTTATTTCGTGCATAGGAACAGCATGAAGTCAGGAGTGGAAAGAGGCAACAAAAGTGGTGTGCCGAGATTGGCGTACTTGGTAAAAGGGAGATGGGTCATAAGAAGTGAGATGCAAGAGGTAAAGGGCATGAAGCAAGTGGAGGTTTCAATTTGCTAAGGTAGGCAGGGAGAGAGAGGTGGTTTGATTAATGTTCAAAGAAGAGCATTTTATCAGCTGAGTTTTGCATGGATAAGATTTCTGATATGAAAAGTTCTGTAATCTAGCAGACAAAGTGTCCAACAAGTGGAAGCTTAAAAAAATTCGAACTAGAAAAAAAGGTGCATGTTTTTAGAAAAGGAACAACTTACGAAGGGACATGGTGGATTTTCCATTTACTTGGAGTCTTTAAATCAGGTGTGGATATGTTTCTAAAAGAAACACACTAACTTAACCAAAAACCCTGAACTTGATACCGGAATTACCAGGTGAAATTCAGGGAGTCAGAATAAAGAATCATATTGGTCCCTTCTTGTTGTAAAGTCTATTTATGTAAATAGAACAGGAGGGGAGCAATAGGTGCAGAAGGAGGATGCAGAAGAGGAGGTTACAGTAGTCATACAAATCTGAGATAGTGCACCATTACTGTGTATGAAGAATCTAAGACAAAATCTTCCTTAACCAATGGAAGCACAACAGAATGGTGTTTGTTACAGTCACAGCTCGAAGTCCTGACAGTGGTACCCAGTTTGAAATGTGTATAAAGGCACTTCTTCTAACAGCTAATATAAAATGTCTCAATCATAACATCTTCAAGGATATTTTATTTATCAGATACAAATTCTGTATGTGTTCCTGCATCCATTCTGCACACTGTTCTGAAATAAGTTTACAAAAATAATTTGTTCTCATTTGTCTGCCTCCTTAATAATTTTTTGTGCCAAATACAAACATAGCTGCATTACAAGGCATTGTTCACTAAGTCTTGCTCATGCACAGAGGAGACATGCTTATTTTTAAATACATGGTGTGATAGACTGTCAGAGAAACAGGAAAATCAGCATTTCACCCTCACTCTTGTACCAACAAAATAAAACAAGAAGTTCTCAATGAACTGAAATAGCAGCAGTGGTAGGATTCAGTTTTTACTAAGGCATTAAATTTGTCCATGTTTCAAAAGGCATTCCCTCAAACACTATATAATCTTGTATTGTCTGTACTAGATTCCTGCTGGATATAATATTTAATCCTTTTTCTTGCCACTTATTCAATGTCTTCTCTCCAAAGCATGGAAGTTAATTTGAAGAAAGACATCCAGTGACTGAGTCAGATTACGGGATAAGAGAGGGGAACTAGCTTTATTTTTGAGGAAGAGCAGTCCAAGCACTTGAGTTACTTCCTAAAAGGAAGGATGTTATTAGATTGTGTCTGGTACAAATTTGCAATGTTGTGTCTGTTTTATAAGAAAAATCTCATGATCTGAGGGGTATTCTTATGTTATCACAGCAGTTTGTTCACATAGACCCTGCATATCTTTACTTCTCATAAAATATGCTTTCAATTGAAAGACAAATAAGGAATCCCATGGCACTTATAAACTTTCATGGGTTACAACCCATTTCCTCAGATGCATGAAATGAAAACTTTCAAGATTGTCTTCTTTGGAAAAGCCAGGACTTTTGTGAGCTATTGCTGTCCAGTTTGCAACTGCAAAGAAAAAGACCATAAGATGGCACAACTGAAATAACCAGCCTGCCCCACTATATTGTAGGTTTGGCTTTCATGTACTTTCAGGAATATAAGTTTCTAATTATTAAGAAACTGACTATTCCCCCAGGTACCTATACCAGGAGTCTAGCCAGTGTCTAGATTTTGTGGTGAGTCTACTGGTATGCTATAGAAGACTTTTGGGGGTTCCAAGGAGCCCTTTGTTAAAATTCAGCCACCAAACTGAAGGGAAGTTGGAGTGTTTTCAATGGTTCTAATGGAATTCACCCCCTCTCTGGGTAGTATCATCGTTGCCAAAGGAGATTTCCTTCAGGCTCGTGAAAATATTTTTGAAGGTCAATTTTATCACCTTTGTTATGGACCAGATTGCACTATATGATGGGTATTTTAAAAATAATTTTGCCGAGAACAATGCCCAAGACCCTAAAAAGTCTTCATCCACTGCCCCCAATTTCCTCTTCAAACACTAGAAGTTGAACACTGCTATGCAGTACTATATCAAACACTTTTCTGGGGAAAAATATAAATATTTCTAATAAAATGCAGCTTAATAGACATTGTTTTTTCCAGTTGTGCTGCCTCCATTTGTGTTTATGGGAGCAAAAAGATATTGGGGGGAGACAGAGAGAGATGAGGCAAAATGAATACACGTCCAAATCCCTTACTATTTACCAAGACACATGGGGTTCGTCATGTGCTAACGTGATTACATTTGAGACAGCTGTTATTGTATGGGCAATAAGGCATATGGGGAACCACTGATGCGTCCTGTGCCATACAGGACTTTTGGCTTCTGGAGCCCTTTCTGATCTGACCCACCCACAATTGCCAGGAACAACTGTTCTTGCTACTCCTCTTTCTGGTTCCCTTCTCCTCCTTCAGCGTAGGAATTAGCAGAAGGAAGGTAAAGCAGTCAAGAGTTTAGACCAGAGGCAAGTGACAAAATGATTAAGACGGTAGATAAGATCTGGGAGGAAGGAAACTTTTGTCCCCATTCCAAGAGAGGGGAGCTCATGTTTCTCCTCATCAGTAGCTCCTGTTCTCCTTGTCTCATAAGCAACAGGACAGTCAAAGATATTAAAAGGTGGCAAATTCTAAACCAATTAAAGGAATATTTCTTTTGAACAATGTGTAATTAGACTGTGGAACTCGTTGTTACAGGAAGTCATCAAGGTGAAGAATTTAGGAAGTTTCCAAGAGGGAATAGACATTCATATGGGTAATGGGAACATCCATAGTTATAATTGTTGTTAACAAAAATTCTAGAAGGAATATATAGTCTCATGTTTGTGAGTTTCTTGGTCTCTAACTGTTGGACATTTGAGTGAGAGGTACTGTAAGGAGAAGATTATCCCACACCTGTCTACTATGAAATCCTTATACCTTTTTTCCACTGTTGTTGCCCATATAGTGAACTAGAGGGCTCTCTGGTCTGATCTGTTATGGCAATTCATGTTTTCTAGTTTTCCTGTGCTTCATGAGGTAGAAGGCTTCATGAAGGAAAAGGAAAAGTTTTATTTTGTTCAGGTGAGAGAGTGGGAGACAGTAACTGAGAGGATGCTTCAATCTGCAAGATAAAATGGGGTGGATTTCAGAAAGGGAAAAATGGACTGTATAATATGGGAAATTTCATTGTGGAATAGACAAGGACAAGTGGCTGAAGTCAAAATTGGACTGTCCAAAGTCTTCAAGAATCTACTGAAGGGGGACTATCTTGCAATAGAAAGAGAAGAGAAAGATCAGAAGTCCCAATCAATCTCTTCCATCACAAATTTCTCTGATTCCTTCACTGTTTTATCCTTGGCAAGCAATATGCAGAAAGTGTATAAAAGTCCTAAAAATTGGTCAGTCCTTGTCTACAGTCTGTTGGTCTTGCTCTTTCAGATCAAGCTATAGTATAAAGCATAACATAAAGAGCACACGTCCAAACATTTTATTATGAAAAAAATAATGTTGTATCACTTGCAAGATGTACCTGTTTCATTCCTTGTCCATGTACTCATTTTTGTTTCTGCATTGGTACTTTGCACATTACCACAAAACTACTAGTGGACACCACTGGACTTGATGGAAGTGTAATGTTTGCAATATTGCTTAAGAGTCTATAAAAAAAGCAAGGAGTCCAGTGGCACTTAAAGACTAACAGATTTATTTACCGCATAAACTTTTGTGGGAGAAAATCCCACTTTGTCAGCTGCTTCGCTGAACTAGGCTAATACAGCTACCCCTTTGGAATTTGTCAAGAGTCTATAGTGCATTCATTCCAAAAAACACCTGTGCATCTAATATTTCTTCTTCAGTTAGTGGTAGTAAAGATATGGGGCCAAATTCAGTCCTTCTATGCCAGTCCAATGCATTTATTCAGGTGAATATCTATACTCAATGAACTGTTATCAAGGCAAGGTTCAGAAATGGCTGAAGAGTGAGGTGACAGGGGTGGCAAAAAGTAGATGACAAAGGAACAAGTGATGAGCACAAGGCACTGTAGATGAACATAACTCCTTTTGTCAGAATCAGCAATAGTCCTTCACAAGAATCTGGTGTTAAGTTCTGAAGAAAGCAAAACAGTCTGACCAGACATCGTCAAGTAACTAACATACAGAAAGTCCAAACGTACCTAGATACATGCAAACAATATAAGACTATCTGAACTTTCCCCAACTGGTTTCACCAGTTTCTAAGTATTGACTCATGATAAAGTATCTTTTTTATTTTTATTTCATTGGGTAACTCCCTCTTCCTGAATTATAGCTGTTTCAAACCCTCATCCCGCTTCAGGATTTGCCAGTGTGCAACGTAACATTTACTTCCTTGTTAAAAGCAAATAACTCACAATGCCTTATTTATTGCTAACTGAAATTTGAGCCGGGATTTAGGTAAGAGAGCAGCCTTCTGTTCCCCTCACTAACAGTTAATGGTCTTCTGTGAACATTTGTAAATAGACTGGGCTTTTTTAAGTCCTGTCACTGGAGGATCACAATCTTTATTTGATTAATATATGTTCCCTTCTAGACCTAGAGAATAATAGCAGAGGTTACACTGACAACTTGTCAAAGGTTTTAAGGCTTGTGTAGTAATTCATACTCTATGCAGTTCTACAACTTCCAGCTCTGCTGCCTACCTCAGAGATCACAGCAGCCTGCTAAGGAAGGGGGAAGTAGAAAGAGGTCACAAGTGGCTATGTCTACACTGAGGGGGGGGCCTGTTAAGTTGACTGCAGGGCATGTCTGCCGTGGACAGGCAGCAGACATACCCAGTGCGCTCCTCCTCGTACCCCACCCCCGGTCTGGATTGGGTACCCTGATCCCAGTCAGCTCCAGGGGCCAATCCGGACCAGGGACGTGATCTGACTCCTGCCCTCTGGGGAGGAGCTGGGAGCTAGGTCCAGCTCCCAGCCTGTCTGTGGGTGGCAGGGCCAGCAAAGAGGACCTAGGAGCCCAACCTGGCTCGCAGTCCTCCTCCAGGGGCAGCGGGGACTTGGAACCAGCTCCTGTCAGCCGTGACAAGCGACCTGGGGCTGAACTGGGTGACGAGTCACTTGTCACAGCTGGCAGGAGGCTCGGCAGCCTGGTCACTTTCACAGAAGCCCAGTTTGGCCCTGGGTGACTTGTCATCACCGGCAGGAGCCAGCTCCAACCTCCCACCACCTGCGGAAAGGAGCTGGAAGTGATAGCACCCTGCAGCTCCTTTCCGCAGGTGGCAAGGAGGGAGAGAGGGACTAGGAGACAGACCTGGCTCCAAGTCTCTCTCCATAGCCCAGGGGCACATCTCCCTTGGTCGCTTGGGGAGCCAGCTTGTCCTCTGGCTCCGTGCAAGCAGTCAGGGCAGGTGGAACCAGCATTTCCCCTCAGGGGGTGGGGACCAGCATCTCCCCTGGCCACTTGCAAGCAGCCAAGGGAGATGCCATTTCCCCCCTCACCCCCGTCCCTGGCCGCTTGCAAGCAGCCGGGGGATATGCCGGTCCCTGCAGGGGCCCAAGCAGCTCAGACCCTGGTGAATTTCTCAGACTCCAAACCTGTGAAATTGACCAGAAGCTGGTCAATTTCACAGGCTCCGCATCTGTGAAATTGACCAGACTCCTAGCTGCTGGCTCCGCAGTGCAAGCCTCTGGGAGCCAGATAGGCTCCCAGTGGGCTCCTAGCCCCCCTGCAGCCTACAGAGGGGGCTGAGAGCCCCATCCAGCACTCAGCCCCTCTCTGCAGGCTACATGAACTGGCTTCCAGCCCTGCCCCCAGGGCAAGGGGCTGGGAGCTGATCCAGCCCCAGCTCCTCACTACAGGGCTGGAGCTGGATCAGGCCCCCGGGCTGGATCAGGCCTGAGCCCAATCACACCCAGGGGCAGGGAAGGAGGTAGGGTTTGCCCTATAAATTTGGCTTAAGAGCTTAAGCCAACTTAGAGGGCAGGAGTTATTAAGTTGACTTAAGCACTTGCTTAAGTCGACTTAATGATTTCTAAATGTGTACTAGGCTTTATTTAAGTCAACTTAGGGGCCCTTAAGTCGACTTAAAGCCACAATGTAGACATAGCCAAAGTGGAATCCGTAGACCAGAAGATGAAGGTGATGGGCTCCAATGAGCAGGGGGTTGATTGGGGCTAGGAATGCATCGCTGCTAGTGCATGTGGACGCCTTTAGTTGTAGCAAAAGGCTACATCTTTCTCTCATGTGAGACCACGTAAGCAGGGGTTGAACTGAAGCAAAAGAGGGATTGTTTCTGCTCACAAACCAAGACCCATCCATCTGAAAAAATGAGATGTTGCTAGTGATGTATTGCATAGACCTTCATGTAGTCTAGTAGTTCCCCTGTGTTCTTGTATGTTCTATACTCTGTGATTATTTGTCTTTTTTTCTTATGTGCTTGGGTAACGCAATGTCTCTGGATTGTTCAGCAGCCACACAGGTTGGACCCAGGACCTCTATATCTAAAAAAGTTAGCCTCTACTATTTGAGCTAAAAGATCGATTCCTTCAAAGGCTATACAGACTAATAAACCTCTATGTAGTCCATTCACTAGATGGAGACAGAGAGCCACATGCTTTATACTTGGCTCAGCAGTGAACTAGCTTCAGGGTTAACATCACATTGAGATGAAAGGTGCATTGTTTCAGAGTTATTATTTCAGGCTGTCAGCACACTTAGGAAGGCATCAGTTCATAATGTGGAGGTTATTTTTGCAACCATGAGGGCTCCAGGACTTAATTCTTTTAATAGAAGTTCAAAGTGAGGAGTACAAGATGTCATTTAAAAAACACTTGTTCACTCAGTCACCACATCATATTCAAATCTGGTGCCATAAATTAGGAAAACCATTGGCAAGAGATTTCTTTTATTTGGTTTATATTTTATTGCATTACTAAGAGATGGCTACTTTTTAGGCAATCCTCCTCAGTAATCACCAGATTCAGATATTGGCAGAATTGAGATTTTGATCAGGCAAAAATCAGAATATTTTTGCAAATCATAAAAAGGACTTTGATAACTTCCAGCTCACTCCCTCATAAAGTATGTCTGAGAAGCATGTTATCTGTCCTCTCTGTTCTTCATTTCTGTCTGAGAATGAAAGAAAGACAAATTAGAATACTGGAAAAGGAGCTGCATGCTGGACATAACCCTTACATCTTTTTCAGGACACCCTACAGTACATTTAGTGCCATTCACCTCATGTGGTTAGTCTTATGCTGGAGTGAGAGTTATTAAGGAGATACTTGCAAATGCTGCGACTATTTGGAGTCAGTCATGTTTACATTTGTACTTTTAAAAGGATTTCCAGGCTTGTTTGTCTTTGTGGGAATGCATAAAATATTGTGTTAGCTTTACTTTGCTCATATTTAAAATTGATATTTATTGCTTTACTACCCATGACTGTTACACAGAACTAATAAAGTGGAAGCCTTGAGCATCACAGAGGTTGTGGGGGGGATGGGGTGCACGTGTGCACAGATATTTAGGTGAGGGAGTCTAAAAACAAATGGCCAAATTCTGATCTCATCTATATTCTCCTTTATACCAATATAAATTAAGAATAATTCCTGAGAAGTTGATGAAATTATACCGGGTTGTTAGCAATATCTGTCCAATATTCTGAAAAATAAACAACATTTTTTTAGGGAGTCAAGGTCTTTTTTGCCTGTGTAATCACTTGAGTTTGCTTGTAGCTCAATAGCCTGTCCATTTTCAGTTAGGATATTTCTGAATGTACTCTTTAAAAATGGGAATGTGCATAATTTGAAGGCAGAACTAATGTTTAGTGTACAGAGCTTTTGTTTTTTGACGATCAGAGGCATAAAAGGGTATAGCTGGGCAAGTCAGCACATGCAGAGCAGTGGGATTGCATGATAGTTTGAAGAGAGAAAAAAATAGCTACTCATTCAGACATCTACACTTCAGGCAAGAGAATGTTCCATGCTACCTGCTGTGGTTAGGCCAGCATTCGCTCACCTCACTTAAATGGCTGCTTCTGGGGAGGGGGATGCTGTTGTTCTGTGGCTCAGTCATTTTACAGTGTTAGCATCTGAGGGACTCCTGGGGAGCTTTTCTTTAAAAGAATATGGGTAATTATTGAAAATAATTTGTCCATACAAAAACAGCACCTGTAAATAGATTTTTAAAGTGGCAGGATTCCATATGCACAGTTAGCTATCAGAGACAGACTAGGACTGAAGGTATGATTTGGCATGGTATGTAGCCAATAAAAGCTATTTGATTCTTTGGGACAGCCTTTCCCAGGCCCAGCCCCTGCTCCACCATTTGCCTATCCCAAATTCATAGATATGTATTGACAGTTGGGCATGAAAGTTTAACATAGTTCAATTTTAGAGGAAAATCCATTAGAAAAATTTCAATTGGTTATCTTCCAGTAGCCCACTAGATTTCTGAACAGAACACATGTGATGTTCTGCTAGTTCCCGCAGTTATGCTGGTCTTCCAGTTAAAGCCAATGTACACAGCAAACAAAGACTAGTCAAAGGTGTCTCAGGAAACCTACTGGAATTTCCATTAAGGGACCAAAAACAAGCCAAAAAAAGCAGTGAATTTGGTACCTACATTTTTTTAGCTCTCTGGGTAAAATATATATTCTGTTTGCATTTTCCTCCACAGACTACAGTGTTAGGCTTTTAAATGTGGTGGGAATCCATTGAAGGCAGTGGAAATATTTCTTACTTTGAAGACCTCATGGCCCAATTCAAAGGCCACAGAAGCCAATCAGAGTCTTTCTTTGACACCACTGGACAGGAACGGTGCTGGGGATTGTGGCGCCCCCCCACCCCCGCAGCAGAGCAGCGCATATGAGTGATGTCAGCAGGGGAGCGCAATGGCACTGTCCCCTTTTGGCACCCTGCTGCAACACAGGGGCTGCTTACCATGTAGTGCCGGCCCTGTCACTGGATTGAGATCAAGCCCTGAATGACTTGTTGGAAGTCAAGTCACACAACTAGTCAGAAGCAGTGTGGGAAAAGAATCCCAAAATGGTTCTATCCATTCCACTATGCTGCCACTCCAATAACCACATTAGAACAGTAATCATGAAATACATAACTGTGTTCACATGCATTAAGAAATCTTTTGGACCCTGTTGGCAATCCAAAATTTATCACCCACTTTCTGTGACTCATTTTTTATTTCCAACCTCTCTCACATCCTCACCCTTCTCCTTCCTTGTTTCTTCCATCCTCACAACAGGGACTAGAAAATATTGGGGATTAATACCTTAAATATTTCTGCCTTATGAAGAATTACTCTTTTGAGTTAAAGGAGCAAGGAAAGACACCTTTTAAGAATAGCTGTTTAAGAGATGAATTCAAACAACAAATTAGAGATCCAGATCTGAACACCCTCAAAGCTAAGAAGCTTTTCTGTCTAGCATTTTAACTCGGGTTCATTTCTATTCTTTTTAAAAATTCTGGCCAATTATTTCTCTCAGTGATGCTTCTATGTAGAGTGGCTCTTATTCAATGTAGTGTCTCACATACATGCTAAGGTAGAAAAAATGGGAAAAGTTTTTAAAGGTCTGTGTGTCAGTGGGTGAGTTGGTGGATATTTGGGTTAATTTCCCATTATAAAACTGTTATCTGCTGGGCCCGAATCACAGTATATCTGAATGCAGAGTAAATTACTACTGTAGAATTAAAAGACCTTTGCAATGTTCATAACTGAAAGCTAAAGATGAGTTTCCCGTTCAGTGTAAACTAGAAATTATTCCTCTCAATGTAAAAAGGAATATTTTAGAAATGCAATTCTTAGTCATTACCATTTTTAAAGGACTTCCTAATCCTGCATTAGAGCACTTAGTGCAACATAACCACATACATGCTCATTTCATCCCCACCCCACATTACTTAAAGCATCCAAATGTTTGGAAGTCCTATTTTGGTACTCTTATTTGAGAAGTTTAGCCCTGTCCTGTGCTTTCAAAAGGCCAAATTTTACCTCAACATCCCCAAATCAGTGGAAAATTGTGCATATACATCTGAGGTCAGAATCTGTCCCTTAAAATTTTCCTGCATTGCATCCAAGAAGTTTTGGCTCCTGAGACTTTCAAATTTAGGAAATCAGGAATTTCAATAAAAGGCATTCTCACTTTCTTTTTGATTCTTAAATCTTTTTGATCTCTTTGTCTGATATCTCTGTGTTATGTCTGACTAGCAATAATAGCAAATTGTTTCTGTAAGTTCACCCATCTTCGAAGCATCTGAGGAAGTGGGATCTTCTCCCACAAAAGCTCATGCAAAAAATAAATCTGTTAGTCCTAAAGTGCCACACAACTCCTTGTTGTTTTTTACTTTTCTGAAGTGTTACAGAGAAGAAAGGGCTTTGATCCAATAGAAACATACTGATTTAACAGCAGCCAGCTACCTTCTATTTACCACTGGTTTAAGATCACCTTGAGTTCACAAACATACACCCATGTGCTCGCATGCGTGTGCAAGTATGCGCACACAACCACAAGCACTCACTTTAATCACATAGTGATTAAAAATTCCTATTGTTTTTGTTTTTAGAAGCAGGGATCCTACACTTTTAAAGTGTGGCAAAGCAAATCTTCTGCTGGGCTGATCAAGGAATTAGGCTATTGTCCTGCCTTTATGTTTTCCACAATGCATCTGAGTATCACTGTCCTTAATTGTTCTTTCATCTTACTCATTGACTTGAAATCAGCATTGCTCTCCAGGAGAAGCATTAACTTGAGAACTGGGAAAGAAAAGGAAAGAGGCTTAACATACCTCAGCACTGCAGATTAAGAGCCTGTTCAAAGATGTCACCCCAGATGTGGCAGGCAACATTCCTACTTTCCCTTGGCAACAGCTGTGGAGTCATATCAGTGCTACTGCCTTATGGTGCTCAACATTATGTGAGAGAATAAAATCTGCTTTTTTTTTAATGGCTTGGGTTTGTGTTGGAGGCATAATTTTCCATTTACATTGCAAAAAGGCAAGCCTTGTATGTTTTCACTAGTGACAGGTGAGACAAAGATGAGTTGATGCCCCATAAGCAGTGCTTCCTTTTGGGGCTATTTGATACTGTGCTCAATATATCGGTTTAAGTTCATCTTTCTGTGCAGTGATCAGTGTCTCCCTCTAAAAGGTGATCACAAGTATTCGATTATAATATTTTTACTCCAATGCTTATGGCAGGTGTCTGAATTCTTATATTCTGCTTCTTATAAAAAATTGCCAGTGAAGTTAAGGGTTGTGAAAGCTGCTGAAGTCTTCTGTTTATCCACAGAGGAGTCAGCACTTTTTCAGACTGCCACATACTGCTCAACCATAAGTGTAGAAGATATGTAGCCAGTGTGTTGGAACTGAGAGAACAATTTTGTCTCCATACTCATGGAGAGGGTCAGGCCCCCATGCTGAGACTGGCCATAAAGATGCACTGAGTGCTAACTGGAGGACTGGGGTTTTTAGTGATATGGATATTTGTATTCAGTAAGACCTGAGCAGAGCTCACCAAATTCACTTCATGTAAGCTACAGAAAACTCACAGTTTTTGGTCCCTTCTGACCTAGACTGGATTCAGAGTGGTGACCTGGAAGTAAAAGGTTATGTATTCCATCAGCATTCTCCTGAGCCAACCATCATGCCTGTATTTGAGGATGTTTTGTGATTTTGAACCATCTACATTTCAAAAATACATGAACATCAAACTTATCCCCTCTATGTATGTCGCAAAAATAGAGGAACATCAAAATCTCCATGCTTTTGAATAGCCCTGCACATGCCAACTGTAGTGCTCTGCAGTGTTCTCAGGACATTCAGTTTGCAATATGATACAGTTTTCCACTTCTGTGTGACTGGTTTAAAAGTTATCTCATCTGTCACCCAAACCACAATATTGTATTTTAAACTCTGTCTTGGCCACTCACGTAGTGAATAAAGCTTAAAATTCTTGTCCTCACCTTGTAGGCTTTGCAAAATGCCATATTGGCTTTGCTTTGTCGAGGACAGACTAGCATCACCTCTTCATATAGTTCCCTCTCCTCTTCTTTTCTTAATGCTCCCTGCATCTAAAACAAGTTCTCTGCCTCAGAGAAGCAGGTTCCCCCATCCTCCCTTCATTTAAATCTCTCTCAAAAACACTTTCCTCAGACTCAGCCATAAAACTCTAACCAACATCCATATAAAATGCTCTCCTCGATATACCAAAAACATTGTACATTGCCATCCTCTGGAGATCCAGTACATCGGAGGCTGATTCATGTCTGCCTTTCAGATTGTCAGCTCCTCAGAGCAAGCACCATTGTTTACTTTGAGTTGCATGCACCCCACAACACATTGCCAGTGCAAAACCAATAAAAATATATCTGCATTAATGTTGCTCAAACTTTGATTTCTGTTCGGTGGTCAATGTGAAACTAACTGGTGGATTTGGCCCAGGTTCTAGTGGAAAAGACAATACAAAATCCACTATCCCATTTGGTACCCAGGTGTGGGCTGAAGGGACAGCAAAAATGTTTAGGACTGAACAGTTCTAAAGAATTAACCACTTCTTAGTAATGTACAGGTCAGCACTACTGTTGCAAAAACCATATGTGTTCTGTGGAGAGACAAAAAGACTACAGCCTATGTTGCTTTCAACCTAGCATCGTTCATTAACGCTAAATTTAGTTTATAAAAAAGGGTCAGATCACAGCATCAGTCAAATAACATTACCCAGCAGTAGAGTCTAGATGGAAACTAAACCTGCACATAGACTAAAAGAAAGCTCATCGTCCTACACCTTCTTGCAAACATCCAGGCTCTTCATTACAAAGATGGTATTTTGTGAGGGGAGAGCTAGGGGCTATGTGACTGAGAATAGGAGCCCTGGTTTAGGATCTATTTGAGTTAGCAATTGGCCTTGACCCAGATGAACTTTGCATAAATTGTATAATATATGCAGATATTTATAATTAATATATAGAATTATAGAGTAAGTTAAATTTCTCCTCTGATATTTCTAAAGCGCCTTTTACCAGCATAGTCCCAACACAAATGTAAATTTGCATGCTCAGAAATATATATAAAAACATCAGACTTCATCTAACCATGAAGGGGGTTTTCCACAACAGCATTGCCAATAGAGCAGCTACACAGAAAGTAGGTATAGGAGAGTCAAGATACTTGCATGGAAATATGAGCAGAATGTAGTCAGATTTGGTGGACACATGAGTACTCGCACCCTTGCCTTCAAAACCATGTTTATTTCTCTTGTATGTAGAAAGTACCCACTTTGGACAATCGAAGCATGCAAGTGCACTGCAAAATGCGTAATCAGTTTGCACATATCTACATACAAAGTAGGCAATTGCGTGAGAAAACAGCTGACTTGCTGCACATGCATGCATAAGCAGTAATTGTCCAGGGAAATTGGACACATTATTGTTCACCTAAACTGTCTGGAAATATACCCCAAAATAATCAACAAACTATACCAGTGAAACCAAAAATCCTCTTTTGACAGCTGAATGAGCTATATCCCAAATATGAGGAAACTTGCTCTGGTAGAGTTCAAAAGGATGTGAAGGGAGATTGAAGTGCCTCTAGCATTTGCACTCAGTGATGTCAGCTAACAGTCACAATGAAAGAATTTTTGAGTGAGTACTTTTAATTTAAAAATATGAAGGTTTATATAACTAGTGGGTTTTAAATAATGTTAAGAACCAAATTCTGCCCTTATAAGCATGCAACTCCCATTGAAATCCATGGGAGTTGCATGCAGGTAGGGAGGGATATAATTTTGTGGTAAGGATTTAACTTAAACAGAAAGAGAGGATATGTAGGTATTGAATCAGCAGCATTACTGAGACAGCTCATCCTGTTATGCCTAACAGTTGCTAAAATCTCAGACCTTCCATACCATATGAGCTTTAATACCTAGACACAAAAGGATTAGTTAAATAGAGAATACAAACTCAGACTATGATTTTTTTCCTTTGTCAGTTCATACCAGATCTTTAATATTGCTTTAACAGAGCTTTTATAAAATAGAATGACCTATGAATATCTAACACATCTTTTATGCATATATGACTGGAATATATGTAATTATACTATGGGTCAAATTTCCAAAGGGATGACATCATTTTGCACTAGCAAAATATTCACTCATCATGTTTTCAAACCCAAAGTTCAGTTGTGGCTATTAATCTGACTCTGTTTACATCCTTATGTGATTAACATTCACAACTCAGGTTAGTTACTGAGTAATTGTTCTCAGATTGCTGCATGTAATTAATATTATGGACACCAAAATGCTAGTTTGAAATCTGGCTGCAACTTTTACCCCCAAAAAATTAGTCCAAGTATCAGTCTAGACAAAATTAAAACCTTGTACACCTGTCTGAGACTAAAGGAAATCTATGGAAAATGTTAATAAATTTGATATCAGAAGAAGTTGTATTGAAGTTCCCCAGAAAAGCATGGGAAATTCAAAAGAGCTTTCCTCTCCCAGTAAATAGTATTACCTTATTTGCCTGTGAATATGGTCAGATAAAAGGCACTGTCAGATATAAGCAGATGTCGCAGAAGAAACAGAGCCCATCGGAAGGAACTATTTTGCTTTTGAATGGATGCAGAACCATAACTGGGAGAAACAAACAAGCCAGTGAAGAAAGCAGTCATTATGGGAAACACAAAACACAGAACCATGCTGAAGAAGCAAGGAGCAACTGTACAATAAATAAGAAGTCCCTCCCAGCCACAAACCATCCATAGGTTCACATTGGAAGAGGTGGGAGGGAGTGGGGAAAAAAACTATTCCCTTTGCCTTTTATCTTACAGAGACTCCTGTGATATGTGCCTTCCTTAATGCAGTGCCTTGAATGTTATTGCTCAGAATGCTGTGGCTTTGCTTGGCTGGATTGCATGTGCCAAAGAAATCACTCAATGCAGTGGACCCCTACACTCTACAGGGCACTTGGATCTAGTGAAAGGCCACATTTGGATACAAACAGAAAAATCTTAACAAATGCTCAGTTTGATGGGGAAACCTGCATGCTAATATTACTAATTTTTGTGATTTCCAGCATGAATGATATTGATTTCTCCCCCATAAGGGAAAGAATGAAAAATCAGGTAATCCCAGCTAGACCTGCAATGTCTTCAGTCTTTGACACAGGAAGTCACTTTCCCAACTTTGTCTGGGAAAACAATCTCACACATGTAGAAGTTCTGAAGGTTTTAATCAATATAAGAGCTATATAGAGCTTGCACATGCTCCCTGACCCAACATTGACCTTGTAGTGTCTGCAACTTCCATGGTAACACCTACTTCTGCAGCAGGATGCGCTGCAGTGATGAGTTTTTAGTAGCTAATCGGGGTCAATCAGCAAGCCCACTTTGTTGCTGTTATGTTTATCCTTGCGGTAAAACTTTTAGATCTGGAATAGGGGAGGAATCAGAGATGAAAAATTGTGGTGGGACAGAAGAAGACTACACAGAAGGAGAAAAAGTAAGCAAGAGAAATGAAAGAAGATGAGAGAGAGAAAATGCAGCAGAGGAGGAAATTATCCCGTGTTACAAAAAGTGACCTCACAGTATACCATAATGTTGCATCATTAGGTAGAAATTTCATCCCTAGTCTATTTTACACATCCTTCCACCTGCTCTTGCATAATACAACATGTGAGAGGCCTACCAAAGTCAGTGCCCCCAAGTCATTTGGAATGACAGACAATCCTAAAAGGGTACAACCAATGGAAGAATAACAATGATGAGAAAGTGAACAAAACCCAGAGAACGAAACAGAGGTGGAAACAGTGGGAAGAATCAAAAAGGGAAAAGAAAATTCTTCTCTGAGTGATTGCTCCTGTCCATTCCCCCACAGGTGTCTGCACGCCACGTGCAAGGCACGCCGGAATTTTTTTCCCTTAGAGTACCCATAGGGCTGGCTGTAGCGCCCCCTGGAGTGGTGCCTTTGCAGCTCCCCATATAGCATCCAGCCAGCCCCTTCCCTCCTCACTTCCTTCTTTACCGCCCTAACGGTCGCTGGAACGAGTTCTGCATACGCAGTTTTTCCCACGGCGAGTTTTTTCGCCTACGGAGTACCAGTTTTCTTTTTGTTATTAGTTACTTGTTAAGTTTTGAAAGTTTAAGTAATTTAGTTCGTGCCAGCCCCGGGCTCAGGGTCGGGCTATGCCAGGGTTTAAGACATGCCTCAGATGTAAGAAGCCAATGCCTGTGGATGATCCACATAGCTCCTGCCTCCTGTGCCTCGGGGAAGCTCATCTTGCTGAGAAGTGCAAGGTTTGTTGGGGCTTCAAACCAAGAACTCAAAAGGACAGAGTCCAGTGGCTTAAACTCCACACGATGGAGGAAGCCTTGCACCCTGCCCCCGTGGATACGAGTTCAAGTACGGCACCGTCGGTGCAGAGTGCACCGGCATCGTTGGCACCGACGGCGGCATGGGAGCAATGGCATGCTAAGCCGCATCGGGACTCAGACTCTGGTAGACGGAAATGGCACTGCTCACTGTCCCCAGCACCGGATAGGAAGAAGAAGAGGGCAAACAGAGAGCACTCTCCCCTGAGGAAGACGGCACCCTGCAAGGAGCCTAACCAGAGTCAGGTTGGCCTGGCTTGCTCCCACTCCTCTCATTTGGTGCCGTCCCTTAGCTAACCTAGCCCAGTTTCAGACTCCTCCCCTACTAGGGACATCTTGGAGGAGGACATCCTGTTGCCTTCTACTCCAGAGGCATTTGCGGCTGTGCAGAGTTTGACAGAGCCTGTTTTGGCGGTACCACCGGCACCCAGCAGGGCAGTGCTGTCACAGGGCAAACCCACGCCACTCCGAGCTCCTTCTCCGGAACCAAACAGAGCTCATCCAGTAGCGGTACTGCGGTCTTGGCAACATTCTCCAGTACTGCCGGTGATTATAGCAGTGGCAGGAACCCCACGGTACTGGTCTCCGGTACCGTCTTGAGCGGAGAGCTCCCCAGCTCGTCGGCACCAGGAATACTGGTGCGATAGTCAGCACTGCTCCCCGGCACCGTCGACTGCAGCCCCTCCATGGTCTCTGAGGAGCAGCCCATCTGCAAGCTCTGTAGAGGAGGTTGGGCACAAGAAGTCCCATCACGGTACCGCACCGCCTTCCCAACCAGCTCAGCTGGCCCCGCCGTTCCATCCTCAGTGGACTGGTTGGCAGCCTGGTGTCCAGTGGCCGTTTTGGACACCTTGGGCTTTTCAGCAGGACCAAGGATCCAGACCGGCTGCCTCAGCGTTGGGGTTGGGGTCTCAACCACCACCGTCTTTCACCGCCACTGTCCCGCCGGGTTCCGGCAAAATTTCAGACATTGAGTCGCTGGGGGGTGAGCAGGATCGCACCAGTCTGGCCAGTGGGGGTCGCAGTGCATCATCTGAGGTCCAGCCCAGGGGCCCTGAACTGGAAGAATCATCATCTTCACCTCCTGACGAGGCGGTGGCAGGAGCCAAACCGGTGACCATTCCGGATGATGCCAAGGCCCACCAGGAGCTCCTTCACAGGGTGGCCAGGGGCCTTAACTTACAAGCAGAGGAAATATCTGAGGACGCTGATCCCATGGTGGATATTCTCCTCCCGGAGGGCCCAAATAGTATTGCTCTCCCTTTTATTAAAACTGTGCAGAGCACCACGAAAGCTTTATGGCACACACCAGCCTCGATTCCCCCTACAGCCAAGCAGGTTGAGAGGAAGTACTTTGTCCCTTCTAAGGGATATGAGCATTTTTACTCTCACCCAGTTCCGGGCTCCTTAGTGGTGGCTGCCGCCAACGAGCGAGAACAGCAGGGCCACCCGGGACTTACCTCCAAATCCAAGGAGGCAAAGAAATTAGACCTGTTCGGGCGCAAGGTCTATTCGACAGGGGGGTTGCAATTGAGGATCGCTAACTAACAGGCGATCCTCAGCAGATACATCTTCAACGCCTGGTCATCCCTAGAGAAGTTTTCAGACTCTTTGGACCAGAACTCTAGGTCTGAACTGGCCTCCTCCATCAAGGAGGGCAAGGTGTTCTCCAAGGTGCTTCTGCAGTCAGCCCTGGATGCAGCAGATGTGGCAGCTCACAGCATGGCCTCAGGGATCACTATGCAGAGGAGTTTGTGGCTGCAAGCCTCAGGTCTTCCGCACGAGGTCCAAGCTACCATTTAGGACCTTCCATTTGAGGGGCCTGAACTGTTTTCCCAACAAACGGACACCCGTCTGTAGACCTTAAAGGACGCGAGGGCTTTACTTAAGTCACTGGGCCTTCATACTCCAGCGGCCCAGAGGAAGCCCTTCAAACCATTGCCTCCGCCAAGGACGTACCATCGTCGCTCAGACTATGACTGGAGACAAAATAGGGGTGGCCGTAGGGGCGCTGGACACCAGTCCAGTAGTCAAGGGGGCTCTCGGCAGTCGTCAGCCCCTAAAAAGACCTTTTGAGGGACAGCCCCAGGGCAACCTGCCAATACCAACAGATCCAGTAACTCCCTTGTTCGCAAACAGATTATCCCGCTTCCTGCCGGAGTGGCTGCAGATAACTTCAGACAGATGGGTGATTCGAACAATAAAGGAGGGTTATTCCTTCCAATTTTCTTCGTTACCCTCATCAGCCCCCCCTTCTACCCACCACCCCTTTCAGGGACCCGGCGCATGAGCAGTTGTTGCTCCACGAGGTCCAGATTTTGCTTCAGAAAGAGGCAGTGGAGGAGGTGCCGACCGGCAGAGAAGGCTGGGGGTTCTATTCCCGCTATTTCCTTATCCCCAAGGCGAAGGGGGGTTTACGGCCTATACTGGACTTATGGCGCCTCAACCATTTCCTTCGAAAGATCCGTTTTCGTATGGTATCCCTGTCCTCAATCATTCCCGGTCTGGATCCGGGTGATTGGTACGTTGCCCTAGACCTGCAGGACACGTATTTCCGTATTGTAATCAACCCCAAGCACAGGAAATTTCTGCAGTTCGTTGTAGGCCAAAGACATTTGCAATTTGCGGTTCTCTCGTTCGGTCTCTCAGCGGCGCCTCATGTATTCACAAAGTGCCTCGCGGTGGTAGCGGCATTCCTCAAATGATGTGGGGTCACCCTCTTTCCATACCTCAATGACTGGTTGGTCTCAGGTCGCTCAGAACAGGAGGTGTTATCTCACTCATCAGTGGTACAGTCCCTTTTCGCTCGTCTGGGTCTTCTGCTAAACAACCAGAAGTCAAGGTTACAGCCGACTCAAAGGATAGAGTTTATAGGAGCAGTCCTGGACTCGGTGACAGCAAGGGCGAGCTTCCCCTTAGCTCGCTCCCAGGCGATAAGACAATTGGTGGGCTCCTTAGTAAAGTTTCCGATGACTTCTGTCAGGGAATGCCTTCGACTGCTGGGACTTATGGCGGCATGCACGTTTGTTGTAGAGCATGCCCGTCTCCGCATGCGCCTGCTACAGTTATGGCTGGCAAGCGTGTTCTGTCCAGGAAGGGACAGTCTGGACGGGATAGTCACCGTACCAGCACCAGTGCAGGAATCCCTTATGTAGTGGAGTCAGGAGGCCAACCTATGCTCCAGAATCCCCTTCCGCTCTGCTCGCCCATCGGTCTGCCTCGTAACGGATGCGTCAGACTGGGGCTGGGGGGCCCATTTGGGCCATCTCAGAACACAAGGCCTCCGGGAGGGCAAAGAGATGCTCTCACACATCAATATCAAAGAGCTCAGAGCTGTTCACCTAGCCTGCACGGTGTTTCGAGAGGGGCTAGAGGGGAAGTCAGTGTCTATACGGATGGACAACACTTCTGCAATGTTTTATATCAACAGACAAGGGGGTGCTCGTTCGAGGCAGCTGTGTCAGGAAACGATGGAACTTTGGGAATTTTGCATTCTCCACAGGATTCACCCTGTAGCTTCTTATGTACAGGGCCTCCAGAATCGCTTAGCAGATGCGCTCAGCAGGAGGTTTATGACCTACGAATGGTCACTGAATCAGGAAGTGGTGGAAGACCTCTTCCAGAGGTGGGGTCGTCCCCGTCTAGACCTATTCGCCTCCGAGTACAACAAGAAGTGCCCAGAGTTCTGTTCATTCAGGGGTTGCAGCCCAGGCACGCTTATGGACGCTTTCGACATTCCATGGTCTGGTCGGCTGCTCTATGCCTTTCCCCCAACCCCATTAGTGCCCTAGGTGTTGCGAAGGATAAGAGCAGAAAGGGCGCGGGTCATTCTAATAGCACCAGCGTGGCCGAGGCAGCGCTGGTTCTCGACCCTTATGAGACTGGCAATTCGCAGCCCAATCCAGCTCCCTTGGAGAATGGACCTCTTGACCCAGGACAACGGCTGCTTACTTCACCCCAACCTGGAGGCCTTGCACCTCCATGGGTGGATCCTTCCTGGCTAACAGGACGAGAGCAATTATGTTCCTCTCCGGTGCAAAGGATCCTCTCTGGTAGTAGAAAACATTCCGCCAGAGTGACTTACAAGGCCAAGTGGTGGAAGTTTGCTCAGTGGTCCACGGACAAGGGGTGGGACCCTTTACTCTTCCTATTCAGAGGCTCCTAGATTACTTATGGTATTTGAATGCTACGGGATTGTCTGTGGCATCCCTTAAGGTCCATTTGACGGCTATCTCAGCCTTCTGTCGCACCACGGAGCATTCTTCATTATTCACAATGCCCATAGTTAAGAGGTTTTTGAAAGGTCTGTCTAAGCAATGGGACGTGAACTTAGTCCTATCTAGACTCACAAGACCGCCGTTCGAACCCCTGGCAACATGTTCTTTGCTCTACTTCTCATGGAAGGTAGCTTTTTTGGTAGCAGTCACGTCAGCTAGGAGAGTGTCAGAGTTATGGGCCTTGTCAGCTGAACCGCCATATGCTCTATTTTTTAAAGACAAGATTCAGTTACGCCCTCACCCGGCCTTTAGGCCTAAGGTGGTGGTGCAGTTTCATCTGAGCCAAGACATTTGCTTACTGATCTTCAGGCCTAAGCCTCATATCACAGAGGAGGATAGGCGTCTCCACACTTTGGACGTGTGAAGGGCATTAGCCTTCTATACTGAAAGGACGAAGCCTTTCCACAAGGCAACGCAACTCTTCATAGCTGTGGCAGAAAGAATGAAGGGCCAACCTGTCTCTTCACAGAAGATTGCCCCTTGGATTGTAGCATGTATTAAGGAGTGTTACAAGCTAGAGGGAAAGTGCCCGCCGAGAGTGAACGCCCACTCGACCAGGGCACAGGCGGCATCGACAGCTTTCCTGGCAGGAGTTCCGGTCACCGATATCTGCAAAGCGGCGACATGGTCCTCCCTGCATACCTTCGCTCAACACTACGCCATCACCCAGCAGGCTCAGCAGGATGCGGCAGTGGGTAGAGCAGTGTTGCAGTCGGTATGCCGTTGATTCCTCCCACCTCCAAGGTAAGGCTAGATACTCACCTATGGGGGAATGGACAGGAGCAATCACTCGAAGAAGAAGAGGTTACTTACCTGTAACCGGTGTTCTTTGAGAGGTGTTGCTCCTGGCCATTCCATTCCCTCCCGCCTCCCCACATCGGAACAAGGGTAGAAGGAACTGAGGAGGGAAGGGGCCGGCTGGACACTATATGGGGAGCCACAAAGGTGCCCCTCCAGGGGGCGCTACAGCCAGCCCTACGGGTACTCTAAGGGAAAAACATTCCGGCGTGCCGTACACGTGGCGTGCAGACACCTATGGGGGAATGGCCAGGAGCAACACCTCTCAAAGAACACCGGTTACAGGTAAGTAACCTCTTCTTATATCCAAACTGAAAGAGGAGGGCAGGAATGCCTAGTGAAATGCTCAGAAACCATGAGGATGAGCCTCAAATAGATAAAAATTAATATTCTTTACATGTCAAGATCAGCACCTCTCATCAGTCACAGGCTGAAAGTGCTAGTTTCAGAAGAGCTCATTTTGGCTTACAGAAACAGCGGGAGTGAGAATAGGCTTAAAACAGCTGAACTGTTGCAAGCCAAACTGATGCCTCATGAAGAGAAAAGAAAGAAGAAAACACAGAAAATGAAATAAAAAGAGAAATGCATTGTGTATCTTTTGGAATTTTTCAGTGTCCAGTTGCTTCTGTTTTCCAAGGAAACTTACAGGCATGGCTTCCGTAAGGTTATCAATCCCCATTAAACTGTGGCCTAGTCTAGCTATATCTTCAAACCCTCTTAGGCTATGTCTACACACACATCGTTATTTCAAAATAAGTATTTTGAAATGAGTTATTTCGAAATAAAGTCCTTATTTCGAAATAAGTTAATTCAAATTAAGAAAATGTTAATTCGAATTAAGGGAAAGCCTGCTATCGATACAGCTGATATTTCAAAATGGTTATTTCGAAATAAGGCCATTCGGACATGTTGTTTTGAAACAGTTGTTTCAAAACAATGGTGTTGTTTCAAAACAACATGCCTAAACGGCCTTATTTCAAAATAACCATTTAGAAATAACAGCCATTTCGAAATGAATGGGGTTTAAGCTGTTTTGAAACAACGGTTATTATTTTGAAATGACAGATCCCGTCATTTCAAAATAAGAAAACATCGTGTGGACCTAATCTCTCTTATTTTGAAATAACCAGTGTTATTTTGAAATAAAAAAGATGTGTAGACATGCCCCTAGAGTAGACACCTCTTACACCAGCAAAGGCACCCTATAGATGAAACTTATACTAGTTCCACAAACAAATTAATTATATCTAATTGCCAAAAGCCATTTTATGTTGGTAGAAATGCATCTGTGGTAGAGTTTTGTAAAAATCACAATTATATTACTACAACTGACATTGCTATACTAGGAAAAGTTTTAAATATAGACCTGGGCTTAAATTTGAGATGGTGCATATGGATTTTGCTAATAAACATGAGGAAAAAGGATACCTCAGATTTTGCAAACATCCACACTGAAAGTAAATAGTCTAGATCCCAAATGGACAGTAAAAGATTATGCTAGTGAAGGGGAATCTTCATCAAGTGTAAACCCAGTGTAGGCAGCTCTGTGCTAACTTCTGGCTTAACTCACAAGTGCAGAAAACTTGCTGGAGAGGGAGAAGCTGGGGCCAGAATGCATTGCAATATGGCAAGTCTGGCCAGAATAATAGCATTATAATCTGCTGAAGCTGGATCTTAAACGTGCTTTAAATTGAACTGGCTACCACTCACAATAGAAAAGGGAGAGAAGGTGTCATTACCTCTCCCTCACCACCTGAGGATTTAGCCATGATTCTTACCTTTGGTAGTGTAAAACTGGTGCAGGTATTCCTTCGACTGCCTTTTTAAATACATGATCTTGTAAGTATTTTACAAGTCAGCTTTATAAATAGTCACAGTTGTGGTGGTCTGTTGAGTTTTAATCAATCAGCTTCATTTCAAAATATTTTAATTATGCTCTCATTAAGAGTGTGTGTGTGTGTGTGTGTGTGTGTGTGTGTGTGTGTGTGTGTGTGTG
>ML682005.1:39452576-39560076 GCA_007922195.1 Podocnemis expansa
GTGTGTGTGTGTGTGTGTGTGTGTGTGTGTGTGTGTGTGTGTGTGTGCGCACGCGCACATGCGTGCGCATATATTGGTCCTTGTCAATGAACAGTTATTTGTGCCTTAGTTCACATATTGTACAGTACTATCAAGGCTAATGAATATCACTTATCACCAAGGAAAGAGCTTTTGACACTGCCTACCAAATGGGTATTTTCAAACAAATCATCTCTGATATATAAAAATAAATTATATGTAATATATACCTGTGTACATGATATTGTTGTTTGATTATCATTGTACACTTTGCTTATAAGGCACATTCGGTAGGGCCATCACTATTCCTGTATTTAAAGGGAGAGCCCATGCTTTGGGCAGGACCACTGGATATCATGTAGCGCATTAAAACAATTCCAAAACATAGTTAGGGCTGACATACACCACAGTGTAGCAGCTTTACAATATAAATTTCATACACTGTCATAATGCAACAACTTTGCCCAATAGGATAGTATTACTGTGTCTAGAGACTATACGATGATTATTTTAATGAAAACTGAAATATGGTGGCTCCTTGCAGAACATAAAGCAAATTAAAGGTTGTCGATCTATTTAATTTTTCTAAGCAAGACTTGATATCTGTTTTCATTCTCCAGGTCAAAACAGCCTGTACCACAGTAACATATTCCCCTATACAGAAAAATACCACTAGCAAAATAAAGAAAAAAATTCTTTTCTTTTCTTTTTTCTTTTCTTTTTTTTAGGACCACTTTGTAACCTTTAGTCCTTTCATTCCTACTTTGGGCTACAAGGGTATAAAAACTGTAATTAACAACTTCTTTATTGCCTCCGCAATAGTAATTGCCCTGTATAGCCTGGAGGTACTATGAATAAAAAATCATTTTCCTCCCCCCACCCCCCATATTTAACTGGCGCTCTGTAGTTATTATTAGGATCTTGCCAACACTTCACCTTTCACAAGAACCTTGTGATAAAAGTGTAATCCCCACACAGTGACCTCTGCATGCAGCAATCAATACTTATGCTGTAATATTTCCCCTTCTTGCAGTCTCAGAGTAGCCTTAAAAAAAATCCCTACAAACACAGGCTAGGAAGAGATTAGATTATCAATTATCATGAAACTGTCTGCAACTTCAAAGGACTGCAGAGCAAGGGAAACCATAGTTTATCAGGACTGTAAACGTCCTGCAATTATCTCTCATGTCACCCAGATGTAGAGCAGTAGTTGGGGGAATAACTTGGGTCTGTGGTGAGAGACTGGGCTGGTGGAAAGTATAAAAGCAGCATTTTTTTCCCCCGAACATGAATCATTGATTTTGGGTCAGATATTGACAATAAGTTGGACCTTGAATGTGTTAACCATGAGCAGCTCAATCCAATATATTCATGCATCTATGCAGCATGAGCATTTTTTCATTAAGCGGACATGAGATGCTTTCTTTTTCCCTGACCTTAACAACTGTTTTGATTTGCTGTTACAGTGTGACCTGTTTGCATGACTTACAGTCCCTTGCATTTATTTTCCTCCCATTCTGTAAGTTCCCCATCTTCAAAGCATCTGACGAAGTGGGATTTTCTCTCACAAAAGTTCATGTAATAAATAAATTTGGTAGTCTTTAAGTGCCACAGGACTCCTTGCTTGTTTTCCATTTTTTACGTAGGTCAACAGATTGTTAATAGTCTGTCAAAGAATGAAGCATTGATAGTCAGTGTAACTGTAAGATGTTTGTCCAGTCAGCCATTCCCACAAGTATCATGCCTGTGAGTTCACACAGGAAAACAGCTTCACAAGTCAAGTCAAACACAGAAGTTCAGAAGCAAAACTCCAGCTTCCTGATGCAATGCAGCATTTCTGTTTGGTCTTGCTTTCCAGTGGGATCAATGAGACTCTAGTTTGACCCACAGTATCTTTAGGTCAGGAACAATGGAATGTTTATTAATACACAGAAAAGGCCTTTGGCTATATAGAAAGCCAAATAAAAGCAAATGAAGTACCATGTAGTCACAGGTCTGGTTAATGAGCAACTTTCTGTGTCAGGATATGATATCTTTTACCAAAATAAGTTCATAAAGGACTTGTGCTAACTTATATTCCACCCAGTTACTCCTCTCACACAATGAGAGTCCTGTGGCACCTTAAAGACTAACAGATTTCTTCAGGCATAAGCTTTTGTGGGCTCCAACCATCCTGTACATTTATCCTTTAACTGTCTTTTGCTGAACTAGACTTAAACAGATATCCCTTTGGAACATGTCAAATGCAGAACACTGAAAATTGGTTTGCTTAGAAACAGTTCTGCTTATAGATTTAAGTCATGTGATCTGATGCCCTAGAGTCGGGAGCTCTCTGTTGACGTTTGTTTGGGGATAGAGAGAGGAGAGTCCCATTATTGCTGGGGAACTGCAGATCAGCAGGGGCTCCATCACCAAGTAGCTCTTGGGGATGTCTGCAGCAGAACAAGGGAAATTGAGAGAATGAGCCCTGATTCATGTGCATTTTAGGTATGGGACACTGTGATTCATTTTGATTAAAATATAGATACATTTTTGAGTGGTGGCAATAAGGTGCTATGACCTCTGTTGGGTTGTGAAGGGACAAGGGGTGTACATGAAACCTGACTACACTCAGGCACAGTGGGATAAAATGACTCGAAGATGAAGAGAGAGGAAGAGGGAAAGCTCTTTCTCCCTGCTAGGATTGCCCTTCTGGTGATGAAGACTGTTAAGGGTCCTAGATACCACTGATCCCTCATGAAAGAACTGAACTGAGACAGCTACAGAAGAGTAGAGGGTGCACACCTGAGGCGATTTGCAGGGCAGCAGCTAGGCTAGAGCATCAGTGGCTTTGACTGAAGCTGTAGAAGAGAACAGCAGCCTACATAAGGGATGCTGGTGTGCTCCATTTAAAGCTGAAATCACCATAAATGGGGTAGGCGTAGTTTAGGGCAAGCAGCATTCCCCTGCCAGAATCTTTAGCCTTCCCCAGTCTGGAACAACAAATTGTGAATGGGAAGGAGGGATGTAGCTAAAACACATTAGCCACTGTCAATTGCCAAAGGAGGACTATGGTTAAGACACCCTAGAGAATGAGAGCTTTATTTCATAGACTTTGGTAATTCATTATTGGTTTTTCCCATCTTCACTTTATTGCTATCCTTCACTCCATGCGCGCACACACATACCCCATAAAGTTGTCTTTGTTTTAAACCCTTGGACTCAGTGTTTGTAAGTGCAGAATCAAGTGTACCTAAGGTGATATAGCCAGTTTCTGAGTGGAGGCTTGAGCCAGGGTTTTTCAGTTCTTTAGAAGGAACCCGCAGAACATTGAAGCAAGCCTTTCTTGTCGTCAGCCACAGCTGGCAGAAGGGTTTTACATATTATGTTTTCACTGATCTTTTCTCTTGCTCCATAATAATTGTAATGTTAGCATGAAGAAGAGACTAGATTTTAGTGTTTAGGCCACATTTTGAAACTGAGTTTCTGAGATGATCCGCAAAATGTAATTATGGACTCTGATGTACATGCAAGTCACTGATCTGTATTTGATTTTAAAATTATAAGTCACATTCTTCTGTTGCACTGTGGCCCATTTGCAGCAAACCAGTGGTACAAAGGGCCCATAAATAGAGCCCTGCAAATTTGCAGATATCTGCATTATATCCACGGATATCCGCATCTGTGGATACAATGCAGATATCCACAGACCATTTCTTGTGGATGAAGATCGGATATAGGTCCACATATTTTTATCTGCACAGAGCTAGCGCTCTGCAAATATGTGGATATCCATAGATATCCACATTGTATCTGCATCCATGGATGCAACATGGATATCCGTGGACCATTTCTTGCAGATGCCAATTGGATGCGGATCCACATATTTGTATCCGCACAGTGCTCTACCCATAAATGTTGGAGATCTCACCAATTTATACTTTTGCAGGCACAGGAGAAATTTCTGGATGGTTTAAAGCCATGACATCCCCTTGTAGCCCACCACTGTAAGGAATATGGCCTGTGAAAGAGGGTGTGTTCAGAACATCTCTCTATTTTGGTTATTGTTCATTTCAGAAATGGAACTAGGTGGTTTCTAGGGGCCATAAATCCCTGAGTATTATTTGCAGCCACCCTTGGGGTGCTCTACCCTCTTTCTAGATATGAAATGAATCCCTCAGCCAATTCCAGAACTATGGCAACACAAGAATGGTGTAAAGCTGCTCTTATCCCTCCTTAGATCTTGTATTTAGCAGAGCTCAATCACACCCAAGAAGTGGACCTCTGCACAGAAATAACTATTTGCATATGCCTAAGGTTGGTTCTATTCATACAGTATACTTGGATCTTCAGAAAGCCTTTAACAAGATTCCTCACCAAAGGCTTTTAAAGAAGCATAGTGACTATGGGATAAGAAAGAAGGTCCTCTCATTGATCAGTACCTGTTTGAATGATGGGAACAAAGAGTAAGAAAAATGGTCAGTTTCAAAAATGAAGAAAGATAAACAGACAGGTTCCTCTAGGGGTCTGTATTGGGACTTTTGCTGATCACTGTATTTATTAATGATCTGGAAACAAGAGTGAACAGTGAAGTGGCAAAGTTAGCAGACAATACAAAATTACGCTAGCAAGTGAAATACAGAACCGGCAGTGTGATGTTATAGAGCAGGGGTGGCCAAACTTATGGAATTCAAGAGCCACAGAAGCTGATTATTAAACCTTCAAGAGCCGCATTAAGGCATATAGTCATATTTTACCTACTCCAAAATTACTTAGTTTAAAATTCATTGCACACTTTAATTTTATCATAAAAAGAGGGCAAATATTGATCCTACTACTGTAATGTCAGATTCTAATAATTACTTAAGGTTACCATGAAAACTAGCCCTACCTATACAGTAAAAACTGAGCTTCTTCACACCATCTTGACCATGCCACCGTTTTTCCCTGCCATCCTGACCATGCCACCGCTTCTCCCCTCCATCCCGACCCCCTCCCTAACCTCCAGGCCCTGATGCTGTCTCCTCTGGGTCGAACCCCCCCTCCCCAGGACCCCCTTATCTGGCCACTCTGGTAGCTAGACACAGGCTGGGGCTTCCCCCTCCCCCAAATGCTCTGAGCATGCTCAGGGCAGCGGATTTAAAATTCCTAGGTGGGGGCTGCTTTCTTCTGGCTTTCTTCCACAAACCACAATTTTTCATTCAAGAGCCACCTGTGGCTCCCAAGCCACAGTTTGGCCTTGCCTGTTATAGAGGGATCCCACAAAGCTGGGTGACTGCAACAAAATGGCAGATAAAATTCAGTGTTGGTAACTTCACAGTAATGTACACTCTCCATGTACAAAAGAGGGCCTCCATATCAGCTCTGACCACCCAAGACAGAAATCTTATAGTCACTGTGGATAGTTCTCTTAAAATTTATGCTCAGTGGGCAGCAGAAGTCAAAAAGGACTCCAGAATGTTAGGAACTGTTAGGAAAGGTGTAGAAGATAATACAGAGAATATCACAGTGTCACTGTGTTGCTTCAGGGGTTACGCAGGCACCTAAGAGGTTGTGTCACTGTCTAACTTGTAACCCTGGGTGCCTCTGTACTCTGCAGCTTTGGCTCACAGCCCTGAAATGAGTAACTAGCTTGCAGCACACTAACCTGATTTCCATTAGCCTGGTTACTCCAAGGAAGGTGCCAACAATAGCCTCTCCCATCCCATGTCTACCCTAAACTCTGTCTTCTGCAACATTCAGCCCTTCTCACTACAGTGCTCAAATCTTATCCAATGCACTGCTCCTTTAGAGAGTCAGCACAGAGCACCATCCTGCAGTTTTGACTGCGGATTTTATTCTCAGGTTTGGAACACTGCACTGTGATGGTTGTGCAATAAAACAAGATGAAGTTTACTAACAGAGAACAGATGTTTAAGAGATACCCAGTGGAAATAATTGGGCTATAAATGATTACAAATGAACAAAAACAAAAATATGCTTTTAAAACTAAAACCTAACAACAAACTAGAGTCTTTTGTTCAAATTGGTTGTCTCACCACACTTGTTCTTTCAGCATGGCTGATCAGTTCTTAGTCAGGATACAACACTGAGCTCAAAGTGCTTGCTGTCTTTGTCTCTTCAAATAAAGGATGCCACAATGGTGTGCTCTCTCTCTTTCTCTGCTTATATCTTCAAAGTTTATCTTTGTTTTCAAAGTCAGAAAGCCCTCTTGGGGGCTCAGCTTATTATGTTCACCAGGCAGCTGACACCATGTTAATTTTTGCAGTCTCCTTTCACCAGCAGGTTAGTTAAGTGATTATCTTCTCCTTTGGCTAATCAGATGGCTAGATATGTAAATTTGCTTCCATTGTCTCTCCTGCCTAGTTTGGTTTGGAGAGGCATTCAAGCTGATGGGGACCCCATCCCTTGGGTTCATTAAACCTCACCTGCCAAAGGCATTTTAAAAATATTGTTCCAGCACATATTTATAATGTTTCTTATATCACCTGCACATATGCCACATAATAATATTAATGACCAGCATGTTACCAGTTCACAGATGACACCTTATATGACAGCTTTTACATACAGGTTATGACAACAATAAATTGCGCTACACTAAGCTGGTTGGGCCAGCTGGGTACCAGGGAGCTTCTTGCCCTCTGACATTGGAGTGACCACTATAGAAATCCATGGAGCACCCATACCTTAAATACTGTGTCCAGTTCTGGTCATCCCATCTCTTTCTCTCCATTCAATACAAACAAAGGAAATTAATATGCAGCAGATTTAATACAAACAAAAGGAAATACTTTTTCACACAACAAACAGCAAACCTGGGGAATCCGTTGCCATGGGATGTTGTGATGGCCAAAAGCATAGCTGGGTTCAAAAAAGAGCTGGATAAGTTCATTGGAGGATAAGTCCATAAGTGGCAATTAGCCAAGGAAATCAGGGACACAAACCCTTGCTAAAGGTGACCTTAAACCTCTGATTACTGGAAGACAAGAGAAGATGACTCCAAAATTATGCTATTCTGTAGGCTCACCCTCAACCTCTGCTATGGCCACAGTCAGAGACAGGTCCCAGAAGGGTAGCTGTGTTAGTCTATCTCAGCAAAACAAACAAGGAGTCCTGTGCAACAGGATTCTGGGCAAGATGGGATGATGATCTGTCCCAATATAACAGCTCTTATGGTCTTATTATTCCATTTTATGGATGGACAAAGAGAGCAAGCGATGTTTCTAAGGTCACACAGGACTTTTGTGGTGTTGTGTGTTCTTAGGTTTTCAGTGTGAAACAGGTATAGGAGCTTTCAGTGTAAGAGCTGTACTAATAGACTCTATTTTAAAAGTATTTATTTAGCCAGTGTTATTTATATATGCTTCACCATCCTACCTCCAAGTACATTTGTATAAATCTCTCTACATTAAGGAATGTAGAACTCAACATCATAATTACTACCGAATTAAGCACAGAGAGTACAAAACAATAAGGCAATAATGTTTATGAGCAGAAAATGCTAGGTTGTAGCAGACTGATATATTTACACCTGTTCACTGAAATGTCACATTTACATATTTCTATTTTTAATTATATTTATTGTACAGTATTTACACTGCATGGATTCAGTGTAATAGATAGGCACTTTAAATATAAAAGGAAACATTAAATCAAATAAATAAAGTATGATTTTATGATTGAGGAAAAGGTAAATTGAATAATAGTCTCTGAAATTGTGCATCATCTTCACAGGTAATCATTTAGATAAATAGGAACCTTCTTACTTAATGAGCCTCAAACCTTGATAATCTGGCTCAGTAAAGGCCACGTCCTCCTCATCTTAGTCTCATATTTTGGTCCCTTCTTGAAATCTTGAATTCACTGATGTCAGGGGCAAAATTCCTACTGACTTCTTTAGGGTAAGATTATCCCCTATTAAGATCCACGTCAGTTAAAGCTTTGGACCTTATTATCAATTGTCCTACATCTTATTCAATCATTTTGTACCAGGACAAGGAAGCATAAAATGCTAACCTTCTGATTTATTAGTGTTTTACACTCACTCGCAACTGGCATCAATAGCTACACAAGGTGCAGTGTAACAGAGTATAGCAGTATAGCACCATAAAAGCGGGTGATGAATCTGGTAAGCAAGGGGCAACAGCTTCTGTCAGCTCCCTCCACACTGTAAGAACAGTAACTGCATAGCTATCCAGAAGCTGGATGCAGAAAAGACCCAACTGCCTTCAGGAATAGTACATAGAGCTGTATGCAGAACAGGCTGTAACTTCTGGTTAGCAACGGCTAGGGAGGGAACCAGTTCAGTGGGGTCCTAATGAGAGACACTAACGGATCCTGGCCTGGAAAACTGCAAGCTCCTCCCAGGCACGAGGTCTGTAGAGCCCTGTCTCTCAACTGCATTGCCCCAGAGGCCTCAACCTGAACCACTATTGCTTTCTTTGAACTGTAACTATTTAAACCTCTGTACCTAGGGTATTTGCAAATTTCCTTTCCGGTCAGCCCTAGTAAAATACCTTTTTCACTTAGCCATGTGTCTGAGTGGTAGCTGGCACCTACATAGCTTGCCTGGTGAAACACCTACAGTTAATTGCCTTGAAATTATGGTGCACCTGACACTATTGGCATGTTAGGGGTTTACTCCAGCAATGAGTAGCCCATTTATTACGGGGCGAAGAGAACGTTAGACTAGTTCTTGCTACTAAGGATGCCACCATTTAGATCTTACTTGTGACACTTCGACTTATGCTTGGGGTAAGAGTTCAGTTCTACAGGTGAGGAACTGTGTTGCAGGTTGGGAGTTTTCATCTGTACAGTCACAAGAATGTTAGCTCCCCTATGCTGGCTGGATCTTGCCCAGTGTCCCTGAAGGCAAAGAAATTCCCTGAATTTTCTTTCCCTATTGTCCTGCCTGCCACTGCAACAACAGCCAGAACAAAGGCCTAAATGTTCTAGTTGCATTTATAACATTGTTGTGTATTTGCTGTTAGACTTTAAACAGAATGTCACAAATACACAGTGTATTCAGAGTCACAAAAACCCATCAAAAAAAGCTTTGTTTTCTGCTTCTTTTTTAAGAAATATTGATAGATTCTTAAAAGTTAGAAACCAAGTCTTTAAAAGAAAGAAAGAGAGAAAAAGAAAAAGTCCATATTAGAGCTATTTTCATTCCAGGCCATGTTGGTGTGAACATTATCAATTGATCTAGGATTCAAGTGACCTGTCTGGAATGCTTGACAAACAAATTTTTCTCATGAATTATACATATTACTGAAAACCATACCTAATGTGAGACTGGAAAGAGGGCAGGTATTTCCATCACCTAGGGGTGAAAGCCCTGCAAATTAACAACAAGACGGTTCATTGAAGCAGGTAATGGATTGGTCTGTGAAAACAAGAAATCTTTGTGGGAATGAGTGTGATTATTCATATAGTCTGTCTGCTAATTATTGCTAGTATGAACATTATCTTTAACTGCTTTTAAAAACCCTGAAACTGATAGGCCTAGTCAACAGTGCAGTAAAATACTGTAATATGCGCCATAAACTTAAGCAGTGCAGGATCACTGCTTAGAAAACATTGTGTTAATTTGTGAAATAACAAGAAATTATTTCTGTATTTCCCTACATAAAAGAAGCGTATATGAGGCTTGTAAGGAAAAGAAATAGAGAATATCACTGCAGGTGCCTAAAACAGTATGGTGGTGCCTGAACATTCAATTGCAGGAGAAGTCAATTCCCTTTGATATAACACACAAGAAGATACGTTCTTTGTTAGTATTTCCATTGTAAACATTTATCCTTTTCCTTTGTATCAGTTAACAAGAATTGTCATACAGGCTCTGAAGGCAGCTTTGGTATTTGATTTTTCCGGGTCTAGAAAAGTTTGATTCCTTCTCATCTGTTATGTGATCATTTCTTTCAGAAACCAAACCTAGCATCCAACTGCACTGCTGCTCCAGTTTGGGGGTATTGCAGTACTTTCAGCCATTCTAATAGTTTGTTGAATTCAACTTTAACTTTTAAGTATGTTTCATTGTTCTCTGAATTTTCAGTATTTGTTGGATTTTGCCAGAATGTTAGCTAACTACTTACCTTTAATATAGACTCACAGACTCTAAGGTCAGAAGGGACCAATATGATCATCTAGTCCGACCTCCTGCGCAATGCAGGCCACAAAATCTCATCCGCCAACTCCTGCAATAAGCCTCTGTCCTATGACAGGGTTATTAAAGTCCTCAAATCATTATTTAAAGACTTTATGATACAGAGGATCCACCAGCAAGTGAGCCATACCCCATCCAACAGAAGAAGGCAAAAAAAGCCCCAGAGCTCTAGACAATATGCCCCGGGATAAAATTCCCTCCCAACCCCAAATATGGCAATCAGTTAAACCCTGAGCATATGGGCAAGTCTCACCAGCCAGTCACCCAAGAAAGAATTCTCTGTAGTAACTCAGAACCCACCCCATTCAACCTTCCTTTTCAGACCACTGGCATATCCAGCACCAGTAGTCAAAACTCAGTCTATTGCCAAACTGGGCTGTCCCATCATACCATCTTCTTCATAAATTTATCTAGCTCAGTTTTGAAGGCAGTTATGCATTTTGCCCGTACAGCTAGCCTTGGAAGGCTATTCTAGAACTTTATGTCTCTGCTGGTTAGAAACCAGCGTCTAATTTCAAGCCTAAATTTCCTGATAGTTTGTATACATTTGTTCTTGTGTCCACATTGGTGCTGTACTCAAATAATTCCTCTCATTCCATGATATTTACCCCTCTGATGTATTTATAGAGAGCAATCATACCTCCCTTCAACCTTCTTTTGGTTAGGCTAAACAAGCCAAGCTCCTTAAGTCTCCTCTCAGAAGGCAGATTTTCCATTCCACAGATATCCTTGTAGCCCTTCTTTGCACCTGTTCCAGTTTGAATTTATCGTTCTTAAACATGGGGGACCAGAACTGCAATATTCCAGATGTGGTCCATCACCACAGTATCTCTCCTTTCTAACGTAAGTCTTGCCCAGATTTATTTGTAGCTAGACATTCCTTCATAGATTCCCAGTTTTAAAGCCATAAGGGAATTATAGGCTATGTCTACATTAGCAAGCTTAATTCGGACTTGCTTAGTCCAAACTAAGCAGTGCCCAGTTAGTTGGACTAACCACGGCTTTTTAGTTTGAACAAACTTTTTAGTTCAAACTAGCCACGCTTATTTTAGTTCTAATGAACTTTTAAGTTCAAACTAGCCGTGCTTCTTTTAGTTCAAACTGAAAAAAGTGCACCTAGTTTGAACTAAAAAAATGACAGCAAGTTCCAACTAACTACTTAGTTCAAACTAGCACAGCTACATCATGCTAGTTCAAACTGAACAAAGCGCTAAGTGCTAGAATGATTTTTAGTTCAAACTAGATAAAGCCTAGTGTAGACAGGGACCAAATTAGTCCGGATTAAGCCTCCTTAATCTGGACTAATTTGGTAGTGGAGACATAGCCATAATGACAATCATCTCTGACTTCCTAGATAACACAAGCTATAGAATTTCATCCAGTAATTCCTACAGCTAGCCCATAACTTTTAGCTGAGCTAGAGAATATCTTTTAGAAACACATCCACTCTTGATTTAAAGATGTCCAGTAATGGAGAATACATCAGACCAAGTCTGGGGGATGGTGGGTTTTCCATAAATAAAGACACAGTGGAAGAAAGCACTGGGACATTAGTAGAAGAATCAAAGAAAGACTGTGTTGAGGTTAGCATCACTACTGAATGGTGGGGATATAAGATAAGGTGAAAATAGACAAGGATAGACAGGTAGGGAGGGGCAAAATTATACAGGGACTTAAGGTAAAAGTAAGGAGTTTGAACTGTACTTACCAAATTTATAGTATATTCTCACACAGTAAATAGTTGCAGGATATTGCAGTGAATTAGAAAGTATTAATAGAATTGCTTCTAATCATGATATACTTCCTATTATTTCTTTTTACATATAAAGTATGCATTTGACTAGCAACCATTTCACCTTAGAAAGTCTCTAAACCAGAATGAGCAGATGGATTGTTTTGTTTTAGAACTGTAATTATTCTATCTGGCACCATATCTCCATATCCTGAGGTTCACCCTTTGTAGCTCATTCGATAGGAAGTCTAACATACGTTACCAGGAAAAGCTTCTCTGCATTTGAGAAAAATAAAATTACCATCTATTTCAATCCCTTGATATCACCATCACTTGCCAGCCAGACTTCTTACCATGTCAACCAAAACAGATGAACAACATGCTATATTCTTTGCTGGGACATAGACACTATGATGAGGGCTATATAAGAACCTAGGTCAACAGACTAACCCTGTTTAGCACTGCTGTTGATAAAAACAATACGCTTAGGAAGATGTATATTTTCACTATCTTTTTTCCCCTGATTGAGAAGAGGAGAGTGTTCCAACAGACAGAAGACATTAAACTCTCTGATTCTGACAATGTCTGCATGAGTTTAATCCCTAAGGCACTCATACAGCAAAACAATTGAGCATGTGCTTAACTTTAAACATGTTAGTATTCCTACTGACTTCTCCTTACAGTCTACTTCAGTTAAAGTTAACTGCATGCTTCAGTGCTTGGGTGGATGGGGGCCAAGTACTTAAAAGCATTTTCTATCTAAGCAGCACTGACTACCTTCTTGCACAAACTAGTGCTTCCAAACATTTTCTTTCTTCTGATGTTGCAACGTTAGTACTGAACCCTGCCCAGTGGTCCACACTTAGAGGATGGGGACATAGACTTCTTTTTTTGAGTCCACAGCTGACAGCAGCATATATTTTCCATTTGATTTCTTCATTCTTGAAATTTACCACAGGCATTCTTTTCTGGTGCTTTATTTGGTGATCTACTGGCCATTGCAAGTAATGTCATCTTTGCTTTAGCTGTTCCATTTTTGCCTTAAGCGATTGTAATGTTATATCTATGGATGCACTACAAAAGCATGTCAAAAGGGAACCCAGAATAACAAATTTTGAGAATAAAGTCACAAAAACTTTCTGACACACCTGATAATGTGTAATGCAATTCAATGTACTTATAACACCTGCACATTCTTCACATTTAGTACTGTAGTCAATTATATTCACTGTACCATGGACACTTGTGTTAACTATTGTAAGTTACTGGCATGAATACTAAGTGCCATACTGTTATTGTTGACAGTTATGTTTCATGTACATTTGTGGGATAACATTACATTTCTCCTCTTCTTCTAAAACTACTAAAACTGATTAAAAGAAATTGGGCTACAGCACATAAACCTGATATGCTTCCCTCCGTATTGCAAATCTTCCTCACAGGAGATTGTTTATAAACCCTAATTTCTTCAGTGGTGGTAAGCTTTACCAACCCAAAAATTCTGACTTTACTCCTAAAATGTCCACAGTGGCACATGAAATCCCAAGGGCTATGACTACACTAGGGGCTTAAGTTGACTTAAGCCAAGCCCAGGCTACATTTGGAAATTATTAAGTCAACTTAAGCGTTTGCTGAAGTCTACTTAATAACTCTCACTTTTAAAGTCAACTTAATTTTTAACTTGACTTTATTAAGTCAACTTAAGCCAATGTAGCCTGGCATTAAGCTTAAGTAGAATTAATTGGCCTCCTGGCCACCTGGAAACCTTCCTGGCAACCAGGAAGTGCCTGCCCTGTCCAATCCCAGGGCAAGATAAAGCCC
The DNA here is from genome assembly GCA_007922195.1 of Podocnemis expansa. Taxonomy (NCBI): domain Eukaryota; kingdom Metazoa; phylum Chordata; order Testudines; family Podocnemididae; genus Podocnemis; species Podocnemis expansa. The sequence goes on from ML682005.1 coordinate 39,466,295, forward strand.
TGCCCCACAGCCAGAGCTAGCCAGGACTCCGGCTGTGTTCAAGGCATGGCAGGGAGCAGAGCCAGGCAGGCCAGAAGGTGGGCACCATCCTGGACCCACCAGGAGATCTTAGATCTCCTGGCTATGTGGTGGGATGAGTCCGTACACTCACAGCTCCCGGGGAGCCAGAGGAAGAAGGAGGTGTATCGGACCGTCTCCAAGGACCTGGCAGAAAAAGGCCACACTCGCGTCACCCAGCAGGTGTGGGTGAAAATCAAGGACCTCTGTCAGGGCTACCACCTGCCCTATTACACCCAGCTGCATGCCTTGCTGGGCCAGAAGGCTGATGATGGCCAGCCAGGTGGCACTATCGACGCTACCAAGCCACCATCCCCGGACAATGAACAGGAGGAGGGCTCAGTGGATGAGGATATGGTGCTGAGTCGGGGGGACACCAGCACCCTGGCACAGGGCACCACACCAGTCCCCTACAGCGCCAACCCAGAGCTCATACCAGGTACCCAAGAGGAGGCTTCTACCACCCCAGACAAAGGGACATCATGTCAGGCTCTCGGTGCACATATCTGTGAGTGCTCCCTCCCTAGGGCATGGTGGGGCAGGCAGGTGAGACAGGGACAGTGGGGAACAGGGCCTGGGGACAGGCAGTGTCCCAGGAGGGTACAGAAGCACCCCTATGGGGGCACAGGAGCAGGGATCTGTGTGGCGGGGGTGGGGACCTGGAGCTGAGCAAGGCAAGGCCTGGCAGGACATGGGGAGGGGCAATGTCAGTGTGACAGCCAAGGCCAGACAGAGGCACCCAACACCATTGGCTCATGGTCTCAGGAGAGACCTGTGCGACTGGGCTGTGTGGGGCTCACCATCCTGGGCACTGCACTCGCCCCATGCAGCAGAGCACAGCAGCATATAGTAAGGGGTCCCTGCCCCAAAGGACAGAGGGAGTAGGAAGCAGTGGGATGGGCATGCAACAGCAGCTGCTGTCAGCCTGCACACCACCCTACCTAATGGAGGAAACTGTTTTTCTTTGTTTCTGTCCTGCACACATGACACTGGCCACTGCTGGGGTGGGCCAAGCCCTGACCCAGAGAAGGAGGGGTGTCGCTCCAGGGAGGAGATCCTCAAAGAGCACCTCCAGCTCACAGAGCATGCTGAGGCGGCTGGTGGGTGCAGCAGAGGGAGGAGGAGCGCACACGCTGCAGGGTTGAGCAGGCTGAGATGAACTGGCTGCTTGACCTGATGGAGCAGCAGACCCATGCCCTGGAGTATCTGGCATGGGGCCAGGGCTCTCGCTGGGCTGAGGATCACCCTGCCTGGGACACCACAAGCAGGTCAGGACTTGGGGTGGCCAGCTGCTAAGGCCCCCACCCTCTCAATTCCCTCAATCCCCCCAAACCCCCACAACTATCACCTCCACATCTACTGAGTCCCCCCGCATCGCCCTTGTAAATAAAGGACACGTTACACAAATCCTGTGCATCCTTTTATTGTGTTGGGGGTGGGGGGAGATGGGTTGGAAGGGGTGGGGGAGCAGGCATGGGCAGGTGGGGGTGGTGACACTGGCTGGAGGAAGGTGCTTTTTCTCATCTGCAGGTTCCGCAACCAGTGGTCATCATCCCAGCTGGTGAGAATGATCCAGTGCCACCACTCACTGCTGGGTTCCTGTGCCCAGATGTGCAAGTGCATGGAGGGCACTCTGTCTGTGCCAACTTCCAAGGAGGGCAAGGGGGTTAGCCTGCTGCGGACTGCTCGTGCCCTGGCAGTGGCCCTGCAGCATGTGGTCCAGACCTGGAGGAGTCTGGCCAATGCATGGAGTGTGTGGAGTGCTGTGCTGGTACACTGCTGGACCTCCTTGGGGTCCACGTTGCCATGGACAGTATGGAGGGTGGTGTGATCACTTGCTTTCTGTTGTAAAGAAGTGGCCGGGAAAGCGGGGCACTTCTGCTGTGGTGCACTATGGGTTAGCTACCCACAATGTACCACTCCTCGGTTGATCTAGGAGCTGCAAGTGTGTACATGGGCAGCCTCCTGGCATCGGGGAGGGGGGCACTCTAAGCTGGCTTAACAAGGTCTACTTTAAGACAGTTTAGGTATACCTTACTAAGACGGCTTAATTGAGCCCTTCAGTGTAGACATAGCCAAGTTTAATTTCTCAGTGGCCTTTTTATCATTGATTGAAAGGCTACCAAGATTCTTGCGTGCCGCTAGTTTTTTAGATAATATTCAGTGTCTTCATTACAACTCTCAGTTCGTAGTGATTCATCTACAAACCTTACTTGATCTGAGCTAATAATCTTACAGACCATATGCTGCAGCCTGTCTGCTATAATTTTTGCCAGCAGTTCACAATCCCAATTAATTAGTGACAGGGGCTAACCTTCTACTTTGAGAACTCTACCCAGGAGTCTATCCCATGATTACTAATTTCTTGAGTGTAGTAAACATACGTTTTTATCCAACTGACCATGCAATGATGTAAATTCAGCCTTCACCCCTACCATCTGGATTTTTAGAAAGGATTTTCACATTGAAACTTCTTGCCTTGTACATTTTCAGTTGCCTGGGAAATTCAGAAGAAATGTGACTCTGTCTGTGTCCATCTTTACTGTACACATATATTTATGAGTCTCTAAAACATGACTCCAAGTTATGAATGCAAACAAAAACTACTGTAATACAACAAAAGTCTCTACTGACACAGCAACATTTTTCCAGGTCCCTAGACCGGCCATTTCAAATAGAATCATCCTTTCTATAGCTGTTCCATTTGACTGTGATTGGCTAAACCAACTATCAGGTCTGTACAGCATACGGTTAACGATCAGGTAATAACTAGTGAAATTGAACCATGTACTGCCCCTGCTAGAGGCCTGGTCAGGCTTGTTGCCTGGTCATTTATCTGGTAAGAGGTATTATTCAATGCCAATAACTTTTTAGATTTCTTGCTGTCTCAGTGGGCATACTTAACCATGCCACTGTAAATCTAAGTTCTAAAGGGGTAGCTGTGTTAGTCTAGTTCAAAAAAACCAACAAGGAGTCCTGTGTCACTTAAAGACTAACTAATTTATTTATTGCATGAGCTTTCGTGGGAGAAAAATCCCACTTTATTAAAGAATCCCCCTTCATCAGAAAATCCTATTTCTTCAGAGTATCTGAACTGAGATTCTTCTCCCACTCCTTGTTTGTTTCACTGTAAATCTAGTCCATCACTCTTACCCTCAGTGCAGTGAAACAAAATGCACTTTTATGTGGGTTTGACCTCTGAAGAGTCTCTCCCATACATGTAAACTACCCCAGAAGCTTCCCTGGCTACATCACCTGAAAGCCATGGGTTAGTTTGAAATGCCTGTTGCCTATTTTGCTGAACATACTGCTTATGCCACTGATTATCATGTATATCAGAGAAGCTATACCTAGTATGAGGAAGAGATCAAGGCCTTGCTCTCCATCTGGAGTGAGCAGTGTATCCATATCAGTTTCAATATACTCAAAAGAAGTATCAGAGGATACATTTGCCTTGTAGACTGCCAAGTAGGCCAAGACAAAATAGTCTATTAAGGTTACACACAACCATTTGAAGGACTTGAACAAGGTCTCTATCAATCAATAGACAACCTGCTCCTATTTTGAAGAGATGTACCATGTGGTAGCAACTAGGCCAACCACAAAACTAGTGAATCCCATGAATAGTGGAGGATTCAAATCAGAACTGCTAGTGAAAAAGTAAAAAGAATACTGATCAAGAAGCCTGGTAATGGGATAAGGAAGTGTTTGATTCAGGTACTTTGTAAGTGTTCTGCATGGTATGGCCAAACCAAGGCAGAAAATAGTAATAGACTCATGCCTCCTGATGCATGTATGCTACTTTTGTTAAGGTACCAGGAAATTTTGTACAAGAAGAAAATCTTTTCCAGCTATTTTTGGCCTGCAATATGCCCAGTCTGGAAAACTGTTTCCCAGTCACATCCATGATTTATCTAAAATTGGAGGAATAATTAGTCATTTTAAGATTAAGCTCCAGTAATATACTTCTACCCCCTTCAAAAAGCTAACTGAATTATGAATACTGAGCCCCTCAGGTTTCCCCTGCTTGTGCAGGCAGAAGTAGTCTGGGTATGGGCTAAATAACCTGAAGCTATATTCACTTAAGAAAGTCAAAATCTCATTGGTGTGGTGAAGCTCGTGTGATCATTTCCCATGAACAGTAGATTGTGCCATCATCTAATCCATCTCTAATTTAGTAGAAGTAGATAATGGTGTGATTAAGTTTACTATCTCCAATGTGTGAATTATTACTGTTCAACTCAGGGCTAACCAGCTAAACAGATCTACATTGACCAACAACCATACGCTTTCAATATCACTTTTTAGGAAAGAAATGATTGCTAAACCCCCAAGGCAAACAGAAATCATAGTTGATGGACATTTCCGTGAGAAACACAGAGCTAGAGCACATAATAAATGTATAATTCATTAGTCAATACATGCTTGGAAACAACATGAACTGTAGCAGGTCCCATATTACTATAATTTGTATGGTAAATAGAAACTACTTTTTGATCAGAATAGAAAAACATTTTACTGATTTTTTCTAGAACAATACACATGTACAAAAATGCATTTCCATTTTATTTAGAGACATGAAATTTTAGACATTGTATATGCCACTGTTCTCTCTTCCCCACTCTCCTCCTTTTGCAGTCTCTGCTTTTCATTTGGCATGCTCTGTTCTCGTTTTTCACACTCTGTTTTCATCAAGTTACTGCCTCTGTGTGGTTTTAGGCCTCTTTGTGCTGGCACAAAGTACCCTTAATGGATTGGAGAATCCAGTCAAGACAAGGAAGTTCTTCTATAGAAAACCAATGAAGTTCTTCTATAGAAAAGTCCTTCTTTCCTCTATCTTGCTTCCTCCACCAAAGCAGAGAGGGCTGGGAGGAACACAGCTAACTAGCAGTAGCATGAAAGGGGGTGGGGGTTGTTTTCTTCCCTGGACAATGTATACATTTTTCAGTGCTAACAAGAATGTTCAGAAAGTTATGGGTCTGTGTCACCTGAATCAGATGAGTTTTACTAAAATATCTTTGATATATCAGGATGAGCTTTCCTCAGAGCATCATCAAAACAAATGAGGCAAGAAGGCTTCTAGTTGTTAGTTATGCAAGAAAGTAAATATTCAGGGATAACTAGGTAGTAATCTTTGATCAAAGTACCAATAGATTTAAGGCAGAAGTGGGGGCCACTCTACCTTTAGAAAATTCCAAGAAGGGTAGTTTCTAGAATAGTCAGATATCAGGCTTGTAAATGGGAACTATTCCTTGGTTCCTACCTGGGCCAGCCCCTAGACCAAATGGCACCCCTGGTTCAGATTATCTTTGGCACTCCCCTTCCATTTGTTAATATTTGAATACCTTATTTTTACTGCATTTGTAGCCCATTTCATGACTTTGATGCACAATTTCCATGCACGATTTCCCTCTGTCATATAAGACATGCTAGGATCTGTAAATCTTTATGCTAGGATCTGTAAATCTTCATTTATTCATGCCATATATAAGCAAATAAAAAAGATCCTCTAAACTTACAGAAACATTTAAATTTAAGAATTACTGAAACATATTAACATCAAGAAATTGAACCGTACACCAACATTCGGTGGACCAGTACTAAATAGTGTTGCAAGACGTGACAGTTTTAGATTGTTAACCCTAATCCTAGTTCAAAAGGTTGTTTTTCTCACTTTTGCACTTGTGAACTGAAGCACAGCATTAAAGAGATCCAAAGACTGGCCAATGGCATTTTCAAGCAATAAAATAGCAGCCTACATCAGTCTTTCATCAACCATCATTGATCAAAGGTTTTGTTTAATGTGCCTGAGATTCAGAAAACTGTGCTCACCACTTGCATCTGTGACTGGCAGCATGTGTGGAATCCTCAAAATTATCCACACATTAGGAAAAATGCCCTTCAGTTCTCCATGATGAATGAATTGGGAAACTCAGAGTGAAGAGTGCTGCCTGTGTGGCAAAATGTGATGGATGTTGTCCAATTTGACATAGTTCAATTTATCAATTATCATTGATGTACAAACATTCCCATGTGTCCATGTCCACTGAAGGTTCGTACAATTGTTCGAGAATGCTTTCCTATCCACCAGCAGCTTTATAAGGTCATTAAAAAAAAAACAAAACCCTTAGATCTTTTCATAATGCTTCATTTATCCAAACCTTTTTGATGGACACTCAAGCAGTGTCAACAATCAAGCAAAAAACTCCCTCTTGCATTTTTCTTCTATGTTTCACAGTCTTAGAAAGTCACAAGCATGTTAAGTATGGCAAAAGATGTAACAGTATTTCTTTTATATTGTTGCATAGACAGGGACTTGATAGATATCTCTGGTGTCTCATTAAATATGTCCTTTATTAGTCACTACTTACACTCTTTCAGCCTTAAAACAAATACGCTTTTACAAATCCCCAATAAACTAAGATTCACAGTATCACATCTGGGCTCTCATTTACCTTTAGTTCATTTTTATATCTCACTGACTAAATGGCAATGCATGGCCCCTTATATACCCAAGAGGGCATGTCTGAAACATTCTAGAAGATTTGAAGAAAATCTAGTTCTCAGAAGATCAGTAATATTACATGAGAGTCTATAAAGGTCCATAACATTCTGAGGTTAGTGAAATATGAATCCATATACAAAATACCTGAAACATTTTACTTCTAAAACTCTATTTTCCCTTTCATTGCTTACAATAAATATAGCACCCTGAGTCTGGTATCCCCTTAACCTGGCACCCCAGGTGGTCCAACCTAAATCTAGCCCTCGGGCTGGTTCCTACATGCTTTTAAGTCTACTGGGCCTTAGCAGCATCCAGACATTTCTTCTTCCTCCAGCCTCTTAGGGAACAGAGCCCTGTCTTATATCCCCTTCTTAGCCATAGCCTCACTGCCTTAAATATCAAGAGAGTCCAGCCTCCTAAGTCTCCCCAAGAGCTTAAAAATGCCTTACCCAGATCTCCACACCTTGTGGGCACTCCAGTGATCTGGGGTTTTTAAAACCCTTCTGAGATTTCATCAAGACAGTTTAAATAAGGAAATGCACACACTTTGCAAAGGCACTTCTAAACCACACAAACTTCACTAGTAAAGAAATCAGAAGAATTACAGTCCTAGGCAAATGTAATACACATCAGTATACACATCCCTTTCGTTCACTCTCCTCACCATGAAGAGCTTTTTGAGCTCTGGCTAGTGTCCTTTCAGGAGTTCAAGACCGCCTGCATCCTGTTTCTCCCACTTACGTCTTCTTGTTTGTTCTGCTGGTGGTCCAGAAAGAGAGAGAGACACACCAAGAAGATCTGGCCTTTCAATCAAGTACTGGCTTCCTCCATCAGGTGACCTCCAGAGCAGCTTCGCAACCCCTCTTAGGTGATCAATTGCTTAGATGAAGCCATCACAATTTACCCCTTTGGAGTGACTACAAAGGCTGTGTTCACACACAGGCATTATTTCGATACAAGTTGTGTCGAAACAACTTGTATCAGAATAATGCCTTATTTTGAAATAACTTAATTCGAATTAACAGTTTGTTAATTCAAATTAAGGAAAAAAGCTCAAAGCGAAATAGCAGTTTCAGGCAACAGTTATTTCGAAACAAGTCACTGTTGTTTCAAAACAACATGTTCGGATGGCATTGTTTCAAAACAATCATTTCAAAACAACATTGTTTCGACCCCACATGGGGTTTAAGTTGTTTCGAAACAACCGTGCATCGTGTGAACAGGGTATTTCTTATTTCAAAACAACCTCTGTTGTTTCTAAATAAAAGCGCTGTGTGAACACAGCCAAAGAAAGGGTTCCTGTGGATTGAAGTCAGACTATAGTTCTAGGATGGACCCTTTTAAATGAAGAACTATCAAAGTGGAAAGACTATACATGGTTTTCCTATTGTTAGCTCTTCTGCTGGATGTAAGAAATAATCCAAATATCTGAGTGTTGCAGATCAAGATGGAGACGAAAGTACAAAAGTGAGGGACATGGTAGAGTTTATAATCAAAATGACATTGCCAAAACAAAGAGAATTTGCAGATTAATGCAGACATGCTAATCCATCACAAGGTCTCCTTCATGTTTTTTCTTAGAGGAAAGAAGGGATTGTTTAGGAACTTATACTATTAACGGGTTTGTGTGTTAGCTTTAACTGATAACATGTGTTTGCCATTCACCTGGTATAAATGTCTCTTCTTTCTGCTATTTCTCTTCTGTAAGGTGAACAGCAAATCCCCATTTGTATGACAGTGATCTTATAATTGTATATGCAGTAGCCAAGAATTGGAATGTAACGCGGTATCTTTAAAGCAGCAAAGGACTCATGGAATATCTGCCACACTTATACACCCTGCCTGCTTATATATGTTCTTGGGTGTATGGGCTGTTGATTAATCTAAGCCAAGAAGAATTCAAGGAGGGAGCTTGGAATGGAAATTCTGATATCAGAGGAAAACTGGGATTTCATTTGTAGCTATTTATTTGTTGTGTTTTGGATTTTAATTTTTTAATCTTTTGGTTTTTGTTGTGGATTTTTTTCTGTTTTGTTTTGTTTTGCTTTTGATGTAAAAATTCTTGCTTCTTCCTGTGATCTGATCTTTCCAGCAGCTTGACCTGAACATCGGTATAGATGGATAAGCATTGAGGGTGTGTAGGGGAGCAAGAAAAGCATACTAATAGTTGATTATACCTATTGGGAAATGATCAGCTTCTGTGATGACGTTGGACCAGCAGAATTTTAGTTCTGTATCACCATGTTGACAGACACTTCATACTGCGTTACATTTAAATTAATTTAATTTTGGCTCACACTTTATCAACTCACTCACAATGCTAAGCTTTCACACTGTGACATCTACGCTATCCATGTGAACAGTGTTAGGAAGCTGCACGAAGCGACAGTGGCTACTTATTCCTCCTCATTATACACTGTGTCTAAAATCCCCTGGCTACTTGCATTCCTAACTGCAGAGAATTTTAAAGAATGAATTTAGTGCTATTAGGAACAAGTTTTTTTTTTTATTAACAGGACACTTTTTTCTATTTTTTCCCTAACGTGAACAATTCAGAATTGTAATAACTGTATTCCAATAATGCTTTATTCTGACAAAATGGAAAGCTCTCCCCCAGGGCCACATTAGTATCTTCTTCTGTCTAGGAATGCAGCTGTTCCAGGGCATGTTCTGAGTAATGTCTCTAATTGGCAGATATACAGATATTCAGAGTGCTTAGGCTAATTATGTAATAAGGGAATCACTCCTAAAATTTTATAAACGTTAATATAGACATTTAACTTCAATTTCTTTGAAAGTTGAACAGGAAATGAGAATTCTACTGGTACTAGTACCAAATGCTCATTTTTATACCGAGGTTTTAAAATGGACGGTATTGAAGATCTAATGCTGTATTCAAGCTGCAAATGACTCTCTTTGGCATTGAAATATTGCTGCAATTAAACCTGCAGTAAAGTATTAAAAGGCGGGGGGGAAGCATTTCACTGCTTTTACACAAAACTGTGGAAACTTTAAAGATGGACCTCTGAATTCCATAACTTCATTTTTCATACAGTCTTCAATAATTCTCAGATAGATTTCATTGCTTATTATGATTTCAGTGGTTCCACGTGCGAGGTAATGCCGTGAAGCCTATCTAAGGCAGTTTCTTTAACATTCTTTGTAATGTACATCTCTGTTGTGCTTATTCATTTGTCTAGGTGTAAGTCTTTGTTTCTGCATTTGTATAAGCCAGTGAACCACTCATTTCAATGAGAGTCTTGTTTCAAGTATTTGGTAAACAAGCCAAAGTTGTTTTCAGTTGAAATGTCTGGGGAGGGAGGACAGTTATCAAAAGGCTTAGACCTAACACACATGCTCACTTTCTGTCTTTCTCTTGGGAAGTGTCCATGTTGCAGACTGATGGAGCCCCATATGCAAGTGAGACAAATTCCCACAGGTTGTAAGGTTCATCACAAACCTGATGACCTTCACTCAGAGGGCACACTTCTTCAGCCTTGCCTTCTCTAACAAATGCACAGCAGTGTGTCCATTTTAAAGCACAGAACACAGTACGCACAATTTTTTCTCTGGAAAGAGGAGAGAGAAAACAACCCACACAGGACCAAAATTAATTATGTTGCTTAATGCACAGCTGGAAGGCATTCAAAGACCATAATAATAAGGGCTGTATAAGACACTATTGACCAGAATAGAATACAGAATAGCGGTCCCCAAATTGTGCAGCATCCCTATTTTAAGAGGCATGGAAGAATGTGTGTGGGGTAGGACATAACAGGGCCCAGACCAGCCCCAACATGTGGAGGGGAAAGAATACCACCCTGCCCCACTGTGTCCCCCCCCCCCCCCGGTTGACCCCATCCTCAGACTCCAGCTCCCGGCCCCACTCCAGCTCCCAGCTGTGAGTATACTCTAATCTCAGCTGTGCTCCAGAGCTTGACCATAATCAAGGCCCTAGCTGCACTCCTCACCCTGCTCCTGCCCCCAGCCATATCTCCTGCCCTCAGTCACGCTTCTTACCCAACTTCTGGCCCTGGCTACTCTCCTGGCCCCATTTACACTCCCAACCCTGGACCTCTTTCTGACCCTGCTCCTGGGCCCCATTGCAGCTATGTCTCCCACCCTAGCTGAACTGCCCAGCTGTAGCTCCAGCTCCTAGGAGAGTGTGGACCAGCTGGAGAGGACACCGAGCAAAAAGGTTGGGGGGCCACTAGTGTAGAAGGATTAACACAGAATCACTATTGGAGTGTTTGGTGTTTTGAGTAAAACCCAGAAATGTGTTGTATAAAATACAAAGAAAATAGAAATTGTAACTCTTTTTAAATGTGCCTTTCCTGGAAAAGGGCAAGTAAATTTTCAGTGGATTATGTGAGGTGTAGCTGGACAAGTCCCATGTACTCCATGCAGCATTTCCATGGCAAAGCAGTTGTGCCAGGAGGAAGCAGAGGCAATCTGGAAGGATGAGGAGTTTGAAGTGATGTGCTACGTGCTGAAGGGGCTGGCCAAAGAAAATATAAGAGTGAGTTTTTCCCTGCAGACTCTAGAACACGAGTGGAAAGGTTAGAGACAAATTGGATTTTCTACAGAACATACCATCCTTGCTCAGTATGTCACAGGAGCATGAAGACAGAGGCCCTGCAACAAAGTTGGTGATGTTGTCCCAACCAACATCAGCCAGCAAACTCCCATTCCCTGCACTTCCAACATCTGTTTGCCTCCTTATCTTGCAAATTGTTGAGAAGCTCCTGTGAGTTACTCTACTCCCAGTGAAATCAGTGCTCTGCATTTTTGAAAAGCAGACCATCTGAAATATGAATTTAGGGGCCTAACTTTAAGTTTCTATTTTTTAACATATTGTCCTAGCTATTTTGTATACTGCGAGCATGTCAAGGGAGGGATTCATGAAGATCAGCAGAGATGGAAACTCTGCTTGGGTCCCCCTCTTACAGAATCAAGGGATGAACTACAACTACCATTCAAGTTTCATAGGTTAGGACCACCATGATTAATATGTCTCTCTACATGTATATGCTTCAGCCAGGGAAGTATAACCCTGGCCCTCACGTCTGAAGAATCCACCAGCTCTTAATAGCCACAAAAGAAAGGAAAACTGTGCATTAAGCCGTACATTTCAAAGCAAAGCAAAGTTCAGGCAAGGGCCATAGTCTCCTTCAAATTCAGGGAACCCCCAAATTACTAATGTTACCAGTTGGCCTCAGTGAGCTGCAGTGAGCTACAGACTGTCTAGTACTCAAAATGGGCTTTTAGTTTAGTTTTTAGTAATTTCTCTACAGTCCTTTTATCAGCAATTCCTCTTATATTAAACATCTTGCATTAGTATTTGAATATTTGATTATATTTTCCTAATTGACACAAAACTTTTGACTGAAAAGTCAAATGATTTAGTTAACCATGGACGCTCAAAGAGACAGCCTTAGAGACTCAGAGAGAAAGCCTTGCCTTCCAAAGAAAGAACACATTCCATGATGAATAGTAACTTGCCCAGCTGTTTCCTTCTCCTTTTTATTTCTTGAGATGCTGCAGATTATAGTTTAACTACACAAATTGCATACATAGCTGGGCATTCACTGTGATCAAGTATAGGACTGTACAGTGGTATTACAGCAACCATTCAGTTAAGAACATTTGTGGTTCCCAGATGCGCAGGGAAGTACAGTCATGTAAGGTGAGAATGTGAAGATTGCAGTTGTAACCAGCTTCTGCAAGAGAGCATAAATTGAGAAAGATTTCTTCCACTCTAATCTCCTTATACATCCACACTTTGTCCAGGCAGATTCTCCATTGTCTTAAGCTTTCTGTAGTCAAAACACTAATAAATCAGAATGCTAGAGTTTGGCACCCAGCATACACTAGGGAAAACGAGTCCATGAGTGGTATGGTAAAGAAGCATCTGGCTCAGGGCTCTATTTTCAAAGTGATTGGATACTAACAATATGTCTATAAAGCAAATACTATCCTGTATTTATTTCATCACAACATGCTAAAGGCTGCTTCTTGCTGAGACAGCAAGTGAGTCTGAACTGAGTGGCAAGGTTTCCCACTGCAGCTGAACTTCTATTCATATTTCTAATTGCGCTGCTCTGAAATGTAGTTTCAGAATACATGCGTCTGCTGAGTATGTTGTTCTTGGGTCTTGCTCAGTTATATACAATTAATCCTGGATCACCACATAAAAAGCCTACTTGAACAGCTTCTCTCATCAATAATCTTCTCAAGATTTACAACCCACCAAGGAGTGATACTGCTCCTTTGTTTAAGGGAGAATGTCTTTAATTTCTTCAGTTTACAATCTCAGGGTCTTGCTTCTGGATGAGTGGGTGATAAAGGTGGCCTAAAGTGCCTTTTAATATCTTTGGTTGGCTCAGAGATTACAACCTTACCTCTCTTAGGACCTGGACTCAGTTATCAATGCTTGCACTCTTTCAGGGCACTTTTCTTAGGGCTACCCTTAAAGAACACTCTAAAACCTCATGCCAGCCAGGTAAGTCTACTCAGACAAATCAACCAAGATGCACAGACAAAAAGCAGTTGGGGCAGGGGGAAGGCAGATGTAGATTCTTTGGTTCACAGACTTTTTCTATATCTGATATCAGCTTATACCTTTAAAAAATGTAGTATAATGATCATTTAAATAACACCTTTCATCTGGTGATCTCACAGAATTTTGAAAACATGGATTAAGTCTCACAGCATCCCTGTGAGGTAGATATTTTAATCCTCATTTTACCAATGGTTAGATAATGTGAGTCACGGAAAGGTTAAATGACTTAGTCAAGGTCACACAATAAATTAGTGGTAGTCTGTCAGAGCCAGGAATGGATCCCAGGAGCCTTGACTTTTTTTTTTCCCCTCTATCCTACCCTGTATTCAAGCCAAACTCCCTTAGATTTGAACCATGGTATTTTTAAAAACTTTATACAGAGTATCAAGCAGAGTTTTAGTGATGTAGTAGGAATGTTTTATCTTTGTGTGATCTTTTTAGATCACTGTCTTTCATTATTTCATCAATAAAACAAATAGAAGAGTCTTTTTAAATTATTGTCCAAATGTAGCAGCAGTATAAAAACACCAGTACTGGAGTTCCACTTACTGAAATCAGAAACTAATCAAAACCATATTACATTTCCTGTATAGGAGGCAGAGGGAGAACATAAAATGTGTTAAAGGTTAGAACCTTGGGCAAGGTCTCCCAAAGAAGTCCAGGCCCCTGTTCCATTCCTACGTTACTAAACTAGCATGAATGTCATGAACTTCAAACTATAATGTTAACTGTCTTTAGTGATTTCTTTTATCAAAAATTACGGTGTTTATAGATTTCATGTGTTGGCTAAACCAAAGGCCTAATTAGCATAGAAATGGTTAAGGACTCACTGGAAAAGACAGAGTCAATATTCCCACTATCAACCCCAGTTTTTAGGGATATATCACTTGGCTGTAAAATTACATTCTAGAGTAAGCCTTCATTGTCAAGGTCTCAACATGACACTAGTGTTTTTATCACATTATTTTAAAATGAAGTGGCCCTTTTAACCTAAGGAGGATGAAGTTGTGTGTAAGTTAACCAGTTACAGGTGTGTTTCTTCTGCTTCTATAACTCAAAACACAGACTCTCTCTCTCTCTCTCTCTGTGTGTGCGAGTTTAGTAAAAGGCACTGATTTTTCTGTCTATCCACAAAAGAGATATAGACCAGACAATCAGATGTACATTGCCATACACCCCACTCTGGCAATGTACATCAAAACTGAAGTATTGCACAGCATAAAAAAAAGAAATAGCATAATTAAAAATATTATAAAATCTATTTTTTAAAAAATCCCATCACCTTCATTTATGCAAATAAAATCAAATTGAGGTAATAAATAAAAGGCCAAAAGCTGACTTTCTAAGAAGAACAATGAAAAAAAATGATTAGGTCTTTATTAAAAGAGGATAGTGGTAGACAGAAATAGACACAAGATGGTCTGGGGAGAGATATGTACATGCTAGAGCTCACCACAGCAACATGATCCCTTATAGATGAGTGGTATGTGAGCCCAAACCCAATCAGGATGAAGCTTAAAGAGGATCTTTTAACTATAACCAGGACCTACACCAGTGAAGATTTTGAAGTATTCTCTATTCTAGAACTGCTATATAAGCATCCATTATAAAGGACTCTAGCAACATAATACACTTCTATGCAACATGTGATAACACATCTTAAAGGCTATGAAAAATAATCTATATTAAGAGTTATTTTTAATAATGGACCAAATCTTAAGGTCCTAATTAAGCTACAGTTTCTGTCAACTAAATTTTCAAAAGCGATTAGGGCTTCTGGGGCCTAAGTTTTTGGGTATCCAGCCTGGGGCACTTTAATGAGCCCTAATTGCCACTGAGCAGATGTTCAGCACATTCTGAAAAATCAGATCCCTTTCAGATGTCTCAAGTTGAACACCCAAAAACTAAGGCACCTATAATCACTAATTTCTTCTGAAAATTTAAGTCTGAATTGTTACACCATGTGGAGCACACTGGAGGAAACAACTGCAAGGATACTGGTATGAGGTCTGCATTGAAACAAAAGGCCCTCCTGGCTAAGTACAGGTGATAACAAATACAGTGTGTTTGAAATTTAACTTGAGGAAGAAAGGAAAGAATTTATAAAAGCATGTGTCATTTATTCTGGCTCTCCTTTATAAGAAAAGATATATGCTCACTCATGATTGTTTTGAACTCAGATAATACTCAGAGTTTACCTCACTGTAAGACAGGCGCCAGGGTCCCCTTATGGGATGCCTGTGTGGGGAAGCACCCTTGCCTCCTTTCCCACCAACACGCCCCTCAGGCAGGTAGCCGCTAATGTTCCGGACTCTACTCCAGGTCAGGACAATGAAGGCGACAATCTTTAATCCGGGAGGTAGGCCGGTAAGAGTTACTGTCCTTGGCCCTTGGAAGGGGCCAGGCAGATAAGACACAATAGTCTTATGAATAGGATTCAGGAAGAACTAGCGAGGTTCTAGGTGTGGGGGAAGAGGAGCTCCCATCACAAGCCAGAAGTGAGGAGGTGGGTGGCTGCTGCCTGACCCAACTCCACTGTGTCTCAGCCCAGGTCCTCACGTGGTGTTGGCTCGTCCAGGACTGGGCCACTGGGGTCCAACCTGCAACATGCCTGTATGGCCTCTGGGTCAGCCTCCACTTGGTAGGGTTCCTGTACCCAGTCCAAGCCCCGTTCCGGGGCCGCTACTTCTGATAGGGATCCGAACCAAAACACACCGGCCCCTTCCCTCAGTCTGTCTCCTGGACTCAGGCACCCTCACTGTCCCATCTCTCCACCCCATTTAGCGCCCGAGGTACCTGGTCTTGTTCCAGTTCTTCAGGATAGCACCCCCAGGGTAGATTCATGAGCTCCTCCAGGTGGTTGTCAGGATCCTGAAGGGCTAGCAAGCTGGGTAGGTCTTCCACAGAGGGGAATGCTCTAAGTCACAGCTAGCTTCCCTGGTGTCAGCATCACTTGACAGGGGGAGCTCCTCTAGATCATTGGTGAGGGATGGGTAGATGGGGGCCGCCGCCAGGTTGGGGGCTGGTGCCAGGCTGGGAAGCTCTTGGGGCTTGACTGAGACAGCTCCCTGGGTGGACTGCCCCGGCAGTCCTGGCGCTGGCAGCTCCCTTTGGCCTTCCTGCCCCCTGGGCGCGGCTGGGCTTCTGGTCTGCCAGGCCTTCCACCGGGGTTCTGCTGGACATTCTAGGCAGGCCCCTGGTTCCCAGGATGTTGGTTGGCTCTCCACAGGCCAGGCCTTCCATCGGGGCTCTGCTGGGATGTCCACGCAGCTGTCTGGTCCCCACAGTGCAGGCAGATTCTCCGCCAGGCCGGTCTCTGGCTGGGCCTGTGGAGAGAGCAAAGGGAGCTCCTTCCCCTTGGGTCACCAAGCCCTCACTGAGCTCCATGGCTTGCCTCTTATACTTCCTGTCCCACCCCCTTGTCTCTTATCAGACTGACAGGTTGCATCTGGCCCCAGCCCTGGCCCCAGAAGAGCGGAGCAGCCCTACCTGCCTATTTCTAGGGGAGGCCATTTTGTCTCTGTATATAAGGGTGGCGATCTTGCCCCCTTATATACAGGAGTCCATCTCTCCCTCTTACACAAGTTCAGCACATAAAGTCATCTAAGGAGTTAGGCTGAACCACTGGCCTTGTTCCTACTCCAACATGACTTTAGTCTCCCCTCAAAATTAGCACAAATCCAAAACAGCTAAAATACTGGTATTCACTGGGAGGTAGCACCATTTTTCTAATTTTCTGCACAAGAGACACAGGTTTTAAAAATAAATCTCAAACAATACAAAAATTTGGAGGAGTGCATCTACACGCTATGCGTGTGCATGTATGTGTGAAATGTTGCAACTCAACTGGCACTCTGATTATTGGCCAAGCTTGCATGGCTTTGCACTCAATTTGATCTCAAGCTGTAGAAAAATCATGGAGTAGATCCTCAAAGAATCCAGTCTGAAACACTTGGAGGAAAACAGTGATCAGGAACAGTCAGCATGGATGCAGCATGGGCAAATCATGCCTGACCAACCCTACTGCCTTCTATGATGAGATGACTGGCTTTGTGGATGTAGAATAGCCATCGATGTGATATACCTTGACTTTAGCAAAGCTTTTAATACAGTTTCCCATGGCATTCTTGTCAGCGAGTTAAGAAAGTGTGGTCTGGATGAACGGACTGTTAAGGTGGATAGAAAGCTGGATAGATCATTGGGCTCAGCAGGTAGGCATCAATGGCTCAAGGTCTATTTGTCAACCAGTAACAAGCAGAGTGCCTCAGGGGTCAGTCCTGGGGCCACTTCTGTTCAACATCTTCATTAATGCTCTGGATGACGTGATAGACTGCACGCTCAGAAAGTTTGCAGATGACACCAAGCTGGGGGAGAACGGTAGATACACTGGATGGTAGGGATGAGATTCAAGGAGACCTAGACAAATTAAAGCATTGGGCCAAACAAAATCTTATGAGGTTCAACAATGACAAGTGCAAAGTCCTGCACTTAGGATGGAAAAATTCCATATACTGCTACAGGCTGGGGACTCACCGGCTAAGTAGCAGCTCTTTACAAAAGGACCTGGGGGTTATAGGGGATGGGAAGCTGGATATGAGTCAACAGTGTGCCCTTGTTACCAAAAAAAAACCCATATTGGGCTGCTTCAGTAGAAGCATTGTCAGTACACTGAGGGATGTGTTTATTCCCCTCTATTCGGCACTGGTGAGGCCACGTCTGAAATATTGTGTCCATTTGGGGCACTCCACCACTGAAAGGATGTGGATAAATCTGAAAGAGTCCAGTGGAGGGCAACAAAAATGATAAGGGGGAAGGGGCACATGATTTATGAGGAGAGACTGAAGGAACTTGGCCTATTTAGTTTGCCAAAGAGACAACTGAGGGGGGGATTTGGCAGCAACCTTCAGCTACCTGAAGGGGTGCTCCAAAGAGGAAGAAGCTAGGCTATTCTCAATGGTGACAGAGGACAGAACAAGGAGGAATGGGTTCAAGCTGCAGCTGGGGAGGTCTGTGTTGGATATTAGTAAAAATTTTCTCACTGAGAGGGTGGTGAAGCACTGGAATGGGTTTCCTAGGGAGGTGGGGGAATCTCCATCTTTGGAAACTTTTAAGACCCAGTTGGATAAAACCCTGACTGGGATGATTTAGTGGGAGTTGTCCTGCTTTTAGCAGGGGGTTGGACTAGATGATCTCATGAGGTACCTTCCAGATCTAATATTCTATGACCTTTCTCTGCCTGTAGCACAATAGCTTTTGAATACCCCATCTAACCAATTCTAAAATTTCAGGGCATGTTCCAGGCATAACTGGCCAGAGACCCATTCATTTGTGGTGAAAACTGGAAAACAGGCGTGAGGGAGGCACAGAGCCCCTGGCATGTAGGGAGGATGGTAAAGCACACACAGACCTTTAATATCTGGGACTACAGGGTCAATGTGGGGGTCACACAGTAGCATGCATAAAGAGTAGGGAACCTTCATATGTGAGCTATGGAGAGCCAACAGCCTTCAGCACCACTTAGGCAGCTCAAAATTGTGGTTTCTTTGCCAGAACAGCTACTACAGTACCATACTAGAGCAGTTATGAAACTCCTTGCCCATCCTATATCATACTTGTATATTCATTCACTCACCTCTGTTAAACACCTTGGTCCTTCTTCCACTCCCATTAAAGTCTATGGAAAAATTCCTATTGACTTCAATGGGTACAAGATCAGGTTCCCCAGTAGCTACCATAGCAAAAGAATATACACCAGAGAAATACAAGTAGAGCAACAAAACAATTGCCTAATCCACGTAGGACATGAATCCACATCAGTTTTACCTGATTAGACTGCCTAGCTTCTCAGGCATGACTAAACAGCTTTGTCCCCTCACTGCTGGATGCTGATCTGAACTGTCTCTGTGTATTTTTCTGTCCTCCTTCATTTCTTCTGTAGTGTGTCTAGAAAAAGCATAGAGAAACAAGTAGCCTGGGTAAAAGCTGAATCACAAGTGTGGGACATTCTAAGGCTTGGTCACAAACATGAATGAAGCTGTCTCAAGACAGTCCACAAAATCTGTAGGATTTAGTAGTAACAGTATGAGCATATGGAGCATTTAAACAGAAATGACTTTCTAGTGCATATTCCTGAAAGGAGGCACATTCTGAAGTTGAGAAAATATTCACACATACACACCTGTTTATCCACTTGCTAGCAACTAGGAGAACAGGGATGCCTCTTCTTCCCCTTGTTGGATCCTGGTTGTTAAACAGCTGAAGATGACATATTTTGGACAGACGTGGGACTCAAATCCAAATGCTGGAATAGAGAAGGTACTGCTGGTAGTGAAATTATTGCCGTAGAGGCTGATGCTTAAGTTTTTACTGTTATCTCTAGTGACACAAGTCGGCATCATGTGAGGAGCTTTGTGCTTTTCATAGTGGTGTCATCATATTAGAAAATGAATAGCTCTGTATACAGAAGAGGACGTCTCAGCATTTTGCAAATGATCATTATGCTGCTCCATCTAAAAATATATAGCCCCACAGAAGTAAATCTGCACTGATTCCAGAGAACTTGAACAGCCCCTCAGAGGATTGAGCCTCAAAGGCTCCTGGTGCTCCTGCCTGCACAGTACCACCTCCTTTTCCCTGGTCCTCACTGTGTGTGGACTCCAACATTCTTTAACAGTGCCCCCACCCACCATTAATCCAAACTTTGTGTGGCTGTGGGCCTCCTCCTAGCTCCAGTGCATGGCTCTACTGATTTAGAGATCTTGGTAAAATGCAGTCTATCAGCAAAGATCAGAGCACACTCTGATGGCTGAAGCTGTGTGCTGCAAAAATTGAGTATTTTATCTATTATTATTATTATTATTATTTATTAGCAATATAGTTAAAGTATGAGATAGATGCCAGCTAGAAAACCAACCAGTGAAAACAGCAAGGGCCAAGACCATAGAAAAGAAATTCTACTTACAAGCTCCAGCAGATAGAAGAAAAGGTGCATTGTGCAGTTAAAAAAAAAACAAAACCACCAACTGCTGTACACCAAGGAGTGGGCTAAAGTTTTAAACCAACAGATTGCTATGAAAATGTTACCTAAGTGACTCTGCGTGTTCCCTGAATCACTCAGACCAGAATTGTTTCTGTGCTGTTTTGTGACACATTGCTAGAAGTAGGTGCATCTGAGGAACAAGGTACGTTGGTCGCTTATCACTGATTCATCTCTTGTGATAGGTCATATGCAGAATTTTTATACACCTAACACTGTGAAACCTAAAAAGGTAGACAGAAAGGCTGTCAACTTGCACACAGACCTTCTCACAAACAGTGTAATCTGCACTGACTTTATGTTTGCCAAAAGGGTAAGGAATGTCAGTTAACCATTAGGAAAGAACTTGTAATATTATTATTATTAATTATTATTTTTATTGTGGAAAAGTCTAGAGGCCCCAGTAGTGGCTCAGGACCCCACTGTGTTAGGCATTGTTCCAACACATAACAAAAATAGTCCTTGCCCTAAAGAGTTTATAATCCATGTATAAGACAAGAGACAACAGGTGAATGCAATGAGAAAGGGGCTGGCAACCTTTGCCAACCCACATGCCAGCCCCTCCTCCCCAACACTCAGCCAGTTCTGATGGCTCCTCAACAAAAATCAGCTGCTGCCTGAAAATTCAGCAGCAACCACAACTTGGGTGACCCACACAACTGCGAAATTGCTTCCTGGAGGCATCTTTCACTGTAGAATTCCCTAGGCATATTGCAGAAAAAGCCGCCTGGGGCAGCTCCTTTCAGTAGCATGCTAGGGTACCCCCTTGCCCCAGCTGCTGCTGAAAGGAGTCACACTTTGTGACTTCCCTCCATGACGTGCCTGGATACCCCCTACCCCAGCCACTGCTGAAAGCGCTTCTTTTGGCAGCATGCCTGGGGACATCCACCCCCCGCCCCAGTCATCACTGAAAGAAGCCATGTGGAGTGCCTTTCAGCAGTATGCTTGGCAACGCCCCTTACCCTAGCCTCTCCTGAAAGAAGCCACCTGGAGCAGCTTTCGGTGGCAGGAGCAGCAGGGGAATCGCTGGCGCCTGGCACACGGGGCACGTGCCCGAGTCTCAGCGCCAGTGTCTCAAGTGTCCAGGCTGGCCCCGTCCAGGACCAGGGACCCTGGCTGGGGCGCCCTCCACTGTGCCTGCCTCTTCCCACCCCAGCCGGGGATTGAAGTGCGGAAACCCCCAGCAGTGCCCACTTCTCCTGGCGCAGGATCTAGGCTGGATGCCCCCAGTGGTACCCACCTCTCCCGGAGAGGGGAGGGCTGGGGCCAGGCTGGAGGCAGCAGGAGCCCGACAAACGATCTGGCCGGGGCACGAGATTGTGGCCTAGGGGGTGTGGCCCGGGCCCAGGGGGTGCGGTCTGGGCCCGTGTCCCAGGTCTTTTTCAGGGGCAGTGACTTTCCTGAGGAGCGGCAATTTCAGCAGCACCACAGAGGACATCAAACGGGCTTGCATGCCACTCTTGGTACACATGCCAGGGGTTGCTGACCTCTGCAGTGAGATGACACCAGTCAGGGTGACAAACACTAGTCACACAGAACTCTAGCAAAAACAGGAAGAGTAAGGAAAACCCATCAGTCAATGATAAGGACACAACTTTCAGTATGTATAATGGTCAAAACGTAAAATCATTTAAAAATGTAAAGATAGTCCCAAGCCACAACTTGCACACCGAGGGTTCTGAACAACATTATGTATGGGGATGTTTGGTTTCCAAGATTCGGTTCAGCATGTAAAAAGAGGTGGATGTAAGGTCAGATTTTCTAAATATTCCTGCCCAAAGTTCAAGGATGTTTGTGTCTGGACATGGTACGACTCTTAAAGAAAAGTACATCCAGTAACGGAGGCAATACATCTGTTGTGAATTACACCAACCAGATATCTCGCATAAATTCTTTCTTCCCTGTTTAAGTCCCACCACAGCTGACATCACTTCCTGTTGTGGCAAGTATTCCATTCTGTTAAAAACTTGAGAGAGGGCCTGTTTTCTTTTAAACCTGTTCACACACTATCAGAAACATGTTTGATTATACTTGCAATGGGAAACATGCAGATTAAGATTATTTTCTAAGGTTTGGGAAGTGATGTAATAAACTGTATTATTATAACAGATAAAGTGTAGTTTATATTAATATCCCTCAAGGCAAAATGCTTGAAGTATTTCTTTCTAAGCATATTCAGATGACTGCTGTCAAAACACTGTACACAAGATTCTCCACTCACTTCACCCATTTATATCTAGAGTAACTCTGCAAAAGTGAATGAAATTGCACTGGGATAAAGCTGGAGAGAGAGAGGAATCAGGCCCAATGAACCTGATTCTCCTCTCAGTTAAACCAGGACAAATCAGAAGAAACTCTGTTGAAGTTAACTTAACAAACTTAACATGGATGTAGAGAACTGAAACCTAAATGTTGTAAGTACCCCAGACTCATTTAGATATCATTAAATGGTATTGTGTCTGCACTGATATGGAGTATTGTCCCTACATGACAAATCTGTAGCTTGCAAGAATCCAGAGACGGTTACTCTGATGATCCCACGGTAAGGGATTTCTACAATCACCGAAGCACAATCTCACTACATTGGTAATGAAACAATGCAAGATGTCTGAAAAGCTGCTCAGCAGCCATGTTCTATAGGTTAATAGGTTAAGACATTTTGATTCACTGCCCACCTGTGTTCAGTGTAGCTTGTCAGCTGCTTTATTTTTACTGTATGTGAGCTGTCAATCTATCATCCATCTTTCCTTTATTTCAAATGGCATTTCTCCAACATAATGAATAACCAAAGCATTTCACAATTCAAAATCCTGTTTTCTTGAACTGCAGCAAAATCCGCCAGTACAATACATCCTCACTCTATGATGCTTTTCTGCTAAACAGCAGCCTCCATAGAGAAGGAAACTGAAACAAATGCTTCCCAGCTCCAGTGAAGTCTATTTCCACTCTCCCCACTCTTCGCTATTCATGTCTATTATCCTCCCCTTTTGAGTGCATAAATCCCATTGAAATTAACGGGAGCTCTGCACGTGTAAGGAGGAAGGACAAATAGCCCCTAACCTTGCTCTTACTCTGACAGCCAAAGCAGGGAACACGGCATTTTGTATAAGCACGTTGAAATATTTTTATCATTTCTAGTCCATAAACAATTTCAGAGTATACCATTATTATTTCTCTGTCATGTACAACTGGATCTCTTTCATATAAGTTATATGCTGCATAAAAATATATGGATGGGCATAGAACATAATGTAAGTCACGCACTGAGA
Source organism: Podocnemis expansa (assembly GCA_007922195.1). Classification (NCBI taxonomy): domain Eukaryota; kingdom Metazoa; phylum Chordata; order Testudines; family Podocnemididae; genus Podocnemis; species Podocnemis expansa. The sequence continues at coordinate 39,489,724 of ML682005.1, forward strand.
AGAGTTTCCGTGCAGCCCCCCCCCCACACACACACACAATAATTATATTGATCTTACTGATTTTGATAAACATAAAATGACATGTTCATTTCAACTGAACTGTTGCACATGAGTGTGTGGGTAAGAGGTATAGAATTAGGTTCTCAGTTTTCAAATGTACTTTCCAGACCTAAATTGTCAGAACTTCAGTTACACTGGAGAACACCACCCCACTGCAAGACAGGTGATGTTAGTTAGGGTGATTTTTTCAAGAGCACAGTTTGAACCTGTGATAAGGAGACAGAAAAGCTGTACTCTAGTTCCAGTAATAACTCCATCTCAGTTTCTTAGTCTATAAAACAGGGATAAGTTTAATGCTTATCAACTGAAGCTAACATAAGTGTTGTGATTTTTAATCCAGCGGGGCTTGTAAAACACTTTAAAATGTCTACTGGAAGGCTCTATAGAAGTGCAAAGAATTACTGGGAAAATCCTTTATGTCTAATTCAGCTCTTTAACAGCAAAAAACACTCATCACATTTTATTAAACTTCTGCCTAAGTAAGGGCATCAAGATTTGGCCTTTAATTATTAACAGTGTAACAGTGGAAAATTCTAATTGGAAAAAAACTTAAAATAAAAATTTGCCCCTTTTCAGGTTTACATAGCTCCTGGGAAAATGCACTGCTCCCTGCCAAGTTTCTTTACATTAATGAACATCTTTCTCATGTTATCACCTGTTCTTCTTTACAGGTAATGCAAATTTCTATCCAGGTTTCACAGGGAATTATTCGGTTGTCTTAAGAGTTTGCAGATCTGTCACAAGGAAGTTCGTGAGCATCCGTGATTGACTGAGCTTTCCTTACAGTTTCAGGGTTAGAGGAAGCCATTTTGGTCTGTTTGCTCAGGCCTCTATAAAAGGAAGGAGGTAGGTCAGAGAGGGTAGCAAGCTTGTCATCTACCAAAGATAGGTAGCAGGTCCAGCATTAGGCACAGGACACATAGGTAATTGTCTGGGGTGCTTGCGCTTGCAGCAAACCCACACTCGTATAGGTCTGGCCTGGCCTATTTCACCTCCTACCCACCCACAGTTTCAAGGTCTCTTTTCCTTTAAGAGCTTCCTCCACTCCATACTAGCAGCTAGAAGTAATTGTGATTAGCATTTACACACCCTCTCCCATGCAGCTTTTTAGGAGGAGAAATGCCAAAGGCAGTAAAATATCTAGTGCTGGCCTGCCCAGGATGGTACAGGTCACCAGTTTTCCTCCCAGGAAGACAATACCAGGTAGGGAAAGGCAGAGATCATCAGGGAAGAACAATAAAACTGGGCTGGGAGGGAAGCTAGGTGAAATTTAGTGAGGGTCTCCATTAATTTGGATAGTTCAGAGAAGCAGCCAGATCATAGAGCTGGGTATCTGAATCAAATTCAGTACTTTTTGAGGTTCTCACTGCCTTGTCCTTGCATTTAGTTTTCTGATGTTGAAGCATGTATCTGTGTTGTTTTGCTTTGGGAAGGTTGCTTTGCAAAGTGCTCTGACTTAGTTATGCTGTGGTAAGATAATGGTACACTCCTTGCTCTTGTATGTAATTTGTCAATTGGAAGTTGGTTTACTGGATATTTTCATGTCTACAGTAACACAGGTTTGCCGGGTGCTGTCATAGGTAGGTTTTGCTCTTTTGGCACTAGAAGCAGGACCAGAGCCAGAATAGGATATTATTTTAGTTTGGGATTCACAGTTAAGCAGGGGAAGAGTGGGCAATGAAAAATTGCCCCAGTTTTCATAGGTGGAGAGCACATAGCCTTATGCCAGTTCAGTGTTTTATGTAACTGAACAGTTATATGTGGCTGCTCCTTTACATTTCTGTATGGGTGAGTAAGTGCAGTCCCATTTAATTTTATATGTCAAATGTATAATATATCACGCAACTTATTTTATCTTCTGAAGCACCTGTGATATGGAGGTCAGTTTATCTGCTCCTGCTCCTCCCTGATGTTATTTTATTGAGCATTCATTTGCTAAACTTCAAGGCTACAACTGCAGGGGGAATTCACAGCCGGAAGAGACCACAACTAGTAATTCTATAGCTACTAATTAAAATAACAGGAAGGGATTTTGATTGAGGACCAGGCCTTGAGGTCTGTCTACCTCTGACCCTGCATTCTTAACTCAGTACTTTCACAGCCAAACCTCCCATCACATGTGCACACACTTACTAGCATTTGGGCTTAAGAACCACATCAGTTTCTGGAGCACAGAGTTGGGAATTTACATCACTGGGCCAAATTCATCACTTTGCAAGTGTTTCAGGTATTACTATATTGCCAGGATTCCTGTGCTCTGATAGCTTAGGTCAGCTGTTAGTACCATCCCATAGCCTGTGAAGTTATCATAAGATTTTAAGCATCTTTTCTCTGCCAGGGAAAAGCATGTTCAGATACTGTGATGCCTTGTATTCCACCATCAGGAACAGTTTTAGCCTTCTCTCTCTTGCTCTGCTCTCCGCATGTCTTCATCTCTTCTGATCATGACTCTTACAGAAGCAATGTGTATAAACAACAGGGTTTTCTTTCTGGATCCAAATACCCCCAAGCTTTGGGAGCGCTCATATCGAAATACACATTACCTCTGGCCCCTAGCTCCACATAAACCCCAGATCCAAAAACCCTAGTGCTGAGATAATTTAAAGCTGTGACCAGGTCTACGTGTTATGTACCAGGTCCCCTTCAATTCCTTTATCAGCCGAACATTTTAACATTGTAATATTTTTGTCACCATTCCTAGGGTGACTTAACTTGTGACATTCAAAAATGAGTACAATTTCTGTCCTGTTAATGAATGAGTTTTGTTCAGATGTACCTTTATGCAATGTAATACAATCACCTGCTTCAATGCAAATGTCACATGGAAAAAATGGCTGAGTTGAACTTATAAAGGAGAATGTGTCCTCAAAACATGAATTAATAAAGATGAACATAAAGCCAGATGGAAATTTAGAAATAAGTGAAGTTAAAAGGGAATGACATGCATGACTTGAAATTATAGGTTGAAAATATTTAGTGAGGCAAAATGCTATGAAATCTGAACTCTGCTGGGTTTGACACACTTCTCTTCTTTGAACTCTGTTCCACCTTCTACCCAGTTCAGCCTATTTTGTAAATTAAACAAGAAGGCTATGATATAAAATAATACGTAAAAATCAATAGTCAGCCCAACATTGCTGTCTCTCTATAGCCACTTTACCATTACATGCTCATTCTCCAAACGCACTATGAATCAAGAGGCACAATTTTCTTAAATCTGTGTAGGTCCTTGTAGCTCTCCTTTGAGTGCCTCGCAGTCATTAAGAAATGTTATCCTCAGAACACTCCAACCAGTATGGAAATATTATCCTCATATTACAAATGGGAAAACTAAAATACAGGTAAATTCAGTGAATTTCCTATGGTCAGGTGGGGCGTGGGAAAGACTGGAACTGATCCCACCTTCCTTGCATCTCATTTTGGTAGCCTATCCAGTATGCTGCCTGTCATACACAGGATGTACAGCAATCCAATGCAATCTGTACAATATTGTTTTCCAGTTATCCAGATTTGCCATTCAGAGGCCCTTTATCAGTTTTAATTTAGTGTTAAGGCACATACCTTGGGCTCCATTCATTCCTTCAGATGAATGCCAAAAAACTATTAGAAATACTTAGAAACTGGATGTGAGAACATATTATGCAATAAAGTAACTAGAGAAAGACCTACTGGATTACATTCTCTTCCTATTTATGTCCTGCATAGGACAGCTTTAACTCCACTAAATCAAAGTGTTTACCAACATAAAAGTGGTGTAAATGGAACACAAGCAGACCCACCATGCTTAAAAATTCCTGTATGCTTGTGAACACAAAGCAGCTACAGAGTTATGTAAGGTTACTGAGGTGTTGAGCTACCCATCCCACCCTCTGAATCACCATGCAATATTTTCAGTGATATCTCTCAAAGAGGGAGAAATGACAGCAGTCTTTGAAATTAGGGGTCATATGGAGAAAGTAAATAGTGAAGTGTTATTTATCCCTTCACATAACACAGGACACAAGAATGTAGGGTCACCCACTGGAATTAATAGGCAGCAAGTTTAAAACAAATATAAGGAAGTACTTCTTTGCACAATGCACAGCAATCTGTGGAACTCATTGCTTAGGGATATTGTAAAGATCAAAATTATAACTGGGTTCAAAAAAGAATTAGATAACTTGATGGAGGGTGGGTCCCTAAATGTTGGTTAGTCAAAATGGTCTGGGATGTAACACCATGCTCTAGTTATCCCTAAACTTCCAACTGCTGTAAGTTGGACAATGGGGATGGATGACTCTAAATTACCCTGTTCTGTTCATTCCCATTGAAGCATCTGGCACAGGCCACTGTTAGACTGTAGATACTGATGTAGGTAGACCTTTGGTCTGACCCATTAAGGCTGTCCTTAGGTTCTTATTACGTACAGTGCTTTTCATGTAGGGGAGACATTGCAGTTTCAGGTCCTAAGCCTAGATAGGTCTTTAGGCCCTTACAGAGTACTACTGACTGCAGCAGAAATCCTCACACATGTCAGAGTACATGCTCAGTGGACCCCAGTGCAGGGGTCTTGGTGGGTTTTTGTTTTGCTGTGTGAATGGAGAATTGGTAGAGAAGGATAAATGAATTTAGGCGCCATGAAAACTGAACAAACAAATTTATTTATCACATGAGCTTTCATGGGAGAAAATCCCACTTTGTCAGACACTTTGTAGATGTGGGATTTTCTCCCACGAAGGTTCATGTGATAAATAAATTTGTTAGTCTTTAAAAGTGCCACCAGACTCTTCGTTCATTTTGCTGAAGTAGACTAACATGGCTGACCCTTTTGGAACATGAAAACTGAAATATTTACCATCCCTAAATGCTACATTTTTTTAAATCTATGTATAGGATAGGTTCAGAACAGGTGGCAATAGAGAGAGATTCTCTCCCATTGTACCTGAACTCTCTCATAAAAGTATCACTTCTAGGGCTCAGAGGGTAGTTCTGTGTCCATTCAATCCTGTGAATTTCTGCTAAAACTGTCAACAAAGAACTGACTGTGATAGTGGTTTTTGTTGTAATTGACGCTGGTCCAGTAGGAAGTGAACTGACACCACCACATTCATCGTACACAGCATTTGTCATTGATTCTACCTCACATGTCAGGCTTCTGATCATATAAAGCCCTGCTTGTGTGATAGTGAACATATGCTGTTAGTGCGCAGTAATTGTCCTTTAGCTCCTTGTTGGCTAGATCTATTGTCTAAAACAATCATGATTCAACAGAGGAAAAAGTAAATAAAATGTTTATGAATTTGACAAATCTTCCTTTGTTGTTAAATATTGAAAAGACTGGGTGATCTAGAGGGCTAAAAAATGACCTAAAAATGTCTATGTTTACCTTGGGTTGTCTTACTTGATATGATTTTCACCAAAAGCTTTGTCTTGAGCCAAAAACCACAGCCCATGAGCCAAAGCAGATAAGACACATACATCTCTGAGGTCATTAGTGCTTCAGTTACTGAAGAGTTTTCTGAGCCTCTTCTGGGCAGACAGCTGGACTATAGCTTGCAAGTGGCATCTCCTTCTAACACATACTACACATCCAAACGTGTACAACACAGCATTATAAACCAAACAAAATAAATCTTATTACTTCTAAAGTTTCCCCCACACACACTACCAGCCTAGGAAAAACTAAACAATGAACCCAACACTCTTCTGAGTTTGACAAATAACTGTGTCATGTCCTGCAAAGATAACCCAAACTTTAGACTCTAATCTGTCATCTTAAAGGAAGTGGATCTTCTATGCGGGAAAACACATTTTTCCCATAATAACTATTTAAACACTAATATTATCCAATTATTGTTTCCCTAACTGCAAACCTATTATATACAGAAATGTCATAAAGTTATTTTAATAGTCTACCTAATAGACAAACAACCCTGTCAAATGCTTGTTTTCAGTGCACTTGTATATAGGAGGCCACAGAAAATTGACCCATTATAGGACTGATATAGCACGGTGCTTACCCAGTTTCAGTCCCCAACCAAGGCCCTGATCTAGAAAATCAATCAAGTATATTCTCAGCTTTAATACTAAGAATAGTCTTATGGCCATCAGTGGAACTACTCATGTAGTTAAAGCCAGTACTTGTTCTTATCTGGATCAGGGCAAAGTTTTTTTTCTCATTTCGCAGCTGCAGGTGATTAACACAAATTGAAATTAAATAGCTGTATGTACCAAACCATAGCTCTGAACACCTTACACAACAGAACATCCCTACTTGAAGGACTAGATCTGCTTTGATTATTTTTGTGTCTAGCAAAGGGATATGTGCATGGGGTTCCTACTAGATTTTTGTATTAGATGCCTACTTGGTAAAAGCAGTCAGTCTTTCTTGCTGAGTCAAGACCCAATGTGAACAATTTCCACCCTTTGTGATTCTTGTATGCACTTGCAACTGACCTTCCTCCCATTAAAAATATAAAAGATTTAAACATGATTAAAATAAAAGATTTAAGAATATATAGAATGTCACACCTGCTGCACTTGTGAATTATTGGTCTCTTAAACGTCTATAACCCAACGCTGTCAGTGATATCCTTTATTTACCCTTAAGGCGCTTGGCAGCTGCTAAATGGCTGTCTATGGCAGTTTGGTAGAAACAATAATAATACTTTATAAATCAATGAAAATGAAGTTTTTGCTGTGATAATCTGATATAGATTTGCTAACATTTGTATGAAATTCAATTCTGTTTGATTGCATCAGCATATGTTTCATTTCTTCCAGCAATATTGATTTTGAAGGTTCTTATCCATATGTCTAAATTATTTCTGTTACATCTTTGCATTACTGTTTGGAAATAACCTGAATCATCTGAAGCCATTTATTCAATTTTCAGCCTTTTTAAAATCTGGTTAGTCAACTAATGTAATCTGGCTTGTATTTTCGATAGGCAAAAAGTATTCTGAAAAACATCTCCTGTCTCATACATAGCAATACCTGCTAAACTTACTGTGTTGATATTTACAGCATGAACTATTGATATGCAAAGCCAAATTTTAAAATGAGGACCCAATTGTTGTGCCAACCCACATGGTCACACGGCTGTAAACCAACCTTTGCACGTTCAGCTGGGTATTTGTGAATGCAGATGGAGCAACTTCATGCTTAACTGACACTTTTAACATTCAGCTACATAATGTGCTTATATAAATTGCTGCTTTCAGCCTGATTTTCTGATAGGTCACACATCTGTATTTCATATCACTTGATGTGGTAGGTGTGTGCTTGGCAACATGATAGGCATTCGAAGAAAGTATAATGCAGACTCTGGGACAGGCAGACAGAAGAGCTGTCTAATGACCATAGGGGGAAGCTAGTTGAAAATATTTAAATGGAACCATATTCTGTCTAAGAAGGTAGTCCTTTCAAAATCTAAACACATTGCAAAACTGTGTTTATCTTGCCAAGCATGATCTAGCACAGTATTATTTTCCAAGTGTTACTTTCAAAATTGTTAGTTTTGCCACCTTTTTTGGTTATTTTGTTTGGGTGAAAAACTGGGAGGAAAATCTGACGTTTGCAGAAGGAGTTGTTTTGACGGTTTCGGAACAAAATGTTTTGATTTTTCTTTTTGAAATGGCTACTTTTCTATTTTTATTTAATGTTGAATATACTACAAAACAAAAAGAGGTGAAAATAAAACATTTTGTTTGAGCCAAAACTAAATGTTTTCAGCATTTTCTTTCAGAAAATTTCAAAATGTTCTGCTTTTGCTCCTAACTGGCACAAAGACAAATGTAAGAGTTTCAAAGGCTTCACAACAGAATTTCCACCCTCCCCACAGCTCTAGGCATAAGCAAATACAGTCTCAGCCTGTGACTTTTTGATGAAACTGTGGTAGCTCCTTTTAGTCTGCGCACATTTGGCATTCTAGTTGTCTATTACCATCATCTAGGGCAGGGATCTCAAACACACGGCCCATGGGCCGCATGTGGCTCCTAAAGCTATTTCCTGCAGCCTTCAATGACGCTATTGTTACCAATATTTGCAATATTGTTGCATGAAAATGTTTCAGTCGTGTGGCCCTTGGGCTAACCTACTAGTCCTCATGCAGCCCTCATGGTGATTTGAGTTTGAGACCCCTGATCTAGCTTGTCTCCCTTCACAGATACCTTTGCAACACAGTGGCAGTGCATGAACAATTAAAATGTGCTGCAAGTGATGGCTTGATGTGGAGAGTGGTGAGATTTAGCATTTCCAACCAAAAAAAAAAAATCTCGTGTGTGCATGAGACATGCTAATAGAGAAACTCCTGATTTGTTTCTTTGCCATTTTAATACCATACTTGAAAATTTTTACTTGAAGTATCCTTGCTCAAATTCATTTCTCGCAAAGAGGAATATACATGACATGATCTAGCCTACCTGCAGTATATGGAGAAAAGGCTTGGTTCTGTGTAATTACACTAGATTTTCATCAGTGTAACCTACTGACTTCATTGACATTATTGTTTAGTGAAGCAGAATCCCAAATATTCTGTATGCGTCACTTGGAATTACCCACATATATTTAATGAAGAATAGATTCCACTCTAACTAGGGTAAGAAAATATATAACATATTTAGAACAAAAAGTATGGAGGTAGCCCATTTCTGCATACATTAGAGTTCTGATCCTCCACTGGGTCTAAGTGCAGATTGGATAGAGTGCAGAAAGGGGCTGCAGAGAATTGGCAGCTGTTCTCTTTTCCAGGGCCACTCAGCACAAAGACAAGGACCTTATACAAGTGGAGGATCAGGAATATTGAAGCTCCTTTCTACCATGCCTACTTCCCATCCAAGCTCTACCCCTCCCCCAGAATGCCCTACATGCACACCTTTATTCCCATTATGCTGGGAGGGGGCAGAGACAGGGGTTCACAGCTGCTTCTGCCAGCTTTATACCTGTGGGCTGTCTCCACACCAGGGGTTTATTTCGAAACAACAGTCATTGTTTCAAAATAAAGCCGGGATGCCCAAACAACATTTCATTATTTCAAAACAGTAAAACCTCACGTGCAATCAAAATAGCCGTTGTTTCGAAACGGTTGTTTCAAAACAGCGCCATTTGGACGTTATTTTGAAATAACACTTTTGCCCTTCTCCTTCCCAGGGTGCCTTCCTTTTTGTATATATTGGGTTGGGGGCATGGCCCAGGGAGGGGGCCATGTTGCCACACCTCCCATGCTGCCCCTCTCCTGAAGCGAAATAGCATGTCCACACACAGGGCATGCTATTTTGCTTTGTGGGTTTCCCTTATTTTGATTTAACATTTTCTTATTACAATTTAAGTTATTTCACAGTAAGGATTTTATTGTGAAATAACTTATTTCAAAATAACAGTTTATGTGTGAACACAGCCATGGAGAGTTCCCCTGCACTGACCATGTATGGATGTTTTAAAGCTTCTTTTTACCAGGTAAGACTGTACATAGTGTGAAGTGGCACTCTGGCCCACAATCAGCAAATAGCCACCACATGCATAAGCCATCCAGTTTACTTCAGTGAATCTACTTTCATAAGTTGGGATTGCTCACATGGCCAAAGCTGCAGAGTCAGTCCCTATATTTCTATATATCAAATAATTTTGTTTGAGGTCACCATTACTTAGTAACTCCCCACACCTTTACTGTGATAGAATCATCTTTGTGTAGCACCAGCACCTTCCTATGAACCTTTTCTGTAAAAGCTGCCAGACAAAAATTAATCCAATTTCATAGAACATCTCCTCCAGTTTTAAGACACCTTCATTTTTAAAGCCCTGAGCTAAACTAATTACATTTCATACAAGATTCAAGCTTCTATATAAAGATATGTGATCCTAAAAAATGAACAGCAAAATTCAACTCTCTGATCTATTGTAGATCTCTTCAGTCCAGTTCTTTCTGTTGCCTCTTTTTCATTCAGTCTGTTTGTGCAGCTCCCAACATTGTCAATGTGAACTCCATGCATGACACGGTGTAATATAAAGGAACAGAATAAGAGAGATGCAGTGTAAATCAATAAAGGAAATATTGTCTGAAATATAAGGCATTCTTGATTAACAAGTCCAGATTATTCCCCTCTAACTGCTATTAATAGCTTATAGGTCCCTGGTGGCAGTGCTCAAGGAAGTAAATAAAATGCTAAAGGTTGTCCTGGAAGATATGGGTTGGAGAAAGAAACAGGGAAATTCAGAATCTGCAAAAGATTAGGACCACATTCTAAACTGAATGCAAAGGAGAAATCTACCCATCCATCCACAACAGACCAAGAACTCATTCAGGAAAGAAAAATAATAATATCAACCACAAACATTTTTTCTTTAATTTTCTGTTTGTTGTTAAAAATAATAATAATAATAAAACATAAAGATTGCTGTTTCTATTACTTCACCATTTTATAAGCTTTACCTTTTTGCTGTTAGCTGAAAAGCTGTCATGGGCATTTTATAGCTACTTTAAAGGAATGCACTTATCAGGCTCCCTAAGCCTACAACACTTTTTCTCAACCTCTACTTTTTTCCCCTCCCTATTTCTCACATTCACTTTCTTACTTTGCTGCCTCTTTCTCCTTTTTCAATCTTTCTCATCTAGCTCTTCCATTGTTATTCACCCTGTTTATTGCTTCAAGCAACCCTGACATACTGGACATCATCTGAAACTACAAACGACAGGATGCAATAAGCTAGAGAATAGCAGTAATCTGAGGAAAGTTCTTCATTCACTCTTGCTCCTAACTCTCTGTCTTCTTATCCTGCACAGAAAATAAAAAAATCAATACCACCTCACAGAGCTTGATAAAAGTGCTGGACGAGTACAGCAGGCATGCTGGATATAGTAAATTAAAGTGATCAAAATTTTCCAGTCGACTCTGCCCATAGCCTACATAAACTAACAACCCTGTCTGCACAATGTCTGCCATTCTGGAAGCTTTATTTTATCTGGGTCTCTGATTAACTAGAGAATGAATGCATATGCTACGTACATGCACACATATACCAGTATGATTGTGTGTGTGTGACATAGCTGGAAGTATATGCGTACATAGGTTTAAAATAAACACATTTCAGTGTACATTGGTGGCAATTTTGAGTAATGTGTACTAACATTTGCACAAATACAGAAATAAGCATGGAAGTAAACTTAGGCACATTATTTTGAGGTGTGTTAGTCAAAATCAAAAGAATGTTTATTTTAAAAGTTCAGAATAGTTCATAGATCAGATCAACAGCTGGTGTAAACAGCATACCTCCATCTTGAGCTATACTATCTACACTAACTGAAGATCTGATCTACTATACTTGGGGCTTTTTAAGGCTGGACATGGCTTAACGGCTTCTAATCAATGTCTAAGTAATGTATGATGTACTAGAAACCAAGTCAGAATGACCAAGCAGGCAGCAGAGAGATATGGTAGCAGCAAGACGCTAAGATTAGGCACAAATGAAAAGCCAAATTCTTCCCTCAGGTATATCAGTTCATGAATTTGCATTGATTTCAATGAGAGTTATGGACACACATACCAGGATGAGATTTGGACCCATTATTTTGTGATAAAATTTGAAAATGTGTATGGATGTCAGCATGACTTCAGAGTATAGCACTGCAAGTGAAAACCTGTCCCCATTGAAATTATATGGCAAAACTCGCACTTGACTTCAGAAGAGTCAGGATTTTACCTTATGCATGCATCTGGCTATGTATCTTAATTGTGAGGACAGTTCCTGCCTTTAGTGCTAGTGAGCTTATGTTCACCCATCTGAGTGGGTGGGTGACTCCAGTATGCACTTCTCTAAAACAAGGGGCCTGATCTTACAAATGCTCTTCATGTGGAACTCCTAAAATAGCGTCTCTATGGAGTCCTTTTACAACCTGCCCTTTTCCTTCTCACACCTGGTAAAAGATGGAGGCATCTTGTATAGAGATGCATCTTTAGAGCCTGCCCCAGGCATAATCTATACCAGTGGTCAGGAGCATCTTTGCCCTGGGAAAAGACCTGGGGCCCGGGCTCAGGTGCTGACCCCCCACCTGGCCCCAGTCCAGAGTTGGGCCCCTGGATTCCTGCCACTGCCAGCCCAGCCCCCAATCCCCAGACAGGATCAGGGCCAGGTGAGGCAGTGGCTGCCACATGTAGCCCGGCCCAGATGCCAGGCCAGGAGAGGCAGGTATCACCGTAGCTGGCCCAGCCCCAGATACCCGGCCGGGAGAGACAGGTGCTGCCACCGGGACAGGCAGGGGGAACGTCAGCCATTTGGGGCACTAGCACCAGGACTCAGGGCACATGCCCCCCTGTGCCAGGAGCCAGTAGCGCCCCTGCCAGTGGTTCCCAACTTTTTTGGCTTGAGGATCACAGATATCATTTTGCAACCCTGAAGAGCCACCAGGCTCCACTAGCAGACCCCCTTCGCCAATCTAGCCAGATGGAAGGAGTTTAGCAACGAGGCAGCCTCGCTGATCTCCCCTTGCCCCTGGTTGCAGCAGGGAAACCACACACCTTGTAGCCCTGTGCATTTCACCTAGGTCCCTAGTAGTGGCTCCCTTCTGCAGCCATGAGGATGGGAAGGGGAAATCAGTGCTTCCCTCCCTCTAGCTCCAGCAAGGACCCCAGCACCTAGGGACTAGGTGGAGTGTTTTGAGGTGCTCTCTTCTACAGCCAGGGGAGGGGAGCACTTATCTTTCATCCCTTTGGCTGCAGTGAGGAGCCTAGATTTTTAGCCCCATGGAACTTCACTTTGCCTGGGTCCATAGGCGGTGGATCCCTTCTGCAGTCAGCAAGGAGGGGAGCTGTTGGTCACTTTGAAAGCTCCTGAGGGCTGCTTCTGGTCTCTGGGCCACAGGTTGGGAACCACTGATCTATACTCTCTTCATCTGGGAGCTCATGAAAAGAATGGGTCGTTGCTGTACTAGATGGGGGAATATCCCACTATATTTACTAAGATTTTTATTCCTCCACAGGAGTAAAGAGAATCTGTCCAAACACTGGGCCACTTTGACAAATCTTTTAAAAGTAGACCTTTCAATTACCCCAGGATCAAAGCAAATACTGACACAAGCAGAACAAAATATAATTAACCAGCCCACACCTCATCTATCCAGCCTAGCCATTCGCTCCTTTCCTTTTGACTGGGGGGACAAGATGAGCTGTAGAGTGTGCCCAGACAACTAACACACCCAGCTTGTTTAAGAAGAAGGGGAAGTGAATTCCAAAGATGCAGACCTCCTGAGGTGGGGGGGCAGTTGCCTTGACATCAGGGTCCTTTATACCACTAGAGTTTCACCTCTCGTCCCACCACTGACCACACTGTCTACACCAGGAGTCTCAAACTCAAATCACCACGAGGGCCACATGAGGACTAAGTAGAGGGTTGCATGAGGATTAGTATGTTAGCCCGAGGGCCACGCCTCTGAACCTTTCCATACAAATATATTGCAGATATCGGTGGTGATTGTTTCATTGCGGGCTACAAGAAATAGCTTTAGGGGCCACATGTGGCCCACAGGCGATGTGTTTGAGACACCTGGTCTACACTGTGGCAGTATGCCTGAGGTAGAAAAGCAGATCTTAAGCAGATAGTAAGCAGATCTTAACATGCTAGGCAGATCCAAAGTGAGTCAGGGCTTGACAGGGCAAAACAGCATGTTCAAGTCAACATAGAAACCAATTTGCTGAGAACACAGGCTGTAGAGCAAAAGTTTAATACACCCATGAATAAAAATGCCCCTTAGCAAACAGCCTGCTGTGTTCTACACCAGCAGCAGTTTTCAAATAGCAGTAAGTTGGTGCCCCTTCCAGAGTGTCATACACTTATCTAGTCTTGATGTGCCAAAGGCATTGATAGGGGTTTCAAGGTTCCCAGCTAACCAAACTGGTACTATCTCCTAGTCATCAGTACCTGGAGAGTTAGCCAACTTAACTGTAACTGTTACTGGCTCTTCTAGCAGCAACAGGATTTTATCAATACCTTCAGATAACAAACCAAGTAAATGCAAAGTGGCTGCACATCCTCAATCAAAGGTGCAAAAATTACCTGCCCCAGCTATCTTCCTGGCTTCTCCTCCCAGCCAACATCCCCTGAGTCTGAACTCAATGTCAGCTACCTAGCGCTTATCAAATGCCCCTATCACCCCTAGGTGCTAAGTAATGCATCAACTGCTTCAGCTGGAGTCAGGAGAGATACCTATGTACTATCGCCTGGCATCAGCATAGTGAAGACATTGCAACCCTTGCCCGTTCACCATCCTTCCCACAAAAGCCTCATGTACACATTAAATAAAAGAACCCCACCTTTATGGCTATGGAAATAGGGCTGGGTTTGGTCCTAAAGGATAAATAACCAACCTAAAGGTAAAATGGTACAGTCGAATTTGCTTGGGCAACAGGGAATATATAGGATGTTAGGAATATATATGGGCCAAATAATTAAAGACTATATACATAGGCCAAATTTCCAAAGAAGTCTCAACCCAGGCTACCAAATAGGGGCTTTGACTGTGCCCACACCAGTTTGTGCGCACACATCTTTTCCCACGTTAATTTTTACATATGTAAAAATCTTAAATTTGGGTGCTCAGGTTCTGCTTACATCTGCAACTCATATAAAAATGCAGGCATCCAAATACAGTTTGTGTGCACACAACCAGCACAGGTCTTGACAGAGTATTTTGTGGGAAAGCCCTGTAATATTTGCATTAGGGGACTTATAATGTAGGGGGAGGGGTTTCTTATGAAACAGCTATACTGTAGGGTCTCTTCACCACTCCCTGTGCCTGCACAGTTCCCATTAAGGTCAATAAGAATTACATGTGTGCAGGGAAAACAGAATAGTATAAAGCAGATGGTTACAACTACACTTTACAATCAGCTGAAAGCCATATCCTTCTATTCCTAATTGGTCAAACCCCCAGGAAGTCACTGGGAGTTCTGCCTGAGTGAGGATTGTGAGAGAGTTTGACCCTGAAGGAATTCAGGATTCTCATCCTCCAATTCCTTTAGTCTTAGTTTCTCTCAACATCTTGTTTTCCTTTCTCTTCCCCTTTCAGCTCTATTGTTTTCCAGTCTTTCAATCTTTGTATTTGCTGCCCCTTCAGCTCCACTTTTCTTCCTCTCCTTTCACTCCAGATTCCCTTCAGACAATTACAATCAGTGTTTCCACAATCAGGCCAGAAGGCAGGAAAAACTATTTGCCCTGCCTAGGAACCAGGCTTTGTATTGTGATGGTCCTAAATGAAACTCAACCCTGGAAGAGTCCGAGGTCTGTTTGACACTGAGAACCCGCCACTGGTGGTGGCTTCTCAAGTGGGCCAGATGAATTCCTCAACCCTAAATAGATAATTTAGAATCACAATTTCTGCAGCTAGAACACCAGCAAAATTCAGTGGAAGCTATTTTGGGCCATCACATAATTAATCAGAGCCTAACTCTTCTACGCTTACACATGCATAGTAAAGTCTTACTGCCTAAACAGTCCTGTCATTTTCATTGGGGCTATTTGTGGGGTGACGTATTGCACAATGGGAGTAAAGGGGATATCATCTGAGTTCAGATTGGGATGTGGCATGATTTCTGTGGCAAATCATAGACAAAATGTGCTAAGGTACAGGATAGCATGTTACTAAATTACAATATTTTGTCTAGTCTTGTATTTAGTTTTGTTTTTTCCAAATACTGAAAGTAATTATACAAGGTTTATTTCATTTTTTTCATTACACTTATTTCATTTTTAACTCAAAGCCATTTTAAGTCATTTGAGCTCTAAAATGGTAGTTCATCCCACTATAACATAACAGTCAAATGGGTGACTACAAACAAATGTCATAGGCTGAGATCCATTTGCCAACTTTCATTCCAGAGCGAATGTTCAGAGTTATAGTGGATTAGTAATGAAAATGCTGGCACAGGCTTATGTAGGGCAGTACAAATGCTGTTGCTGTAATAAATGACTCTGTGTGTTACGTTAGCATGTGAGCATGTCTGTACAGTGACATTAATATATTTGCTATATATTTGGATACATTTACCACAAACATGCATTCAACCACATGACTTTTATTTTACTATCATGTTTTATTTTTCAACATCATTTCAAGAGCAAAATGACAAATAATTCAGTTGGAAAAACAGATAAAATAAATTCTCCATAATTTAAAATCCAGTTTACCATTGAAAGAAGCTTGGTGCATGATTAAGAATTACACAGAGTTTCTCCTAAGGTGGTTTTCTTCTGAAAGCTTTCTCCAAAGCAAAAGAGTTCAGATGGGAGGGGAAGGAAAGGGGACACAAGGTACAAGCTGGGAAATATTGAAAATACATGAGAAGCCATGTCCCTGCTCTGTCTTTTTGGTGCTCGGCACCACAGTGACTCCCACTTCCCGCCCCATAAGCATAAGAAGCAAATTAAAGGGCAGTTTTGCGCAGTCCTGCAGATGCCTTTTGAAGTAAGCTCTACGTAGATGGAATCTTTGGCAAATTTAGCTGCCAAACCCCAACAAGCTTTTAACTGAGCAGGTGCGAACAGCAATTTTAAGAAGCATGTAGGTGAATTTTCCCAGAAATAGCAAAAAGCAGCAACAGCACAGGCACCAAGAAACAAGGGATGATGAGCCTATCAGGGGAATCCAGTCAAATTTGGTACTTAGGTGCATCTTGTAAAAATGTGAGAGAGGAGGGATAACACTGGAAAAGAACTAGTCCAATCTTTTTTAGGGTAAAAGTTCATGCAAGCCAACTAACATAGGGATGATAGTAGGCTTTTTGAATTTAGACTGGTGAAGAGTTAATTGATGGATGTCACCTGTAAAATGCAAGTGAATTGATGGCCCCTTGCAATGGATCTTTAATAGCCACAAGCAATTGTGAGGACCTCTGTTTTTATGGCTCATCCAAGAGGTGGCAACTCATAACATGGATCTGACTCAACTCTGTAGCATGTTAGATTTGATGTGTTCTTACAATTGGAGTATAATAAAATGCTAAACTTATACTATAGCATTCAGCTGTTAAGTGGAAATGTGTATAAAATACCTTATTTAAATGAACCTCAACCATATTTGGAAGAGTGTTAAAGGATCTCACAATGAACATGTCTGGTCTGTATAAGTAAGCTCTGTGACTAGTTCATTTCTGGTATAGAAATACATGACATATTAGGTGTGGGATTAAGAACAGAAATGGAAAGAAGACATCAACAAAAATTCCAAGCAGAAGGAACAAAGCAACAAAGGTTGCAGGATTTCATCACCATGCCACCCTTCAATGCCCCTGAGAACTTCAGTTTTGTTAAATCTTCATAATAGACAGACTGAAAACACTATTTTGCAAGATTTTGAATTGCAAGCAAACTCCAGAAGGATACTAGAGATATACCAGTATCTTCTGTAATTTATGCAATGGGGAAGTAAATCCTTTGATTTTACTGAAGACAGCCACAAAGGTGACTATTAAAAGGTTCTGATTCTGCGGACTTCACGCAACCCCTGAAATGTGATTTAGGAAAGACCATGTTTTCTGCCAGAGAACTGAAGAAGTAGGGGGAATTGCTGAATGTTTTATAAGAGCTCTGAAAACTGAAATATTGGCTGAAAACTGTGATTCTGGGGAAACAAAACAAGAAAATATCAGACAGACTGTTTTGACTGAGTTAACACACACAAACTTTTCACAGCAGCTGCAACTGAATTTCATGCTAGCCACAGCTATTCAGATAGAAGAACAGTCTGCAATGGTGAAACAGCAAAACCTAGAGAAACTTGACAAACTTGAAAACCCTGAAACTGACTTAGAAACTGTAAACAAATGCCTGGGTGTTAAAAGTCATTACTATAAAACCCCTGAGGCAAGGAAACAGAATTCCCAGGCAAAGAAGGACAAATTGCATTTTATGTGACCAGTGTTGAAAACTTCATATTCCAAGAGATGATGCATGTCCAGCCAGAGGCATGTGGCATAATAAATGCATGAAATATGGATATTTTGCAGTTGTTTGCGGCACCAAAGTAGTCAGGGAGTTGACTCATATTACAGATAATGAAGAGCCATAGTTTCTGGGAGCTATAACTTTGTGATGATATACAGCCTGACTGAAGACTGACATTGAATATTCATGGTGAGATTATTGACTTTAATCGTGATTTAGGAACTGACATCACAGTTATCTTGAAAGGGATTTACAATTACCTTGAACCCCTCCCAGAGCTGAAGTCACCTGACACAGCTCTGACTAGCCTGGGAGGTTTTCTGACCTGCATGGGGCCAATTCAGCTTACGAAAACAAAAGCTTTGCATTCAGAGTGCATGTGATTGAAGGACAACAGACCAACAAATTTTTCAGCTTCAGTGTGGCAACCACAAGAGGCTCATGAGACTAGTGGAAGAACTAGATGGAGGCTTTGATGCTATTTGACCTTTGAAAGGGGAACCAGCACAAATCAACTTAAGAGATAATGCTGAACCATACAGTGTACAAATACTTCTACCAGACAGACCCTGGAAGACACTAGCTGCGAACTTATGCACATTCAGAAGACCTCTTTACTTGGTCATTGCCTGTTTTTCCAGATTTGTAGAAGTAATGTACTTCAAAGACATAAAATGTTGTACTTTGTTATTCCAGAACAACTAGTGACTGGCAAGAGACCACAATTCACTGCAGCAAAAATTCCAAATGAAATATGATTTTGATCATATAACTAGCAAACCACATTTACCACAAGTGAATGGAGAGGCTGAGAGAGTTGTACAGTCAAGAAAATCCTACAGCAGAAAGATCCATTCCTTGCTCTTCTGACTTAAAAATCAACACCAGTGGTAGCTATTGGATACAGTCCTGCACATCTGTTGATAGGAAGACAATTCTGAACTATTGTTCCAACTTCGGAAAATAATCTGTCTCCAAAACAGTGAGACATGAAGAGAGTAGCCAAATCAAAACCCAAATAAATAAATAAGCTGAAAAGACCTCAGACACTTTTCAACAGGTGTCACTCATTTAGACAATTACTGCATCTAGAATCTGATTGTGTTTGTGTCAAATTAGATGGAGAAAAGGGCTGAACAACTGTATTTGTCATAAAGAAAAAGAATTTGATAACCAAATTGTACGTGATTGAGACCAACAGTGGAGAATTCAGTGGAAACTGTCAATATCTACAGTTTTTTCCTCAGAAAGAATAATCAACAAAGTAAATTCTGTAGATTGAGGATACAAAACAATAAGGTGACAACTCAAGGATGCCAAACAACCACACCCAGTTATTGCAATAAATGGACAGCCAAACGACTACATTTTTACATGTTCAGATTGTGTAATTAGAAAGGTGGCATGATTCAGAGAAATTTAACAGACTGATACATACTGAACTTCAAAGATAGGAATATTGTAAATAGCAGGGGTGTAGAATCAAAAAGGGGGAGATGTAATGGAATGCTAAACTAGATTATACTTGCAGCCACTGGGTGGCATTATGTGTAAAATACCTTATTTAAAGAAATCTCACATATGCCTGGCAGCACATTCAAGGAACTCATATGACATATAAAAGCAAACTCACTGATTAGTCCATATTTCATACAGAAGTAACAAGGGGTATCACAGTGTTGTATATGCAACTAGGAAGCCCACCTACTCTTTTAGCTAAGTTCTCCTGTATACACAGAGGACCAAGTTCATCACTAGTATAAGGAGGTAGAGTTCTACTGAATGTACCTGGCTTGTGTCCAGTTGCACCAGAATTTGATTTGGCACCATATGTAAATTTCAATTTGAGAGCTAATCACACACTGAGAAAGTTGCATTAGGGCTTTTAATTCTTGGTGGTGGTGACAATCAGAGGGCTGTCTACAGGAAAGAAAAGGGATGTGGGTTTTTTCCTGTTGAAGGGTTGTTGACTGTTTAAAAATAATAAAGAAAAGAAGGTATAATGCCCCCTTCAGTATATTGCTGTCTTATCTGCATTACTCAGAGGTATAATTTATTAACATAAAACTTATTTCTCTAAGAATATTGTTATAATATGCCAAACTGTATTTTAATGTCCATGACTCAACATTTTCTCTCCTTTTAACACACTCACAGACTGCAAAGCATTTGAATAATGGCTTCTTAGAAAACAGCTGTCATAGGGGGACCTCTTCAGAAAAAAACAGGAAATCATACAATGTTAACAGAACATACTGGGCTTCATAAAAGTCATAAAAGAATTACCACACTACAGTACAGGTTGTATAGAGTGAAATTGTAGCTCTCACAGAAGAAAGAAGAGCTATTCTTTTATAAAATTGTGTGCAATATGATTTGATCAGATAGGCATTCATATACCACAGTGATGGCCATGATAGAAAAACCGGCACAGCAAATTCTTTCTTCATATAGATAATTCAATAGAAACCTTTTTAAGGTTCCACAGGAATGTTTATAAATATATCACACTGATCATTATTCAGAATTCAATAATCTGAAACTATAGGCAGGGAAAATAATGAAGGGAGGTCTTAAATAAAGGCTCAGAGAGTAACAAAGGAAAAGTTTACACATTCGAAAGATTTCAAAGTAAGACCAATGCTGTCAAGTGCCGTATCCATTAATTACAATGCATATATGTTATATGCATATCTGTCAGAATTTGACCCACTGTGTTATCTTGTCCATATTATTTATGACAGCTGCAGAAAAGCAGCATACAATTCCCATAAATATCCACTCAAATATTTAAATGTTTGCTTTGAGGGTATTCTCACCTCTTTTATATTTGCTCTCAGCATATCCTCTAGCAGACAAGTATAAATTTAAATTTAAATTGCAAATTCACAATGAATTTTGCAGAATATTTATGAAGTTAGTTTTGAATTTGTATGTGTGTGTTTGCATCAGGGACCAGATCTGATCATACCATGTAGCTTGTATGTCCAATCAAAACAGCTCAGATTTCAAATACTGTATAATCAAAATGGACAGCATTTAAACAAACTACAAACTAATACTGGGAAGGAGTTAATCCTTTTGTCTGGCTTTACAGTTGTCAGCTTTGTGTACAGGAATTTGCAGGTTAGTGGGAATGGGCCAAATGCAGGGAATTAATAAATTCCTCCCTCTTCTATACAGAAGTTCGGTATAGGAAGCTGGATCTGAGACATGTGGGGAAGAATCAAGGAGGCTCTTCAGTAATGTGGTTGAGGTTAGAAGGGAAAAAACACAGAAGAGGGTTCTCTTACACTTGGAATTTTGCAGAAGTGAATCTTCAAAAGTTACACTGTAGCTGAACTTTGAAACAGTAACTTCACTTTGAACTTTCAGTGAAGACAACCCTGATGTTTGACCTTTAAAGGGGAAGACTATACTTCACATTTACGTTGGTGCTCTACAATGAAACATAACCTGGCAATATATAAACTCCACTTCAAGGTGCTGAATTCAGTAATCTGGCTGCCTGTCATGACAGCACTGTTTAGGAAACAAGTAACTGGGGTGGTTTTTTTCCATTTAACTTGTGCATTTGATAGCATTTTCTTCAGCATCAGTTTTATTGTGTCCCCTCCACAGTCAGATAGTATCCATTGTTGTTTGTATGAGTTTCCACACAGCAGAAAGGAAGAGAAAAACATTCCTTAAAAAATACCAAAACAAAACAAACAAACAAACAAAAAACAGATAAAATGTCCTTATAGAAACAAGCACAGGACAGATATAGAGCCTGAAACTGATGTAAACATTTCTTTTTTTTTTTTTTTTTTTTAGCCTCACTAGATTTCAAGTTGACAGCACCCTCTGAATTCTGAAATTCTTGGCTTTGGCTTGTTTAAGCCCTACATCTCCCATTACTCACATGACATCTTGGTGTTGTTTAGTATGGTTACTTTGTACCCTGGTGTTCCTTCAACTCTTCTGTTTTATCAACCACCCGAGTATTAGTTTTGCTTTACAAAGTTCATCACTAGAATTGACAGGAAACAAACTGCATATAAAATTGAACATGGTGGTTAAGCAATTTCCCTGTAATGCTCTAAATCTTCTATTTAAATGTTTTGAGATCACTTGATAAGCACATTTTAAAATTATTACACTAGTCAATGGCACAAGCAATTATTACATCCTATCAGTCACTCAGTACAGTAATAGATGCACGCTAGGAAAGGATTTGTTTCATGCCCTGAAAAGGAAAATATATTTTGTTAGTAATTATCAATATCAGACCAGATTGTTCCATCAATTTTTAAGCAGAAAACCCCACTCATATTAATAGGAATTTCTGATTATAAAGTGATGTCCTGACACATTCCATTATCCTTAGTATAGCACTTGATACAGTTATACATTGTGGATTATTGAGCTATAAAGATAACACTGTACCTAACAATATTAGTAGCAATAATAGCAATGCAAATACAGTAGCAAAAGCATGGTTAAGTCCCTTGGAGGGAAGCACAGCTTCTATGTATTGCACATTGCTGAATATACTCATGGAATTTAAAAATAAGAATAAGTCCCAAAGGCCTACTGGGGATTTAGTAAAGATTTGCTTTCTGTGTCAAATACTTGTCTGGTTTTTATTTTGGTAGTGACAAACTTGCTTTGAAAGTTTCGATAAGTGTATGGAAAAGAAAACACATACATTACAATTTGAATGAGATTTTAATTTGCATGTATTGAAAACATAATTGGCAATTCTTTAATACTTTCATTCAGTTTATGCTCTTGTTTAAATTTAAGCAATCCAGTGTAGTTAAATAACTCTTTTGCCTACCCCAAATGAAAAACGTGTCAAAATACTGGTTAAAATAATTACCTATAAATTTAAATGGCTTATTAAATCAAACAGACCTTATTGGTCATCTGTGTGTAAATATGTGGAGCAGATGCAGAGAAAAGAAGGTCCAGACCTGATAAGCAGAAATGTTCATAACCTGATTTATTAGTGAATACGATGATTAATATTACTACTGGCAATTCACACAGAATGTTATTTATTCTAGATGATTTCAGTGACTTCACTGATGTTAATTCCCATTGCTGTTTTTATCTCATTCTAATAAAAAAAGCTTCAGCTAAAATAAGAGTATAGCTTTATTAATATCCCTATTGAGGATAAAACTATGCAGACATGCATACAGAAAAAGGTATCTAATTACATAGAGGCTGAGAGCATGGTGTCCATATCTACACTATATAAGCATATATACACAGACTATATCAACTAACCACAAATATCGATTATATAAAGATAGAGAAGCATACGACATGGAGAGCTCTCTGTAAATATGCTTTTATGACTCTGTTTATGATTTCTGTACATAGAGAAAAGAATGGTAACAAAAGTGATAAATTCACACATTAGTTATGCTGGATGTTGTGCTGAAATTCTACTTCTGCCCCAGCAATTAAGGAAAACAAATGTTATCAATATGTTAAAAAGAAATACTTGTTAATAACTAGATAATTTTAAGATGTTAGGTTCATACCATCTGTTAATCTTAGTTGTGATTAAAGAGGTAATCCTAATGCCCATTATTCCTAATGACAAGACCAAGCAGGCTTAAAGCATTAGCCGTCGGAGGCCAAAGAGAAGAAGCAATGAAGGATATCAGCAATCTTAGCCACAATTGAGGAATTGGCCCGTCCTCCACACAACAAAAAGTGATACAAAAGAATTACACCCTCAGTAAAGTCTATTTCCTCGTATAATCACACAAAATGATTTTTCTTAAATATGATAATAAATCACAGCAAAAAATCAATGTGGCAGGGCCCAACTGCTATGGCCTGATAACGCATCAATCAATATTTAGTATTTAGATTTTAATTAATACATAGCAGAGCAGAGACCTTTTAAGAGAGAAATATTATCACAGATAAAAAATCCTGCACTGTTAGCATGCAAAAGTTGTAGCTCATATCTGTCATTGATCAATCTGCTGGAGTTGTGATTAAAAACCCCTGAAAATATCAGACAAGAGCATAAAACAGATTGAGCCAAAGCAAGTATGTTGTTGGCATCTTAACGTGCAAAGCCACTAGCACAGGATGCTGGGTTAACTTTAGGCAGAGAACTGAGCACTGTGAGCTGAGCACAAATTCTTTTCACTGAGCAGCAATCTAACAAATGTGTGAAATTTACTGTGCTTTAGACTTGACAAAACCTAAAATAAATGTATTACAAGGCTGAAGAAAGAACTTTTGGTTATAGGGATTTAACTTTTTCCTCCTCTCCCCACAATACACACACTCTGGGTTACAGTGTGTTACTCAGCCTAAGAATTTGTATTATTGAAAATTATTTTAAGATCAGAACAAAAGTTTTTGACTAAAGATGAAGTCCAATGGTTTTTGTTTCTATATTTATTGCTGGTTTCACTGAAGATGAGCAAAATCAAACTGGAAGAGTTGAAGTGACACGTATTTTCTCTAGATAGATAGATGAATTTTAGCCAATTTGAGGATTCGTTTTCCATTTTTATTTTTATACTGTTTGTTTCCATGATGCATATTCTTATCGTTATGATCAACTAATTTTCACCTTTTTTAAAAAAATAGAATGGAATGCATATTTGTGCCAAACCAGCCTCCTCTGAGGACAGTAGCAAATGGCTTCAATGGGAGGCATTTGATCTTTTATATTGTCTTTTCCTTCTCCATCCCCACTTCAAGCCACATTCTGAGATTGTTGTGGCATTTTCACCCAGATGACATTTGCCAAACAAAAACTTTTTTAAAACCCAGCTAGATGACTCAGAACAAGTTTTCTAAGTATTCCTTGTGTTCTGAAATCAGTCAGTGTAGGACAGGCATGATGAGCAGTTACTAGGTTAAGTGATTGTGGGAACTTTTTGGTAAGCTCTAAGTGCCAAAAAACATAAGTGGCATTTCTGGATTTTTCAGCAAGAAATCTACAATGCTAAGAGTCTCAGGCAGGCAGAAACTGACTAGTATATAAGTAACTCTCAGAGAAAAAGGATATATTGCTAGTGCTCTGAGAATAGGAATAGGTATAAGACTTTTATTCCTGTAAAAGGATTTGAGAAAAACTAACTGAAAGTGGTTGGGAAATGATTTGAAGTACTTTATACTGCATGCATGCTAAAGTATGTAAATATCCTGCAGTTACAGTTTATAGGACAAGTTCATATTTCATATATTCAGGAACATCACCTTGGCATGAGAGTCTCAAGAGTAAATTCAGCAGTGATGTGCAGGGTGGTTATACTTCTGGTGAAAATTAGTTAGCAATCAAAGAATGGCTTTGTGTGTCGAAGTACACCAGCTTACCCAAATGAAGCATTCAGTGGGTATAAAATCAGTGTGATTTACTTTTCCTGGCAGTGAAAGGTGGAGAATAGCATAACAGGAAAAACAACTTTCAAGATAGCTTTCCCCCTTTCCATCCTGTTGGGATATAAATTACACTTGTTTTACACACTCACTCTTTGCAAGTCATGTCAGTTTGCACTTAAACCAGTTTCTAATTTCATACTAGACAGGTACCTGATGCCATTTGCTCTGTCACAGTTAAATTTGCACAAATTAAGTTCAAGAACTAAAATGTTTAGCCTCAAATTTTCATGTATTTTGAGCATCCTAGTTTTGGGGTGCCTACCTTTAAACACCATTTGAAGCCAGTGGGAGTTGCAGATGCTCAACTCCTTTGGAAAATGAGACTCTAAAGTTGACATGGCAAAAACTGAGGTGCCCAAAATTGGAATCACTATTGAAAACCTGATCTTTATTTAAAGTCTTTTTGTCCTCTGGTTGCTACTCCACGTATTTCTGCGGCCAGAGGCAACTCTCTGTTCTCAGAGGGAGGAGTCTTGCTCAGGAATGGTCATTTAAAGGTTGTACGGCTGCCCATTACTTACCACTTTGAGTCTGTGGCTCCCTTCCTCCTGATGGTGATATGTAGTAAGAATATCCTAGAATCTAGGAAAGGAAGTCATGAGAGGCCCTGAGCATGCTCATTAGCTCCCTAATGTGCAGACTGTAAACTGGTTGAGGCAATGATTCTGCCTTTCCTTCTGTTCTTCGAGTGCATATTATAGCTGGGGTTGGGTTTTCCTTGACTGAGTCAAGAAGACATGGGAGAATTTTACATGAGCCTTGTGCCCCAAAACTTTCTCTCTCTGGCTGCCCTGCTGAGACCCATGATTAGAATAATTGAGCTCCCTGCCCCCTCTTCCTAATCACAATTAGTTTTCCCTTTGTTTCCCCTTCCCACATCTGGCCTCCATACCTATTCTTATCCTTCTGACTTGCATAGAAAGGAGCTATTAGCAATTCCTGTAACACTTGCTTAACCTCAGAGGGAATATAAGAAAAGAGAAATAGACCAGGAACAGAAAATACTGGAAGATTACATGGAAATCTCTTCAGCCTCAGAGTGAGGCAGTTTGCTTATATTTTCCCTTATCACTACAGACTGAATTGTTCCCTGAGTAGGGTGCTGTAGCGTATGTGGATCTGTAACTCTTCTGACTCTGAGTCTACACCTTACGTTTTGGAGTGTTCTGTGTTCTGTAGAGATTGCAGCCGTTAGTATGATTAGTTCAGTGCACATTGTAATAGGAGAGACACACAATGCACCCTCTCGGGAAGATTTCACTCTGCCCTTTTAATCTAACCATAGAACAGGACGTCTGTGAACTGAGAAAAGAAGGGATGAATGGGATGCTGCTTCCTGAGAGCCCTGCTGAGCTGGAACAGCTACCACCACAGAGATAAACAGGTGCTGTGGAGCTGCTGCCTTGAGCTGTTTTTGCTGCCGTCAGTAGCCTGTTGGTCATATAGCAAACAGAAGCAGCATCAGCAGTTGCTGCTGCTACTTAACAGCTCTTCCTGGGGAGCAACTGAATGACCACTCAGCAACAGGCTAAGAGGTGACTCAGCTGACAAAAACCAATACTTGTACTTTCCCAGGAGGAGTTAAAGATATTCAAGGCCAGGACCTCAAAAAGGGGATGATACCTGGACAGATAGCAACCCTACCTAGAAGAGTAGTGGAGAGAAGGAATTCTTCTCTTGTCTGCCCAGCTGCAAGTTGCCCTGCGTGGGTCTTCCATCTCACCCAGTCCCATTACCCATTTAAATCAAAGAGATGGTCTGCCTAAGTAAGTCGTCTCCACTTTTTGCCTTTCCTCTGTTCTGACAAGGCTATAGGTTGCCTTACCTAATGAAGAAAGCAGAAGACTGACTTGATGGTTGAGACAGAGATAGTGAGGCCTAATGGCCAAGGTAGGAGCCAAATTATTAAGTCAAGTGAGTGAGTCAGAACCAAAAGTCAAACATCAGGAGACAGGGGTCAAAGCAGTGGTCAGAAGCCAAATGTGAAGTCTAGAGAGTAAACCAAATCTGAGAGCCAGAAACCAGGAGCCAGCCATGAAAGCCATGGTCAAAAGACTAATAGCAAGTCCAGGGAGCAAGCCAGAACCAGGAATCAGGGGTCAAGCCAGAATAATGGCAGGAGCAGGGATTTAGAGCAAGTAGGGAGGTCAGAGCAAAAGCAGGACCAGAAACACAGCTATAGATACTTAATTCTGCCCAGCAGCCAAGATCCTGTGACTTCTGTAGGGTTTAAGGCTGTGCCTGCTGGAGTTCATAAGCTGAAGGCAATGAGCATGATGTGGCTTCTGTGTGGACCTCTGGCAGCCTTTAGAGCAGTGGTTTTCAAGCAGTGTGCTGTGGTGTCCCATCAGAACTTGCCAAGTACACCATGAAATCTTGTACAAAGGTAAAAAAATCAGCATAAAACAAACATTATTTCATCTTAAACAATATTCTGTGCAACCAAAATTACAACTCATAAAACTTGTGAAAATTAATCATCAAATTAAAAGCAGGATATCGGTCTTTCTATTCTAAAACATCAACATCCTAACTGCAGGTGACCAAAGAGAAAAACTGAGATCACCTATATTTTTTTCTGGATTTGAAACATTAATGCATTTGAGTCTTCTTTAGCTTGTTGTATAAACTAAGTTGCAAACCACTCTAGTAAGACCATAACTATAGTAAATGTAAATAAATGTGGTATTTATGAGCAATCATTTCAGCTGAAAAAAGTGGGTGTGCCATGGAATTGTCTGCCTCATTGAAGCGTGCTTTGTTACTGAAAAGGTTGGGAACCACTGCTCTAGGGAAATGGGTTCCCTGGAAGGAGGGGGCATCCCTTCTCTCTCTGTCTCCCTCTTCTGCTCTCTGCCCTATTCTGGAGTCTCAGCTCTGTGAATACAACTGCCAAGAAGTGTAGAGATGCCACAATTTCTGTACATTCTTTATACTTGGGATTTCCTGGGACCCCTTATTGCTGTTTCCCACAGAAAAAAAGAAGCCCAGGCCAAGGCAGTCATGGACTGCAGTTGTACATACTAGTAGAAAGTCTGTTACCTCATTTCTGTACGTAGTTCCTGTTCATAATAGAGGGTTATAGTGATAACCTTCAATTTATTTGTAAGATACCGCACCTGTTTCTGCCTTTTGTCTCTTACCCAAGGATTGAGCTTTCCAGAGGAAGAGATCTTTGTTTTTCTGCAAATCAAGGAAATTCCCTTCAGTCTTCTGCATCCGCAAAAGAGGTTGCAAGGATATTCTCCTTTCTACAGGGAGTCAGGTATTATCTGTTTTATTTTCTCAACATTTGAACAGAGCTGCATTTTCAAAACTCCCATTTCACAATAGTTTGTGTCACTCACATGCCTTGAACTATGTGAGGTCATTCATCCATCCTTTGCTTTAGCTGATCTACAGTACTTCCCACAAGACTGGGATTCAGGAGCTCTGTCCTGACTAGTAATGCTAATTCTGACAGTAACCCACTGAGATAACCGGCCTTTGGGGCCTGACAACCCTACAAAAACAACAAACCAGTTTAGGGGACCCTTAAATGTAAATGACAATCTCAGTTCTCATTTAAAGGTGAACTTTGCAAAGAGAAAACATACTAGTGTGTGCTGTGCTTTGCTTCTTTATGATTCATACTTGCATTAATCCCCTCTGGTACCAGTTTGGGCAATTTTATCTTAAGTCTTGCAATATTTAGTATAGGGTGGGGGGTATTTAATTTTATTTTTGTCATCCCTCCCCACAGTGTTCCAGTTCTTGGAGTCAAGTAATTGAGTGACAGTCTCAGATTTCATTTTAGTAAGTTTTGAGCCCTCATGGTTGCAGAAAAAATGATATTATTTTTAAGCTAACCTTATGATTTTTGGGTGTTTGACTCATGGATTTTGAATGCTTAAGATTGGCAATCCTGATAGTGACACTTTACATTACAACATCTAAAAGTATAACCTGATAAAGAAGTTAAGGAGCTGTAGAAGCTGTGTTCAATAATTCAAAGAGAAATGCTAATATTCTTTTGTGTGTTTAGTAACATTGGTTTTTTTTTCTAAATTATTTATTGGGATGATATTATCTTGTGGTTAGAAAAAAAGAGCTGGAATCAGGGCACTGCAGTGTGACTCAGTTTACCAAAGGGTAACATGGCTATTATAATACCTTCCTATCTATCTTGCAGGATGCTGAGAAGTTTAACTAATTGATTTTAATGATTGCAAACTTCTCTGACAGCTTGGCTGAAAGGTGCTATGCTATATACCAAGCATCATGTATTCTGGGCCTGATCCTCCACTGTTTTGTTTAGTCATTTGCACTGGTGCAAAGAGAGTCTAAAATGCTACCAGTTTGCACAAGTGAGGGGAGAATTATAATTTCATAGCCTTTTGCACTCATTCTACACAGATGTTAATGACTACACAAAAGGCTGTGTACAAATGGGTCCAGAATTTCTTGTATTGTCAGAAAAAAATTCAGAGTGCATCATTGCATGTCCCAGGTTTAGAGATGAGCTCGTATAAATGCTTAGACAGACACATTTGTATATGTAACAGGTTCACAAGAAATCTGATTGATAAAATCCATCTTTTAATATATTTTTCAATGTTTGGGCCTTCTCCAAGCCAATACCATTTTGCCACATACCAATGTCTCACTGCTCATTTGGGTCTTTGGATGCCCTAATTCCAATGAACTGTCACTCATGGCAGTCATTCAGTAGCGTTACAAGGTCAGCTGAGACATGGATTTCTAATAAGATTAAGGCTCATCAGTATGGGTTTAGCCCTTTCCTTTTCTGAGATGGAGGAACAGTATTATTCAATGTAGAAAGACTTGCAGTTGTATCTCAAAGTGCCTGCTGTATTCCTACATGTAATAACCTCTCCTCCTGTTTCCCCACCAAGGACTCTACCGTTCTACTGTTTCTTCTATGCCAGTCAATATAAGTAATGTGTAAACTCTAAAATGAAAGCCAGAAGCAAATACATTATGGGTTTGTGGCTCTTTTGAAGGGTTTTTCTCTTTGGAAGTTAGAAATATTTCAGTCTGCATGTGCTGAAAAACTAACTGCCAAAGGAGAAAGTCAATATCAGTACTTGAAAGATGATATCAAGGAGATGCTTTCCACAGTATTTCTTCCTAACTTTCTGACATGCTACAAATTTGTGCACTTCAGAAAAAGAGTAGAGTTAAAAATACTTGTATTTTTGGATGCAATACTTTTCTTCAATACAAATTGCTTGAAATGGTCAAGCGTACAGATTTCATTATCTATTCACATGTGTTCATGCTAGCATCTTACAGGAGCTTTTCTTGTAAATTTTACTGTAAAGAATTGTTGCACCCTTTCTTTTGTAAAGTAATCTTGGGTTCCATGGGTTGTAAAGTAATCTTGGGTTGACTGACTGGACTTGTCAACTGGCTTTTATAGAAATCTAGGGAAGACTTTTCACCCACTTTCTATAGGTAAATTAAGTCCCCTGTCCTCTTTGCCACCCAAACTCCACATACTGTATCTTTTGAGTGACAGCTAGATTTTGAATCCCACAGAGAGAATCTATGCCTCTTGACAGATTCATTGTGACACTGCCCAGACTGCCTGCAAACTGGCAGACAACT
Source organism: Podocnemis expansa (assembly GCA_007922195.1). Classification (NCBI taxonomy): domain Eukaryota; kingdom Metazoa; phylum Chordata; order Testudines; family Podocnemididae; genus Podocnemis; species Podocnemis expansa. The sequence continues at coordinate 39,520,711 of ML682005.1, forward strand.
GTTTACCAAATGTCAGCATTGTCTAATTGGCATTTCAGCCCACTTCTCATTTTGAATGGACACGAAAAACATCCAGCCAGCAGAGTGGTGAAGTAGCAGCACTAGCACATTGCTCTCACACACAGGAGACCTTGAGCTTTTGGCCATCTGTGGTTTGGTACTGGCATCCAGTGTGAAGGCAGGTACTTGAAAGCTGCTGGATCTGTTGTGGGGGAGGGATACGGGGTAGGTATGACCCAGGGACAAGAGGAATGGGGAAGAAATTAAACGGAAGATGCCAACTACCAAAGTAAGGTAGTTCAAAGGCCATCCTAGGCCTCCTCTGATCTGGTACAGAAAGAACTACTATCCCCTTTGGAAAAAAGGCCTCATCTTGAACAAGAAAAGGGTTGTTATAAATATACTGAATGATTAAAAAGTCACAAGATACGTTTTATTCAAAGATATCACACCTTCAAATGAGGAATTCAGAGGAAAGCACACAAAGCCAGCCATCTGCTAAAACAGCTGAAAGATGGCAACTCATGCATTACCGTGGCTGTCTATTCATTCATAATTGTTACCCACATCTCAAGACATGGATCTGTTTCTCTTTTTCATATCTATCGGCTTGGCCTGTCAGAGCTGGAGTAGATTACTTTTTCTCACTGTACTCAACTGTGGTTTTCCAAATAAATTATTACACCACTCTTGGCTTGCAGCAATACTGTGGCAGAATGGATAAACAATTCACGTGGCTCAACCATCACTCTAAATCTTCATCAGACACTGTTTCAGTGGCTGCACCCCTTTATCTTAAACATGTCATTCCTAATTTCCTGTCACAGGGTCTCTCCACATTATTTCATACTGTTTTAAATTGCAGTACACATGTCCATGAAAAACTGACTATACAAAAGTGCCTAAATTGACTAAATGAGGTGTGTGCAGAGAGGGAATGGGGGGAGTCAGAGTTCTTACAGCTTTACTGTAATTAGTGTCACGTAAGGTTTTAAAATCCTTACCGCTCTCCAAATAAAATGTGTGACAAAAAAAGTCAAAGCTACCAGATAAATGCACCACATGTTTAACAGTTATAATTAAGCCAGTCTGTCAGTAACCCAGAGACTAAATGCAAGATGATACAATAACACATATAATCAGGGCCTTTTTATAGTAAAATATGAAAAAATAAAATTTGAAATTAATTTTCAAAATATAATGGTTTTACCTATTTTTGTTTCTCACCCCATTCAAATGTTATATTAATTATATATTATTTCATTGGGCTAGAGTTTGATACTTTATGCCATTTCTTTTCCTAAACATACTTTCACAAGTATTTTATTAATGATGGAAGATTTTAAAAGCTTAGCATCAAGAAAGATTTTAAGAGGCTACTGTAAAAGGATTTTCCTATTTTTGTGAGAATTACGTTATCCATCACTCTCTAACTAACTACATGTTAAGCATAAAACGAAAGCTTTTCTTCATTCTCAATAACATTTTCCATAATACCCCATTCTAACTGCATGCAGGTGCATGTTTTCAAGCCACTCTCCACAGTACCTTAACAATCATTACAAATCCCACTTATCTAAACTAGTGATTAAAAACCTTTAAGGAGAAGCTGTTTAATTAAAAGTAAAGTAGACATTTATTATGTGTTTAGTGTGCCAATTTTGCTATGACCTAAGAACCATTCTCTAATTAAATTTCGTAATTCTTTCAGATATTACAACCACAATATGATAATGCAAAAGAAATGTAACAGCTAATTCAGAACTCTTGTGTGCACTTCTAAAGTATTAACAGGACTGGATTTAAAACCCAGTGCTTCATCCTGCTCCTGATGAAGTCTGGAGATTTTTTTCCCCCCATTGACTTAAATGAAACCAGACTCAGGCCTTTACTGAGAACATAATTACATGGTCCCAAGCTGCACTCCCATTTACACCATTGTGAACTTGGACTAAATTCCAGTTACTTCAGTGGAATTACTCCAGACTTGCATCAATGTCACTGTAAACATAAGGCATAAATGGACTGACCTCTGCTGATTAAGAACACAACTATTAACTATAATCTTTTAGTACTCTTCATTCTGCAATGATAATTCTTCTTACAAACACATGCACACAGGGTGGGCCTTATTCTAATCTCCTTTATCCCAGTGCAAATCGGGAATAACTCAGCTGAAATTAATAGACTTACACCAGGAAAAAACTGGTGTAAAATCAGAATTATGCCCTGCCTGAGTATGTAAATGTATTGTATTGTACACACACACCGCCCCCTCAAATAAGTGTGACAAGCCCTGAGGCCAATCTATTTCCTTTGTGTGTTGATCAGAAACACGTTTGTGTTCTCTCAGTAATATGTTGAAGAATCAGTCACTTAAATCATTACTATAAAACATGAGCATGGCTGAACTGCTTTTTTGAGTTACAGGACACTGCCAGTCACATGAGAACACACCTCTGTTGTTCAGTTTTTTATTGTTATTACTTTAACAGTGACATTTGACCTCTTTAGCTCCTTGTGTGTAGTGAAGTGTTCCTAGCTCACACCTGGTGTCAGTAATAAAACACAGCATGCATAAATAATGAAGATATGTTTGTGAAACTTCACTAAGTGGCAACTGCCTGTGACAGAGACCCTGTTACTAGTACATACTGCAGTAAAGGCTTGTTAATGGAGACTGCTCAGCGGATGACAAAATGACCTAATTAAAGTTTATTCTAAATGGCATCAGAGTCATAAAAAGCAACAAAAGAGGAGGAAATGGCTTTGGTGGGTTGAAAGTACATCGTAATTTACATTATTACTTCTATGAGTCTCCACTTTTTGTTATTTCCAGATAATGGGGCAATGTATATTTTAATTATAAGATTGGTTGGTTGATTGATTTGATATATTGAAAAAGGATAGCTAATGGTGTACCACAGGATATCATTTCCATCAATGATCTAGTAAGACTCTCTATCAAGAATGAGAGCAAGGGAGACATTTCTCCTGTCGATTATTGGATCAGAGACACTTCACACTAACAAGGAATTTCAAATTTAAGTAGTCAGCTCTTTTGGAAGGAGAGGACTTTCATCTATGAAATAGAGTGCATTTAGGATAAGGTTTGCTATATTCTGATTCAGACGAAGACTGAAATAGTGGACCCCATGAGGACTAAACATATGGCACAATTTACAGTTATTTGCTCTTAGATGCTTCTTTCATATGAAAAAAGGAAGGGCTAGATCCACAAAAGCATTTAGGTGCCTAAGTCCAAACTTTAGATTCTCAAAATCCCTGCTTACTGCCACTTAACCATGTAGGCACCTAAAGTCGTTCAGCACCTAAGTTTCTGGTCTTAAAGTTCCCAGGTACCTACTATCTACCAGAGGTGGCCTTAGGCAATTGGGGGCCCCCTCTAAGCCCCACTGCTGCCCTCCCCATGGCCCTGGTCCCCCCTGCAGACTTAACTACTCTTGCCCACAGGACTCCTTGTCTGTTTTGCTGAACTAAACTAATATGACTATCCCTCTGGAACTCCTAAGTTGTTCTTGGGTATGATATTTTTAAAGATCTCTTCATCATGAAGCTTGTAAGTTGATCATCCTAAATGAGCTAATGCTGAACTACAAAGTTAAAATGAACACTTAAAATTTTTTAAAAAGTGTATGCATCAATTAACAAACAAAAAGTGGTAAAATTAATGATGGCTCAAAAATAACAAATACCACATTTAAAAATTTGACAGTTAATTCTTACAAATTTTTCGTATAGGCTTGGGTTTATGTGCACTAGACATTTCATACAAATAATTATAATAAATAAAAATAAGTGAAAAGATTTCTAGTGTGTAGCTATAAATGGAAAACACCAAATTTCAATGAAACTCTCTGAAGTACTTGTTTATAAGACTCTGGACCCCTCAAAAAAATTAAATTGTAAGTACAAAAGAAGCTAAAAAATTACGTACTGAAAGAAAGACATATGGCACAGACACCACACACAGCTGTAATGATTGCTTGAGATCAGCTGTGTATTTGTATGTAGCAGCCTCTATGGACCTCCCTGGTAACCTGAGCTAACCAAAGCAAAAGAAAAAATTGTCACAAAGTCAGTGGAAAAGGCAAAAGAAGACCAAGTAAAAAAGAAAAGGAAAAGGCAAAATTTCACAGGTGGGATTAAAAAATGGCAAAATAAATGGCCACACCAAGGAACTAAAAGATGAGACCATTGGAAAAGTTCCTGCTATTGTGCTCTGTATTGGTTTCATGAAGAGCCTGCTCCTGCTTTTTTAGCATCTCAGCGTGAAGGTGATGGATAGATAATGGTGAAATCTACAATTCAGATGAAGCACAGATACTAATGATAGTTTGCCTAGATCAGCCAAGACTGAAAAGTGCGGAGGCTTCCAGCCCTGCTGGCTCTGCTAGATAGAAAAATACAGAAATAGTTCCTATCTTTTCATTTCTGTCCACCAAATTGAGGACATGGCCCCTTATTGCTTGGGGCCCTAGGTGGCCACCTGCTTCGCCTACACCTAAAGCTGCCGCTTCTATTTACCAATGAGCATATGTAATGCCTCCTAAGTCTTGTGCCATTTTGCTGCTTGGCTCTTAAGCCCTCAGCAAGATCCTCAAACTAGGCATTGTTCTGCCTGTCTTGCCTGCAGGGTCCAAACTAACAGGCAGCCTCAGATGTCACCTACCCAGTTAGGCCCCACACAAAAAAATGATATTGGCTGGTGCTTGGTATCAATTTCTTATTAATGTTAGGTTCTTTGGATGTGGCAGAGGGGAGTAAGACCTCAAGACAGATACTGGGTTGATATTTCTTTTATTGACCTACTTTATTTGTTTACGTCTAATTAAAACAGGTCATCTAGTCCTAAGTTCTTTAATGCTCTAAGGCAAAAAATGAAGAGACAGAAGAGAATACAACACAACAGAAATGTAAGTACAATTCCTAAACTTGTTCCTACTACTAACCCCTTAATCAATGCTGGACTACAATCAGTACTGTTAAACACTATCCCTTATACTCACAGAACCATGGCTTATTCATCTAATTCAAATTCAGTTTGATTCACCAGTCTTATCCTGGGTAGGACGTTTCATTCTTGACCTGCAAGCTTATTGGCAGTTTGATTTGCCACGGGGGAGGGAATGTCGGGTGATCAGTCCACAGTTCAGCTTTCTGTATATGACTCTGTAGGCCTCTAATTTCCCCAGGCTTTTCACAGCCTTTTATCCCTGTTCCAAAACCCACTTTCAGTTTCAAAAAGTTACCATTGTGTTGCTCTGCCTTTTCTGGTGTTCCACCAAGATACCACGCCACTACCTTATTTGGCTTTGCTGGCTACTGTTTCCTAATTTGGGGAATGTTGACACAGTGTTGTCAACCACAGTTCTTTTAGCCAATTAGAAATGGTTGCTATGTAGACACGGTCCTGCAAGGTCTAACTTTCAGCTAAGTTGTGCCTCATTGTCATAAGCTATCTCCTTTATTGACAGTTGGAACATTCACCTGGGATATGTGAGAGCTGGGTTCAAATTCCAGCTTGGGCAATTCAGAGTGAGAAGCTGAACCTAGATCTTCTACCTCCTAGCTTTGTTGCTTGCTCACTGGATTGCATGAATTCTGGGGTGGGTCCTTCTAGCTCTCCATGCATCTGACACAGTGGGTTGCAGCCCATGAAAGCTTATACCTGAAGAAATGTGTTAGTCTTTAAGATGCCTCAAACTCTCCAGTTCCATTTTGCATGAAATACTTAATATTCATCGGAGCAAGGACTGGAACCAGATGAGTGCCCTAACTACTGAGCAAAGACCACTCTTTCACAAGCCCAGGGGCTATTTCCATATTTTATACAAATGGAACAGTTTCAACAGGAAAAAATGAAAGAGAGGAAGATCCACCCCCAAATATTCAAGACCCAGTAGATAGAGTATTTTCCTGGGAGGTAGGAGATGGGAGTTTCTCATTGACCCAAATCAAACAGAATTTCTCCTACATTCGAGCGCTCAAACCACTGCACTAGAAGAAGGGAGGGGTGATCTGTGTGTCAGACAGAGCTGACTACATCAGGCACCTAACTCCAGTCATGTGTTCACACCCGTGAGTCCTGAGTGGAGGAAAACAGCACTCTCCCCTTCAGAGTTATACATCTATTTCCTTTGAGAGGAAGGTTTAGGCCACACCCCTCTCCTTGGCATTTCATAGAGGCTACCTTAAGCAGTTCCCTGTCAAGCATGCTGTTTTTTGAGGACTGCTTTTTGGCTACTTGACTTGCTGTCCCCACACAATGTATAGTGAGTCTGGCTTAATACAAGACACCTAACTGTTAGCCATTGCAGTAATGAATCTAAGTTCCATTTGTGGATCGAATCTGAAATGTCCACAAATGACAGGAGACAAAGATGTCTCTATGAGAAATTAACAGGTAACAAAGTGACAATGATTTTGAACAACCTGCAGTTAATTTTCTATTGCTTCCTGTCATGATTCTATGTAAGAAAGAAAGGACGACTGCCTTAAATCTCTTTTGCACCCAGTAACACAGGTGATACCATGTGAGGCATCTAATGCATCATTTAGGTCCAAATGTAATTCTTTTTTCAGGTAGATAGGCACAGTAAGAAAACTACTGAAAGAGACCCTAAATTCTATTGTGTTTGTTGAGTGTCCAAATTAAACAGGAGTAATTCAGTTCACTCTGGACACAAAATTCCAAACAGAGCATCAAGACCAACTGTAAAATCTCCTTTTAGATTTCCATTCCTATGTGATGGTGAACTGAAATCATCTAATGGCAGGTGCTCTGAACAAACCATGGTAGTTCTCTTAGGAGTGGCAGAAATACACTTTGCAAAACACTGAGGATTCTTTTTTTTTAAGCTGTAGGGAGCTGATGACACAAGGACTATGTATAAATTAATATACCAGGTAAAATTAATCCAGGGACTACTAGAAGTAACAGGAAGCATGATACTATACATGCAATAATAACTTTCAGTTATACCTTTCACTAAGAGTATCTTACATCATGAGTAGTCCTATGTAAGTTAATACAGAGTAAGGTACTACTCAACCTTCATAAAATAGCAGACCCTGGACCTACTTAATTAAGCCTCACAGCATCCCTGATTAGACATAATTATCCCTGACTCACAGATGAGGAAACTGAAGCACAGAGAAATTAAGTGACTTGCCCAGCATGTCAGTGCCAAAGCTAGGTAGAGAGGCCAAAAACTGCCAATTCCACTCCCCTACTCTAGCCACTGTAAAACATTTCTCCACATTCACAGAGCATTACTCCAGTTCTTCTGAGCATTGGGGGAGATATCTGATGGAGAGAAGGAACCAAAGAAAAAGCCAGAGAAAAACAATGGAAGCAAAACTGAAAGTGAGTTGAGCCAAAATGGGGTCTATCATTTGATTTTATTTCAGCATTAAAACTAAAGCCAAATGAAAGGTCCCCCAGATCTCCCCAGACAGCACTAATGTGCAACCACAGTGTTCTCACAATAATTAGCTGCTTTTGTACTGACCCTGTAAAATGCAACAATATATTAATTGAATACAGTATGACAACCTCAAATGGGAAGCTTTAATTTGTTGCAGGAGAAGTACTGACAAAACAAGCGGTCACATTGGTCATCATAATTAAAAGTTATCTCAGCATTTCAATATGAAAATGCTTATTGGCCCTTAATCATTAATTTATTTGCCCTTAAAAGCTAAATAACATCAAACGAGAAATCAAGCAATTATATTTGGACCAATTAATCGACACTATGATATTGCCATTAGGAAAAGAAATTATTGTTGTTGCACTCTAGTTGCCTTGTAGTACCACTGGGTATGCATTGCCTCACATTGGAAGGAGTGTGCGAGGAATCAGTACTGAGGCTGGTTTGTTCAACATCTTCATTAATGATCTGGAGGATGGGGTGTATTGCACTTTCAGCAAGTTTGCAGATGACACTGACCTGGAGGAAGCAGTAGATTCACTGGAGCATAAGGGTAGAATACAGAGTGACCTAAGCAAACTGGAGGGCTGGGCCAAAAAAATTCTGATGAGGTTCAAAAAGGACAACTGCAGAGTCCTGAACTTGCAATGGAAGAATCTTATGCATTGCTGTAGATGGTGGGGCAACAGGGCAGGCAGCAGTTCTTCAGAAAAAGACCTGGGGGTTACAATGGACAAGAAGCTAGATATGAATCTACAGTGTGCCTTTATTGCCAAGGTTAATGGTTTATTGGGCTGCACAGAAACAATACTGACAGCGGATTAAGAGAAATGATTATTCCCATCTATTCGGCACTGGTGGGACCATTAGGAATATTGTGTCCAGTTTTGGGGTCCCCACTGCAGGAAGGATGTGAACAAATTGGAGAGAGCCCAGCAGAAGGCAACAAAAAAGATTAGGGGGGCTGGAGCACATGACTTACAAGGAGACGCTGAGAGAACAAGCCTTGTTTAATCTGCAAAAGAGAAGAATGAGGGTGGATTTGATAGCAGCCTCTAACTATCTGAAAGAGGGCTCCAGGGAGGATGGAGCTAGCCTGTTCTCAGTGGTAGCAGATGACAGAACTAGGAGCAATGGTCTAAAGTTGCAGTGGCAGTCTAGGTTGGATATCAGTAGAAACTTTTTTAGTAGGAGAGTAGTGAAGCACTGGAATGGGTTACCTAGAGAGATGGTGGAATCAGCATCTTCATAGGTTTTCAAGGTACAGCTTGACAAAGCCCTGGCTGGGATGGCTTAGTTGGGGTTGCTCCTACTTTTAGCAGGGAGTTGCACTAGATGATCTCCTCAAGTCCCTTCCACCTCTAATCTTCTATGATTCCACAATTCTCAGACTGCAAGAATGAGAATGTGAGCAGTCCTTCTAAAGGCCAGAAGAAAAAGAAGTTTCCCGTAAGCTAGCGATCCTGACTAATACGTTACTGACCTACTATACAGAAGGCAAAAGTCCTTCCCTAGATGAAATATTTTTTCTTGACTGCACAAAAACTGATTTTTTTTTTTTAAAGAGCATGTATTTGTCCTTTAATCTGAGATGTGAGAGAGTATATATCAGGGGTGGCCAAACTTACGGAACTCAAGAACCACACAAGTTGATTATTAAACTTTCAAGAGCCACACTGAGGCACAGAGCCATATACTTTTACATACTAAATTGATTTGCTGATGTTCTTCCGCGAGCCACACTTTTTCATTCAAGAGCCACATGCAGCTCCCAAGCCGCAGTTTGGCCATGCCTGGTATATATATTTTTACTTTTTGAGTGTAATAAAACTGTGGACCAGCTGATACTTCACCTAAACACTGGAAAAAAACCAGTGCTATAGCTCCCCATCACCTGCAGCTACATCTTCTTGAGCTCAGTCTTATGAGATATTGTAAATCTTATTGTAATAAGATCAGGATGGGTCAATACTTGAGTAGGAGGCACCTAAGAACTGGAGGGGTGATGCAGCTGATTTTGTACTTAAACACATGCCTAACTTTAACCATGTGAGCTGTTCTATTGACTTCAGGTTCAACACACAAATAAAAATCTTCCTAAATTAGGACCTCAGTAAGTGGCACTCTTAGCCCTTGCCAGCAGGACAATGTTGAACTAACACCCTGTCATGATGTTAAGAGATACTCTGTTGTTGAAGGTGTGTCTTCTGAAAGAAAAGTAAAATACAGGCCCTGGCCACTTGTCATCCTTAATAATTAATTTACCTTACACAAAAGGATGTTTAGTCCTGATATCCTGGCCAAATTCTAATACAGGTACTTGTATTCACCCTGTCTATATCTCCTCCATCCCTTCAGATGGAAAAGTTCACTACAGCTGTTTGAAAATTTTCCAATGGAACATTTTTCCTTCATAAATTCTGTTGAACTGAAACAGAACCTTTTGAAGGGAATGTGGCAATTAAAATGAAATTTCATTTGCAAAAAAATGTAAATGAGGTTGAAATGTTCTGTTTTGCCATTTTCAGAATAGAATGTTTTAATTTTTAATTTCTAAAAGATTTTTCATGTCAATGTTTATTTTAAAAGTATTGCAAAAATTGAAATCAAAATTATATCAGTTGACCTAAAACAACAATAAATGAAAAACTTGGTTTTGCAAGTGATGCCAAAATTCTTTGTTTTTTTGTTTCTGATTAACAACAAAAACAAATTTCAGAGTGCCAGAATTTCCTGTGAAATGGAAATTTTAGTTCCCATATGACTCTGCTTAATTTAGCACAGTATCAATACACCAACCACAGTTTGGGATTAAAAGCAGGGAGCAAAGTATTACGTATACACCACGAAGAATGTTACAATTCAACAGTGATGGCTAAAGTCAGTTCCACATACTAGGCCAAAGTCATATTGATTTTCTTTTATTGAAATGTATACAAGTATTGATCACTCTCTGAGTGCAAAACTGTTTTATTAAGTTTTTAAAAATAATGTACATCATTTCCTGAATGTCAATATTAAGACAGTCACACATCCCTTATCTTTATACTACCCCAGCAACCCTGCTCTCAGGAAAAAGGGATCAAACCTAAGTTCAGAGGTCAAAAATCAAACCTAGGTTCTGATGGAAAAATGAGGGAAGCAAACTCCAGCACCAAAAGTCCCCCCACTGAGAACATCCCATTTGTAAGAATCAAGCATTCAAATCCAAGGCCAAGTCTATACAGATGGCAAATTCACCACTGTTAGTTTACTCTTTCCTGATCAATTGAGTCGTCAGTGAAGACCCACTCAAGCAGTCCAGAAGTCGATGCATTATGACCACCTGTCTCAAGAAGAGTAGCTTAGTGTCAACAGGATGGCATTTCCTGTCAACTCAGCACAGTGGAGACACCACAGTGAGTAGGCAGAGGGAGATACACAAGTTATTTTACACTGCTTGTGTCTCTCCCTGTGATTGCCACCAAAATCCATGGCCAGTGTAGGCTTGGCTCAAGAGTGTGAGCAAAACTTCCCACTTTTCCTTGATTGCTATGGTAGCCTGAAAGGACCGAGGAAGTCTTCCATGTTTCCAAACTCCAAACTATATAGGACTTTACAAATCAGTGTTAAAACTTGACATTGCATCCAAAATCAAGTATGAACCAAGTATAGTCACTAGACTATTGAAGTAATATGTGGCCTGTGGTTAACACTGCTAAACTTTATTATTGTACATTAACTTCTGAATGGTCTCCTATGCATTGCTATGAGAAAGTGAGAATGATCTAGCCAATAGACATGAGTTCTGGTGTTGGTCCTACCACAGAAATAATTAAGGACTTTGGTCCTCAACATGTCTGAAAAGATATCTCAGCTAGTGCATGCAAAAATTCAGTTAGAAAAATGTTGGCCTTAACATCTGTGTCTCAGTTTCTCTACAGGTAAAATAGGGACAATAACACTATTTTGCAGAAACAGTGTCAGAGTAAATTAACTAATATATGTAGACAAGGGATCTATGCTGATCTATACCAGCAGCAGAGATATTGCCTTGAATATTCCCTTAGCAAAAACTATTTTGAATTTAATCAAGCAGAAAACAAATCTGTATTGTAATTGTTGTTATGATTTCAGTGGGAGTTAGTTGCCTTCAATACCTTTGCGAAGCTCACATTTAGACTTGGCATGATCAGAATTAGGAATGCAAAAATGCCTCTGATTTGTCATACTCACTCACTAACCATCAAAATCAATATCACAAGACTATAGAGGACAGCAAGGGTTAAAGTATAATTTGGCAGGCTCTGGAACCCTCCCACACCTCCGGGCCCTCTGGGCCCCAGCTACTGCCCTCAGCCCCCATCTGGCCACCTGTCCCCCAATCCCCACATTACTGTGCCCTCTTTCCCTGCTGCCCCTGGCCGACCCCCCTCCCCCATGCCTTTTCCTCACCAGACCAGCTCTTCTGCCCTCAAACCCACCCCCCAAGGCCCAATTACCTGGCAACAGGGCAGAGCAGCCCTGGCCTGGCCTGAGGCTCCGACCCTGAGACAGCTCTCACTGAGCATGCTCAGAGGTTCTGAGCATGCTCAATAAGAGCTGGCTCAGGAAGGGAGATTTAAAATCTCCCAGCTCCCTGCTGGCCGGAATGTGGCAGAATGCTGTTCTGGGACCTGCTATTTTTAGGGATTCTGTGTTCAGGGGATCCCTAAAAATAGAAAATGGAACCAGAATGCTGTGTTCTGGGGCCCGCTATTTTTAAATGGTGGGCCCCAGAACACACCTTTCCAGCTTACTTTTCTATTTTTAGGGGGCCCAGAACACTGAGCCCCTAAAAGTAGTGGGCCCTGGAAAGGCAGTCCACCACATTCTGGCTTACTTTAACCCCTGGAGGATAGTTATCTACACACACACACAGAGAAAGCATGTGCACAGATCTGGGAATCAGGAAGTCAGAGTTCTAGTTTTGACACTTATCTTCTTCTGTGAATTGGAGGAAGTCACTTATATTTAAATTCACCATTTAGTGCAAATCCTTCCATACCATTTTAGCCACACTTTAGAGCAGCACAGAATCGGAGGAAGCATCGGTGCTTCTGTATTAGCCACTCAGCACAGGTCAGTGGAGAAAACTGATCAATCGTTCTAGGCACTGGGAGTGGATAAAAGCAGTGGGATCTATGTTCATGAAAATAGAGCAGTGGTCTTCTACCATGCAACTAGCATTGAAAGGCTATGGCCACCACCTAGCGCACACCTTGTTTTAGACCCTATAGGGAAGAGAAAAGGAAGGATCTGTTCTTCATCTGTGTGCCCTGGCCCTAATACCTTCCACCTAATACCTTCCTCCTGCATTTTGTTCATATTAAAGTAGCTGATTCTGCACTCACTGAAGTCAGTGGCAACGTTCCCTTTTATTTCAATCAGTGCAGTATCAAGCCCATGGATTGATCACTTCAGCTTTATGCAGGTGAAGTGAGCTTCATACACTGAAATCAATGAGAGGTTTGCCAAGTGGGTCTTTGAGTCTTCCCTTTCTTTAGCTAAGAATCCCTTCATCCAAAACAGAGGTCCCAACACCTGCATACCTTGCAACAGAGTGCTGAGGATTAATTAGCCATTTTGGTTAGTGAGATTGATGCTTTCAACTTCAATGTTATTGAAATGTGAAGAAATGAACTAAATCTGCATACTTTTCAAAAACAAGAAATACAGGATAAAATCCTAGCCCCATTGATGCCAAAGGGTGTTTGGCTATTGTCTTCAGTAGAGACAAGATTTTATCCATAGCTTTCAGCTCTTCAAAGGAAGCTGAAAAGTCTCTTTAACACAGGAATCTCCTTTATTTTTAATGTAATTTTTCAGGTGGTCCATTTGAAACTATTGTATCAGCTGTCTATCAAGTTGATGAGGGAATTATCTGGATGCATTATCATTTTTAAGAACTCTATGAAGTTTTGCTAAATCATCATAAAATATGTGTTTCAAATGCATGTCTTAGGCTTAGGTTTATGGGAAATCAGTTCATATTAAGTTAGTGCTGACATATGAAATAAAAAAAGTTATTTTGCCACCTTTCACCTTCATAATTGCAGTTTAGAGGTATTCTGAATCACCTTAGTGGTTTACATAAAAAGATTATTTTTCATCTTTTATGCTCTTTGTGTGTAAATGTCTAATTACTAATCAGAATTGAGCTTGCACAGAGGACAAGGTGTCTCTTTTCAGTAAAAATTATGAAGTAGCATATTTCCAGAGGAACCAAATCATATGCAAGTCATGGTAAAGTATCGATTGTATAATAATGTGATGTCAACAGTGCAGAATAATCATGTTTGCGGACTGGGCATGGGAGTCTTAAATACACTTTAAAGCACTGGTTTTACTGTTGGAATGGAAGTTACAAATTGAGTAGTATGTAATTTTTTGAAAGAAAGCATTTTTCATACACTAAAAACATTATAACAAATCATGATAAATTGTTATGATCTTTTCCTAGACTGATTAACAAAAAATACAGTGACTAGTATTAAAGCTGAAGTTAATGACACTTAAGGTCATGAAAGGCAATCTTAGTGGCATCGAAATCTTTTAATCTTATTTGCAGATTATTTCATCAGTGGTTCCCCAGAGCTGGAAAAGGATTTTATTCTCATATCTTTATTATTTAATTGAATATTTAGAGTGCAACATGTAAATCTAAAAAGTACATTTTCATCTCTATCTCAGCACACAGGGAATGAATAACATTAATATAGGCCCATAAATATGCAGAGCTAAATTCTGTGCTGGTGTAAAGATACATGTAATGCCATGCAGTGTTCCCTCTAATTTTTTATAGGCTGTGTGGGCAAAAAATTTCTTTTGTGCAAATTTTTGGAACCAGTATCCAAATTTGTGCACACTCCAATGAGTGTGGTCAAACTTGTGAGTGCAACAAAGTAAGTGTGTATGATGCAAATAATGTCTACATTTTACTTTGATATGGTGATGGATAAATTACAAAACCTTATTTGAAACATGTTACTTGAAATCACCTTCTTAAAAGTAGCATAAAAATATTAGCACTGTTGGATTTTTTTGTGCACACTCCATTTTGTTGTGTGCGCAGGTTTCACACCCTGTGTGCGTGTGCACACATGCACAGCTTAGAAGGAACATAAATGCCATGGCTGAGTGTAATGAGGGAAGAAACTGTCTGTAAATGGTAAAATCATGTATCTTTTTTATAAAGTTCAGATTCAGTGGATGTGCAAAATGAATGTAACTTGTACCAACTTGGTTTGGGGCAATAATCAAATTCAGCCATGGCATAAGTGGGTGCAAATCTGGTGAAAGTCAGAGGGTCAAATTCATCAATGAGAAAAAGCCAACAAGTTCAATTAGGTTGCATTAGGAATAAATCTGGCACAATGGTAAAGTTATGGAAAATACCAGTGTAAGGCAAACCAGGGGAGATCTGTTTACTTAACATTATCTTGTTAGTTGCTTTTTGTGCAACATCCTGTCCCCTTGGTCCTTTCAGGGTGTAAAATACATTTGTTTTTCACACCCATTCAATGAAAAGCAAGTGAAAGTTACATTGCTCTGCCAATTACTGCCACCTTGTTTATGGCTAGCTAAACTAGACATCTAAGCCTGAGGCAGATTTCATAGCTGTGGCCTCAACACAGTGAACCCAGAAAGAGATTCACGCATGGTTCCCCTAGAGCACAATTGCCCAAAGTGCACAAGTCATTTGTATGGTAAAGTAAGGTTAAGTCAGAGTAGGAGAGGCTAGGGATGAGTGGACAATGCACTTCATCAATCATCCTGTAGGGACTCCATAGGATAGGTAGTTAATTCAGTCATTTAACATTTCCGCAGATTAGAGCCCCTCTTCTGCTATGGAAATCCCCCTTTGAGAGAGTTTTAAAGGGCAGCAGCCAAAGGAGAAAACCGCAACTGTGCAACTCCATTGAAGCTGCACTCCTAAGGAGCCAGAGGAAGTGGCAGAAGGCATTGGGGTTACTGTGGGGGAATAAGGATTTAGGGTATCCCCCATAATTCACAGATTCTTGAGGGTTAGCCCCCTATTTGTGCAAATCTGAACGCTTCTGGCAGAATGATCTAGAAAAAACTTTGCAAAGGAAACTCATAACATGTTCTATCCCACTGCCTCTTTCCATGAGTTTTTTCCTTGGGACTTACAACCTGGTCCATTTATTTATTGGTCACTGTATAGTTATCTCCAGTAGATATTTATACAGCACCAATCACATGTAGTGTAGGCTAATGACTAATATTAACATGATGTGACACATACAAAATGTTTATTTAAAACAGCTGGGATTAAAACAGCTGGGATCCAAACAACTCAGCTAACATAAAATAAAGAAACAAAACACATCTCCTGTTCTCCTACCCTGTTTATGACTATCATAATGATATGTATCTCTAACCTCCCCCCCCCCACACGCCTCCTCAAACCTACATGCATTACAACATCTTGAAATGAAGCTTACCGCATTTGGTGCCATATCACATGCCTCTTGACAAAAGTAAATACCCACCACGTGTTGGCTCTTTGGCTGTGATGTATTGCCCAGGCTGTGGCCTGTTTCTATGAACAAAACAGCATAGCCGAGCTTCCACTTCACCGCAGAAATACCTGAGTTCACAAAATGCTAGAGTCCATGCTCAAGAAATTACATAAATAGTTTTTTGTTCATTTTATTGGCTTTTCTATGGTTCACCACTGCTATAGCATCTGAGAATATTACAGTAAACATGAATGAATTTATCCTCTCATTGTACAGCTGTGGAGAGTGGGGCACAGAATAGTTAAGTGACTTGCCCCAAAAGAGTCTGTAGCACAGACCCATAGCCCTCCGCCCCCGTTCTCAGGACAGTGCCTGTACCACAAAAGTCATGCTTCCTTTCAGAACACTGTTTTGTTCCTGCTCCCAAGTAGTTTCCTGCAGTGCCGGATTTCCCATTAGGCACTGTAGGCACAGTGCCTAGGGCCTATGAAATTTTTAGGGTCTACAAAGGAGGGAAAAAACTTAAAAAGCAGGAAAAATAAGGAAAATCATGTGGTTTAGCATTAGAGTAGTTTAAGGTGCACCGTGACAATCGACGTAATTCAGCTGGCACGAGTGAAACTGCCTAGGGCCTATGAACACCAAAATCCAGCCCTGGTTTCCTGAACAACTAAATAAAATGAAGAATAATTCTCAAACAATAATTTACATTGAATTATATGCAGATAACTTTCAAATGTTATTGATATTATATTGCCATGGCAGGAAAGATGTATAGATGTAATCTACACCCTTTCAGAGATCAAAGAGGAAAATATAAATTGTTCCAATGGATGAGAACAGTGTTTGGTGTCCTGTCTGTGACAGTATCTGGCATCAGATGCTTCAGAGGAATGCAAGAACCTCCACTGAGGACATGTGTACACTAACCTTCCCACAAGTGAAATTACTTCCTAATCTCAGGTGGTTAGTGATTGCCTCAGACCTGAAGCAGGAATGTTTACGTCCCTTCTCATTTTTATTAATCCTATGTAATGTAACTGTGAATGTTCCTGTTATCCATGTAAGTGGTTTGAGGTATGTCACAGGTCCAAAAAGTGGAGCAGAGTCAGATCTAAGTTACAGAGTTCTGATTTCAGAGTCTGGCTCAATGCCTCTGAGAGGCTGAATTTTGCATTTGGAAATTGTGGTAATGAAATTTGGTACAGGTGCACTTGTTTTCTTTGGGAAAATGCAGGAAAAAGAATAATAATATGATGGGTTAAAATCTCCCATTGTGGGGAAGAACCTCACCTCTTCTATTCAATCACAGATGCCCTATTGCACCTTTGGGAGAAAAATACAGCACAGCTACTTTTATGGGCAGAGGCTGCAATCAGTCTCTCCAATTCATAGATTGATTGACTGATGTCGCGGAAAGAAATTATGCATGTTTATTCATTTGAAATGAAACTCTGTGTGTGTGAAGGAGAGAGATGTTGCATGCATGCTTTCTCTCTATTATATTACAAACAAATTAAATATAAATATCTGTAGTACCTGTATCGTTATGTGCATTAAATGCACACACACTCACTGAATATATAGATAGATGTTGATAGTATCTGCAGACAACATATTGCAAACTGGGAAGTCAAACCACACCTTTATCCTCACAAAGGAGAATGAGAATAGGTTTGTTTTGCAGTGCCATTCTCTGTGTAAGCAGACAGAGGCAGACTGGATGACTGACTGATCAATTGATTTTGACCGCAATAATGACAGAAATTTTACCATAATGGTCAAAATGCACTGTTTAACTGAATGTTCAGAATCCAAAGGTGATACTCTATCAGTTTTGTACACCATTTTATACATTTACCTGCCAAAAAAACCCCACAGAAAATGAATAGTAGTGCTGCTATTTTGCTTTATCTTGAATGAGAGTAGTGTTGTTGGGTGACATCAGTGAAGGACTGGAAGGAATACACATACATGGAAAGGTGCATTATTATGCCATTCAGAATAATATAATATGTTGTTTGACTTTCAGTGAAGGTCTTGAAAAGCAAAAAAGCTTTTTCAAAGCCAGATTTTTTGCCTTTATATTTATTTTTGCTGTCTGTATGGCCTAACACATTTGCAAAAACACTTCTGAAATTGTCTCACCAAACTTTGGATGCATCAAAAAATATGGAGTGCTTTATAAAAAATATGCAGTAACAAGAAATAAAAATCATGACTCCCAAACTTCTTTTAACTTTCTTGTAAGAACCTCCGTGCTCTTTAACCTTTTGCAAAACTCCATGCCCTTACCCCCACATGCACAAGCACACTTCTTGAAGTTTCATTTTCCCTTAGGAAATTCCATTTTACCTTCTGTATAGCCTCATTTTCGTATGGTCTCTGTTGCATCTTCTTATGGCCATCCCCTTCTATTTCTGCTCAGGTGGCTCCAACTCCCCTCTTGGAGCTCCCACCCTCCCCGTAATAGGCTGTCTTTTTTTTTACTACAGGCTATAGATGATAGGCCAAACTTTCAATTTCCAGATGTGGTTCACTGCATTTTTTCCTGATGTCTATACTAGTCCAGTCTACATCCAATTAATTAATTCAGGCCACCTCCTGGTAAGGTATTTCTTGGTGAACTCAGTATATGTAATTATGAAAATTTGCATGAGCATACTGTCTGAGAAGTATAAAATGACAAAGCCAAAAATAGAAAGGAGCTGCTTTTCAGGGACCAGTCTCTTGGGGGGGGGGGCATGTTTAACCCACAAAGTTCAAGTGGCTTCACACTATACTCAGAAGCTTTCTCCCATTTCTGCAAAACATGACACAATGGTTAACAGTTAAAGGCTAACACCCTCATCTTCTGATTAGATGGTCTCCCTTGGACCGGACTTCAGAGAACTCCATAGGAATTAGATTGTCCTGTTGCTCAGTACCTAGAACCTTATTATCTTTTTTTCACAGCTGTAAGTCAGACACACTCCTATGTGTGAGTATATATTGGTGTACAGTCAGACCCAGCTAGCCATAATCACTTGGGAAGTTCATGATCTTCCGTTTTTCAGAAGCAAGATGCAATTCAGCTGTACTCAGACCAGCCCACAATACTGAGCATCATTTAAACCTTTCAAATACTCAGAAGTACAGAAAAGCTGTGCATACTTTAACCTGATCTGACCGTGCAATGGTATAGATTTTTGAGGGGTGGGTGGGGGTGTTAGCGGGATTTGTAAAACTAATAAACCTTTACATTCCAGAAATGACAACTCTATCTAAAAGGATGCCAGAATAGGAAGTGGTAGAAGCTATTTCTCAGTCAAGTGCTGCCTGTAACTAAGCAGAGTAATCTAATTTGCAAGTAGGTGACCTATATCTCTGGCCATACCTGATTATTTATTAAACTAATCAAACTATATTGTGTCATTTGATGATAGGATGTTCACACTGCTGACACCGTGTTATTTTTTGTTACCAGATAAGGTGAATTGATTCCAATCTAGAGCACTTTTGTTAGTCATCAACTCTTACACCTACACCTGCCAAGGGAAGCATGAAGGCACTCTGTTAAATTCAATAGCACACACAGCATTAGGTCATAGTAAAGATATGCACTGTTGAATAAAAACAGCGACCCCCAGCACTTGCTCAGCGTTGTCTACCTACCAGCACTCCAAGGTGCCGGGTATTTCTCTCACAGAAGCAGGTCTGAGGCACTGGCACGGTTCAGCCTCTTCTGCTTGGTCTGTATTAAAGAAAGCAAGAGAACACCCCACATTTACCTGGAAACCTCACTTGTGCCTCCACCTGAATGTAAAAAACCATTACAGGGTTAGGAATAAGGCATCCCCTGTGCTCACTTGCAATACATGTTTTGTAATCAATGGCAAGTGATGTGCCACCACCCAGACCAGATGCCACTTTTTTTTTTATTTTTTGATCGACTGGCTTAATCCTTCAACAATACCTAGTGGCTGGAACCATCAATGAATTTGGAGGGACCCGCTGAGCCGGGGTGGAGGTGACCTGCAGAAGGGCTGGCACCAAAGGCCTCAAAGGACAAGGACATTGATATTTCCAGGAGTCTGGGCCTTATTTAGGAGGAGTGGGTGGGGAGGATACAGCGGGAGGTAGTTGGGGGGCTTGAAAGTAAATAATACTGGTCCTGCCAACTGAGCCCCCACTAATGGTTGTCTTTGTTGCTCCCCCCGCTGTTGGGGGGCACTGACCTCTCCTACCTCAAGGGGTGGTGCTGGGCTGGTGGGGGTCTGGCAGATCTCATGGTGGGTGATACAGCGCCGAGCCCCCTGGGGAGGCTGCAGGAGGGAGGGAGGCACCCTGGGCGGGAGGGTCAGTGGCTCTCCTGGGAAGGAGAGGGAGAAAAGCCTGGGAGAAATCCCGGCCGCTCTCCGGGCCAGGAGCCAGCCCTCGGGGAAAGTTTGCCGGCGGAGGCGGCGTTTGCGAAGTTGGGCGAAGTTAGCGACCTTCTGCCGCGGCACCGCACCACGGGGGCTGCGGGGAGGTGGACAAGGGCAGGCGGCAGGGGAGGGGAGCGAGAGACAAACGTGGGGACGAACTAGAGATGCACAGACAAAAAGATGCACCGGGGCGCCGTGCACAGGGAGAGCCCCCTCTAAGGGCGATGCGTCCAAAATAACCACACGGGCCACACCTATTAGGGAAGGCAGCGAGGAAACGTACACAAGGAGGCAGGGAGGTGGCCGGTCCCCACCCCGGGACAAGTGCTTCTGGCTCATCGCACCGGGCTGGATTCACGGAGCGACTCTCCCAAAGCCCGAGGGGGAGGATTGCAAGCGCCAAAAGGAGGGGTTAGCCCCCGGCTCCGGCTCCAGCCCACAGCGATCCCCCCCCAAACAGTGAATGAATGGCCGGGCAGACCGGATGGCGTGTGTCATAATGATTGCCTGCTTTCACGTCGAAAATAAGGGCAGATTTACAGTACTCGCTGGCTGTTGCTCAGATTTGCTTTTAGTTGCCGTCTGCATCCATCCATCTATGTGTTTCTAGAGAGATTCTATCTCTATGTATCTATAGATCTATATCTATGGATCTGGTTTTGGATAGATAGGTAGATTATATCTGTATGTAGCTATAAATCTATATATCCATTTTTGGATGGATAGACAGATTATATCTCTATGTATCTATAGATCTATTTTTGGATGGATAGATAAATTATAGCTATATGTAGCTATATATCTATTTTTGGATAGATAGATTATATCTCTATGTATCTATATCTATAGATCTATTTTTGGATGGATAAATAGATAGATTATAGTTATATGTAGCTATATATCTATTTTTAGATAGGTTACATCTATATATATCTATAGATCTATTTTTGGATAGATAGAGTATATATCTATATCTATAGATCTATTTTTGGGTAGATAGACAGATTATATCTATATCTCTAGAACTATTTTTGGATGGATAGATTATATCTATATGTAGCTATATATCTATAGATCTATTTTGGGTAGATAAGTAGATAATATCTGTTTTTGGCTAGACAGACAGATGTCTATATATCTATAGATCTCTTTTTGGATGGATACATAGATTATATCTATATATCTATTTTTGGGTAGATAGATTATATCTGTGTGTATCTATATATCTATGTTTGGGTAGATAGACTATATCTATATATCTATTTTTGGGTAGATAGATTATATCTGTATGTATCTATATATCTATTTTTGGATAGATAGACAGACTATATCTATATGTCTATATCTATAGATCTATTTCTAGATAGATGATATCTATATGTATCTATATCTGTAGCTGTATTTCTGGATAGATAGATCGCAGACAGGCTGAGTAAGGGCACTGTCACTTTTCTTCCCCTCTCAAGCGCGGAGGTGAGAGAATTAAGAGTCCAATTTTTAAGAGCCCGGTCCGTCGCCTCCCTCTTGCAATCAGGAGGTAAATTCCCCGTTAAGACCTGGGGCCGGTGGCCGAAGTGCAGCCAACTTCAGCGTCGCCCAGAGCCGCACGCCCTTCCAAGCCTGCAAAGCGCAAACTTGCCTTGAAATGGCACTTCAGCTTTAATGCGAGTCTAACTAGTCCATTAAATATGCTCAGCATCCCGTTTGCACGGAATGAAACCTTTCCCAGCCCTGATTGCTCCGAAGGGGAATCACGTCCTGCCTCCCACCTTCCCAATCTCCATTCTCCCAATGTACACACGCTTGTAATTACTGGTGATTGCGCTAACGCGAGGCTGAGTGAAAGCGAGCCGGGGCTGGTGCTGGGAGGAGAGCAGCCGGGGAACACCGTTCATTTAAGGGAAATGCACGTGGCTTCTCCTCTCCCCTCGGCACCCCTGCTCGCCCTGTGGCTTGTGTGCATTGAATGCAGCGCTTCGTGTCTGTCAGCTGCAGGGCTCCTTGCCGAGCCTCGTGGCGCTTCTTT
The DNA here is from genome assembly GCA_007922195.1 of Podocnemis expansa. Classification (NCBI taxonomy): domain Eukaryota; kingdom Metazoa; phylum Chordata; order Testudines; family Podocnemididae; genus Podocnemis; species Podocnemis expansa. Next base: position 39,543,104 of record ML682005.1, read on the forward strand.
AATTTGCTGTCACTGGATCGCCGGGTGAGGTGGGGAGAGCTGGTGGTTTCTCTTTGAGAAACGGCGCAAGGGGGGAAAGCGACTTGTTCGCGTGGGTTCAAAACAAGGCGTGCCCTTCACTCAGGATTTCTGCCTGTGCCGGGATTGTTTCTTGCACAACGCCCCCCGTGCAAGGCAGAGCTGCAAGCTCGGGGAAGGGGATAATAAACCGTCGGGCCTCCCTCCTGCGCCAGAGCAGGCTTTGAGGAGTGATCTCTAACTTCCTTGCTCGTCGTTTGCTTTTCTTTTTCGGAGGTTGAACGGTTCTTTTCTTAACCAAATATTTTTTTTTTTAGTTGTTCAGATGACATCCAGCCCACCACCCTCCCCCCCTTCTTCTTTTCATCATCGGCAAATAAAGATTAGGTGGGCAGATTACAGAAAGCGTTTTCAGTCTTGTCCTGATCTTTATTCCAGAGCCTTTGTGATGATATTGATGATGATGATGGTCAAGTGGACAGTTTGATTTTTGTGTTTGGAGCTAGTTATAAAGAATCAATATTATATCAAGGGGTAACTTTCCTGATAAAGGACTTTAACCACTCTGGCTATTCATCATAAGTCTGTAGCAAGCAGATAGGTCAAAAGAAATTATATTGCACTAAAGAGTGTGTCTTCTTATCTCTCCCATACCAGGGGAATAAGGGACAAGCCGATCGATACAGTAGCTGCCTTATACTTCTTGCAATTATCAATAGCTGATTTCGTCTTTTGAGGCCTGCATCTATTAATACAAGCTAATAATAATCTTCTAAGCATGTCTGGAGCCAAGACAATGAAAGGTTTTATGCCTGACAGCACTCTTTATAGTTGCTAATATATAAATTATGCAATGTACAGCTGAATAGAGAATATTCATCACACCGGTCATTTGAAGTGATGTATAGCTGTGTACCGAGAAGGGTAAATAGAAGCTAGGTTTAGGTGTGTATTTGCTTGTGTTGATAGGTATATATTATTGTGTCCGAGCCTAGAGCTAATTGCACACATCTCATGTGTGTATACACACGTGTGTGGGTGGGTGGGTCTCACTCACTCTGTCACACACAGTATGAAGGTGCACAACTGTATAGCATATAGCCATGCACGTTGACTTTCTCTCGCTGTGATCACAAATAGACACCTATGTACACACACCAATGTCCCGGCTGCTTAAATAAGGTTTGTTAAATTACTACCTAAAGACCAAAAACTGATAGCATAGCTGGGGTTTGCTCAGTGTGAGCTCGAGTGCATATGACTCGATGTGTATTTAGCTCGCAGAGTGACATGCTATTAAACAAAAGGGAAGCTAACTTAAATGTTTAAGGCAAAACCTTTAGCAGTGATTGTGGTGTAGCCCGGTTCTATAAATCTGACGGCGGAGCCCGTTGTTGCTACCGAAAAAAAAATTGTAATAGAAAAGAAACATCTTTATAATTGACATTTGACATGCTGTTTGGGTTAGGATGTGGTAGACCAAGCACAGATTTCGCTCTGATGGAAACATTTATCATCGTGATTGCTACAGAGTGGCAGGTGGTGTTATCAATTACCTCTTCTTACCAATAATAATATTAGTATGGTAATATCTTTGCTCAAGTGGGAACGAATTAGCGGTCACTTGCTACAGCCTTAAGCACACAAAACAGTGCTAGCCTTCACCCCACGGTCCTACAATAAAAGTTGGGGTGGGGCGGGGGAGGGACGGAGACTTCAGACTGGAAGAAAGACTAAAAGATCTTAGAAAATAAAGTCCAAATAATTGAACGTCCCTGCTGAATAAAGTTGTTGAAAGAAATTTTTAAAATAACCCGCAACAGACGGATTGCACAAACCGAGTGATCCATCTTCTCTATAGGTGGGTTTCTCTGGTAGATCTATGAAGGCAAATCCTACATATGTGCGTGTTGAGGGAACTATGTGTACTCTCCTTGTGGCATCAATTTTGTAGATAGGCTTTGGTTTTTTTCCCCCTGAATAAATGGTACAAATTAAAGCAAACACCTAATTATGCGTCCCATTAATGTAAAAATACAATACTAATTGGTAAATAATATTATTAAGCAGACAAAATAATAACGTGTTGTTTCTTAAATTGAAAACAGCATTGCAAAGGGAAAGACAATTAACAAATTAGATTTAATTATAGGGGAGAAAAGCAACTTTTGTTTTTCCATCACTATTAAAATATTTTAATAGACGCACCAATCATGTGGTTGAGAATATGAGGGTGTACCGTGTGTATCCGCACATTCACGCTTGTATATGCATGTCGCTTACCCACACATTTACATATTTCTGTGCTCAAGTCTACTGTATTTAGCTGTTCACACACAAGTGCACAACACAGAGAGAGGGTTAATCAGTTTTCCCTCCGAAGTGACCAGGTTTTTGCAGCCCAACTTCAGCAAACGTGTTTTCGTCCTTCAGCCTGAGAGAGTGACTAGCTTGAAGAAGGGTGAAAAAGTTTCCCTCTCATAAAGGAAGTGCGGGGAGAAAGGAGGTCAGGGGGATTAGAAACCCTCCTCGCTAGGGTTAGACTGGCATATTTAGGCTGTTGTTCACTTAAGTCAGCTACAAAAGTTTCGCCCTATGATTTGGTCATTTGCAAAACGGAGCGCTCAAAGCAGTCTTCCGTCTCGTCTGAGGGGCATTGCCAGGTGAGGATTTAAAGTGATCATTTCTCCAAAGCCTTCCCTCCGCTGAGCCGCTCAACGAAATGTAAATGTGGTTTGGGCTTAAGAAGATGCAGATCCCTGCAACTTTGTCAACTGCTTAAGTGTATCGCTTCCTTTTAAAAAAATATAAGCGACCCCTATAAAATGTGTCACTTGTGGTAACCCTAGAATATGTAAATGTCAAGAGATAGAAATCTAGTAATTATGCCTTTGCGATCTCCACTCTTCATTAAATATTAAAGCCTGGATTATTTAATTTTCCACTTAAAGTTTCTCTGGTGGCTGGCAAAATTATATTACACTTCTGAAGTGAAGAGACGGTACGTGCTGGGAGCTTTCTCGAAAGCTGGCTTTCTGCGCTACGTTGCAAGCCATGCACTATTCAAAACCCCAGCCAAGTCGTCAGCGAGCTCGTGAGGAGGCTAGAAGACCTTGAGAAATAGCAAAGGCTAAAGTTTGGGAAGAAAGTGTTGATTGAGCAACAACCAAATCCCTTCAGAAGATGACGGGATGAAAATTGACACATTTCTGGTGCTCCTGCAGCCGTGGGGAGGGAGGGGGATGCCCGGGCTAGGTGAAAGTGCAGCGTCTCTGATTCCAGGCAAACCTTTCAGACTCGCTGGGCTTTTTCACCTCGAGCAAGTCGGCAGAAGTGTACGGTGACATGCCATCTGAAAGAGAAGATGGCAAGCGAGCATTTCCTTCCCCCTTGCACTTTCTGAAGGTTACTTTAACACTCTCAAGCGATCGCTTTTCACCTGTGTGTGTGTGCTGCATGCACACATGCAACAGCCCCCTTCCTCTCGGGGGCAATACCCTACGTTTTAATCAGTGCTTAAAGCCCCCTCCACTTTCGTGCTGGCACATAACCTCCGACACCACCCAGCAGTGTCGCTCGCAGACATTTCGGTTTAGAAACACTCGGGGTGACAAACTCCCTCCCCCGCCAGCGGACCTGCCGCAGAAAAGTTAAAAGTGGAAATTCAGAGACGTCCAAAACTAGTTGTGTGCAAACGCAGGCGGTGCTGGAAGAGGCTGGAGTGTTAAAATCGCCTAGAAACCGGAGGGAGCTCTCCCCTCCGAAAGCCATTTCTTTGCCCGTCCGAGGGTTAGCTTATTTCTTAAGGACGTGGTTTTCCCCCACCACCTCCTCAACCCCCCCAAACTCCAAGTGTGCCTGGCTATAAACCGATCCCTTCTGGCCTAATCTGCGCGTTTAAGTTATCTGGCTATCCCGCAAACGCCCGGGGGGAAGACCCCCCACGCAGGGCGATGCTATGGCAGTGCAGGCAGAGAAGCCCAGCTCCGCGCATCGTAAGGGCTGTGGGGGGAGGCTCTGAATGCCTGTCCCCAGCCCCCCGGCCGCACGAGGTGAACCGCCCGCTTTCCACAGGCTCCCACGCCGGGGGCCTGAGCCACCGGAGCAGCCTCGGGGCGCGGCAAGCCTCGCAGAAAGGGGCCGAGGAAGCCAAGCAGACAAATGCGGCCGATCTGCGGCCGCGCCCCCAAAGCCCCGACGGCGCGGCTGCCCCGGGGGGAGGCACCGGCACCGGCACCAGCCGGAGGGGCGGGGGTGCAGAAAGCGGCTGGCGAGGGACGCGCCGGGCGGGGGCAGGAGGCGGTGGCGAGCCGGAGCAGGGGGCGGAGCCGGCGGGCGACCCGCACGGCTCCCAAACTTGAAAGTTTCTCTGGCCGAAAAGCAGCCGCTCGGCAGCCGGGCGCGCCTCGCACCGGGGGAAGCGGAGCCGGGCTGCAGCCGCCCGCGAGCCAGAGGGGGGAAAACTTCCCGGGCGGGAGCGGAGGACGCCGCCCGCAGCGCCGGAGCAAGGGCCGAGACAAAGGGGAGAGGCGGGAGAGCCAAGCGCCGCCAGCTGCTCCGCGCCCCGGAGGCGAGCACGGGAAGCAGCAGCAGCAGAAGGAGAAGGAGAAAGAGCCGCGAAAATGTGACGCCGCCAAAAGTTTCCTGCTTCTCCCCGGCCGCGATCGCAGCCCGGAGCAGGGCAGCTCGCCCCTATGCGGTGCGCAGCGCCGGCCCCCCGCCGCCGCTTGCCGGGAGGCGCAGCCGGTGCCGGGGAGCCGGAGCCGAGCGGCTAATCGCTCAGCCCCGGCCCTCCTCTCCCTATGCAGCCCGAGTCGGCTGGAGCCGCGCCAAGCCGCGCTCGCCCCCGGCACCCTTAATCGCCATGCATTATTCACCCTGCTAATTGCACAGCCCCGCGCAGCGCGCGCGCCCCCGCCCGCGCGCCTCGGTGTGTTGGGGCGGCTCCCGCGCCTCGACTTTTCTTTTTTTTTTTTTTTGCCTGCCTGGCCCCTGGCGAGCGACTCCGGCAGCCCCCTCCCCGCCGCCCCCTCCCGCCCATGCCTCTGATGCGCAGAGCAGCCTCCCCGCGCCGCAGTTAGCAGCATGTCGCGCCGCAAGCAAGCCAAGCCCCAGCATCTCAAGTCGGACGAGGAGCTGCCGGCGGAGGGAGTTTCCGAGCACGGTAAGGGGCTGGCTGCCGCGGGCCGGGCACGGGGAGGGAGCGGGGCGGCTGAAATTGGCGCGCAGCGGGCCAGGCGAAGTTGGCGGCGGCCGCGCGCCTCTCCGCTCCCGCGCGCGGAGAAGTTGGGAGCTGCCCCCTCAGGCGGGCACAGCCCGCGCGCGCGGCTCCCCGCCGCCGGCTCGAGGGGGAAGGTTTGGGGCCCCTCCCTCCGGCAGAAGGGGCTGGGGGCAGCCCCGAGGGTGGGCGACGTGGCGTGGCGGGGCAGCCGCGCGCCGCCTTCCCTCCCTCTTCGCCCTGGGCGCCCCTCGGCCAAAAGAGAAAGCTGGTAGTCGGGAAGGGCCACACGACGCCTGGTGGGTTCGTGACTGACTAGACTAACCCTTTTAAAACTAGCCCTGGTGGGAGCCCAAACCTGCCACCCTCGTCTGGCACCGCGGCCGCATGGAAGGGGGAAGGTTTATGGGGTTTTCCCCCACCCGTCCGCCATACCTCGGCCGCGCACGGGCACCTACGCCTGCTTTAAGAGGGGCTAGGTTGCCTGGGGTGCAGGGTGGCAGGGATCCCTTTTCCGCCACCTTTGCCATAACGTTTGGAAAAGGAGGTTGCAGGCTGTTTTTAAAAAAAGAAAAAAAAAGCATGGAACTGACTCGTGCTGGGGCGAAGGAAAATTTGCAAAAGCATCCACCGGCCCATCCTTACTTTTGCTTGGTTAGGTTGAAAGCTTCCCCCTGGAAAGTTTTCTTTCTGGCATAGTTTATCTTCTTGGTTGCTTGCACAACCAGTCAGTGAGACACCCCCTCCCTCCCTCCTTTATTTTACCAAAACAATAAACATGCAAACCCCAGACGGCTTTATTCTTGTTGTGCTTCAAAGCTGGAATGACTCTGCTTGCAAGTTTCAGGGGGGTGTGGGAGGAGAGAGAGGGAGGCAAGAAAGTTGGAGCCTAAGGAGGATTTTGGCTATTGTATCTAAACTTAACAGCCTTCAAGCTTTACGGGTAGGACGAGTGCACTTCATCAGGGTAAAACATCTGTCAGATTGACAAAGCTTCAAACTCAGGACCCTTTTCTCCTTCCCAGGACTTTGGGGGGGGCTGAGGGGGGGGGAGGGATAGATGCTCTCCAGAGTCCAGGGAAAGAAGGGGAAGGGGCTGCTTCTGCTTCTGGAAGAGCTTTTTCGGTCCTGACAATAAGAAACATGCAGGGAAATGTTTCCTTCTGTCACACCTGACGAACAAAGGGTGTATTTTGATCTTGCTTTTCTTCAAGCATAGCAGTGACAGTGTTACAGAAATACAATTGAGGCAAACAGGAGAATTATTATTTGTCATTGTGGAAACATGATTAATTAAACACAGTGTCTATTGGGTACCTTCTTGGCTTTAAGAATTTCTCATTTACAAACTTCTAAATGTAGAGCATCCATTTCAGCACAGGGGGGCAAAACATGCAGTACTTCATTATATCACTTCTGGTGAGTTAATATATTGAAGAAAATTGTTACACTATTTTGGTTTTGCTTTGTTTTTGAGTCTTATCTCTGTAGCCATGTCACCCGAGATTAGAACAGGAGATATGCTAAAAAGAAACGCTTGCATATGGTGGGTAGATTAAGGACAAAGAATCTTTTTGTCATGGAAATATTTTTGGGGGGAGTGGGGGTTGTTTTGTTTACTTCATCACATAGAATTTCTCACACTTGGTTTGTTTTGTATTGCCCTCAATGACTACATGATCAAATGAATGGATTTATTTCTGCCGAATGAGAAAGACAGTCTTTCCATCAAAAGGACTACATTGCATCCCAGTGAGGAATTTTAAAGCGTTATTATTGTGATCCCTGAATAGCTCAAAATCGGCTTTCACAGCAGCCCTAAAATGCAACAATGTAAATACTTCTCAGCCTTAGAAGGCTGTTATCAAAATGTGCTGGGTCCCTTTTTACTAAAACATATTTAAATGAATGGAATGAAACCCCTCATTGGAATAAAAAAGCTGGAGCAGTGTTACTGGTTTTCACTTTCATTTCAGAAATGTGAACGAGGTGAACTTAGTAGTGTAAACAAGTTGAAGGATATGTAGTGCACATTTCTGTAGTCTAAATCGTTTACGCATTTTAATACAAACTACAAATATTGCTACTTTTAAAACAATTTAAAGGGTCAAGGATATTTAGGTGTGTAAAGATCTTCGAATTAAAACATGTCTGGCAAGTCAGTACTTTTCATTTCCGTGCTCAGTTGTAGTCAAGATCTTGCCACAGTTCCTGAACATATTTTGCAACAGGCCAAAAATAGTCTGTCCAGGACAGAATGGAGGAGGAGTCATTTCATAGTTTCGTGGGTATTTTTTTAAAGCCAACGAAGTGATTATTCTTTTATCTGTACCCTTTTACACATTTTTAGAGTAGATGCGCTCTGTAATAGAAATGATTGATAACCCAAGATTAAGTTAAGGAAGCTTATTTATTTAATGTAAGTATATTAAATATCAAAAGTATATTTTCATTAAGCGAATATTTTTAGGTATACTACTTTTAATTAAAACTTGAACAGCAGCCAAAAGAAACTTGACAGTGTGGAGAACAGAATGGAAGATAAACAGTAGATAAAGTTTATATGGAGGCCAGTCAACTTAGGTGGCGTGGTACAATGGAAGCTTTAGAATTGTAGTAAATAATTTCTGAAGTCAGTTTGGAGGACAGCATAATGCAGCTGAGTTCAAACAACAGAAGAGTCTCAGTATGGGCAGTCTGGTGAGAAGGTGTTAGAAAGCTGAAGATAAATGGCAACGTCATGAGCTACAAATTTACAGTCAGGAAATCATTTACAATGATTTTTTTTTTTTGATGTGGAAAGCCAAAATATGCCATTTGTAAATTGGAAAAGAAATGTTTGCAAACAGCTAATAATGATAGATTGCTTAGCTAAATCTATTGTAGAATAATGAACAAAAAGATATTTCTTTGCACAGTATTTTAAGGATGCCATATTGGAAGTAAATGATGGAAGTAATGTACAAAGAGTGACAGAGGAATGGAAGAAAACTGTGGTCAGTATCAAACACCACATACTCTTCCTTTGTGAGGAAAAAAAATTTCAAATATTCATGTTTTACATTTTTAATAGCCCTGGTTTCCCCTAAATCAACAGATTACAGGCAATTAAAAATTATGTTCTCCTACCAAAAAGAAGCATAACACATCCATTTTTTACTCAGATTAATTCATGTTATTAGTGAAGAGCATGAGCTAAGCATTTTAAAGTAGGAATTATTGAACAAAGTTTGCCTGATGTTATAAAAGTGTTTGCTGTAGTAAAGTTCTAGTAAGTAACTATGATAATTGATGCTTTGGACTATTTTCATTGTGAAGTAATGACTTGGATGTATTATTGTTTGCTTTGAGGGGAAAGGAATAAAATGAACTAAGTAACGTCAGTCCTTGAATGTGATTTTTGCAACCCAACTTCTTCTTTATTAAAAACCCTGGATATGATTACATTACAGAATATTTTTACATTTGCAAAATGCATAAAACATTCTAAGTCATGAATTTTTGAATGCTAGTGGACTGGAATTGTGTTGTGTATATTTTAACATTTACTAGCTGAACTCATACAGTATTCTTTTGAAAAGAAACTACATATATACAGTGACGCCAGTTCAGTGTAATCGGTTTTCTTTAAAAAAAATGTTTAGTATGTTTGTGTATATACATAAATCACACAGTCTAGAAGAATAAGAATTTGTCTGCATTAGAATTACAAAAAACAAAACAAAACCCCACAAGCAACCAAAAACAAAACCCAGAAGTGACTTCATATAATTTAGAAACAGAAGTTTTTTTTCCCTAGCACATCCATTTACATGATATTCCTGTGATTTTTGCAGACAGTCTTTTTGAAGCGGCTACGCAAAATATTGATTATTCTGAAAACTGAGATTTTAAGGAAAACGGAGGTATTGCTGATTCATTGCCACTTTAATGGAAAAGGACAATTGACATAATTTGCTTAACTTCTTTTGGAATACTTGTACATACTTCATGTACACACTGTGTTATAAAATTTGCATCAGATCATTCTGATTCTCTTCAAAGGCAGTAAGAAATATGTATGGACTGGCCTCAAGAATTTCTTAACATCTTGACTGTGTGCAAGATGGTAGAAGGAAAAGGCAAAAGTGGGTCAGATTTCATTTTGTGCATCTAATCTCAGAGAAATTTTACCATTGATCTTGAGGTGGTCATATGGATATTTTCTTTTCTTTGGTAAATCTTCAAAGATGCTACTCTGACTTCTGTATGATATCAGCAGGATACTAATATGTTTAAATGGAAATGTGGATGATAACTTGTATTTTCCCAACTAGTTGAAAAACATACATTATAGAAGCTAGTATTCTTGTTTCTTTTTAATCAAGAATATTAAAAAAAAAAAAAGAAAGAAAAGAAAAAAACAAATATCCATAAATTCTCCTTCTGAAAACCAGGTTGCGTTCTGGAAGACTTTTAGGGGCAGGGTTTGTTTTGTTTTTTTTCCTTGTATGATTTGTTGACTGATTGCCAAAATGAGAAAAGCAGAATCTGTAGGCTGTCTATTACTCAGGAGGTGAGTCAGTTAGTTTTGCTGATAATAAAACAGGTCTGGTATGATGTTAAAATAGTTCAGTTCTGGCCTGTTTCACACAAAATAAGGCATTTGTTTAACACTTCGACTGGAATGTTTCGTCTCTAATCTGACAGACATTTTACATAAACTTTTCAGGAGAAGTATTGTTAAATCTAGTTATAATTGAACATTTTTGCTGAACAGTCCATTTTAGCGAAGAGGGTCAAAATTGTGCTTCATTTATCCTCCCCAAACCTCCCACTGAACTTAATAGGAGTTTTCCAGGCATGAATTGAGCAGGGTTTAAACCATAATGTGTTGTTTAGGTCATGTTTATGCGTGGCTCTGCTAGAGATGGTTTCTTTTGGGTGAGAGTTGGGGGTAGGAATTTTGGAAATTAGGAAAAATCATGTCAGACATGAATTAATTAAAACTTGGAAGTTTTAAAAATAATTATTTTAAATAGTTGAGCAAAAGGATGCTGAACTTGATGTTTTTGTTTTGTTTTAATTTACTACACGGAATATAGATACACCCTCCCCCCCATTCAAAACAGATTTTCCCCCTAGTTTTCTCAGTTTGGATTTTGTTACTATTGGGTCTTCTCTCACCTCCCAAAAAATCAAAACTCTCCGTGGGTTGGAAAATACAATAATAAATAATTTCTATTGACATTGTCAGAGATCTTGTAAATGTTTTACAACGTATGCCTGTCTTTTTCATTCCACGCTTAAAACAGGTTGTTTTGTGTTCAAGTCCCTTTTGTATTTTCTGTGCATTAGTGTACAGCGTGCTATAGAAAGTCTGTTTGGTCTCAGTAGAAAGGTGGGATTGCATGGAGTGCCAACAAGCTTCCGAAGGACTCTCCCTGAGGGTGGGTAGTTAGAAGTGCTTTAACAAGGCTTGCTGATTTAACCTTTGCCTGCTTTGCCCTGCCAGGGGTGGCCACTAGATGTCAAGCTCATAATACAATTAGTACATCTGTGCAGTTGACCTTGGCAGCAGGGCTTACCACTGTTCTGTTAAGTGTTAACACTGAATTTGAGTGTTAACTAGAGATCCCTGTGAGTTTTCTACATGTTGTACAACTTATCAAATGCCCATCTAGTTCAGGACAAGTGTTTACAGTTCTTAGAGAAGAAAAAAGGTTTCCTTTTCTACTGCTTTGCATCTTCAACTGCTTAATTAACCCTGCAGGTGCCGCAACACTTTTGTTTCAGTTAATCAAAACAGCCTTATTATGCACTATTCTAAGAGAGCCCTCCAAATGGCTCTGCTTGGTCGTTCCGTTTTGTGATCTATGTAATATTTTTCATAAGCTCTAGATGACTAAGTGTATTTTTGTTTAGCTTTTATTGTAGCTTAAGTTAGCCAATACAAAACACTGCAGTACAGAGAATAGTAAATGAGCAAAATGACATAGCTAGGTAATTAGCAATGGATTACTTAAGAGTTTGATCCCACAGATGCTTGTGCACTAAGTAACTTTTACTCACAGAAGTCGTCCCATTGACTTCAATGTTTGTGTGTTCATTCCACTTGTGCATAAGCCTTTGCAGGATTGGGCTCGTAATTGCCTTCTCATATTTGTGGTCCTATAAACACAGACTCACCGTTCTTTTGGTGTTTGTTCAGACATTGGCCTGTTTTGTTTTGCAGAGTTAGGCAGTCTAAAATTACATTTATGTAGTTTAAGACTTAGTTAACCATCAACTTTCTGAAACAAGGAAATTATGTAAAAGCCTGGTGTTTTATTTCATTCACTATCCTTATTTGATTTTGTACTCTAATGTTTCAGTACCTGCTATGTTAATTATCAACCTTGAAATTGTAAGGATTCCTAATAAAAATCCTGTACTGTGTTTCAAAGAACTTTGCATGTTCATATACAGTTAAATATACAAAGCTATATTCCATATCATGTTATAAAAGCCATCTGAATACCTTATTATATATGGTCTTGAAATCATAACAGATATTTTATTATTTGTTACAACATCTTGCCCAGATATCTGGAATAAATTGTGAATGTTGCATCCTTTCTACATCTGTATGAATACCTAACAGCACTAGCGTTTTGGATACCGCTGCACAAACTAGAAACGGCAAATGTTTTAAGCAGAAGACAGTGACTGTGCCACAGGTGGCTGTTACTTAACAAATTTGAGATTTAGGCCACTGAATAGACCAAGCTAAGTGTGCCAGGTCAATTCAAGTTTGCGCATAGCAAGAGTGCCCTCCACTGTTCAAATCCATATTAACAGCTTTTGTGGTCTGTGAAAAAGGACAGAAAATTTTTCTATTGAGTCTGGAATTCTTCTCCATTGTTAAACACAGTAGGGGTCTCTATTTGTCTCCTCCTGTTTCACAGCTTGGGCTCAGTATGTGATAATTCATCTTTCTTTATGGGATTCAAGGCTATCATAAAGAGTTAAAAAGAATTAATTTGCAAGAAAATAAATGTCCTCTAACAATTTAAGAAAACTTCTAAAATGCTTTGTACATTTTAGGAGATAAAGCTAAAGCAAAAAGTAGTAATATTGTTCTCAAGAATCAGTACATTGCTAAGGTTACTGGCTCATAGAAAAGTTAATATTTTTGGAAGACAAAATTCTATTTGTTTTTATATTTTTTAATTAAAAAATCCCTGGGTTTGAAAAAATGTTTGCCTAATCTGACAAAATGAACTGTATATAATTTGTCCAACTCTATTTTACCCCTCTCCAATAAGGGGAAAGCAGATGTATAAAATCTTTTGCTGCAAACAAAACTGCTAATAGCTGCTCTTTGAAAATTACTTGTAACAGTTACATGCGAGAACTTTCCACATCTAGATTCAGTGATTAGAGGACATTTTATCTTTTAACTGATGTAACATTCCAGGAGGGGGAAGGGTAATATGTCTTTTGCTGAAACTTCTTCATAGCTAATAAGCTGCTCCACAAAAAACTATTCACAGTTTTAATGTCATACATTAGAAAGTCATATCCTTTTTAAAAAATCATTAAAGAATGTTTGTTATTAAAACTCTCTGTAACTGTACCTAATTCACAAATGAGGGATTTTGCAGCTTTTTCATTGCCATTGTTTTTAACATTGCATGTGATCTGAAAGGTTTTAGAACATGTTTTGTTTGAGAAATTTCTTGGCCCTTTCACAACATATTTCTGTAATTAAACACATTCATATTTGAAAGTATACTAATCCTTTTTTAAAAAGAATTTTCTATTCCCTTCATTGTTTTATCTAATTCTGTTGTGAAAGCATGTACAGTTATGAAAATTATGAAGCACACAATTTAAGGCTTGAATGTTGCCACTGGATTAAAAAATGTATAATAAAACATCGCACTGCCAGAGAACTTTACTACAGATTGTAAGGACCCTTAGCTAATATAATTGAAAAGGTACTTCACAAGTCATTTATATGCAAAACTAAAATGATTTTTTTTAAAACAAGCATAAAAACAAAGCAGGAAACAAACTGAAACAGTTTTAGCTTCTTTGATATTGTAAAACAGTTCCTTCCAAGAAAAATGATATTTAACTAACAGTCAGCATGCATTTAGGAGTTATTCTTACTAAAATGAAAACTTGTTTAAACCCATTTCGTAGCAGTAAATGGCATTTAGTATCTCTGAAACATCCACTTGTTTTTCTCCCACAGGTATTGAAAAAACTTTAGTTTTCCAGTAGTATATAAAAGAATGTCCTGCTGTCTACAAAGCTATGCATCTATGCATAGGGGTCATATATGTGCCAGTTTTTTCTTAACTTTACACATTTCTTCTTGTTAACTGAAGGAGTCACTGTACCATTAAGACATCTCCCCAACCTCTCTTTTCTCTCAGACTACAAGAAAAAGATTAGCATTGTGTCCCATGTATATAGCTTTGCTTGAAGCAGGATCAGCATTCGACGTGTACAGTTAACAATATTGGCAAAGTAGAATTTTCTTCACCTCAACACCTTGGACCTCTCAGTAGTGCCAACAGAGCACACAAATAGCTCAAGGTATTACAGTAACAAAATGACTTCCTCAAAACATCTTCAAATAAAATTAATGTGCTCAAATTCAGACGAAGCTCGTCACCTGGTACACATGGGCATCCATCTGTTGAAGTCAGTGCGGCTACTAGTTTGCACTAGTTAAGCTCTATCCAAAGTGTCTTTGTGGATGTGTTTACTACAAATTTTCATGAATTTTCATTTAGTAAGCTTTGTGTTCTTGTAAGTTTATTTTGCTTCCTTTGATTGTTAGCAACTTCAGCTAACTGTTAGCTGTTGAACAGCTAATGAAAAGCATCAAATAATCGAGAAGTTAGTAGCTCAAACCCTGAAGTCCACACCCAGGCAAAATTCATATTCAGCTCCCATTGCTTCAGTAAGAACTACAGGATTTAGCTCCGTGTCTATAAAACTAAGCAGCTACTCTGTTACTTTTTTCTTTTAAATTTATGTGAAACTTCACTGTAGCACTTTAACTATATAATCAAAATTATCATTGTTGTCAGAATAAATACAAATGATAGAACACTTCACTATTTAATTAAATCACTTTTATTTTAGTGCATGCAAGAGGGGAGGCAAGCTGTAAAACTTAAAGCAAATGGGAAATGATTTAAAATAATCCCAACAGCTGTACAAATCCAGATTAATAGAAGAAACAACTTCTTGTCTTAACACTGCGACAGATTAAAAAGGTTAAACAGCCTGGTATATGATAAAACAGTGAGATGAATTCCCTTTATCCGATGGATACAAATTTGATGCTAGAATTTTATCAGACAGCAAAATATACCATATGTAATAAATATAGGCAATCCAGAGCAATCTACTTTTCAACAGAAGTCCCCATTGAAATCAGCAGGGAGTTATGTTTAAAAATCAATGGCACAATATGGCATTTTTTTTGTTTTTGCTTTTTTTAAAGTAGTAATTAACACTGAAAGTGGTGTAGGAAACTAGGTATAAAATATATCAGCATATCTTTCATTTCAGTGACTGCTATATTATATTTTTAAAGAATATTTGGAACTCACTATTTTCATTTACATAATTATTTTTCAAAGTGTCTGGCTGTATGGGAGCAGATCTTAATGTAACTGGCATGCTTAAACCAATTTACTTCAGTGGAATTTCTTGCATGAGTAAGGGTTACTCATATGAGTAAGGCCTTGCAGAATTGGGTTCATAGCCTATAATTTTATAAAGTATCTCATCACACAGAAGATGTTGTATAGTTTAAAAATGATGTCTGTGAGTCAAATTAATTTTTCCTATCATTAATGACATACACTTAGTTGCCAGTATGGAATGTAAAGCTTTTGGAAGGTTATTAGGATTTCTCTTTGTTTGTTTTTGACTTGGTTTTGCTTTTGTTTTAAAAAATTCCATACAAATATCAACCTGATTTCTTCTAGATAGGGGCGGTTGCTGGGGGGGGGGGGTGTATGTATGTATTTTGGACTTGAATTTTTAAAAGGTGTTTTCTGCACTTGCCTTTTAAAAATCTTATTTTGGAAAGTCACCTAATTTTTGAAAAATATGAATATATCAGGATCTATAGTTCCAAAAGTATTCCTGACTTTTACATTCCTGTTAGTTTTTGTTTTTTTTTATTGGAGGGGACTCTGAAAGGCAGATTCTGTCTTTCAAGGACCAAACCTACTTGCACTGAAGTCAGTTGGAGGCATGCCATCAATTTCAGAAGGAGCAAAGTTGAGCTCTAATAGTCTGAAAAATGACTATTGTGGTTTTTTGCATTTTGTATTTCAGTTTGAGGAGTCACGTATGATACATGAAGTGTTGCTTTTCTTGAGTTGTGCATTAGTGTAAGGGGCTGGTTATAATACATAACTGTTATAGAGATCCATGTTGATAGTATCTGGTAATAAGGTGTGCAGTCAGTGGCTTAGGCATCTGTTGAAAGTTAATTTACTTTTATTTCTTAGTTGTCACATCTAAATCACAAGACTGTCTCTAATTTGGAAAAAATACATTTTGAAATAATGAAAATACTTTCATGTTTGGATTTAATGGTTATTGTAACCTTGTTTGAAATAATTAAATGGTTTGTGTTTGAGCAGTTCATTCTAGATTAGAGAACAACCATATTTGAATGGTTATGTTACTGATATCCATCATAAATTACTTAAATATGTTGTGCAAGGTTTGTCCATAGGACTATCTCCCTATTGGAAAGAATTAGCAATACTTAATTAAAATGGCAATAAGGGAAATGAGCATGTTAGACTCTGTTAGTAGGCATCCCAAGCTGCCAAAAGAAAAGGGGTAGGGGGGAGAAAAGCTCTCTGCCCAAACTCTGTGTTTGGAATGAGCACTGGAAAACTACACCAATTAAAAGCTCACAAAGAACTCAATCCTTAGTCAAGCAATCCTTCCATAGAACTCAGAGGGCACTGAGTAAGAGAGACAGGATCAGGCTCCAAGACTGTAAAAATGTAAATCTGTAATGTAAATACAGATTTGTTTGAATTGTCTTGTTCTGAGACACTTCAGAGAAAAGTGCTACTAGAATGTGAATGTAAAACAAGAACACTGTAATGCTCTGCTTTTCTTTTATCCTGTGTGCTTTCATTTTCCAAAAAGTCAAGAGCTTCCTCTCTAAAATTACACTGAAAGTAGGGTTTTGTAAGAATAACTTTTTTAAAATGTTTGCTTTAATAGTATAGGATTTTAGAATGCCTCTAGCAGTAACATTTCCATCCCTTTTCCACAGTGAATTGTGCTGTCATGTTTCATGTTGATATTTCTATAATAAAATGTAAAATTACTTTATAAAATGTCAGTTTTTATGTATCTTCACTGGCTCATGTTTGGGGATAGGTCAGCTAACAAGTGTATAGCATCAGTGTTGGGTGGAAAGCTTGACTAATAGGACTATAGTTAATTGTTTCTTATTAAGATTATTTTGTCCAAAATGAATTAGCAAAATAATCATTAGTGCGCAAATAAATGTTTTGCTTTTAGGTAACAGAAAAAATGGTACTTTGTATATAATGTCGTAATTTAGAAAAAAAATCAGTAATATTTCCTTAGAGTAAAATGCAATTGTGTATATAGACATTATTTAAACTGAATTAAATAAACAATCTATACATATTTATATTTTCCACTTTTTAAAAAAATACAATTTGATACCTACAACTATTTTATACAT